>QXDM01000058.1:0-673670 GCA_003730235.1 Pythium guiyangense | reverse complement strand
ACGTAGCCGCTGCGCTGGTTCAAGCGGATCACGCCCGTGCTGCCGTCTTCAAGCGGCAGTAGCGGCAGCGCGTTGAACTCGGACCAGATCGCACTCGTTTCGCTCGGGAGCGGCAGCTGCAAGTCGCTCAAGCAGTACTCGAGCAGCGGCAAGCAGACGCTCGCGTGGATGTCGGACGCGCATGCGCCGGAGGAACCGCCGCATGGCGCGAGGCGTCAAGCTCTGGACGCGCGACCGGGAGCAAGCGCGAGCAGTCGGACAGGATCGCCTGTGGGATGCTGAACGCTGGGAAGTGGAGCTGCGCAAACGACGCGACCTGCGCATCAAGCCAAGCGACCAAACGACGGCGTCAGTCAGTCAAATGCACTGCACTCTCTCACGACTCACAACAGTCTGGTTGCCGATCTGTACCTGGATGTCCATGTCGACGAGGTTGATGACGTAGCCGCCGTTGAGTGCGCGGTAGCTCCCGTCTGTGCACAGGAAGAGCTCGTGCGACCCGATCGTCTGGTACACGCGCTCTTGCACGAGCGTCCCGACTTCTTGTCTCCCATGGCTCTGTTCATCCACACGACGAGCTCACACTAGGTGAGCAACACCGTCACGCCATACCGCAAAGACACAAGCACGCAAACGTACGACTGGGAGACGCTGCCAGATGCTGTAGAGCGCTTTCGAGTGCGTGCTCTCGTACCGCCGCTTTGCGATGAGCAGCAGCTTCACGTACGCGTCGACAACGCCGTCTTCCAACAGCGTGCGGTTCCACGTCGCTTTCACTTGCGACTCGCTCCGTTCACGGTGCTGCTGCTAAAGCCACTGCCGCTCGTGAACGGCGCGACACGAGGAGCCCCGTCTCTTTGATCGCCTTCTTGAAACAGCCGTTGATGTGCACTGGGAGTCCCGTGGACTGTCCCGTGTCGACAATCTTGTAGAGGCGACCGCGGAGCATGCGGTTCGGCGTGTTGTTGTCGCGATAGAGATGGCACGCGACGCTGACGTACGGTGTCGATGCGAGCGCTTCGTGCACTGGCGAGCACGCGAGGTCGCGACTTCCGTCCTGCGCCAATGTTGTCGCACAGCAGCCACGTGTCGCGGTGCTGCCGGTTCTCGAGCTCGAGCTCAATGTCAAACTCGACTTGGTCTCCGGCACGACAGGGCTCTTGAAGAAGCTCTGGAGCAAGAACTTCTTCTGCCACTCGGTACTCGCGCGCGTCATGTTGCGCCGCTTGAGCGTCTCGCGCGGCGTCGCGAGCTTTGCGTCTGCGTGGCAGTGCGTCTCGTACTCCGAGTTCTTCCCAATGCTCCACGCCGACACGTGCGTGACGCTCTCAGTGAAAACGAGCGCGTCGACGACTTGGCGTTTGATCGCACCGACGAGACGCTCGATGTTCTTGTCACTTGGCACGAACGCCGACAGCTCAGACGCCGCCGTGCGCCATGGGAACCGAATCAGCGTGCTCTGCGTCCCTTTCGTGACGTTCCCAGGACACGACGGCAGACTGCAGAACGGCAAGAGCTGGTCCGGGTAGCTCAAGAAGCTCTCGTCCAAGATGTCGTACTGACGACCCATTGCTCGCGCAGTCGCAGACGACGATGGCGACGCTGTCGACAAGTACGCGCCACTTGGGTCGAGCACGTAGAAGCTGTTGCCGCTGAGGATCTGCATGCAGTCTGAGACAAAGAAGCCACTGAGGAAGCCTGCGCGCGAGTGCTCGCCGCCAAAGAGACGATTCACTTCCCCAGCGCTGAGCTTTACGCCGTGGACGTGGATGCACACGGCTGCGTGCTGCAAGCTCTGGAGCGTCGGCAAGATCACGCGCTCGGACGGATGCTGCCGGTAGTCGACAAACACATCACTTGCGAGCTTCCGTAGCGCTCGGCAGCGAGGAGAATCTCCGAGAAGAACCTCGTGAACCACGTCGCTGCGTGCTTGGCAAGACGTTGCGCAGTGCAGCGACCGTCGGACACACGATCTTTGTACTGCTCCCAGTCGACTCGGCGTGCTTTGTGTGAAGTGACGTCGCGCCGAGCGCAAACGCGACAGCTTGCTCGACGGACCGGTTGCACAAAGTCGCAGCCTTGACGAGCTGCGTGCGACTCGTTCCACACCATGTCGTCGTACACCAAGCGCGAGGAGACTTCGAGGCGGTTCGACACGCTCAGCAGCACGCGCTTCTGCGGCGGCAAGCGCGCAATCGCGTCACGGAGACGGTCGATCTCAGCACCGACGAGCGCAAAGATCTTGAGACACGCTTTCACTTGCGCTTCGGTCAGCACCGTGCTGCGCGGCAAGCGCGCGAGTGCCTCGAGAAAGTCGCCGACGCTGAACGACTGCTTGATGCCGAACTTGTCGAGGAACGCGCGCGAGATGACCGACTCGGGCGGCGCAGCGAACAGCAGCGGCTCGAGCGCAGCATCCGCTTCGTACGCAATGCGACTCGGTCGCGCAAAGACCTTTCCGGTCCAGATCCACGGCGCGTCTGCAAGCTTTGCGTACACGGCGTCAAAGTAGCCAGGAACCACTGCAGCATCGTTGTCGCCATCGTTGCTGCTATCGCCGTCTTCATCGCCGTCAGTGTTCGACTCGTCGATGTCGCGCGCCGCTGCTCGCTCTCTCGCTTCGTCAAGCAGCATGTAGAGCTGCTGCATCTTCAAGACCGTGCGCTTGAGCACAGTCGCAGACAGCGCGCTCGCTCGTGTGCTGTTGCGCTCAAACGCCTCGCCGATGGCTTCAACTTGCGCTGCAAGCACGAGCGGCTCGACGTCGAGCTTCCACCCGAACGCTGTGAGCAAGACATCCGACAGCAGCGGCTCTGCCAAGATGTCGCTGCTCGACGAGCACAGCCACTACACATTGACAAACAGACAAGTCATAGAGAACACAAAGACAGTGTGTGAGCACGACATGAGCGACGGACTACATCAACAGAAGCGACGAGCAAGAGCAATGACGACGCACCGCATCTTTCGCTGGACGCGTTGCGACAGCAGACGAGAGGCGTCGCGCATGCGTGGATCGACTGCTGCCGTCCGCCTGTGGCTTCCACGGCATGCCGCTCTCTGGCGGCGTGGCATGAACTGGCAGCCACACGACAGTTCGGAGCGCGTCGAGGATGTCGTCGACGCCTTCTGCGAGTGCGCCGTCGGGTGCGATCGCCATTTCGTCAAAGTGCTTGTTGACCAACTTGATCAAGTTCACGGCTTTCGACCCCGCGAGCTCGACCGACTCGTGCTCGTCGCTCTCGTACAGCACTTCGACGGACCGCGCGCTCTCGAGGATTGCGTGGCACGACAGACTCGTGCGCAGTCCGAGCGTGCGCAAGATCTCGACGATCTCAGGCGTCGAGAACGCTTCGCTCGGCAGGCTCGTGCTCCCGACGAGCTCGCTCAGCTCCTTGCTCGTTGGGTCATGGAGCTCGCTCACGCGCCGGAGCACGCGCTTCCGCGACGGAATCACAGCCAACGACTGCACGCACTCGCAAAACGCTGCGTCTTTGCGCTGGTGGAACGGAAGCGACCGCAGTGCGTCGCCAACAACTGCGTCGACAAGCAACGGGTCGTTCGCTTCGATCGATCGCAGGCGCGGGAGCACGTGGCGCATCAACGTCGCGGTGTACGTCCACTCTTCGAGGTCCAAGTCGCTCAGGAACTTGCGGATCGCATCACTCGCGACGACAAAGTACGCTTCGTCGAGCACGCGCGAGTCTGCGTCTGCTGCAGGAATGAGTCGACGCTGCCGAAGTGACGTGTGGCCCTGCTCAGCGCTGCCAATCGCGAGCGAGTCGTCGTCGTCGGTAGCACTTCGGTACGCTGAGCCAGCGTGCACTGCAAACATCGGGAGGTCGCGCAGGATCGGGAGGCAGCTGTCGGAGACCGCGTTCACGCCATTCACTGCAAAGAACTCGCAGAGCGTCTGCCGCTCTGCCGCTGTGATCGCAGCGAACGCGCGCTCAAAGAGTCCGCCAGGTAGCTGCTGCTGCGCTTGGCTAAGCGCAAGCAAGAGACCGTCCGAGTCGAGCTTGAACGCGAGGTGCGAGCGCACGAGCCACTCGGTGCTGCGGTCGCCACTGACCACGGACGCGTCGATCACGTACACGCCGATCTTGCACAGCAGCGCCGAGAGCTTTGCGCTCATGTCAGTCGCGTGCATCGACGAGCCGGTCTGCTCAACGAGCAAGCACGGCTTGGATGCGAGCGAGAGCCACTTGACGCTGTCGGCGTCGTCTGCAGCTGCGCTTACTCGCACTGGGATCGTGGGCCAGTCCTGGATCATCTCGGCGCTCCAGTCGTCGCCAGCTTGCAAGCTCGCATCGACGTACTTCCACCACTTGCGCAGCCACTCGTGGCTGACACGGCTGCTCGACAGCGCAGTGGACGACGACGACGATGGATCGAGCGCAAATACGTCGTAGCTGTGGAGCTGCGTGCGCTGCCAGCAGCCAGCAAAGAGCTTTGGGAAGAACTCGCGCGCGATCGCATAGATGTTGAGCTTGCGCACATTCGACGTCGTGTACACGCTCGGGAGCGCTTCAAAGTACTGCTTGAAGGCTCCGAGGACGAGCGCGTGCGGGAACATCTCGAGCAGCTCTTCTTCGATCGAGCTTCCAAAGTAAAACACCGACGCCGTCGCAGTCCCGCTGCTCTCGTCGCCCATGTACTGGAACCGACCAAACGCGCCACTCCGGAGCGGCAAGAGCGGCAAGCCGTGCAGGAGCTCGAGCGACGAGCTGCTCACGCCAGCAGTGCAGAACTCGACTACGCGCTCGACGAGTTCGCTTGGCAGACGCGGGAGAAAGTCCCCGCGTCGCACGAGGCTGCAAAAGAACACAGGCGTCATCGAGCCGTAGACGGCGTCGAGCTCCACGAGCAGCTTGCGCAACGGCGCTGGCGCGTACACCGTGTTGACACCGACTGTCATGAGCGCTCTCTCGAGCAGCTCGTAGCCGACGATCGATTCGTCCACAACGACGCACGACTTTGGCGCAACAAAGCGCCGGCGCTCTGCGTCGTCGCTCGCGAGCAGCACGGGCGATGCTGCAAACAGCGCTGTGTGCTCCATGCGCTGGAAGAGCGAGCGCACGACTGTTGCCCACGGTCCAGACGGCAGGCGACTCGGGAAGAACGAAAAGTACTGCGCCATGTCGTCGCCGCACACGCGTCGTGCTTCGAGGAGGAACGACAGATACGCCGGTGCAACAGCGTCGCTCAAGAGACTTGCGTTCCAGTCCGAGCGGAGCTTGCCGTCGCCAGCCATGTCGTCGCCGTGCCAGATGTCTCGCCGATTCGACGACAGCTCAAAGTAGCCGTTGATGTGCACGGGGAGTCCGATCTTCACGGGCAGCGGCAAGAAGCAGAACGCGCGGCCGTCGATCGGTGTGTCGCTGATGCGGCCTGCAATGCCGGCCCACGGAATCAGCTTCAGCGACTCGTTCCCGGCTGCACACGCGAGCTCGCGCGCACGCCCGCCGCCGAGTTGGTTGCACACCAAGTACTTCTCAACACCAAGTGTCTTCTCGGACGCGCTCGGCAGCACGTGCGCACTTGCACCTGCGGCTTCGATCGCGTCCATGCACGCGTCGTACGACTCGTGCTCGTACGACCGGATGTGCACGACTTGCGTCACGGACGGGAGCTCGCTCTCGGGCGTTCGGCGGAGCTGTGCGTAGAACTGCCGCTTCGACGTCACGCCACCGACTGCAGACGACGCGCGCGAGTCGTCGCTGCTCGCCATGAACTTGTCGATCTGGCGCCACGACTCGCCGCGGTCTTCAGCTGGCACTTCAGCGCCGTAGAGCAGCACTGGCGGCTCGTCGATCGCAGTCTGGATAAACACGTCGACCTTCCGGACATTGCGCAGGAACAGCATCGTCGACGCAATCGTGCCTTTGAACATCCGAAAGAGGTCGAGGATGTCGCTCTGGCCGTACGCTCTTCGCTTGATCTCACTCGCTTCTGCGAGCGCTGGTGTGCGCAGTGGAAAGCGAAAGAGCGTTCCGTTGTAGTGGCGCCGCAAGTCGCACCCAAAGACGCCGTTGAACGGCGCAAACTGGTCTGGGAACTGCTCCGGCAGGTCCGAGTCTGCGAACCGGACTTTGATGCCCGGGTTGGCAGCCGAGATCCCTGGCAAGTGGTTTGCGTGCGGGTCAAAGATCACTGCTCGTGGCAATGAGAGAGCAGCCATCGCAGCAACAGATGTCGTTTGTTAGAACCACTGAGGCATGTTTGTGATGCAGATGCGCATGGTACGCACCAATGGACTTGGCAGACACGATCGCTGGCAGGTCGGTGAAGTGGTACACCGAGTTGAAGCCGAGACCGAAGCGTCCAGTCGTCGTCGCGCGCTGGAGCTTCTTCGCCTGCCCGATGCGAGCGAGGTTGATGAAGTCGTGGTCGCTGAACTCGGCGTCGTTGTACTGCAGCACGCAAGCAACAACAGAGGTCGCAAACCATCGTCAGTCTGCACATTCAGGTGCATGCAGCCAGCAGATGCAAGCAGGCGAGCGAAGACGTACGCAGTACAGCGCTGGTCCTTGCCACTTGGCCATGTTTGGGCTCAGCAGCGACGCCATGCCGTACGTCACGCCGTTGTAGAGCAGCGCGACGCGCGTGGCGCCAGCGTCGTCGGCGTTCTGGATCAGCTCGCTAATGATGTTCGGTCCGTCTGGGTACTGCTCGAGAATGTGCGAGATGCGCTTCGTGAGCGCCTCTGTCTGCCCAAAGCGCTCGACGCTGCCGTCAATGCTGAAGAGCGACGAGTCGGCGTGGTTCGCATGGAGCAAGTGGCCTCGCAGCGACTTGCACCCGAGCTTGTGCGCAACTTCATTCGAGATCTTGGGGTGCACAAAGCGCAGGCGGCTCACTGCGTCGCCGCGACCGCTTGCGTCCAGCCACGGCGTGTCGTCGAACGTGAGCATCGCCGTCGGCACGAGCACGCCTGTCGTGTCGGGCGCGTACAGCTCGTAGTCCGAGTGGTGTGACAGCATGTCGCTAATGAGCTGGAGCAAGCCGATCGCAGTCACGAGTTCGTCGCTCGCAAGGGGAATCGCAGTCTCCGGTACGTCCTGCGACGCAAGCGGTTGCTGGCACTTTGCGTGCATCGAGCTGATCACGTGGATGTAGTCGACGAGCGAGAAGCGCTCCTGGACGCCAAGCGCTTTCCAGAGCGGCCGGAAGTGCAGCTGGTCGCTCAGGATCGTGTACAAGTACGGCTCGGCGTTCACGTACGCGCTCATGGCAACTTGACTCGTGCTCACAAAGTGATTGCCGACCCAGACGTACTTGGACTCGCCCGAGAGCACTGCGAGCACGCGCTCGTACCGCTCACTGTCGCGCTCGCTCTCACAGAAGCTCGACAGGATCTTGTAGATGCTGTAGACTGCCGACCCGATCGCCTGCGTGTCGACGTGTCCCTGCTGCTCAGCCGCGTACGCTCCAAAGTTGTCTGAGATGCTCTTGAGCTGGAGCGCGACCGTCTCCACGGGCACGCGCACGTCCCAGCCAAACGCAGCTGTCATGCGCTCCGAGTAGATGGCGCCGTGGATGATGTGGTACTGCGCCGAGCACAACCATGTGTACGTGGCTGGACGCGCACACTTCGGCGATGTCACGACCACGCGCTCGTCTTCCAAGTACAGCGGACACGCTGGGTGCGGCTTGGCGTGGCTCACTGGCACCCACTCGATCACCGCGAGCTGCGCTGCAAACTCTTCGATCTCGCGCCGTTCGTGCATCTGGCGCTCGAGGCGCTCGGCTTCCGACACGCTCGCGTCTTCTGCAGCGTCCGTCTGCGCTGGCAGCCCAAACGACCGAAGGAACCGCAGTCCTTTCATCTTCATGTTGGTCGTCGTCGTCTTTGCGCGCTTCTGCTTCTGCACCGTCTCGACGCTCATGAGCTGCTCCATGTGCGTGTCGAGGTACTTGAAGAACGCGCCAGCGCGCGTCTGCAGCTGCGCGCGCTTTGCGTCGACGTCGAGACTCTCGCCTTCGCTCGCACGCAACGTCGTGAGCTTGATCTGCTCGTTCTCGATCGAGAGCGCGAGCGACAGGATCGAGCGCCGCGAGATCGTTCGCTGCAGTCCGAGTGACCGTAGGACCGAGAGCGGCTGCGCGTCTTGGAGCTCGATCGCTGGGAAGAACGCGTCGTCCATGAGTTCTGTGAAGTCGTCGACTTCTGGGTCGTACAGGTCGCTGATCGCCTTGAGCTCGCCAGACGCAGTTGGGAAGATCGTCGCGACTTCGATGATGCTCGAGAGCTTCCCGTGCGTGTCTTGCGCAAGCAGCGGCGTCATCTCGAGCAAGAGCTGGTAGATGAACTCGATCCGCGACTCGTGCGGCAGCGCTTGGAAGCGCGGGATCAAGTGGTTCACAAAGAAGTCAACCTTTGACACTGCGCGCACGCCCATGCGGTGCAGGAACTTCCACGTCGCCGCGTCGCCCTCTTTCACAAACACAAAGTCGTCGTCGAGGAACTTCCACGCCATGCCCACGCACATGAACACGCTCGGCTCGTCGTCGCGGTGCGAACGTGCTAGCGGTGCAAACACAGGCGTGATCGTGCTCGACGTCAGTTCGTGTGCGCGGTCGCTTCCAACGACATCGCTGTCTTCAGTTGCGTCGCGCTCGACCCAGCTCAAGTCGTCGTCTGTCACGTCTTCGACGCGCTGGAAGCCGTGGAAGATCGGCAGTTGCTGGCACACGCGTCGCTGCGTCGCGTCAAACTCTTCAGGCTGTGCCGACAGGAGGAACGCGCGAAGATGATCGCGATCCGCGACGCTAGCGTTCTGGAACACGCGCTTCATCGTTGCAGATGACATTGCAGTCATCGAGCTTGCTGCAATCGCACCGATGCACGAAAGCACGCCTGCTGGCGTCGGCTGGTGGATGTACTGCCACACGCTCGGGTCTGGATTGAAGCTCGCAAAGAGGTTCGGCAAGAGCAAGCGGACGTCGAGCTGCTCGAGGCAGCGCAGACACCCGGGCGGAATGAGCTCGGGCGTGAGCACACCAGACGTCTTGCTCAGTGTCGTGAGCACGCCAGTCGACGTTGGGACGATCGGCCACTTGTCTTGGAAGCTGCTGACGTGTGCGCTCGCACCGATGTACTTCCACAAGAGACAGAACCACGCTGCGTTCGGCTCGTCGTCGCTTTCATGGTCCCACGCCACAGACGCTTTGTTGTACCAGTCCGACGGCAGGACGATCGCGAGCATGTCTTCGAAGCCCTGAAAGTCCATCTTCTTCACGTTCAGTTGCTGCTTTGCCGCCTCCGACGAGAGTAGCACCATCGAAGACGGCGACAGCGCATCAATCTCCACGAGACTCGATCGCGCCGACTGCAGCAGCGCGAGCTCCTCTGTGTTCGGGATCAAGTAGATGCGGCTGCTGCTCGCACCGCTTCGCGTCGTCGTCGACGGATTCGGGTTCTGGAAGAGCCAGTTGAGCCCTGCTTCCATGTCGCGACCGCCGACTTCTTCAAGTGCGCGGATCGAGTGCTGTCGAGAGAAGCCCATGGAGCACAAGTACTCGAGTGCTGCGAGGTCGACGTTCGACTGGCTTGCAAACGACACCAACGTGCCATCTGCGACGGGGAGGAACGTCACGCCAATGAGCGCGTGGAGTCGCGTGGCGTCCAAGTCGCTGAGCATGAACTCGAGCAAGCACCGAACTGCGTCGTTGTTGCCGCCGTGACGAGAGCGCCGCGACGCGTACACCGTACGCACAAAGCTGGGCTCGAGGAAGCTCGGGACAGTGTGCGTCGCAACGAGGAACTTCTCGAGCTCTTCAGACAGGTTCTGCACGACATGGAAGCTGTCGTCGAGCAGCCACGACACGAATCGGCTGTAGTCCACGGCGTCACGGCGCACAATGACACTTGACGCTGGTGCGATCCACGAGCCGCCATCTGCTTCCGTGTACAGGCACGGCTTGGCGCGAATCCGTGCGAAGAACGATCGCGCGAGTGTGTCCCACGGCGCAGGTGGCTGCACTTGCGGGAATAGCCGGACGTGCTGCTCTGGCGCCACTCGTCCTTCAGCTGCGAGGTTTGTGATAGCGCGAGCGTAACACGGTGCAATCACATCACTGAGCAGCGCGAGGTTCCACTGCGCGCGCAGCAGTCCTTCGCCACTGAGTCCGTCGCCAAACCAGATGTCACGCCGATTGGACGACAGCTCGAAGTACCCGTTCACCTGCACACGCGCATCCAAGCAAGCGATAGCGAGTGAGTGAGTGATGTGCAGCACAAACGTCATCCAAGCGTCCAAGATGCATGTGACGTACGTGGATCGGTAGGTACGTGAGTGTTGGCAGCGGCAGGAAACAGAACGCCATGCCCGCTAGTGGACGGAAGCTGCTCGGGTCATCCTGCGACGGCAGCAAGACTGCGACGCCGCCCCACGGCACCAAGCGCTGGCTCGCATTCGCTGGATCGTTTGCGATTCGCGCACACTCGCCGCCTCCGAGTTGATTCAGCACCAAAAACTGAAGCGTCTCGGTCTCGTCATTAGTGCAGCGGTAGATCTTGATCGCAAGGACGTAGTCGCACGGAATTCCTGTAGACGTGCACAATCAAGATCAGCACGTCAATATGCTGTCGTCATGGGTTCCAGCCACTCGAGAGCACCACGGATGGTCGCACCATCGCTTGAGAACTGACGCGACTGCCCGTTCTCAGACCCAAAGCTTGCAAACTTGAGCGACCGCTTCGCTTGGATCTCGGGCGTGAGGTTGCTGATCGCAGCTTCGTGCAGCAGATTTGGCGCGTCGCTGCCTGTTCGCCACTCGTAGATCGAGATCTTCGTGATGTTGCGCAGGAAGAGCATGACGCGCGAGAGGTCGTCTGCAAACTCGCGCAGCATCTCTGCAACGTGCTCTGGACGCTGCGTTCTTGACGACAGCTTGCTCGATTGTGCTTGACTCTCTGTGCGGAGCGCAAGCCGAAACAGCGTGCCCTGTACAAACAAACAAGAACGCACGAGAGTCAGCAACCCGCTACTCGCGAGAACAGCGAGCTAGCGCGTGCGTATGTACGTACCGGGAACGGTCCTGCAAAGTCGCAGCCAAAGCACCGGAACGGCGCGACTTGGTCGGGGAAGTCTGCCACGAGCTCAGGGTGCGTGAGGAAGTTGATCATCTTGCCTGGATTGCTCGGGTTCACATTCGGCAAGTGACACGCCTAGGACAACAAAGCAAGTAAGCATCAGCACGCACGAGCGTCAGACACGCAGATCGCATGCGGCAGCTTCTCTCAATCCAAGAAGACTGTACTTGTGGATCGAAGAACACCAAGTGCGAGCCGCTGACGAACGCCGGCAAGTCCGTCACGTGGTACACTGATCACACACGCAAGTGCGGCAAGTAGGCAGACGTGAGTCTGTGCGGAGGCGACTGCCCAGCAGTGAGCTGTGCATTGCAACAGTGATAGACGTACCAGAGTTGAAGCCAACGCCAAAGCGACCCGTCTTCCAGCCTTTTGAGTTGTCTTTCTTGAGCGAATCGCCGATCCGCTGCAGATGTAAGTTCGTCAACGTGGCGCACAGAGCGAGTGTGTGTGAGCGTGAGTCTGATAGTCTAGCCGCACAGACATATGCAGTCGACAGTGTACCTGGATCGACTCAAAGTCTGCGTCCGTGAACGTTGCGTTGTTGTGCACAATGAGCGACGGTCCTGCGCGTATGTACGTCATCGAGAACAAGCATCCACGACACAGCTCTCAGTCGTCCGTCATCGCAAGCACATATACGCTATGTCCATGTGTAGCACGCATGTAAAAGGCACAGCGCTGTACCTTGGAACGGCTCGAGCTTTGTGTACGCGAGCTTGTCTGCACTGTGCTGTCGGTAGTCGATGCAAAAGTTCACCTCTGTCGCTCCAGCGTCGTCTGCGTTCTGCACCATCTCTTTGAAGATCGACGTCCCCTCTGTAGTGGAGGATCACGACATAGACACGAGTGGCGCACATGCGTGAGATCCAGCGCATGCAGGCACTCAAGACAGTCGAGTGAATGTCACGCCATGACAGGTCGAGAAGGAGAGAGCACATACCTGGGTAGTTGCGCAGAATCTCGCGGATGCGGACCGTGAGGTCGATCTTCTGCCCAAAATCGTCGCCAAAGTAGGCGCCTGCATGACTAGTTGTCGCTAGCGACGGCGCATCCATGGCGCGCAGTCGAGTCGTGCTCGCAGGAGCTCGTTCTCGTTCTTGTTCACGCGCGCGCAGATGAACGATGTCGTCGATGTCGTCGATGCTGTTTGTTTTTTGCTTGTTTTGTCTGAGAAAGGGAAAGCAATGTCAGCAAAAATGTGTCAAAATGGACATGTATTTGACTATTGTATGCCATTAGAATCTATCAGGATGGATTGAGCCACAACAAAAATGCATCATTTAACAACACAAAATATTCGAAAGTGTGTTCCGAATCATGCAGCACAATTGATATCAGGTGGTCCCGAATAACATGATATCATCCCGAAGATCGCAAGTGGGTTGAAAAACCCAAGCACACACACACTCACTCGTGCATTCACACACGATACACACTTGCTTTGAACGAGCTAGCGCACGTAGTACACGTAAGCTTGTTGTGCATGCATGCATCGATCGACAGCACCATCGCATCGATATCGCCGCTCTCTACCTCACAAGCTAACACACTTGACCAAACGCATTGTGCTGGTGCAATCCCAACGAGCTGCAGTCGATCGATTGTCTTGTCGTCGCGTTGTACATTTCGTGTCGACACACAAAAGATCGAGATCGACCAATCGCGTCGCGCCAACACTGTTCGACTGTCCGATACATCACCAAGACACAAAAGCGAATGTTCGTTTCACTCTGTTCTGGAACGTCCATACAATCTGCAAGTCAAGAAAATGCGCGCGAAGATCATTTGAACCGCCAAGTCGCGAACGAGCGACACAACTCACACACACACACTTTCGAGCGGATGCGGCGTCGAGCTGCGCGACCAGTCCAGTGGCTTCGCAGACCCGCGGCGGCAGCCCCGCAGTAGCACAGCACAGCACACATACATACACACACACCGCTTCGTTGCGCGCGCGGGCAAGTCGAATGCCTGCGCTCGCTTCTTCTCATGGACCCTGCGCTGCTGCTGCCGATACCAACGCCGACAACCACCACGACCACCACCAGCTGCTGCAGGCAACACCTGTCCCAGACACGAAAGATCGCTTGACTGGTCGCGACGACCGAGCTTAGAGTGAAGTGTGTGTATACACCTTATTGGTGAAACGATTGCGTTGATATCGTCGCTATCCACGCACCTTGAACTACGAAGGTCTTAGTAATACAGTATTGTGAAGCTTGAACTGTGGCAACTATTTTTCGGTGCAGACATCAGTGTTAAGCTTTGACACCGTGTATCGCGTTGATAATACATACACAGTGTAGACGCGTTGTCCTACAAGTAATTTTCGAAATGAAAACACTTAAATTGATTAAATCCAAGAATCACCTCACCACTTTTGCTCAATCCCTAAATTGACGCGATCCCCGAAGAATCGCTGCCGTGTAGTTTGCGGGTGCGCGCGAGCTTCGTCCAATGCCAGCTCGCCTTAAGCGATCACAACATTCTGACCCTGAGCAGAAGCACTGACAACACTTTGTACACATTGTTATGCTGCTGCGAGTCAACATGAATGCACTTCGAAGCGTTCTTAGTTTATATTTAAGGCGACGGGCTCATACGCGCCGCGCTCCCTCGTACACGGCTCCTGCCGAAAACCAAGAACCGTGACGCTGCGCTCGAAACTTTGCGATCTGTGACTGCAGAACGAATTGCGACGGCACGCGTGGCTCCCGATGCTCGCTGCCTTCCTCCTACCACGCTCGATCGCGTCCTACGCCTCAACCGTCCTCGTACTACGACCGCCAAAGTGACCCCTGTGCTCACACCAAGCGACAGTGTCGACAAGATGTTTGAATCGAGTAAGTGCATACGACAACCAAGATCTTCGATGTCATGGAAGGCACAGTGCCCGTTGACTAAAAGTGGCTTTTGCCTTCTCAACACGAACTAGAGCTGTCCCGCTCCCTCAAAGAACCTGCTCCACTGGTTAGCGTGCACAGCAAGCGCCACGTTCTGCACGTCATGGCGTTTACAGCAATGGTGCGGCCTCGATTGACCGGCCCAAAGTACGTTGATGGGAAGTTTGGACCCTGGTTTTTATTGGGCGTGTGCGAGAACGTTGTAACAGCCGGCTTCTCGCGGCAGGCTCGACTGCCGTTCACATTACTCAACAAGTGCACATATTGGCGCATGCTGGTCGACTCACTGTTGCCGAATTGGCGCGACTGTGCCGCCGTGAACAGCCACTGAGCTTGTCTACAGCGATCTTTCCCGCGTCCCGGTGCGGCTTGTTGTGCCCCTACTCCTCGGAGTCGTGGGTATAGTGAACCACGATGTTCGCCGACCGCTTGACCTGGCGTACGATCGCGGCACCACTAAAGATTACACGTGCGAGAGAAGTGACGACAGCTCGCTCTTTGCTCGATAGCTGAAGTGACCTTGGCATGATGTGACGCGAGTGTGTGAGTGCAGTGCGCTTAAACGCCACGGCACACGTACAGCTTTTGAGCGCGAAAGAGAGTGCGTTCACGCGCATTTGTCTTTTCTGGTACCTTGCTATAGTTGTACTTGATGGGCAATTCACTATCTTGGTTATGTATACCTCTTACGATTTATATAGGCGTTTTTTGTTGAGTCACCCCGATTGGTTCGCATCGCGATTGGCAGAATCGTCTCTATCGGATAGTTTGAATGGCGTATCGCGTGTTCCACGTACTGGAGTACAGCTCGAGCGAAGTGTCAAACCTCGTGTGCATACCTTATGTAATCCAGTACAGGATTACACTGTATGTTCTGCTTCGAACTCCAATTCTAACAAAAATACACGTTATACTGTGCATAATTAGTATCGTGTGCTTGTTTGAATGAACGTAGGTCAAAGAAGACATCGGCACTAAAAGCACACTACAGGTGTCGATGTAGCACGAGTCGCAACGACATCTCAATAGACAAGCAAACAGCGCGACTTTGAACGGGTCCGCGTACGTCTATTTCGCTGCGAGCTTTTGCAGTCTTCTTTGACCTCTTTTGCTTCGACTCAAACCTTCACACAAATATAGGTTACACTGTGCATTTTTTGTTATGCTCACATCGTCGTTTTGAATGTACGTATTTAGGGACGAAACTGATCAGTTGTCAACTTTGACAATTCTTGCCTTATTTTAATGGAGAAATTTATGTGATGTTATACTGCGTCGTTTCAGGTCAATCGAATTGGCCGTCCGTCGACAACAGGAAATGGCTCGGAAGGGCAACATGCGGCGACGGTGTCTGCTCGCTTGTGGAATGTGCTGTGCGAGAGTCAGGGAGCAGCCGGGATTCTGTTGCCCAGGCTCGTCTCGAGTCATCGCGCTGTCTGAGCCATACACCGAATGTCTGTGTTGTCCTAGCAATCCATTTGCGGTTCCAGTAGGACGTACGTTTCGGAACTCCTGTAGTATAGCCCTGCCTGTGCTATACTATTATACTGTATTCCTCTCGACCATACTGTAATCAGGTAAATGTCTCTTTTATTTTCCGTTTTGGTAAAATACTAAATATCGGATACTTGTGGGTTGTTTTGCCAACATTCGTCCAAAATGGTAATCGGATTGTTGGACACGCGACAACAGCAAATGGTTCAGAAGGACAACGCGCGATGGCCGTGTTAGATAATGTGTGGCTTTGCTGTTTGAGCGCGTGGATCTTAGAAAGTGGTGTCGCCCCACAGTTTCCAGTAGACGTTTCGGCGCTAAGGAATATATTTGTTTTAGCCCTGGGAGGAATATATTAAAGTGCACGACAAAAGTCTTGGAAATTTCTTGTTTCATTTCAAATATTTTTGATTTTCATCGGACAGAGCTGCAATGAAGCTGGATTAATAGCGCAATTAAATACGGTTCGAATGCTATATGTCGATCATCGAAATACACAGTGTAGCCAGCACAATGGCAGAAAATGTCATTTTCGAAATATTTCAACGATGCGAGAATAAATGGAGAGGCGTGGTAAGATTGGTATTGAACGTGAGGACGCTGCGTTTGAAGCTTACGAACTAGTAATAAACGCTCCCTTGCGCTCGAGGACAGCTGCACAGCGCTTGGGCATCGATGCAACCAAGTTGGCAATGACTGAGTGGTCGAGATCGCGCCACGCTTGGGTGATGGCGGACTTGAGCTCTTGCTGCGATGAGAACTGGCGACCGTGCGCGTACACGGTTCTCGTCAGGATGCCCCAGAGGTGCTCGATCGGATTGAGATCCGGGGACATCGCTGGCCAGCTCATCGTCGTCACGTTGCTCGTCTGCAGCCATGCTTGAGTAAGTCGAGCGCGATGGCACGGCGCGTTGTCATGCTGAAACACGTGCCCTTCTTCGTGGTGTGCGCGTAAGAACGGCAGCAAGTGCGTGGCAAGCGTCTCTGTGTAGCGTTGCGCGTCTTGGCCGCCCTCAATGAACTTGAGCTCCGACTTGCCGGCTGCAGAGAATGCGCCCCAGACCATGACCGATCCTCCACCGCTGTGACGCTTCACGGCGCATCGCTCTGGCTGCCCCGCGCGATGCCAGTAAAACTGCAAGCCATCCGGCCCATCCATGTTCCACTTCTTCTCGTCGCTAAACACGACACGCGACCACTCACTCGCGCCCCAAGCTGCTCTCTCGCTCGCCCATGCGACTCGTCCTTTTTGGTGCATCTTGGTCATCACCGTCGTCCGCTTCTTCTTCTTCCAAGACACGTCAGGGTGTGCATGGAGGACGCGCTGCACGGTGCGCACCGATGCGTCAACACCGACACTCGCTCGGGCTTGAGAGGCGCTCTCATTTCGCGTCGTGACCGCGCGCACCAGCCGCCGGCCCTCACGCTCAGACACTTTTCGAGGCCTTCCCGTGCGCTGTTTGGTCTTCGAGGCTCTCTCGCCGTTGATGACGCGTGACACAGTCGATACGCTGCGCTGCACACGCGTTGCAATCGCCTGCAGCCTCTCGCCTTGGCCTCGAAGGTCGAGGATAGTTGCGACGTCGCTCGCCGTCATCTCTTGCCACGCCGTCATCGCAAAACAGCTTCGGAGGCACTGGAAATTTGTTCGCTTGGTGTACGCAATGTTTTCTATCTAAATTACGTGTTTTCGAGCTCGTTTGACCACAATTACAATTTTGATACCAATCTTACCACGCCTCTCCATTTATTCTCGCATCGTTGAAATATTTCGAAAATGACATTTTCTGCCATTGTGCTGGCTACACTGTGTATTTCGATGATCGACATATAGCATTCGAACCGTATTTAATTGCGCTATTAATCCAGCTTCATTGCAGCTCTGTCCGATGAAAATCAAAAATATTTGAAATGAAACAAGAAATTTCCAAGACTTTTGTCGTGCACTTTATATTCCTCTCGACCATACTGTACAGTGTAATCAGGTGAATGTCTCTTTCATTCCCCTCTTTGGTAAAATACTAAATATCGGATACATGTGCAATCAATCCGATTGCTCTTGGCCCCTCGAAGAGTCGCGATGGCAACTCGACATCGACGAGTCACTACTCAACGCGCGCGCACACACACGCACACGACTCTGATCGCACGTCCACACACACGCACGCGCGCTTCTTCACGAGTCACGATGGGGGACTCGATCGAAGCGCTGATCCCAAAGACGCAGGAGCTGCTCCAGCCGCTCATTGCAAAGCCGAAGCTCGCGGACAAGCTCCTCATGAAGCCGCCGTTCCGCTTCCTCCACGACATCTTCGCTGCGCTCACACAAGCTACTGGCTTTGCAAAAGGGCTCTACAACGACTTTGAGCTCGACTCGGGCAACATGAAAGAGAAGAACCAGAAGATCACATACCTCGACAAGATGGTCGTGTGCGTCGGGCAGTGCCTCGGCAAAGACATCGACGTGCGCTCGGCCAAGATCGTCGCGGGCCTCGAGCCTGAGAACACCAACTTGTTCTTGCAAGCGCTTGCGCAGGCAGCGTCCAACTCTGTGCTCGACTGGACAGGTGCAGTGCAAAAGACGCTTGCAAAGATCCCGTCACTCACACCGGATGGAGGCGCTGCTGTTGCGCCAGCAGAAGCAAAAGCAAGTGCACCAGCAGCAGCAGCAGCTGACCGACCAGCGTCGAAGGAGCGGCCTGCGTCCAAGGAGCGTCCGAGCTCATCGGAAGCCGAGAAAGCAGCAGCTGCAGCAGAAGCGAAAGCGAAAGAGAAGGTGCGTGACAGTAACGAGCATTCGTAGGACTGGGGTGTTGTGTCGCTCACCTGACGGTGGATGGCTTGTTGCTGTGGCACTCCCTCTCACTAGGCACGCAAGGACAAGGAAGAGGAGACGGAGCGCCGCGACAAGGAACAGAAGGCCGAGGCGGCAGCGAGAGCGAGTCGCGCTGCTGCTGCTCCTGCCGAGGCCAAACCCGAGCCGTCGGACCCAAAGAGCGGCAGCTCGTCGCGTGCGTCGTCGTCGTCCGCGGCGCGCAACGCAAAGGCACCATCGGACAACAACAAAGAAGTAGACGACGCGCTTGTGTCGCAGATCCGTGAGTGCAACGGCGACGTCGAGCGCACGAAGGACGTGATCGAGAAGATCATCCAGAAGCCCAAGATGGCCGCGAAGCTCCTGAGCAAGCCGCCGTTCCGGTTCATCCACGACATTGTGTCCGAGATCACGCGCGTCACGGGCTTTGCCGACGGTCTCTACAGCGCTGAGGAGCTCGACTCGGGCAGCATCAAGGAGAAGCAGCCCAAGATCGACTACCTCACAAAGATCATTCAGTGCGTGAGCTGCCAGCTCAACGTCGAGATCGAAGCCAAGCCCGCGAAGATCGTTGCTGGTCTTGAGCCGGACGACACGAACAAGTTCCTCCAGCTCCTCGGTCTCGCGTGTCGCGCTGGGAGCTCTGCAGAGGCCGTGCAGCGCGTGCTCGCAGGCGACACGGCCGTGCGCGCGTCGAGTGCGGCAAAGAAAGCGAGCAACACCGCAGCATCGTCGTCGTCGAAAGCGGCCGAGCGCGAAGCCACGCCCGAGGCAAAGTTGTCGTCACGGTCGACGACGCCGCTCGAGACCAAGGGGCGGCCGTCGTCGAAAGAAGGCAAAGAGCCGAGTGCGACAGCTGCACCGAGCACTGGCGCGGGCTCGTTCGGCGGTCCGATGAAGCCACTGGCGCTCAAGACGGACGCAGACGACGCGCACGACGACAACGCAAACTTGCGCTTCCAGACGGACGCCAAGGAGACTGGCGACGACAACGCTATCGTTGCGCCAGGCACGAGTGGCGGACTTGGCACGAGTCGCAGTGCCCGCCCGACGACTGCGCGGCGCCGGCCGCCAAAGCTCAAAGAGAACGTCACTGAGGCCGGGCGGCTCATGGTGCACGACACAAAGGTCGCACCGGTTGTCGGGATCATGAAGGACGGCGATAACGGCGATAGCGACGACGACACGAACGCAGACGACAGCAACAACGCAGGCGGGAGCAACAGCGGTCGCTCGGCGCTCGATGACGGCGGCGCAGGCGGTGCGCACGGCCGCCTCGTGCGCGACATCTTGAAAGACCAGAGCGCAGAGGAGGCGGCGCGCAAGCAGAAAGAGGACGAAGACACTGCAAGTGGCGCAACGGGCAACGAAGGCGAGACTGGCATCCGCCTCGGGCGGCGCAAGAAGTCGTTCAAGGACAAGTCTAAGAGCGGCGCGTCGAACGCCGCGGAGATGCACGCGCTCCGGAGCACGATCCAGAAGATCTGTCAAGCGACGAACCCAGTCGGCAAGGGCGTCGAGTTTGTGCACGAAGACCTCGACGCCATGTCCAAGGAGCTCGAGCAGTGGAAGCGCGAGTACGAGAAGAAGCGCGAGCTGTTCGAGGACGAGCGGAAGCGCACGGACGAGGCGCTGCAGCCGCTGCAGCTCCAGCTCGTGGAGGTCGACGAGCTCATCAAGGAGCAAGTGCACAAGATCAACGCGCTCAAAGCCACGATCGCCAAGAACGAGGAGAAGACGCAGAAGCTCTTGCACATGGTCGTGTCCGCGTAGACTTGAGACGGACAGAAGACAGACCGAACACAGACGAAAGAGGACGAGGTCGAGTCGTGAGCATGTACGTGTCTTCCAGTCAACAAGACAACGTAGCAAAGCATCCGCATGTGCGCACACTACCACTTCTCTCTTCTCTATCTCTTCTTAATAATGCGTCCTCCTCTTCCTCTGCCGTGTTCGCTGCGACAGGTCCAACGTTGTCAGCAGTCGCAGCGCGGACTCTAAGATTGCCTTGGACGTGAACTCGATGCTCGGTGGGTACTGCAGACACACGCACAGAGACACAGACGAGTGTGAGTCTCTTTCAATGGCGTACACAACAACATCGTGGTGGTCGAGCACCTACTACCAGACGCACAATGGACGCACCGATTGACTCGCCGAGCAAAAGTGCTCGCGCACCGCTGGGCTCACTGGACTCGACGTCTTGATCGACGACACGACTTTGACAACGATCGACTGCGCCGCAGCGTGCTCTCCGAGCGACGCGAGGTGGTTGCGCACCCACGTCTGCATGAACTGCGACAGCGCGCACGACTGGAGCTGCGCGCTGTGGACAACGCCTTGGACGGGCGGTACTGCGCTCAGGAGTAAGAGAATTCCAAACAAGCACAAACTATGATCAAGGATACACATAGTCTGCGTCCGTGAACGTTGCGTTGTTGTGCACAATGAGCGACGGTCCTGCGCGTATGTACGTCATCGAGAACAAGCATCCACGACACAGCTCTCAGTCGTCCGTCATCGCAAGCACATATACGCTATGTCCATGTGTAGCACGCATGTAAAAGGCACAGCGCTGTACCTTGGAACGGCTCGAGCTTTGTGTACGCGAGCTTGTCTGCACTGTGCTGTCGGTAGTCGATGCAAAAGTTCACCTCTGTCGCTCCAGCGTCGTCTGCGTTCTGCACCATCTCTTTGAAGATCGACGTCCCCTCTGTAGTGGAGGATCACGACATAGACACGAGTGGCGCACATGCGTGAGATCCAGCGCATGCAGGCACTCAAGACAGTCGAGTGAATGTCACGCCATGACAGGTCGAGAAGGAGAGAGCACATACCTGGGTAGTTGCGCAGAATCTCGCGGATGCGGACCGTGAGGTCGATCTTCTGCCCAAAATCGTCGCCAAAGTAGGCGCCTGCATGACTAGTTGTCGCTAGCGACGGCGCATCCATGGCGCGCAGTCGAGTCGTGCTCGCAGGAGCTCGTTCTCGTTCTTGTTCACGCGCGCGCAGATGAACGATGTCGTCGATGTCGTCGATGCTGTTTGTTTTTTGCTTGTTTTGTCTGAGAAAGGGAAAGCAATGTCAGCAAAAATGTGTCAAAATGGACATGTATTTGACTATTGTATGCCATTAGAATCTATCAGGATGGATTGAGCCACAACAAAAATGCATCATTTAACAACACAAAATATTCGAAAGTGTGTTCCGAATCATGCAGCACAATTGATATCAGGTGGTCCCGAATAACATGATATCATCCCGAAGATCGCAAGTGGGTTGAAAAACCCAAGCACACACACACTCACTCGTGCATTCACACACGATACACACTTGCTTTGAACGAGCTAGCGCACGTAGTACACGTAAGCTTGTTGTGCATGCATGCATCGATCGACAGCACCATCGCATCGATATCGCCGCTCTCTACCTCACAAGCTAACACACTTGACCAAACGCATTGTGCTGGTGCAATCCCAACGAGCTGCAGTCGATCGATTGTCTTGTCGTCGCGTTGTACATTTCGTGTCGACACACAAAAGATCGAGATCGACCAATCGCGTCGCGCCAACACTGTTCGACTGTCCGATACATCACCAAGACACAAAAGCGAATGTTCGTTTCACTCTGTTCTGGAACGTCCATACAATCTGCAAGTCAAGAAAATGCGCGCGAAGATCATTTGAACCGCCAAGTCGCGAACGAGCGACACAACTCACACACACACACTTTCGAGCGGATGCGGCGTCGAGCTGCGCGACCAGTCCAGTGGCTTCGCAGACCCGCGGCGGCAGCCCCGCAGTAGCACAGCACAGCACACATACATACACACACACCGCTTCGTTGCGCGCGCGGGCAAGTCGAATGCCTGCGCTCGCTTCTTCTCATGGACCCTGCGCTGCTGCTGCCGATACCAACGCCGACAACCACCACGACCACCACCAGCTGCTGCAGGCAACACCTGTCCCAGACACGAAAGATCGCTTGACTGGTCGCGACGACCGAGCTTCAAGTGCCGTCGACATCGCCACTACATCGACGTCGTCGTCGACTGCGTCCATGTCCACGACGACCGATAGCAGCAGTAGTAGCAGTGACAACAACATGGCAGGTCACAAGCGAACGCTCGCAGACACACGCGATGCTGCACCGTTGTGTGAGAAGCGACTCAAGCACGACGACACTGAGCGAGCTGAGCACTCGAGTGCGACTACGACGCCGCCTGCGACGACAGCTGCGACTGCGTTCTTCCACGCGACGACATCTCTACCAACAGCAGCAGCCGACGACAGCGATGCCACTGCGTCTCGCACGTGTCATGAGCATCAACCGTCTGCGCCCCCTTCACGAGCAACACAACCGCAGCAGCGCGTGCTGTCGCCACTTGCGCTCGCGACTGCGGACGAGATCCGCCAGCACGTGCGCGACGTGCGGCGCGAAGTGTTTCTCCGGCCGCTCCTCGCTGTCATCACGCGCCTCATGTTCCACAAAGCGAACCACGGACTGTTCAACGTCCGCGTGGACCCCGTGGCGTGGAACATCCCGCACTACTTGGACATCGTGAAGCGGCCGATGGACCTCTCGCTCGTCAAGAACAAGTGCCTGAACCTCGAGTACGCGACAGCAGACGACTGCGCTGCGGACATTCGCCTCGTGTTTGCGAACGCGTGTCTGTTCAATCCGCCAGGTCACGCTGTGCACGAAGCTGCAAAGGTCCTGCAGACCGAGTTTGACGCCGAGTACGCGCGCTTCTGCACTAAAGTGCACGCGCTCGAGCAGAAGCGCGCAGCGCACTCGTGTCTCTCGTGCCTCGCGAACGTCTGCAGCATCTGCAACCAGAAGTGCATCAACTTTGAGCCGCCGTTCGTCGTGTGCACGGGGCCGTGCCAGCAGCGCATCAAGCGCCACGCGCTGTACTACTCGACGCCCGAGCGCACGCACCACTGGTGCGCCAAGTGCTACACGTCACTGCCCAAAGTGCTGACGCTGAAAGCCGCAGTTGCGCCCGACGCGAGTCCAGTCGACACGACCGCACCAGCCGACCAGCAGCAGCAGCAGCTTGTGCCCAAGACGAGTCTCGTGAAAGCCAAGTTCCTCGACGAGCTCACGGAGCCGTGGGTCCAGTGCGACCGCTGCAATGGCTGGGTGCACCAGATCTGCGCGCTGTTCAACGCACGCGAGGACTCGGACGCAACGGACGTCCCGTACGCGTGTCCGCTCTGCCGCATTGACGAGCTCGCGCGCGCCGAGCAGGACTGGGACGTCGAGATGTCGCCGAGCGGGACGTCAGTCGACGAGTTCCCGCTCCAGCACAAGTTCGACCTCATGGGCTCGCACAGTCCAGTGCTCAAGCGCAAGCCGAGCGCGAAAGAGTTCACGCGCGTGCTCGGCTTTGACTCGGTGATCGAAGAGAAGGTCTTTGACTTCCTCGGCTGCAGCACGTCGAGCCTCTCGACGTCCGCGACTGCAGCAATCGACAACACGCAGTGCGACCGTGTCGGCGCAGTACCGCCCGTCCAAGGCGTTGTCCACAGCGCGCAGCTCCAGTCGTGCGCGCTGTCGCAGTTCATGCAGACGTGGGTGCGCAACCACCTCGCGTCGCTCGGAGAGCACGCTGCGGCGCAGTCGGTCGTTGTCAAAGTCGTGTCGTCGATCAAGACGTCGAGTCCAGTGAGCCCAGCGGTGCGCGAGCACTTTTGCTCGGCGAGTCAATCGGTGCGTCCATTGTGCGTCTGGTAGTAGGTGCTCGACCACCACGATGTTGTTGTGTACGCCATTGAAAGAGACTCACACTCGTCTGTGTCTCTGTGCGTGTGTCTGCAGTACCCACCGAGCATCGAGTTCACGTCCAAGGCGATCTTTGTGTTCCAGCAGATCAACGGCATTGAAGTCTGCATCTTCTCCATGTACGTCTGCTCGTCGCATTGCGCACTACTACAGTCGCTCGATGTCGCCCATCCTGACCATGTCGCTCACTCCCTTGTGCGTAGGTATGTCCAAGAGTTTGACAGCACGAGCAACGTCGTTGCGAACCGCCATCGCACGTACATTGCGTACATTGATAGTCTCGTGTACATGCGTCCGCGCCACGTGCGCACGCGGCTGTTCCACGCGACGCTCATCGCGTACTTGGCGTTCTGCAAGCGCCGCGGCTTTGAGCACGCGCACATCTGGGCGTGTCCGACGACGCGCGGCGGGGACTTTATTTATTGGTGCCACCCGAGCTTCCAGAAGAACCCGGGGAAGGACCGGCTGCTGCAGTGGTACCCTCGCCATGGCCGACGTCGGCAAGCGCGCGAACGTTGTCTTTGCCTGCCACGACCTGTACGCATGTGCGTTTGCCGACTTGGAAGCGCGCCTCGCGACGCAGTTGCCGCCGTACTTTGACGGCGACTACTGGCCGGCAGAAGTCGATCGCCTCGCAGCGCACCCGCCAAAGCGCGGTCGCCTCTCGAAAGAAGCGTACGCAGTGAGTCTCCAAGGCGCCAACTTCCGCAAACGCATCGTCGACTCGGTGCGCGCGTCGCGCGAGTCGCTGTTTGTCATTGCGCTCCAGCCGACGTGTCAGTCGTGTCGCGCGATGGTTGTGAACCGCGCGTGCTGGAAGCAAGTGATAGACGACGTGTACATGTGCAGTGCGTGCTACGACGCGTCGTCGATTGCGCACGACCCAGCCGCGCCGTCGATGGTCTTTGTGTCGCCACCGAGCTTTGTCGATCCGAGTGCGTCCGAGTCCACCGCCAACAACAATGACAATGACGGCGAAGATGACGACGATGTGGAGATCCGATGTGCGTTCCTGGACCACCGTCCTGACATGCTCAAGCACTGCGAGGAGCAGCACTACCAGTTCGACACGTACCGCCGCGCCAAGTACTCGACCATGATGCTCTTGTACCAGATCTCGTCCGCTCAGCAGCTACAACAGCAGCAGCAACAAGCGCCAACGCAGAAGACATGAGCATCTTTGTCAAGACCTCGATAGAGAACACACGCCAACCGCGATAGATGGCAACAAGACAGCGAGCGCACCAGAGTGACTGGCGACTACGACGCAGTCGCTGGCATCCGTCGTTGTTACAGCGCCACTTGTGAGGACAACGAGCTCTGGATCGCGCAATGCAACAGTAGTAGACACTAGGACAACCACCATGACCCACGCACGCACAGACGAGTGCCAACCCACACAAACAGACAGATAGGCAGATAGGCAGATAGGCAACACAGTGTTGCTCTCCACTCGCGCACATTCATAGACAACGAGGACACATGCGAGTCCGTCCGCGCACTATCTTCCCTCTTGTCATCACCTCCAGCACCACTGCTACCTGCCGACTCGCTCACACTCTCACACTCGTACTCACCCCTTTGCCGCACACGCAGACCGCCACACTAGCCAAATGCGATCGGCAGCGCCGCGGACTGCGCGTTCGGGTCGAGCGTCAAGCTCTCTTGGTCGAGCCACTTCTCGTAGTGCTGGCAAAAGTTCACCGAGTCGAGCTTGAGCTCGTTGTAGAACTTGGCGAGGCGGCCGCCGTCGGCGTCAAAGCTCTCGGTCTCGAGCTCTCTGCGCGCTTCGCAGATCATCGACACGCCGCTCGGGAGCGCCTTCTGGCTCGCGATCGACTCCCAGTAGTGTTTGTGGTGGAACGCCTGCATCTCGCCAAACACGATGCGCTCGACCGAGTCCTGCGACGGCGGCTTGTTCAGGTCGTCGTCTTCGTACCGAAGCCAGTCGTCATCGAGCTCCGGACGCACGTACAAGTACACGTCTGTGAGCAGCCCCACGCACGTGAACTTGCGCATCCACTAGAACAGCACAGCCAGCAGCACACGAGTCTATCAGTCGGCCGCTCGCTTGTCAAGGCGCAGGCTCAGCCACTCGAGCCTGACAAAAGCAAGTACGTACGCCATGTCCGAGATACTTTGCCTGCGACTTGACGAGCTTGAGTGCGTACAGGCGCGGTAGTGGCACCTTGAGCGACACGACACGCTACACACAGTACGTACGACATCCAGACACGACCATGTCAGTGACGTGAACGAACGAATCGAGCAGTCGATCGAGAGAAGCACGTACTTTGAGCCACACGATCGACGAGCTTCGGCAGAGCGCGTTCTTGATGATGTTGGGCTTGCGCTTCGTGAGCTTCTGGAGAATGCGCAAGATCGTCGTGATCGTGCGCGTCGACTGGACCGAGAACTCGTTCATGTCGTCGTCAAAGCGGATCGCCAAGCGCTCTAGCTCGCGCTCGAGCGCAACAAAACCACTAGCGCCAGCGCGCGCGTCGTCGCCGTCTTGCCGCGACACGTGCAAGTACGTCGCGATGTCTTTGTTCATGAACTTGGCGAGCGTCGCGAGCACGTTCGCTTCGAGGAAGAACTGCATGAAGTACTCGCCTTTGTACACGTGGCTGGCGCGAAAGTGCTTAAACACCAAGAGGATCGTGAGCGTCGCGACGTCGAGCACGATCGCCTTCTCGCGCAAGATCCAGCGCCAGAACTGGTTGTCCGTCTCGCCTGCGCCGTGAGCAAAGTCCATGGCGCTGTAGCTCCCGTCTGTCGACGGCGGTCGGCGCGAGAAGAACGTCTTCTTGTCGCGCGCATTGAGCGCCGAGCCGCACGAGATCGTGACCAAGTTGCTCAGGAGCGCAGCAAAGTCGCGGCTGCGCGGGAGAAAGAGCTGGTAGACCGTCTCGCACCGCGCTTCCCACTCGTCGTCGAGCGCATGGAGCGGCGCAGTGGCCAAGTCGCGCTCGCTCGACTCGGCGCTCTTGAGCTCGTGGTGCGATCGGTGGCGGTACTTGTCGTGGATCGACTCGCGGAGCTTGACAAACTTCTTCTTCTGCAAGTAGTACGGGTCCTGCGGGTCGAGCGCCGCGGGCGACTCGTAGTACGGCTTGAACGTCTTGCACTGGAGCAAGCCGTTCGCGTCGTCGTCGAGCGCAGTTGCGTCTGTTGCGTGGCGCGCGCGGCGCAAGCGCTTGAGCGACGCGAGCGTGTCAAAGTCGCCCAAGACGGCGCCGAGCCACTCGTACGCGAGCAGCAGGAGGCGCTTGGTCGGGAAGCCAGGGAGGACGTTCAGCTGCGAGAGGCAGTCGAGGATCGTCACGAGCGCGTACGACGGCGCGCTGATGCCGATCGCAACGAGCTCGCGATCAAACACTGCGCGGTGCTGCTTGTTTGCGTTGAAGAGCATGAGGAGGTAGAGCAGCACCATGTCTTGCTGGAGCTCGCAGATGTGCTCGTCGACTTTGTCAACGTCCACGCGCTGAAAGTCGAGCGTCCGGAGCGCGTGGATCGACCGCAGGAGCTGCTGGGAGAACACCGTGAGCGCGCCGCACTCTTGCAGCAGCTCATTGTTCACGCGCGCTGCATCGACGTGCTTGAGCACGCCGCTCGAGATGTTTGGAGTCGTGTGACTGTTGTTGCTGCTGCTAGTGGCAGCTGCGCCACTGCCTCGCCGCGACGACGGCGAGCTGCCGATCGCGCCAGCGATTGCGCCTTCTGCAAGCAGCAGGAGCTCGCGCTTGGCGCGGAATGCGTTGTCCAAGTGCCGCACGTGCGCAGCCGACGTGTTCTCGACCTGGTGCAGCAAGAGACTCACGCGCTCGCGCGCTTTGCGTCGCGACGACCCGATCTTTTCCCAGCAGCGCACCGTGTCGCTGTCGAGTTCGCGGTCGAGAGCCTCTTCACGGACGTAGCAGCAGTAGAACGCCGCGAGCTTCTCATGCAGCGATAGCGCACGCAGCCCAGCATCACTTCCTCCTTCTCTCATCCTTGACGCCATCTTGTGAGAGTTGGTGCAATTTCGGCTTGGGTAGAGTATAGACGGAATGTGAACCGAATTTGAGATAGTGAGAAAACAAAGGTAAGCAAACACGACTTGCGTACACTATGCGTACAGGAAGAATACAATACACTTGATTTTTGTATGGCGAAGTCCATTGTTAAACTGCTGTTGTCGGTTGACATGCGTACACTATGTGTATGTCTAGCACAAATCTAATTTTTGGTCATATACACTTCATCGATGAAAAAATGAAGTTAACAAGGGCATGTCTTCGAGAGCCAGCCAAGCCACCCGTAAATGCATCTGTGCAAACCTTTCGCTATTCCACAATCAGGCGGAGTCACCAACTACCTTCTCCCATCCTTGTCGCCATCTTTGTGAGAGGTGTTGTAGTGTAGACTTGGGTGAGTATAGATGGAAGGTAAACCAAATCTGATAGTGACAAACGAAGGGAAACGAACACAATGAAATATAACGTACTGTAGCGGATAATAACATGAAATTGGTAATTAAGCCAAAACGAAACCAGTTTTGTAATGATGCGCATGAAAAGACGAATTGTGAATCGCTGAAGCGATTCGTCTTTTCACACACAAAACAGAGCAGGTTTTAGAATCATTATTCAACTGATAATCCGGGATTAAAAGCTGCCAAGACATGATTGTCATGAAGTTTTGTACACTAGATTACGGTCACCAGTTTTAATTCATTTTTGTATACAATGATTCGACAAACCATGTTGAAATACGCTTGGTGAGCAAAAATGAACTAAAAATACTGTGACCGAATTAAAAAACTTTCGACGAGCCACATAGGATTCTTGACAGTGGTACGAATAGGATTCGTCCATAATTCGATTTATGAACTTGACCACGATCGAAGTAAGAAAAAATATAACCGTGCCCCTAACCCTGATTAGACGACATTTATTCTATATATATTTAATATACCCCCTCGAGTGGTTGCGCATGTCCAGTAGCCTTTCACGCATTTCAAGTGTGGGAATCGAGCGACAACAGCACGAGCAGCACAACCCACGCGACAACAGTCACATCAACAAGAGCACAGGACCGAACGAGCGCGTAAGGTGTGTATATCATACCTGCGCCTTGCTTCAGTATGCCATGGCGTCGATAGCACGTTGTTTACAATCTGTCAATATGCTTAACCATGTCACGCGCGTACGGCGTTATGCCTGGCTTCAATCAGCTCTGCCCAGTGCTCACGAATACGCCAGTGATGGTCTCCACCGCTACCACGCACGTAAAGAAGAGTATGACGCGAGAGCTTGGCGTGTCGCCTTGCGCACAATAGTATGTTTGACGTGTGTGTGCATGCGAATGATCCGATCGAGCCATGTGAAATGTATGCTGATGTTGTCTCTCTGTCGGTGACACATTCGGTAGGCTACAAACAGCGCTCAAGCACAACCGCTCTCTTGTGTTGGTGCCGCCGCTGACGTCCTATGCAACAAGAGGTTCTCAGCCGGTGGAATGTCAACGGTCACATAAACGGCGTGAAGAAAGCGTCGCGCAAGCGCCGAGTCGGCGTGCATCGAGCACGGCAGTGACACATCATCACCCGAAAGTACCCAGGATGCGTCCATTACCCATCCCGAATTCGTTCAGGATTTAGGCGTCGCCGTTCACGTTCAGCCACCAGTACCCAAGACGAACCAGCTTATCAGGGCCCAAGACATCACGAGCTGCAGAGCGGAACAAGCGCTTGTCAAGATCCAGACGTGCAGTGGAGTTGGTGACTGAAGAGTGGGAGACATACCAACGTACGCTCTTTTGCACACATGGCCGAAAAGTCATCAGCCGCGGCAATGAAAAACGTCCACGACGGCGCGTTCGCAACACCAACTGCCCGTTCCGTTTTGTCGTCTAGATGGCTAGAAGTGGTAACGGCTGGCGGCTGCGAGTCAAGCACGGCGTGATGATGCACAACCACACCATCGACAACCATATGATTTTGGTAAAATTTGTCAAAACAAATTTTGAACTAAAAATACTGTAACCAACTTCAAAAACTATCTACTGATATATTTTTCGAGGTGTTAACGTAACGAAAATTGTATGTTGATATCCTGGTAGTCAGATGTGGTAGTTGGATGGCGACCTTGCCATCATTTTCTGTCCAGATTTAGGAAAATCCGCCAGCATGGGCGAAGAGCACAAGAACAGATGAAAGACATGGGGAGCAACAAGCAGTGCTAGTACCTAAACACCGACGCCGCATGTCATGGCTGCACTGTGTGCCGTGATAAATGCACAATGTTGCTTATAGTGTTACGTTCGCATATATCAGGAATCACATTAATGCGATTCCTGATATATGCGAACTTTGAACGTACTAAACCTACTACCAATAGATATTTATACAAGATTAACAGCATTAACTATTTCACAATCGTACATTACTTTACGATTGAGATCATTGCGTAACGTGTGTTGTGAAACACCAAATTGAATCCTTATTAGTACTGGACAAATTTTACCGCCGCCCAATTAACGAGTTCCATTTCAAACTCATTGTGCGACTAAAAGTAGTGTCAGGTAGTCGTGAATTTTTGACCAGGCATTGTACGTGGTTTTTGCATTGAAATTATTGCGGATTCGCTCCCACAACTATACAAAGCACGAATCGTCAGAACGAGAAGAACATTATACCTAAATAGCACTGCAATGGACAAAACGAGAACACACGAAAACGAGAACACACCAGTCTCTTTACGCCTCACGCATCAACCGAATACGCGAGAGCTATAGCGATCACTCGCATACTCGAGAGCTTGTATCGCGTCGGCGGCGTGTGTGCCTGGTGGTCACTTCGGTGGTGCGTGGTTGGAAGCGCTGCACCTTCAGTCTTCACGAGTGATGGTTGAATTGCCTTCGAGATAGTGCACATAGAGTGATGGAGTGACTTCGTTGACACCAATCCGTCTATACCTCTGTCCTAAACGCGTAGCTGTTGGATTCCTCCGCAAGCTTGCTCTTGATCAAAGACCATGTTCAGGTGCGAGCGTCAGTATGTTCTCACAGTGCTGGGTCCATCCCGGTATTTTTGATCAAAATTTATATCGAGGCCAGCAACGAACTTGATAAGTAGGAAGCGCTGATCGTCAACAATGGAGATTGTGCGAAGGTTTTTAGCTCTCGACTTTGCAAGTAGCGCATCAGATCACCGTTGGTTGTCCGCAGACACGGTATTGAGCTGTTGTTCGATCTTGTTGCTGCCACCATCGCTGTGCTAGTACTGTACTCCGCCCGATCGCTTCTTTCCTGTTGGTAGCGCGTGATCTCGACCATGAGGTTGTGCTGTATGTGCTTGCACATGCGCATCCTAAGTGCTAATTTGGTGGAATGGTCTAACTGATCAACTGATGGTGGCCCTTTTGGTTCGAAATGGTTGGTCGAATGAAGGTGTCAGGTGTGTCGGTGTCAACTGGCGGACCAAGCCAACCTGGTGGTCCAAGACAAGATGAGCCTTCGACCAGCGACCACTGATATTTGATGACCTTGGTCGTCCCATCCGAGGGCTCACGATGTAAGTCACCTCCTTCACTATCATAACTATACATGATCATATTATGTAAACTTCACACTTAATAATACAGCTTGTCAACAGCCCAAGAAAATCGACATGTTTTGCACCTTGTATTTTACGTAGTTTTTCCAGGCGTTTATATATTTGTTTGCACTCCGAGTACTATTTGGGAGTTTGAAAGCAATGACGCAAACGTAAGTAGCCATGGACTCACTTTCGCTTCATCTTCCTCTGACACATGTCACCACACGCCACACAAGCGGTACGACTCAGCGCCTGTAAGCGTTCTTACAAATATATATATACAGAGAAACACATCGCTTAAACCATCAACTTTGGTAAAATGGATGACCACGTGGACAAGAATTGGAAACCTCACGTGCCTGTTCATATAAAACGATAACATTCAGTAAACAAATGCAACATCTCAATATCTACAACAAATCTGAGCACTCGCACTAGTCTCATGCGTTGCTGTGCTTGTGCGTGCTGCCAACTGAGAGAAGTAATAGCTACGCTTTCGTTCGAGGCGCGACGGCGACGGCCAAACCAAGCACGCTGTCGTCTTGCCGATGCCTTGCTTGTTTGCGAGCGAGCAGCAGTTCCTCGCGAGGAGACACACACATGTGAGCTCGACAGCAAAGGCAAAGTCAATATGAAGGTCACTTTTTCACGGTCTCCGTAAAGTAAGGACACGAGACAGTACTTGTTTTGACTCGTCTGCTGTCTCGACAATACAACAACGCCAATTTGCCTCGAATCCAGTATAGTGGACATTTCCTGCCTGCTAGAAACCAAATTGCGTTCCAGCAACAAACAAAATGTGTAGTACTTCCTCAACGTATTGAGCATAGAATCAATAGCTATGCATACAAGTCCAAACCGTCTGCTTCCCAAGCACATTCCGAAGCAAAAAACAAACGATGCAATCTGTACATGCATACAAACTATTGATGCATACATACTATTGAATGTACTATTGAATGCATTTAGTTTCGTCATACTCGAAAAATACAAAAGTTCCGGAAAATAGCATCTTAGAATAATAACAATGCAATACATAGCAATCCGCATTCAATACAAAGCGAACCCACCTACACCTGTTACCTGTACACGGTCTTTTGATCAAATTGCCGTTGGTTAAATCATCGACTAACCTTGTTCTTCATAAAGACTGTTCAAGTACGGTATTTGTAACCAACTGGACGGGGCTAACGAACTTACATTCAAGGATACAATATTTGACACAATATATCGCATACCACTCCGTTTCAAAACATGATTGACATTTTAAGTTTTTGGGCTCGCACTTTGCAAATATTGCGCTTTTGACCGTCTTTATAGCAATTTCAGATCCGCAAGAGTGTGGCCGATCGAATGGTGTGCAGAGCTTCACACTCGCGAGGGTCTTCGCGTCGAAGAGGATCAATGAGTGGCTAGCAGACCTTGCATATACGACAATCATCCACATCCACAAACGATTTCGCCTCCCCTCACAACATCATCGGCATGGCGCCAGCTCTCGAACGCACATCGTCAACTAAGAAGCTCTCAAACCACGACTGCGACGTCGTGCTTGCAGCGCTATTGCGCAGATCGACATGCGGCCAGTTGCAACGTGGAGCGAAGGCAGCAGTGGCAAGCGAGCTCAAGACACCGAGACAAACCGTTCACTCGATATGGGAGCGCGCACAGCAAGATTACGCTCGCACTGGCGTGTACAGCGCTCCTTCGCGCATGCACTAGAGTGGCCGCAAGAAGGAGAGCCGAGAACAGCAGCATCAACGGCTACGCGCTCTCGCCCCCGAGCAGCGCTCGACCGTTCGAGCTGCTGCTTCTGCGTGCGGTGTCCTAGAAACAACGCTCTTCCGCGGCGTCCGTGCTGGCTGCTTGCGCGTTGCGACGAGCGTTGCGCGCCCTATACTCCCCCCTCTCAACAAGCAGCGACGTTTGAGCCACTGTGCCGCGCACGTGACGCCGTCGATGCGATTTGACACGATGGACGCGATTGTCCACTTGGACGAGAAGCTCTTCTACATGGCCACCACAAAGAGGCGAGTTGTGCTCTTGCCCGACGAGCCCACGCCAGCGCTGCGCCTCAAGAACAGACGCCACATCCCGAAGGTGATGATGCTGCTCGCCGTCGCTCGGCCTCGCAGCGTGCCGGACCACGGCCACTTCGACGGCAAGATTGGCGCCTCACGCACACACCAGCACGCCGAAGCAGCAGGCTCCGCGCAGCAGGGACGATCGGCACAACAGAGAAACTAGTCAACAAAGCGACTTTCCGAGACAAGCTGCTGCGCATGGTGCTTCCCGCTATTCGCGCACGCTGGCCGGACCCAAGTCCAGATCGACCGGTCCACCTACAGTTTGACAACGCGCCAGCTCATGCAGTTGCAGCGGACAGTGAGCTTCAGGCTGCTCTTGCCCACGTGTTCTGTCCTGTCGTTCTGCGCTTGCAGCCTCTTAACTCTCCCGATATGAATGCCTTAGATCTCGGACTTTTCAATGCAGTGCAAGCTCGACAGCAGCAAGTCGCAGTGCACACGCTGGACGAGCTGGCTGACCGTGTTTGTGCTGCGTTTGAGTTGCTGCCGACTGATACGATTGATCATGCGTTCCTCACGCTTCAAGGCGTGATGGACGCGTGCATTCGTGGTGGCGGAGGCAATAGCTTCGACATCCCTCACATCTCGAAAGCACGGCTTCAGCGGGAGAGAGGACTTCCTCGCAGTCTCAAGTGCTCAAATGAGACGGTCACAGATTTGTCTTGCTCAAACCAGTCGCCCCTAGTAAATCCAATATAAAACTGTCAAGATTGATCTGAAACACAGGCAAGTGTTCGACGTCAAGAATATTCTGAAACGGAGTGGTACAGAAACTTTGACAACGTACTGCGATGTTAAAATGATAGCAAAATATATTTCAACAATTCACACCAGTGGCCGAAGTCTGTAAGTATTGTATTTCCAGATATTGTGAAAACAGCCACACCTCGGTGTTTGGCTATTTTCTGCGGTTAATGTGCGCTGTCGTATGCGAGAGATTATCCACCTAGTGAGCGCGATAATGCCTTGACGTGTTTTTCACAAATCTAATTTGCTGTCTCGGATTGTGCTAAGAGAAAGAATTGGTGCAGGCGGAGGTGGGCGTGTCGTCATGGTTGATGTTTACCATTGCGAGGTGGAAAGCGGTGCGCAAGTGGAAGTAGATGAGCAGCCTATTGGTGGTCGATATGTATACTACTTGTGAGCATGTAGGAGAGTGTTCAAGTTGAGGAGGGGGGGGTGTTGCTGAACACAATTGGTCAAATGCGTTGCGATGCGTATTGCGCTGTACTTCTGAGTAAAGTGTGCTGCACATAACGTGGAATTTTACAAAGCATAACATACGTGGAGAAGAAAGATATGAGCTCAGTAGATAAAAACATGTGCATTTTGCTTGAGGATGGTCAAAACGTATTTTTTTTACAGTTGTGGTGTCAAGCTGCGGTGTGTGGGACGCTGCAACATTGGACATGAACTTTCATACAGGGGACATAAAAATCCATTTATACCGTTCTAAACTCAACACTGCAGACTGGTTCTTAAAACTGTGTGGTGGTGCTGATAGCCGCGAACATTATGGCAGAAAGGTCCTTTAGAGAAGATCGCTGTGTGTCCCGCCGCAGCGAGCTCAAAAGACAGCAACCTGAACTTCGCTCTGTCGATCACGGTGACGCGCTGGATACAACCATTGTCTCAACCGCTTCACCGTAGCCATCCATCTGATTTTGCTTGTCGTCCATCGTGGTGCGGCGCGTACGAGGTTGCGCCGCTCTCATGATCTTTTGAGTCCTACAGCCTCCTCTCTATTGTTTTGTTAAGTGGATACACGAGCCCCGAGAAGGGACGATGTTACGGGGGTTAGCATCGCAGTGGACATAATATTCATTTTTACCGTTCTAAACCCAATACGACAGGGCCACGATGTGACAGCGAAACGCACCTGAGTCAACTCCTACTACTGTATCAGGTCAGTATCATGATGAACCAACGCGATACCAGCAAATCATCCCTTCGGTTAGACACTCCAGCATCGCTTGAAGATCAATTTTTTTCCCATAAATGCCTTTTCTTTGCGGTGACATTACATCTACTTGCATCACGTGTATGTGTTGGTCAAACAAAGACAAATATGAACCAACCGTCTACATAGGAATAAAAAGAGCCGCCTGTAATTGAGCGCGACTACCTGTCACCTGACGAGTTCAGTTTAACCACGTGATTATGTTGCTCAACCACAATCTACACTTGCTGCGCAAACTGCTAGTTCAATCTTCACGTACCCAAAACTCGTTAGATGCGAGGCATATACATTCCAGTACGACCTGAAAATCAGACAGTTTGCTCAGTCGAGATCTGAATCCTATTCATTCACTGGCGCGCGAAAACCTCAGTTGTACTTTTACGCTGAAGGTCACTTCGCCGCTCGCTGTCAACGGGCTACGGCGCACAGTTGGATCAAGGAATTTTATGCCGCGACGTGAAACCAGTCGGCGGCAGCGTGATCCATGCCGCTCAACGTATGAAACTTGATCGCACCTGCCTTGACACCTCAGCGTGCCCTCTCGTGCTTCGATGGGTCAACGAGCTGGTCTCAGGCGTGATGCTGACTGTCGTTTGACCAGAGATAGAGAACCTTAAAAAATCATAGAATCGATTCTCGTCGCACTACCCACACGGAGGTACTTCACCACAACTCGCCTATGTACCTTCTCAGAAGTGTACAAAGTACCCAACGTCGCGATAAGTTTCGATGCTAACCCCCGTAACATCGTCCCTTCTCGGGGCTCGTGTATCCACTTAACAAAACAATAGAGAGGAGGCTGTAGGACTCAAAAGATCATGAGAGCGGCGCAACCTCGTACGCGCCGCACCACGATGGACGACAAGCAAAATCAGATGGATGGCTACGGTGAAGCGGTTGAGACAATGGTTGTATCCAGCGCGTCACCGTGATCGACAGAGCGAAGTTCAGGTTGCTGTCTTTTGAGCTCGCTGCGGCGGGACACACAGCGATCTTCTCTAAAGGACCTTTCTGCCATAATGTTCGCGGCTATCAGCACCACCACACAGTTTTAAGAACCAGTCTGCAGTGTTGAGTTTAGAACGGTATAAATGGATTTTTATGTCCCCTGTATGAAAGTTCATGTCCAATGTTGCAGCGTCCCACACACCGCAGCTTGACACCACAACTGTAAAAAAAATACGTTTTGACCATCCTCAAGCAAAATGCACATGTTTTTATCTACTGAGCTCATATCTTTCTTCTCCACGTATGTTATGCTTTGTAAAATTCCACGTTATGTGCAGCACACTTTACTCAGAAGTACAGCGCAATACGCATCGCAACGCATTTGACCAATTGTGTTCAGCAACACCCCCCCCTCCTCAACTTGAACACTCTCCTACATGCTCACAAGTAGTATACATATCGACCACCAATAGGCTGCTCATCTACTTCCACTTGCGCACCGCTTTCCACCTCGCAATGGTAAACATCAACCATGACGACACGCCCACCTCCGCCTGCACCAATTCTTTCTCTTAGCACAATCCGAGACAGCAAATTAGATTTGTGAAAAACACGTCAAGGCATTATCGCGCTCACTAGGTGGATAATCTCTCGCATACGACAGCGCACATTAACCGCAGAAAATAGCCAAACACCGAGGTGTGGCTGTTTTCACAATATCTGGAAATACAATACTTACAGACTTCGGCCACTGGTGTGAATTGTTGAAATATATTTTGCTATCATTTTAACATCGCAGTACGTTGTCAAAGTTTCTGTACCACTCCGTTTCAGAATATTCTTGACGTCGAACACTTGCCTGTGTTTCAGATCAATCTTGACAGTTTTATATTGGATTTACTAGGGGCGACTGGTTTGAGCAAGACAAATCTGTGACCGTCTCATTTGAGCACTTGAGACTGCGAGGAAGTCCTCTCTCCCGCTGAAGCCGTGCTTTCGAGATGTGAGGGATGTCGAAGCTATTGCCTCCGCCACCACGAATGCACGCGTCCATCACGCCTTGAAGCGTGAGGAACGCATGATCAATCGTATCAGTCGGCAGCAACTCAAACGCAGCACAAACACGGTCAGCCAGCTCGTCCAGCGTGTGCACTGCGACTTGCTGCTGTCGAGCTTGCACTGCATTGAAAAGTCCGAGATCTAAGGCATTCATATCGGGAGAGTTAAGAGGCTGCAAGCGCAGAACGACAGGACAGAACACGTGGGCAAGAGCAGCCTGAAGCTCACTGTCCGCTGCAACTGCATGAGCTGGCGCGTTGTCAAACTGTAGGTGGACCGGTCGATCTGGACTTGGGTCCGGCCAGCGTGCGCGAATAGCGGGAAGCACCATGCGCAGCAGCTTGTCTCGGAAAGTCGCTTTGTTGACTAGTTTCTCTGTTGTGCCGATCGTCCCTGCTGCGCGGAGCCTGCTGCTTCGGCGTGCTGGTGTGTGCGTGAGGCGCCAATCTTGCCGTCGAAGTGGCCGTGGTCCGGCACGCTGCGAGGCCGAGCGACGGCGAGCAGCATCATCACCTTCGGGATGTGGCGTCTGTTCTTGAGGCGCAGCGCTGGCGTGGGCTCGTCGGGCAAGAGCACAACTCGCCTCTTTGTGGTGGCCATGTAGAAGAGCTTCTCGTCCAAGTGGACAATCGCGTCCATCGTGTCAAATCGCATCGACGGCGTCACGTGCGCGGCACAGTGGCTCAAACGTCGCTGCTTGTTGAGAGGGGGGAGTATAGGGCGCGCAACGCTCGTCGCAACGCGCAAGCAGCCAGCACGGACGCCGCGGAAGAGCGTTGTTTCTAGGACACCGCACGCAGAAGCAGCAGCTCGAACGGTCGAGCGCTGCTCGGGGGCGAGAGCGCGTAGCCGTTGATGCTGCTGTTCTCGGCTCTCCTTCTTGCGGCCACTCTAGTGCATGCGCGAAGGAGCGCTGTACACGCCAGTGCGAGCGTAATCTTGCTGTGCGCGCTCCCATATCGAGTGAACGGTTTGTCTCGGTGTCTTGAGCTCGCTTGCCACTGCTGCCTTCGCTCCACGTTGCAACTGGCCGCATGTCGATCTGCGCAATAGCGCTGCAAGCACGACGTCGCAGTCGTGGTTTGAGAGCTTCTTAGTTGACGATGTGCGTTCGAGAGCTGGCGCCATGCCGATGATGTTGTGAGGGGAGGCGAAATCGTTTGTGGATGTGGATGATTGTCGTATATGCAAGGTCTGCTAGCCACTCATTGATCCTCTTCGACGCGAAGACCCTCGCGAGTGTGAAGCTCTGCACACCATTCGATCGGCCACACTCTTGCGGATCTGAAATTGCTATAAAGACGGTCAAAAGCGCAATATTTGCAAAGTGCGAGCCCAAAAACTTAAAATGTCAATCATGTTTTGAAACGGAGTGGTATGCGATATATTGTGTCAAATATTGTATCCTTGAATGTAAGTTCGTTAGCCCCGTCCAGTTGGTTACAAATACCGTACTTGAACAGTCTTTATGAAGAACAAGGTTAGTCGATGATTTAACCAACGGCAATTTGATCAAAAGACCGTGTACAGGTAACAGGTGTAGGTGGGTTCGCTTTGTATTGAATGCGGATTGCTATGTATTGCATTGTTATTATTCTAAGATGCTATTTTCCGGAACTTTTGTATTTTTCGAGTATGACGAAACTAAATGCATTCAATAGTACATTCAATAGTATGTATGCATCAATAGTTTGTATGCATGTACAGATTGCATCGTTTGTTTTTTGCTTCGGAATGTGCTTGGGAAGCAGACGGTTTGGACTTGTATGCATAGCTATTGATTCTATGCTCAATACGTTGAGGAAGTACTACACATTTTGTTTGTTGCTGGAACGCAATTTGGTTTCTAGCAGGCAGGAAATGTCCACTATACTGGATTCGAGGCAAATTGGCGTTGTTGTATTGTCGAGACAGCAGACGAGTCAAAACAAGTACTGTCTCGTGTCCTTACTTTACGGAGACCGTGAAAAAGTGACCTTCATATTGACTTTGCCTTTGCTGTCGAGCTCACATGTGTGTGTCTCCTCGCGAGGAACTGCTGCTCGCTCGCAAACAAGCAAGGCATCGGCAAGACGACAGCGTGCTTGGTTTGGCCGTCGCCGTCGCGCCTCGAACGAAAGCGTAGCTATTACTTCTCTCAGTTGGCAGCACGCACAAGCACAGCAACGCATGAGACGAGTGCGAGTGCTCAGATCCGTCGCCTCGGTTTGTGGTTTGCTCAGCGCGGGTTGCTCGAGTTTGGGGCTGTGCTTGTCATGACCTGGCGACGTCGCGCGCCCTTACACTATCAATCGCACTGTACGAGATCAAGCAGCTCGCATGCTGGCTCGCTCGTGAAGCGATGCAGTGCTTTGCGTTGAGGAGTTGTTCATTGATCGTGTTCACGTCGTTCTTGTCGTGGACCTTCACGCCCGCTGCGTGAAGGCGCTCGCCTAACGAAGCTGACTGACTGACGCTCGATGTGAATCCTGTTGGAGGATTCGTCCAGCAGGACTCGCTTCATCTGGGGCATTGGCGACACAAGAGTGGACGGCCTCGCCTCGACTTCCCACGCACATGACACCACACAACACTCGAGCGTGAAAGCAAGCGCTTGCGGAAGCGGAAACACGCTCTCTAGCTCGGACGCTCGAGAGAAATGTCCCTAGCATGTGCACATGTGCTCGGTGTTGATCAAGACTGGGTGTCTCGCCGACGACGACCTCTCGATTGGCGCACGCGTCCTGCTCATCCCGCGCCACCACACCGCTTCGCTTCGCCAGCAATCCATCTCGGTCGTCGTCGACACGAGACAGCTTGCACAGAAACTGGCCTGCAGTCGCGATCTTTCGCGGTCTCCGATATGCGAAGCATCAATGCTCGAGCGCCATCAAGAGAGCGCGTGTGCGCAAGCGCAAGGTTTCCTTGTCATCGCGACGACATCCAGATCGACAGGCGCGGGCGCATGCGTGGCGTGTGATCCGGGAAGCTCGCGGCGGCTAACTCGCGATCGATCGACCGACGGTCTCCGCTAAGCAAGCGAGGCGTGGATTACTACTGGCGGAGCAACAACGAGGGTATCCGCACTCCCATTCACTCACTTCGCGATTTGCTCGCGCGCATCAGCGTCCAGCCGCATCGCCATCGCGCTCTCTCTTCACCTCAACGACGCACACGCAACAGAGCTGAGCGTATCGTCCGCCTCCGTGCACTGCCACCGACACACTCGCACTCACTTGCGCGAGCAACCTCAGTCCACTTCATTCCCTCGCTCACTCGATCGACTGACAACCATCGAGCCCGCTCCTCGACACTATCGCATCGCACGACACACGACACCAACGCACTCGATGAGCGACGCAATGACTGCGACAAAGCCGACGACGTCGAAAGACAACGACGCGCTTGGCACAACGACGACAACAACGACGACCGTCGCATCGGCCTCGACGATCGATGAAGCGACTGGCATCAAGACCACGACGACGACGACGACGACTGTCATCGTTGTGACTGAAAAGGTGCAAACCTGCAGCGCAGCAGTAGCGTCCGCGACTACAGCGATCGAAGACGCTGTGAGCACCGCGACTGACGAAGAAGACTTCGTGACCGTCGACGCCGCAACGAGCGACGTTGACATGGCATGCGACTCTGCGAGCGACGACGACGATGCCGTTGTTGAGAGCACTAGCAACGTCAGCAGCAGCAGCAGTTCGCGCGAGTTCATTCTCGAGTACTGCGGACAAGCGACTTCGTACTGGCGCGAGCTCAAGTCGCTTTACCAGCAAGACGCGGCGGCACGTGCGCTGATCGACGCTGCTGCAGATGCGCTCCGTGAAGAGTCGAGTTCGGAGCACGCGACGTCGTCGCCTGCTTTCGAGCGCGTCTTGGACTTGAAGACCTGGCTCCTCGTGAGCAGCGACGACGACAGTGAGAGCAACGCGCCAGAAGATGTGGCGTGGGAGCGCGCAGTGTACAGCTACCCGCTCATTGCGCTCACGCAAGCGGCGAACTACGTCTCGTTCCTTGCGTCTGCTGGCGTGCGCCACGAAGACGTCGTGAAGCGCACGGGCTGCGCGATCGGCCACAGCCAGGGCGTTGTGAGCGCTGCGGTGTTTGCGGCCGCGAAGACGACTGACGAGTTCCTCGAGATCTCGGTGCGCTTTGTGCGGTACATGTTCTACCACGGCCTCCGCGCGCAGGAGGCAGCGATCGCACTCGCAGCGCAGCACACGCGTGGCGCTGGCAAGGTCGACGCGGACGCCACGCCGATGCTTGGGGTTCGCGGACTGGCGAAGGAGCAAGTGCTCAAGGCGATTGAAGTGGCAAAGCGCCGCACGAAGCAGGACGACCTGCAGCTGTCGCTCGTGATGGGACCCAAGGCGTTCACGGTGACGGGTCTGCCAGCGACGCTCGTGCTGCTGAAGCAAGCGCTCGAGCCGCTCCTGGCCAAGCCGGACGAGAGCCAGAACCGCATCCCGTTCTCGCAGCGCAAGCCGACGGGCAGTCTCACGTTCTTCCCGGTCTCGTGCCCATTCCACTCGATTGTGCTCGCGCCAGCGCGTGCTGCGATCCTCGCAGACGTCGAGCGCGTGGGCGTGAAGCTCACTGGCGCGCAGCTCCAGGTGCCAGTGTACGCGACGACGAGCGAGGCGACGAACCTGCAGACGCTCGGCCAGACCGACATCGTGGCGCAGCTCGTCGACATGCAGCTCACGAAGCTCGCGGACTGGGCCGCGACGCTCAAGACCGTGACACAGCACCACTCCGACGCGTCGCACGCGCTCGACTTTGGTCCGGACACGGGCGTTGCACGTTTGAGCAACGGCGCGCTCGAGGGCTTTGGCATCGACGTCGTGGTCGCGACGGCCAAGCACGCGAGCGTGACGTCGTCATCGTCGAGCCGCTTCCCGCCAATCTCGGGCTTGACGCAGTTCTTGGAAGCCGACACGGCGACGCGCGCGAGCGTTGACAAGTCCTGGGCGACTGCGCTTGCGCCGCGCGTGGACGCCGCCGGCAAGCTCGTGAACAAGTTCACGCGCGTGCTCAAGAAGCCGCCAGTGATCGTCGCGGGCATGACGCCGACCACGAGTCTCGCTGGCATCGACCTCGTCGCCGCGATCATGAACGCCGGCTTCCACGGCGAGCTCGCAGCAGGCGGGCTCTCGCGGCCCAAGATCTTTGAGGATGCGATCCACGAGCTCGTGTCCAAGGTCAAGCCTGGCAGCGGCGTGGCGATCAACATGCTGTACCTGAACGCGAAGCAATGGGGCTTCCAGTTCCCGATGGTGCTGCGTCTGCGCAAGAGCGGCGTGCCGATCGAGAGCATCACGATCGGCGCCGGCATTCCGACGAAGGACCGCGCGCTTGAGATCATGGCGGATCTCCAGAGCGCCGGCATCAAGGTGATCGGCTTCAAGCCCGGGTCGGTCGACGGCATCCACGCCGTGCTCGAGATCGCGAGCGCGAACCCGTCGATGAACGTCATGCTCCAGTGGACTGGCGGTCGCGCTGGTGGCCACCACAGCTTCGAGGACTTCCACCACCCGCTCCTCGAATCGTACGCTGCGATTCGCCGCGTCGAGAACATCGTGCTCGTCGTTGGCTCGGGCTTTGGCAACTGGGAGGACTCGCACCAGTACTTGACTGGCGACTGGAGCCTCGCGCACGGCGCAGTGGCCAAGATGCCAGTCGACGGCATCTTGCTCGGCTCGCGCGTGATGGTCGCAAAGGAGGCGGCGACGGCGGAAGAGGTGAAGCAGCTGCTCGTCGCGACGCCGGGCATCGAGTCGGAGCTCGAGTGGGAGCAGAGCTACGCGGGCGTCGCGGGCGGCATCGTGACCGTGACGTCGGAGCTCGGCGAGCCGATCCACAAGGTCGCGAACCGCTGCGCGCTGCTCTGGAAGGAGTTTGACGACAAGTACTTCTCCAAGTCGCGCGAAGAGCTCGAGCTCGCTGTGCGCCTCGACAAGGACGAGATCATCGCGCGCCTGAACGCCGACTTCCAGAAGCCGTACTTTGGCGTCAAGACCGACGGCGAGACGGGCGAAGTGCGCAGCGCAGACATCGAGGAGATGACGTACGGCGAAGTGCTCTCGCGTCTAATCGACTTGATGTTCGTCGACATTGCTGGCCGCCCGAAGCGCTGGATCCACGAGAGCTTCCGCGACCGCGTGTCGCGCTTCATGGCGCGCACGGAGCAGCGGTTCCAGCGCAAGAAGAGCGCTGTGGCAGTCGTGGACGAGCGCGAGCTGAGCTCGGACCCGCGCAGCGCGCTCAAGAACTTTGTCGCGGCGTACCCGCAGACGATCACGACGCTCGTGTCGGTCTCGGACTGCGACTTCTTCTTGGACTTGTGCCGCACGGGCGGCAAGCCCGTGAACTTCATCCCGGCGATCGACGGCGAGCTCAAGACGTGGTTCAAGAAGGACTCGCTGTGGTACTCGGAGGACCTCGACGCCGTACCTGAGCGCGACGCGCAGCGCGTGTGCATTCTGCAGGGACCAGTCGCCGTGCGCTACAGCAAGGTCGCGAACGAGCCGGTGGGCGAGATCCTCGGCGGCATCGCCGCTGGTTTTACGAAGGTCGCTGCGGCGTCTGGCGCAAAGGTGGCGACTACGAGTGCGAGTGACGCAAAGGTGCCAGCTGACATTGCTGGCTTCTCTGTCGTCGCGGCGGCGAACGGCGCAGTGAACATCACGATCCCAGCTGATGCGAGTGCACTGCCGAGTGTGAGCGAGTGGCTCGCTGCGCTGCAGCCGCTCGTGGCCAAGACTGAGTGGCTCGCGGAGCTCATCTCGTCCACGTTCATCGTCGAGGGCAAGCAGTGGGTCGCGAACCCCGTGCGCGACTTGCTCAAGCCACAGGCGAGCCAGACGTTTACGATCGACGCCGAGGGCCTTCGCATCGTAGACGCGTCGCTGGCGTTCAGCGAGCCGGCGATCAGCGTGTTCAAGCAAGACACGGGCATTGTCGTGCGCGTGAACGAGCTCCGTCCGCAGATCACGGAGCTCAAGCAGGACGTCGTGTCGCTCGACCTCAAGTTCGCGTTCGTGCGCGAGTCGGTGGTGCCGATCCACTCGCAGACGAGCGTGTCGGTCGTGGAGCAGATCAAGGCGTTCTACGCCAAGTTCTGGGTCGCGGAAGAGGGCAACGAGGCCGCGTCGTGCGAGAAGGCGTGCGCCGCGAGCGTGTTCTCGAGCTTCACGGACGAGTTCACGGTCACGGCCGACGACATTGTCAAGTACAAGGCGTCGCTCGGTCTGCGCGTGGACGACGTCGCGGCGCCGACGGACTTTTCGACGATCGTGTCGTGGAAGGCGCTGATCAAGTCGGTGTTCACGAAGGAGGTGGACGGCAACTTGCTCAACCTCGTGCACCTCAAGCACTCGTACAAGCTGCTGACGCCGAAGAAGGCGAGCGAGCTCTTTGCGCCGGGCGACGACATCGTGAGCGTCTCGCACGTCTCGGGGCTCCGGATCATCGAGAGCGGCAAGATCGTCTCGGGCGTCGTGCTCATCTCGCGCAAGACCGTGAACAGCCAGATGGTCGAAGCGCTCGAGCCGCTCGTGGAGCTTCGGAGCGAGTTCCTCATCCGCGGCACGTTCACCGACTTCTCGGCCGCGTTCACGATCGACAAGACGGTCGAGCGTATCGAGCTCGGCCGCCAGGATGACGTGCGTCTTCTCCTGTCCAAGCCGTGGTTCACGTTGGTGGCCGGTGCTGCGCCGCTCGCAGTCGGCGACAACCTCGAGTTCCAGCTCACGACGCAGAAGCGCTTCGCGACGATGAACCAGCTGGCGTCGGTCGTCGTGACTGGCGCTGTGCACCGCATCGAGAGCGGCGCGTCGGTGCACATTGCCGACGTGAAGGTCGACAGCGACTCGGTGAACGGCAGTCCCGTGGACGTGTGCTTGCGCCAGATTCAGCCCAAGGCTGCGAGCACCGGCAGCATGTTTGCGAACGGCGGGTACAACATCCTCGAGAAGCCGAGCGCGATCCAAGTGCCAGCGTGTGCACTCGAGTACGCCGTGGCGTCGCGCGACCTGAACCCGATCCACCGCTCGAGCTACGCCGCGACGCTCGCGAAGCTGCCCAAGGGCAAGCCGATCATGCACGGCATGTGGACGGCGACCAAGGTGCGCGCGCTCGTGGTCGAGCTCTTTGGCTCGGGCGTCGACACGAACGTCGTCGAGTACGACGTCAACTTCGACGGCATGGTGTACCCGGGCGACAAGCTCTTCATGCAGGCGCGCCACATTGGCCAGAACGCCGGCAAGAAGGTGCTCTCGGTCGAGGTCGTGAACGAGCTCGGCGAGCGCGTCGTGAGTGCGCGCGCAGAGGTGAAGCAGCCGCCGACGGCGTTCGTGTTCACGGGCCAGGGCTCGGCCGAAGTCGGCATGGGCATGGAGCGGTACCAGGAGTCGCCTGTGGCGCGCGAGATCTGGAACCGCGGCGACGTGCACTTGCGTGAGACGTTCGGCTTCTCGATCCTCGAGATGGTGCGCAAGAACCCCAAGTCGATCACGATCCACTTTGGCGGCATGCGCGGCCGCAAGATCCGCGAGAACTTCATGAAGCTCACGTGCGAGGACCCTGTGAACGGCGGCACGACGCCGCTGCTGCCAGAGATCACGTCGCGCACACAGAGCTTCAGCTTCTCGGCGCCAGAGGGTCTTCTCTTTGCGACGCAGTTCAGTCAGCCGGCGCTCGTGCTGCTCGAGAAGGCGACGTTCTCAGAGATCGAAGCTGCGCAGCTCATTCCGCAAGACGCGCACTTTGCCGGTCACTCGCTTGGCGAGTACGCCGGTCTGACGTCGTTCGCTGCCGCCATGTCGCTCGAGAGCTTTGTCGAGGTGACGTTCCTCCGTGGTCTCATCATGCAGAAGGCGGTCAAGCGCGACGCATCGGGTCGCTCGGACTACGGCATGGTGGCGACGAACCCGTCGCGCATCGGCGACTTCTTCACGGAGGACACGATGTACCGCATCGTCGACCGCATCTCCGAGGTCTCGGGCAAGCTCCTCCAGGTCGTGAACTTCAACGTGCAGGACCGGCAGTACGTCGTTGCAGGCGAGAACGTGAACCTCGAGGCACTGTCGATCAGTCTGTCGATGTTCAAGTCGCTCAAGGCGAGCGCCGACCTCGAGTCGGTCGTGGCCGAGTCGCTCGCGCAAGCGGCGGCGAAGAAGGAGAAGAGCGTGCAGTCGGGCAAGCCGTTCACGCTCACGCGCGGCCTCGCGACGATCCCGTTGCCGGGCATCGACGTGCCGTTCCACTCGCGCGAGCTCCTCGGCGGCGTGCCGTCGTTCCGGTCGCTCCTGCGCACCAAGTTCAACCCGCAAGTGCTCGAGCGCCAGCTGCCGCTGCTCGTGAACCGGTACATCCCGAACTTGGTCGCGACGCCGTTCTCGCTCGAGCGGTCGTACTTTGAGCAGGTGTACGCGGCGACGAAGAGTCCATTCATCGCCGAGGTGCTTGACCCGATGCAGTGGGAGCTCACGACGCAGGCGCAGCTCGTGCACTTGCTCGTGGTCGAGCTCCTCGCGTACCAGTTCGCGTCGCCAGTGCAGTGGATCAAGACGCAGGCGCTGCTCTTCTCGCTCAACGGCACGGGCGTGAGCCGGTTCATTGAGATCGGACCTGCGCCGACGCTCACGAACATGGCGCTGCGGACGCTCCAGGTCGGCGACTTCCCAGACGTCTCGCGCCAGGTGCTGTGGTACCAGCGCGACCGCGAGTTGGTGCACTTTGAAGAGGAGGGCTCGAACCCGTCGGCGTCCGAGTACGCGCGTGCGCTGGCGGAAGCCGAGGCTGCGCGCAACGCGCCAGTGGTCGAGGCTGCCGCACCGACTGAGGCGGCTCCAGCTGCTGTCGTGGCGCCGCCTGCTGCAGTGCACGTGCAGATGGCTCCTGCTGTCGTGAGCGCGCCTGCGGCAGTCGAGGACGCGCCAGTGGCGGCGCTGCATGTGCTGCGCGTGCTGCTCGCTGTTCGCTTGAACAAGGAGCTGTCGGAGATCAGTGCCGAGACGGACGTGAAGACGCTCTGCGCTGGCAAGTCGGCGGTGCAGAACGAGATCCTGGGCGACCTCGAGAAGGAGTTTGGCGGCGGCGTGCCGGACGGCGCAGGTGAAGTGCCGCTCAAGGAGCTCGCGTCCAAGTTTGCGAGCTACGCGAGTCTCGGCAAGGTCACGACTGCGCTCATTGCCAAGATGGTCGCGAGCAAGATGCCGGGCGGCTTCACGATGTCGAGCGTGAAGGAGTACCTGAGCATGGTCAAGGCGCTCGGGTCGGGCCGCACCGAGAGCGTGCTCGCGCACTCGTTGCTGCTCGCGCCGCAAGCGCGTCTGAAGAGCGAGGCCGAGGCGCGCAAGTGGCTCGACGCGAGCGTGGACGCGTACGCGTCGTTCGCTGGCATCTCGCTCGCTGCACCAGTCATGAGTGTGCCGCAGGCTGCTGCTGGCATGGCGTTCGCGCCTGCAGCCGTGTCGATCCCGAACGTGCCGGACCAGCCAGTGGAGGCACGCCACGCGCTGAAGGTCATGCTCGCGGCCAAGTTCGGGAAGGAGCTGAGCGAGATCACGGACGCGTCGACGATCAAGGAGCTGTCGGCCGGCAAGTCGGCGGTGCAGAACGAGATCGTCGGTGACTTGGAGAAGGAGTTCGGCTCGGGTCCGGATGATGCCGCCGAGATGAAGATTGCCGACCTCGCTGGCAAGTTCCCAGGCTACACGTCGCCGGGCAAGGTCACGAGCGCATTGATCGCGAAGCTCCTCGCTGGCAAGATGCCGGGTGGCTTTGGCGTGTCGGCGATCAAGGAGTACCTCTCGCGCGAGCGGTGCCTCCCAACCGGTCGCATCGAGAGCGTGCTGCTGCACTCGCTCACGCAGAACCCGAAGCAGCGCCTCGGTGACGAAGCGCAGGCGAAGAAGTGGCTCGACGGTGTGTGACGGACGACTACGCCAAGTTCTGCGGCGTGGACATTCCGTACCTGTCGAAGATCGGCATGTCGGCTGGCAGCGTCGGTCCGCAGGCCGTGCAAGCAGCAGCGGCGCTCCCGACGGACTTTGACAAGCGCCTGAAGGCGATGATCGCGGACCAGATCGCTGTCTTGAACGACTACCTCGGTCATGATGCCCTTGATGTGCACAGGACCATCGAGCGCGACTCGAAGGTGCGCGAAGAGCTCGAGTCGACCGTGTCGCGGTGGGTGACGGAGTACGGCGAGGCGTACAGCGACGGCATTGCGCCACTGTTCGACGCGCGAAAGGAGCGCCAGTACGACAGCTTCTGGAACTGGGCGATCCAAGACGGCGTCGACTTGTACTTCCAGACGCTCTTGAACGCCATCGGCGGCGATGACAAGCACCACGAGAGCGAGTCGCACGACCAGCACTTTGACGCCATGAGTCGCTGGATCAACAAGAAGATCAGCGCCGACGCGCCGAACGCAACGGCAAAGCCGCCGCTCGAGTGGCTCAAGCCGCACTTGTGCAACCGCGCGACGCCCGAGCTGCTCAAGTACGCAACGTTCTGTGCGCGACGAGCAGAGGAACAAGGTGGCGCCGAGTATGCACAGGCGATCCAACAGCTCGTGGAGCAGATCGAGAGCTGTCTGGAGCTCCAGCCAGTGAACATCCACATGTTTGAGCCCGTGCAGCCGCAGCTCCGTATCCTCGAGACTGGTGAGCTCGAGTACTTGGAAGTGCCGCGCACGAGCGTCGCCGATGCGATCGACTATGTCGACGAGCTCGCGCGCGGTCTCGAGTACAACGACGTGAGTGAGCGGGCGATGGACACTGGCCGGAAGGTGACCGCCGAGATGGCGAGCGCTGTTGGCTTTGAGACGACTACGCACGGCGGCGACACGTCGAGCCACGAAGACGACAGCGGAGACGACGACGACTTCGACGACAACGAGAGTCCACTCCACGAGCTCTACAGCTCTCGCCGCAGCAGCGTGCAGCTGCAAGTCAGCACTGAGACAGACGCCGCAAAGCTCGATGCGCTCCGCGAGTCGCTGTTTCTCGACCGCAAGCGATCGCCGCGGCGCCGTCGCAGCTCGCTCGTCGCCCGGTCGTCGTCGCTCCGGTACGGTCTCAACGAGAACCTCAAGCAGATCGTGCTGCCGCACGTGCACATCCGCAAGCCGTCGGACGTGGACCCGACGATCCGTCTGTACGACGTCGAGTCAACGTGCATGCTGCTCGCGTGCATGCGCGAGATGGCGTCGACCGGTATCTCGTTCGCCGGCAAGGTCGCGCTCGTGACGGGCTGTGGCAAGAACTCGATCGGCGCCGAGGTCGTCAAGTCGCTGCTCGAAGGCGGCGCTGTGGTGTTTGTGACCACGAGCAGCTTTAGCATGGCGACGACCGCAACGTTCCGGTCGATCTACGAGCAGCACGGCAGCCGCGGCAGCCGTCTCGTGGTCCTGCCGTTCAACCAGGCGTCGAAGCAGGACGTCGAGAAGCTCGTGGCGCACATCTACACCGTGCACCAGCTCGACGTGGACTTTGTCGTGCCGTTCGCGGCGCTCTCGGAGGTCGGCCGCACGATCGCCGACATTGACGCGCGCTCGGAGCTCGCGCACCGCATCATGCTTACGAACACGATGCGTCTCTTGGGCGAAGTCGTGTCGGCGAAGAAGTCGCGCGGCATCTCGACACGTCCAGCGCTCGTGATCTTGCCGCTGTCGCCGAACCACGGCAACTTTGGCGGCGACGGTCTGTACGCCGAGTCGAAGCTCGGTGTCGAGAGTCTCATGAACAAGTGGTACTCGGAGGGCTGGGGCGACCAGCTCTCGATCGTCGGCGCAGTCATTGGCTGGACGCGCGGCACGGGGCTCATGTCGGGCAACAACGTCGTGGCGCAGGGCGTCGAGAAGCTCGGCGTGCGCACGTTCAGCACGACTGAGATGGGCTTCAACCTGAGCGCGCTCATGCACCCGAACGTTGTCGACAAGGCAGCGGAAGCGCCGCTGTGGGCGGATCTGACGGGCGGCATGGCGCAGCTGAGCGACTTGAAGAACCAGGTCGACTCGATTCGCGCCGACATCATGGCGGAGGCGAAGCTCCAGGCGTCGGTGTATCAGTCGCTCCAGAATGAAAAGAAGCTGCTCGCGCTGCCGTCGATGGCGGCGAAGGAGGTGCCGCGCGAGTTTGCTCCGCGTGCAAACCTGTCGGGCTACCTGTGCGACAGCTTCCCGAGCCTCGCGATGGTCAACTACCACGCGGCGTCGCGGAAGCAAGTGCTTTTGCGCGACATGCTCGACCTGCGCAAGGTCGTGGTCGTGGCCGGGTACGGCGAAGTGGGTCCGTGGGGCAGTGCGCGCACGCGGTGGGAGATGGAGTCGTTCGGCGAGTTCTCGCTCGAGGGCTGCATCGAACTCGCGTGGCTCACGGGTCGCATCGTGTACGAGAACGGCAACTGGGTCGACGCGAAGACGAAGGAGGTCGTGGCGGACCGCGAGATCAAGGCCAAGTACGAAGAGGACATCGTCCAGCACGCTGGCATCCGCATCGTCGAGCCGGACCTCTTTGAGGGCTACGACCCGCACAAGAAGACGATCTTGCACCAGGTCGCGATCGACAAGAAGATGGCGCCAGTCGAAGTCGCGGACCGGGACGAAGCAATTCAGTTCCGCAACGAACTTGGCGAAGAGAACGTCGACATCTTCCAGAACGCCTCTGGCGCGTGGATGATCCGTCTGCGCAAGGGCTCAGTGCTCAGCATCCCGCGCGCGCTGTCGTTCGACCGGTTCGTCGCGGGTCAGATCCCGACGGGCTGGAGCGCCGAGCGTCTCGGTCTGCCAAAGGACATCGCCGAGTCCGTGGACCCGGTGACGCTCTACACGCTCGCGTCGACGATGGAGGCGCTCGTTGGCGCCGGTGTGACCGACCCGTACGAGTTCTACCAGTACGTGCACGTATCAGAGATCGGCAACAGTGTTGGTGGCGGCATGGGTGGCATGCGCGCGCTGAAGCGTGTGTACGGCGGTCGGCTGCAAGGGAAGAGCGTCGCGAGTGATGCGCTGCAGGACACGTTCATCAACACGGCGCCGGCGTGGGTGAACATGCTCCTGTTGAGCTCATCGGGTCCGATCAAGACGCCAGTTGGTGCGTGTGCGACGGCAGCCGAGTCGGTGGACATCGGTGTCGAGACGATCAAGAGCGGCAAGGCGCGCATCGTGATCGTCGGCGGCTACGACGACTTTGGCGAAGAGTGCTCGTACGAGTTTGCACAGCTCAAAGCGACGAGCGACTCAGTGAAGGAGACCGACATGGGCCGCAACCCAAAGGAGATGTGCCGTCCGTGCTCGACCACGCGCGGTGGATTCATGGAGAGCCAAGGCGCCGGCACACAGCTGCTCATGGACGCGCAGCTTGCGCTCGACATGGGCTGTCCGATCTACGGCATCGTGGCGCTCACGAACACGGCGACCGACAAGAACGGCCGGTCAGTGCCAGCGCCTGGCCAGGGCATCCTCACGACAGCGCGCGAAGTGTCGTCAAAGGCGTCGCCGCTCCTCGACATTGAGTTCCGCCGTCGCCAGTTCGACGCCGAAGTCGCTGACATTGAGACGTGGCACAAGCGCGAGAAGGCGCTCGTGCCAGAGGACTCGAGCGAGTCGCACGTGACGTTCCTGGACGAGATGAAGAAGCGCAAGGTCCAGTCCGCGCAGGCGATGTGGGGCGAGGCGTTCTACCACAACCGCGCCGACATTGCGCCACTCCGTGGTGCGCTCGGTGCGTGGAACTTGACCGTTGATGACATTGGCGTCGCGAGCTTCCACGGCACGGGCACGAACGCGAACGACAAGAACGAGAGCGAAGTGACGCAGAAGCAGCTCGTGCACTTGGGTCGCTCGGTCGGCAACCCGCTGCCGATCATTTGCCAGAAGAACCTCACGGGCCACCCGAAGGGTGCAGCCGCGGCGTGGATGTTCAACGGCGTGCTCCAGGTGCTCAACTCGGGTCTCATCCCTGGGAACCGCAACTTGGACAACACGTGCGAGACGCTGCGCAAGTTCGACTACCTCATGTACCCGAACCGGAGCATCCAGACCGTCGGCATCAAGGCGGCGGTGATGAAGAGCTTCGGGTTTGGCCAAGCCGGTGGCGAGATCTTGGTCGTGCATCCCGACTGCTTGCTCTCGACGCTCGCAGAGGACGACTTCCAGAGCTACGCGTCGCGCCGCGCAAAGCGCCAGACGAGCATGAACTCGTACATGCAGAAGTCGTTCATGGGCAAGCACAAGTTCATCCAAGTCAAGGACGCCGCGCCGTACACGAGCGCGCAGGAGAGCAGCGTGTACCTCGACCCGAGTGCGCGCGCGCAGTTCGACCCGGTCGCGAAGACGTGGCGCTTTGGCGGTGCGGCAGCACCTACTGCAGTTCCAGTCAAGCGCGTGCGAGCATCCAAGCGTGTGCGGCGTCCAAAGAAGCGTCGCGACGCAGTCGACGCGACAGCAGCCAGGGTCGCAAGTGGCGATGCTGGCGGCACTGACTCGACGACGATGCTGTCCGCCATGAGCCAGAACGTCTCAGACATAGGACTCGCCGCAACGACAGGCATCGGCGTCGGTGTCGATGTCGAGCCTGTCGCGACGTTTGAGAACCTCCACGGCCGCGAAGACTTCATCCGTCGCAACTTCACGGACCAGGAGATGGCATACTGCTATAGCGCGCCACATCCAGCGGCTAGCTTTGCTGGTCGCTGGGCAGCAAAAGAAGCCGTGATCAAAGCGATCTCGAGCGCGGCACCGAGTGAACCAAACATGTGGAAAGGAGCTGGAGCACCGCTGCGCGAGATCGAGATCTTTATCACAGCGTCTGGCGCGCCATCGGTGCTGCTCTCCGGCTACCCGCTCCAGGTATTTCAACGCATCGGCTTGACGTCGCTGAGCGTCTCGATCAGCCACTCGGGCGACTACGCGATCTCTCAAGCCGTGACCAACTTCCAGTCTACTTCGTCTTCTTCAGGCAGCAAGTCAACTAGCTAGCCGCTCTAGGCGATGCATATTGCATGTCCACCGATGTGTTCCTTCACAGTCCTGTACAATACACGAACACATGAACATTCACTTCATTGTTGCACTCGCTTCGTATCCGAGAGCACTGCTTGAACGACGTACGTCTCTGAATGAGATACATTGGCTTGGGCATTGCAAAGTTGAACACCGTCTTGGACCGAGAGGAAGCCAAACCGACTAGACCACGCACGATATTGGTTGTTTGGAGCACATCGATATGGCGTTGCCGTCAGTACACAAAGCGACCGCGCGCATCAAACAAGTCGCCGATGCACCGCATACATCGAGCAACCGCAAGTACGTTGACAACAGTACAAAGAAGAGGAACGAACGACCTCGTGCAACAGCTCGAGGAATACATTCGTCGACTGCGACGACGCGACGAAGCTCACGCAACTTTACTCTGAATGAAGTAAATGCTCACGGCAGCAAAGAAAGCTACGACAGACGACCACGCAGCAGACCTAAGAAGCAGCACTAGCAACTCTGAGCCTCTCGTTCGCTTGTGCTTCGGCTTCCTTGGGTGTCGGCCGTGCTCCGGTGACGCGTTTGACAACTTGACAGAGTCACAAACTTGTCAAACACACAAAAGTTTTGGTAAATATATTGTATTGCGATCCATTTACACAATTTTCATTGGCGCATAATATTAAAATATTGATATTGTCATTCACCAATACATATATTGAAACCAGTCTTAACAACAACATCCATATATTTGATATAGATATGGATATTGAGGTAGCGCAGAGCACAGCGCGCAACAGAGCGAGTGGAGCATGGCACACACAAGCACAAGCGAAGAGAGCAGCAACACGGAATGCCCGGACGCGGCTTCAGCACGAAAGGGGAATGCGCAGGTCCTGCGCAAGAGGATCAAAGTGGTGACAAAGTTGGAAGTGATCGGCATGCCGCACAACTACTCGACGCGCGCTGTAGCACGAAAGTTCAGCGTTGCGAGAAGCAACGTCATTCACTGGAAGGCGACAGAACAACACATTTGCGCGCTCCACGTACAGCATGCCGCCTTGCTGGCGGTGGAATGAAGATCGTAGGGCCGAAGCTACAAGACGCTCTCGTCACCAAGGTTCTCGCTAAGCGCAAGCAGCAGTGCCGAGTGACGCGGCGCATAATGAGCGAGTGGGCGGAGGAGACGCACATCGTGCGTGTCGAGATCACACAGTCGTGGATTGACGGATATATGGCGCCTGCCGGCCTCATGTTACGTAAAGCCACACGCAAATCAGTGCCTCAGTGACGACGATATAATCGCGTGGGGAGTCCACTTTATGCGCGAGCTGCGCGACACGATCACCGCACACAATATCCACACTGAGAACATCTACAAACTAGATGAGTCGGCCATCGTCTATGACCACCACAATGACGCTACAATGCACACGTGGAGCGAGCAACGTCCCTGTGCGATCGTTTGGTCACGAGAAACACCGCGTGACCGCAGTGTTTTGTGCGAGCGCCACTTGAGCCCAGTGGCGCCCATGTATTATGAACAAGGCGCCGGCAGTAGACACGAGCAACTGCATCGTCGAAGAGCACGGTGCGCTCCATCTCAACATGTCCACCACATGGATGAACGCGGCCGCGTTTCTCGTCTGCATCGACGTTCTCTTCCCCTCTCCGCTCCAGTCAAACACTGTGCTGATCGTGTTTGACTGCGCGCGAAGTCACACCGCGCAGTCAGTGCAAGAGCATATGCGCCAACGCGGCATGTCGTCGTGCCGGGAGTGGTGACCGGCTTCCTCCAGCCAGCCAACTACGGCTGGTTCGGCCAGGTGAAGCAGCAATTCGCAAGAAGCATCGGCGTTTAGAAGAAAAAAGGGCGGCACGGACAAACGCACTGTGGGTGAGTGCGAGCGCCGTCGGGTGTCGTTGTGTCAGACTAGATCACAACTGTATCAGACTGTGTCGAGAACACGATTAGAGCACGCTTTGTTAGGTATGATGTTGGTTGCGATAGTGAGCTATATCTATCACGGCACAAGCGACTTGGCGCTTTGCTTCCAGTCAGCGTTTCGAGCGACTGTGTCGTGTGTCTTTCTCGTCACAGTATTGGATGGACGAGTTTGACGACTTGGCAGTAATTGATGAATGAGAGGAAATTGATTTTGAGAAAATGCCTCAGTCGTAAGAAGGGTCGAATCAGGTGGTCATCGCAAAACTCGGAAAAAAGTAGTACTACATAAATCTTGGCGTCAAGCCCAAGCTCAATTTGAACAGGTAGCACCACTCAGTTATATACCAATCCGTCAAAATTACAAAACGATCTCGGTTGCTCTTGTTTCCTCGGACCACTGGAGGCCGCTGGAGGCAAGTCACGCAACACATCTAGTTGATTATATACAAAAATGTAGACAATTTGGATCACATCTTCATGGATCACATCTTCACAATAAGAAATCATCATTCTTAAACACAAATCGACTTGAGAATAGAGACTAAGTCTGAAGTCTATTCTATTCAAAACTTCAACCATGCCAGAGGTACGCCCACCCTGAAGCAAACCGATTAATGTAAGTTGCAATACAACATATGGATACAAGTGAAGACACACATCTATTGTGGTCGTTCTAAACTGAGCCAAACTGTCATGGGAACGACTTGCTTACACTGCAGACGAAGCTTGAGTGAAAGGTGTGCTTTCAACTCTGAGGTGTTTGATTTGGTTTTAATAGTGTTGTCCGCTAAAGTACAAAAGTACTGACAACCACCCAAATGCAGGGCGCCTTCTAATAGGAGCACCTCTCAAAATAGATCCATCGATAATAGAACACCTGCTAAAACGAATACGCATGAGTGAAGGTCCACTAGTCGTACCTAGCGGTAAGTGTACGGTGGCCCCGTTACACCACGTCCCACACAAAACTGCGAGCACCCTCGCAACTTTCAAACAGATGCAAAGGAGCCAAAAGAAGCAAAGAGAAACGCACGGAAGCGCGGAGAAGGAGAGCCAAGCGCGATGACAACGGAGCCAAGGCCGCCGAGCGTGAGCGCGATGAAATACGCAACGAGCGATCGAGCAGCAGCAGCGATGTTGTCCGCGGAGTCACGCTGGCAGTGGACGCTGTACGACTGTTCAGGCGCGATCAACGCGTCTGATGCTGAAGTGCTGGGATCTGTGGCGCCAGCAGCGAGTCGGAAACGGAAGGTCGATCACCGCGGTCGGCGGAGTGACCGCAGACGATCTCGACGTGTCGTGGATGGCCTTTATTCGACGCTGGAACGGGGATGACGAGTTGCAGTGTGGAGTCGTGAACCGCAATGAACGCCGTCGTGTGTCCAGCACTACGGAGCCGGCGAACGAGCTGTGCGAGTGCGCGTGGGAGCCGAACGTCGATGCTGCTACGTGCACTTCTATCGCGGTTGCGACTAGTGCAACACGCGCCGTGGGCGACCGACGACACTCGGCTGGCGCGAGAGCGAGATCCTGGAGGAGAAGCCGTATGATGCCGACGAGGAGCGCCTCGTTGGGAGCTTCCGTCGTGCTGTCAGCACGTACGAGAGTGCGCACTATGGCGTTGCGCTTGGCGAGCCGGACCAAGGGGAAGACTGGCATCGCGCGTGCGCGTTCGCAGTCGCCAAGAAGGCGCCAATAGCGCTCGCGGTCACGCTCACGTCGTCGATCGCAATCGCGCCAGAGGAACTCGTCGCACGATCGCGGCGCATATCGCGCCGACGTGAGCTTGCCGACACCGCGCGCTCGATCTCGTTCGCGCGACAGGCCGCCACCGCGCGAGTCAGTGTTGAATCGTGGCGACGCGCCGTCGCAGTCGCAGTCGCAGTAGCAGTCGCGGTGGCAGTACCAGTACCACCAGCCGCAGCAGCAGTGGCCGCAGCATCGAACGCCGTTGCGCGACAGATCTCGCTCGCGCGGACGGTCCCCGCCGTGCGATCGTTCATCGAGTCATGGAGACCAGGAGTCGTATTGGCAGTCGCGCGCACAGGAACGCGGTCAATCGCAGCCGCGTGGACGGTCGCAGCCTCGTGGACGGTCGCAGCCACGTGACGTCTCGCTGCAACACGAGAATATCGTCGAGACGAAGAACACTTCGGTCGCGCGCCCGATCGATCCCCACACTCCGCCGCGCGGACGGTCGCCGCCACGCGGGTCTGCGTCGTGCAACGATTACTGTCGCCAATTCGAAGGACCATCTGGTCACGCGCGCCCATGGATCGATCGCCGTTCTCCGCCGCATGAAGCTCAACCCCAACACTGGTCTCGATCGCCGCCACGTGCTCAGTCGCTTGATGTCCATCGACAAACACCGCCGCGCGGGCATGCTCGATCTCCGCCGCGCGCGCTGCCTGCGCCTCCTCGTACGCAGCAACAAGATCAGGAATGTCTTCGACCAGTGTCGAACGCGCATCCCATGTATCATGGGAGGGAGAGAAGCCGAGCCATCACACCCGATACTGGCGGAAGGATCGAGACACGTGGGAGCGAGCAGCGCCGCCGATTGTTGGTCACGATGATCTACAAGCGAGTCAACGACCCAGCGTGTCTGTCCAGCGTGATCAACAATCGGTGGCGGACCGCCGCGCTTTGAGCGCGACGGGATCAGAGCAGCACTTGGTCTCGGTAACGATGAGCGCCCCGGTGACGACGAACGCACCGATAGCGACGAGCGCGTCGACAACGACGAACGCGCAGACGACGGTGGGCGCCCGGTGACAAAGAGCGAGCAGCAAGCGGCCACGGCGTCGGCGCCTTGGGATGATGCGTTGCGCTTTGTGCTGAACGACGCGACAACAGCGCTCGATCAGATCGACGAAGAGAGCCGCCGCATTGATCGCCACGACGAGCTGCTACAGGCGCTACTATGCCGAGTGGAGGCGAACGAGCAGCGCAGCTGGGCGGCGAGAGATGACGTGCGTGCTGTTCGCCAGGGACGGCCCCGCCGAGCACTCAGAATGTGCCGCGCTACCGCGGGCCGCGTTTCGCTCCCGCGGAGCCGCCTCGTCAGCCGCCGAATCCGGAATCGTCGCCCGAGCGTACCGCTTGAGTCTGCCAACGTAGAAGGTCTTGTGTAGGCGCATCGTGGATGGTAGATCGAGCTCGTAGGCATCGCTGTGGACCTTAACGACCGTGAATGGACCGATGTACCTCGGTGCGAGATTCGCATCACTGAGGTTCGTCACTGCGGTTGTCGCGATGCCGTTTGTTGAGAGCAAGACCTTGTCGCCGATGACAAAGCGCTCGTGGTTGGATCTGTTGTGCTTGTCCGCCGAGGCCTTCTGCTGATTGACCGCGCTAGCGAGCGCGTCTAGGACAAAGCGTGATGTTACCTCTCGACGTTCGACATAACGTTGGGGAGGATCGTGTGCCAAGGCGGAGCAGCTGTCGTGTCGTTGTCAGGTGTCGAGCCGACGGCGGAAAAAGGCGACGCGACAAGCGCGACTGCGCGTCGCGAGCTGGGGTTGAAAAGCGAGCGTTGCACCCACGCTGCAGTCAACGAGAGTGTGGGACGGTCATGAACATCACCGCGCTGTGCCGCAGCGCGAGTCCCGGCGTTCAAGGCTTCGTGAGGCTTGGTACCCGCGCTCGTACCTACAAGCGCGGAAGTCGGAGCGAGCGACCGGTGTCTTGACAGAATGTGGTACATCGAGTCCAAGAGCAGCTGGGACTCGGGGATGACGGCCGTAGTTGACGAAGAACGGCGTCATGCCTGTCGATGCGTGCACCGCGTTGTTGATGGCGAACTCCGCCCTGGAGAGCGACGCGCTCCATGGCGCGAACGACGCGGCGTAGCTCCGCAGCACGTCTTCCACGACGAAATTGACTCGTTCCGGCTGCCCATCCGTCTCTGGATGGGAGGCGGTCGACATGAGCAAGCGTGTGCCGAGAACTTGAACAGTTCTTGCCAGAACGCCGCCGTGAACCTCGGATCACTGTCTGAGACGATGCTCGACGGCATGCCATAGTGTCGGTACACCATGTCGATGAACAGCGCTGCAGTCTCTTCTGCCGAGATCGTTGCCTTGACAGGCGCGAGATGCACCATCTTGCTGAACCTATCCACTACCAAGAGGATGCCCGTTCGTCCTTGGTCGTCTCGCGGCAGCCCGAAGACAAAGTCCATGCTCGCTGAGTGCCATGCCGATTCGGCGATCGGAGAGACTGGAGTGGAGTTCGCGATGCAGGCGCTGGCTTGACACATTGACACACCTCGCAGCTCCGCACCCACTTGCGCTGGGTGCGCAAGTGGGTGCGGAGCTGCGAGGTGTACAAGACCGACTCGTACATGTGAGGCCAATAGAAGGTGCGAGAGAGCGCGAGATACGTCTTCTCTCGACCCAAGTGTCCGGCGCTCGCGCTGTCATGATACTCGTGCATGGCGCGAGCGCGGGGATCGTCGTGCAAAGGAACCACGATGCGCCGCGCATCGTGGTCGTTGATGTGGTAGTGGAGCAGGTCGCTCTCGACAGTGTAGCGCTTGGACTGCGACCGGGACGTCGGATGGAGCGCGCTCAACGCCTTTTCTGACGGAGCACTGAGATACTTGATCAGCGCAGAGCACTGCGGATCAGCATTGTACGCCGCTGCGATCGGGTCGCGCAGTGGACTGACGACGACGGTCGTCGTGTTGATGCCTTGCGCGATGCACACCGCGCACTCGTCATCCTCCTCGTCGGCGTCGACGAGGTGGCGAGCCGTGTCTGGCCGCGGGTCGTAGTCTGGACGACGCGAGAGGGCGTCGGCAATGATGTTGGTCGCGCCTGGCTTGTAGTGCACGACGAAGTTGTACTCGGCGAAGAACGACAGCCAGCGCGCCATCCGCTGGCTGAGATGCGGCGACTTCGTTGCAGTGCGCAACGACGCGTGGTCCGTGTACACGACAAACGTCCTCTCGCCGAGGAGGTAGACGCGGAATTTCATGAACGCGTACCGCATCGCGAGCAGCTCTTTGTCGTGGACCGTGTAGTTGCGCTCCGCGGGCTTGAGCTGTCGTGACTGGTAGCTGACGACACGCCCGTGCCCGTCGGCATCGTGCTGCATGAGCGCACAGCCAATCGCGCAGTCGCTCGCGTCACACACGACATGGAAATCCTTGTCGTGGTTCGCCAGTGCGAGCACAGGCGCACTGGAGAGACGTCACTTGACTTCGTCGAATGCGGTTTGGTGCTCTAGGCGCCACGCCCAGAGTGCATCTTTCTTGAGGAGCTGCAAGAGCGGGTGGATCGTCGCTGCAAAGTGTTTCGCGTAATGATGCAGGTAGTTGGCGAGACCGAGCCACTGGCGGAGTTCTTTCTGATCGCGCGGTTCCGACCAGGAGACGATCGCAGACACCTTCTCTGGGTCGGCCCGCACACCCTCGGCACTCACGTAGCTGCCGAGGACCGGAATCTCCGGCGCGCAGAAGATGCACTTCTTCAGGTTCGCGTACAACTTGTGCTCGCGCATTGCTGCGAATACCTGGCGCACCTGCGCCAGGTGGGCTTCGACCTCGGTCAGTTGATCCGTAGCCCGACTGTGCACGAAGATGTCGTCGAAGTAGCTCGGCGCGAAGTCGCGCAGAGGCCGCAAGACATGTGACACCATGCGATTGAACGTCGCCGGCGCGTTCTTCAGGCCTTGCGGCATCACGAGCCACTCCTAGAGGATGCTACTGGGAGAACTGACCGCTGTCAGCGGAACGTCCGACTCGCGCCTGAGGATCTGGTAGATACCATCGGTGAGATCGATGGTGCTGAAGATCGTGCAGCCCGAAATGATGTCAAGCACCACGTCCTAGCGCGGGATAGGCGTCTGAGCTGGGGTCGTGGCATCGTTGAGCTTGTTGAACGCGTGCACGATGCGCCAGCAGCCGGCCGCCTTCTTGACGCAGAAGGTAGGCGACGAGAGCGGCGACGTGCTGTCGCGCACGGACGACCTTCGAAGAACGCGTCAATGGCTTTGACTTGATCGCGCAGCAGCAGCCAATGCCGCGTGATGCAGAACTTCGTGCCCGGCACGAGGTCGATCTCGCGTCGCACCTCGCGATCGGCTAGGAGTTACGAGACTAGCTTGTCAGGGAAGGCGTCCACGAGCGCTGGGTTATCCGTCGTGGCGAGCTCGTCCCAATGCTGGGTTGCGAAGCGTTTTTCTCGGCTGCAATTAGGCTCCGCGCCCACTGGTCGCTCGCTCATGGTCGTGCAGATCTGCACGATTAAGCCGTTCTAGATCTCACGCAGCATCTTCTTCCACGACAGCACCGGGAGATGCGTGAGCTGACTGGTATCGCGAGGAGGTCGCGATCTTCATGGAGTAGCGAGCTGGGCAATGGCCGGACTTGTTGGTCGCACTGATCGTCTCGAAGACTGGTGGTGCGGGGGCCGATGGCCCCCGCGCTCTTGTCGTCGTCCAACAAGTCGCCGTCGTTATGTCGCGACTCCAGCTGTTCAGAGAGCGGCAGCCATGGTGATGCTGTGGCGAACCGACTCGCGCGAGCCACTACCGGCGCAGTTGCTTGAGACGTCACTTGGGTGTTCGGCCGAAGACCCGCGCGCGACGATGAACGCGCGGGCGAGCGAGGGTACCGGACAAACACCAGCCAGCGAACCCGCGCACATCCCCGCGAGTGGAGGAGTGCAGGCTACTGACCGGGCACTTGGCGGCGAATGCACGCGAGCCACTGCTTTCGTGGGTGATCGCGGTGACACTCGGAGTCTCGGCAACCAATCCTAGCGAGTCACTGCTGGCGTGGGTGCGAGCCTTTGCTCGAGTACATGTCGGTGAAGACGCGTGAGCTACTGCTGGCGCGGAGGTGCGAACTACTGCTCGAGCACCTGTCGGAGAATTCCGGAGCGCGAAGACTTGCGAGAGCTGACCGTGATCCACTGATCCGATGAGGGGGGCACTCTTGGAGTCACACGTCGCGTTGAAACACGCGACGCACGAAGGGCCATCACTGACTTAGTGGTTGGTGTGGGTCGTCGAGTCAAGGTCCGCGACGGCGACGTGCGGCCACTTGCTCGCATGCGTGAGGCAAGCGAGAACTGCGGAGACGTCGATGTCGCGCATCGTGACAGTGCGATTCCGCCAGTCGACGTCCGGCCGATGGCGTGCGAGCCACAGCATCCCGAAGTTGCAGTAGAACGAACCGCCCAAATCAACGACGAGGAACGCGTCGTTTATATGAGTGAAGTCGTCGAACTCGTACTCGAACGCGACCATGCGCTGTGGTAACGACTGCGGCTTGCCATCGGCGTATATTATCTCTATCTCACCGGCTTGCTCGCGAACGCGTATTCGCGAGAGCAGGAGACAGAATCTTGGTGCTGACGAAGTTGTTCGTGGCGCCGAGTCGAGGAGAACGCGCAGTGGCCGCTGCGCGCCAGCGACATGCAGACTGAGTCAGATCAAACTGAGTATGATCAGCCGCTTGTCGCTGCTAGAGGGGGAGGGAAAGAGCTGTGCGTGGAGCACAGCGGGGCTCGAGAGTCGACCTGTCGCCGTGGAGGCACTCTCGTCACACCCAGTAGGGCGCCCCGTCCCTACTGGTGACTGTCGTTTTTTGGCTCAACCGCACTCTCGCTGCGATCGTCGATCGCAGCAAGCACTGGCACGGACGCGCGGCACTCCGTCACGCGGTGGTCGAGCTTGCGACAGCGGTGGCACATGATCTTCTTCGCCGCGCTCTGTCGGGCGCGGGGCGCGCTCACGTTACGGCGCGCTGGCGTTGAGTGGACGACCGCATCGACTTCCATTAGCTCAGGCTCGGAGTCGACCCACGCTTGTGAGGCGTGGGGCATGCGCGAGGCGGCGACGCTGTAGTCCTCTCGGAGAGCGACTGTAAACGCCTCTTCGAGCGTCGCGGGAGGCTTGTGCGTGAGGTAAATGCGCTGGTGACCAGCTTTCATACCGGCGATAAACACGTGGACTTGCGTCACGGTGTCGACCGGGTTCGTGACAACGCACGACGCGAGGTGTCGTGCGCGCTGGATGTAGTCGAGCATCGACGAGCGTTCGTGACGTAACGAGAGGAACGCAACGCGGTGCTGCGATTCGTCCTGCGGCTGGCTTTCGAGCCGCCGCCGGCCGTTCTTGAGCGCGGCCATCGTGGGGAAGCACGATGGGTCGGCATCGAGCTTGCCAAGCGCCCACTCTTTCGCTTTGCCCAACAGCTTGGAGAGCGAGAAGTGGGTGCGTGCGAACCTGCCAGTCAGCTGGCGACCGTGGACTGCGATATCTACTTCGCACAGCCAGCGGTTGAGCGCGAGGCGCTCTGGGCCCTCGCCACTGTAGCGTAAGACGTCGAGCTTGACGACGTCTGGCTTTGATGGCACGGAGAGAGTATATGCTCGCGTGCCATGAGCTCTTGGATCGCAACGTGCTGGTGGTCTGGAGTTGCCGCGAGCATTGCGGCGACGGCGGTGATGCGAGATGCATATGCGAGACGGTGGAGTGCGTCTCACTCGTACAGAGATAAGGGGAATTCGCCGTGCTCGAGCGATCCGCTAGCACATTGGATTGGCAAGGTGATCATCGTGGTCGTTAGACGGACTAAGAAGTGGTACCAGGTATTACGGGCGTGGCTCCGTGACTTTGGCTTACACGTAGGTCTTACAAGGAAGCGTGAAGAAACACAGTAAAGCGCCCTGTGTTGAACGATGATTTTTCAACGAGGTTTTTGTATTTTCCGAAAGGAGATAGTGACAAATGTAAGGAAGATCTACTGTGCCTGTCCAAATAGGAAACCCCTCTCTAAGCTGATCATCACGCGTAATCAGCAATGGTTGCGCGTGATGATCAACTTAGAGAGGGGTAGCAAGATTGGAAGAATCCAGAACACAGGCCAACAGTGTCCCCCCCTGGGGACTCCACGCTAGTCGTACCTAGCGTGGCGGTGTACGGTGACCCTGTTACACCCCTCCACACACACACATACACATACACAAAAAAGATTGCGAGCCCGTTACAACCAACGACACTCGACGGCGCGAGACCTTAAAAGAGAAGCTGCAAGATGCCGACGAGTAGAGCCTCGTCGGGAGATATCGTCGCGTTGTGAGCACCTACGAGCGCGCTCACTACGGCGTTGCGCTTGGTGACCCGGATCAAGCGGAAGAATGGCAACGCGCGAGCGTGAGCGTGCGCGTTCGCAGTCGCCAAGAAGCCGCAATCAGCGCTCGCGGTCACGTCCACATCGTCGTTCGCGATCAGGTCCAAGACACTCGTCGCATGATCGCGGCGTGCGTCGCGCCGACGTGAGGATGCAGACACCACGTTCTCGATCTCGTTCGCGCGGCAGGTCGCCGCCGCGCGAGTCAGTGTTGAATCGTGGTGACGCGCCGTCTCAGTTGCAGTCGCAGTCGCAGTTGCAGCACCGATACCAGTGAAGACATACTTTATTGTAGTGGCTTTAAATGAGCCAAGTGGTGGCCAAACCTATCAACACGTATTGCACAGATTCGAAAAAATACTACTCTGCTTCAAAATATGTGTTAGATTTCTCGTTTCGTCGTGGATAATGGTAAAATAATGCGCTGTATTCTCGGCGACTACTGCAGGAGCGGCATCAGCAGACGACTTGGCCTTGCTTCTGATTTGTTTTCGAGCGGCGACTTCGACACGCTTGGTATGTCTGGCGCGAAGAGCGCGCTCACATTCGAGATGACAAGTAGTGCTGTTTCATGAGACACTCTGCGGCTCGAAGAGCTGCTTCGGACGCCGTCATCTTCACCAGTTTCGTTTCCTAGCACCCCAGATATTTTGACACAAGCCAACCCCGTTCCTGACTGGCTGGTAGCGCAAGAGGGTCTCGCCGCTGTGTTTGAGGGTCACTTGCCACCAGATGAGGAATGCCGACTGCCTATGGTTCACACAGCTAGCCACAGTATTTTGCGCGTTGTCTTCGTCTGCGCCTAGATCGTGCAAAGACGTGAGCAAATATCGGTGCTTGAATTGAGCACACGGCATTCGTGCGCTTTCTGACGTTGGAACATGCGCAAGCGAGGCATCGCCACGAAAACGCCAAATCGAACCTCGCATCGCATTTCGATTCTCTAAACCAGAAGGTTGAGTCGAATTCTGCTGTAAACGCTCTTTGTCACTCTAGATCAGTTCGGCATGTATTTGAACGGTAGCTTGAATAATGACAAAGTCGATGCTTTGGGATCTTTCGGCTATCGTTGAGTGCAGAAACAAAGACTGCGAGGTGTTTCGTGAGCATAGGTATAGGGCGAGTGGACAAAACAGACGCCGTGTCTTTTTCTACCCTGATGACAACTTGTGCGTCAGAAAGGATATCATTGCGAACCAAGGAAACGCACCAGACTTTGCTCATAAGGTGTCACTAAATTCGTCGAGCAGCGCATTTCAGCCTATAATACCTTTTGCCAAAGATCTACACGCCCCTACTGACAGACAGCGCAGCTTTGCTTAACCGCGACGCGGAAGCTTTGTAAAGCGTTTGGTATGGTTACGTCGACTAATCGTATTAGCACTGGTGTTGCTCCGTCGACACATACGGCTTGGAAGTTCCTGTATTGAGCGCGGCTGGCGCAAGTCACAGAGTTCAAAATAATGTGTGTCTTGATGTTGAATCTACGACTGGAGTGTGTCAATACATGACGCTAATAAGTAAAGCAAAACTGTAATACCAATTTGACAACTGACAATAATATTGTGTCGTTAAACAAGCTCTCCCTCTGTTTTATCTCTATGCTGTCAATCTATTGCGCAAGCACGAGTGCTTTACCACACAAAGCAAGTGATCAACGAACGAGTGACCGCGACGATGTTCAGCCTCGACGCTCCGCTCGCGCCGGCGATCGACGCGTTCGTGAACCCTGAGAACGACGACAATGTGCACAAGACGAGCTTGAACACGGTCGTGATGCAAGTGCACCGCAAAGTGACGATGGAGGCGCTCATCCAGGCGCTCGGGCAGCACCTCACGAGCACGGACGACAAAGTCCGCGCGCGAGCGACGCAGCTCCTCGCTGAGGTGCTCGCACGGCTGCCAGAACTCCCGCTCACGCCAAACGCTGTGCAGCTCCTGATCGACTTCTTCGCAGACCGCCTCGCAGACTTTCCGAGCGCGAGCGCGTGTCTCCAAGCGCTCCTTGCGCTCGAGAGCAACCACGCAGCGAAGATCGCGAGCCCGAGCGTCACGATCGCGCTCGTGCAAAAGATGGTCAAGCTCTTGCACGTGCCGCAGCTCGGTCAAGCGATGCGCAAGAAGTGCTTCGAGCTCATGCAGCTCGCGCTCGCGCAGCCGAGCGTCGCGAGTGCGCTCGTCGCTGCGCCGTCGCCAGGTGCGACTGACGACGGACTGCACTTTGCGCAGGCGTTCTTGAACGCAATGGAGGGCGAGAAGGACCCGCGGAACCTCTTGCTGTGTCTCCAGATCGCACGCGCGCTCCTCGCGACGCTCGCGCCGGTGTTTGCGCGCCACGACGCGCTCCTCCAGCAGTACTTTGACGTCACGTCGTGCTACTTCCCGATCACGTTCACGCCGCCACCGAACGACCCGTACGGCATCACGTCGGAAGAGCTCATTCTCTCGCTCCGCCGCGCGTTCGCAGCGTCGGACGTCCTCGCGAAGCACACGGTGCCGTTCCTGCTCGAGAAGCTGTCGTCGACAGTCGTCGAAGCAAAGCTCGACTCGCTCGAGACGCTCGTGTTCTGCTGCGAAGCGTACGCGATCAACGTGCTGCTGCTGCACATGCACGCGATCGCGAACGCGCTGTACCACGAAGTCGTCAAGGGCGAGAAGAAAGAGGTCATCGCCGCGGCGCTCCGTGCGATTGCGCGCTTTGCGAGCGTCATTGGCTTGGCCAAGACCCGCGAAGCTGGCGGCGCCGCTTACGCCTGGAACAAGTTTGTCGTCGAGCTCACGACGCGCGCAATGAGCGACCTCGCTGGCCACGCCGCGGACTCGCTCGTGAGCGTCTCGGCCGGTCACGTGCTCGCAGCGCTCGGGAAAGACTCGGTCCTGGGCTTTGCGCACGTGCTCGACGCGGCGATCCCGCTGCTCGTGACGCAGTTCAACGAGAGCGCAAAGACGACCGCGTCGCAGTGCGAAGCGTCCGTCGCGCGCATCTTGCTCCTCGTCGACACGATCGACCGCGAAGTCGACCAGTCGGCGTCTGCGCAGCCGATGCGACCGCACGCGCGCGCGCTCATCGATGCGCTCGTGGCGTACTTGACAAACACGAGCGCGCAGAGCTCTGCGACGTCGACGTGCGCTGCGATCTGCGCACTTGCGCACCTCGTGACGTACCCGCCGTCGCCGATCGTCAACGCGGACGACGTCAAGGCGCTGATTGAGCTCTTCACGCGCTCGCTACTCTTTGACGCGCGTGCAGACGTCCGCGCTGCGAGTCTCCAGAGTCTCCACGCGATCTCGACGATCAAGCAGAAGACGACAGTCAAGCACTACGCGGCGTTCGTGATGGACATCTCGCTCGCGCAGCTCATGGACGCAGTGAAAGCCAGCGACGCGGCGAGCGAGCGCGTCCATAGCATCTTGGCGTCGTCGCAGCGCACGCACGCTGCGTTCTTCCAGGACGTACTCAACGCGATCACGCAGCTCGCGCAAGCTGCGCCGATCTTTGAGGCCACGACCGTGCGTCTCGTCGACCTCTGTGTCCGCGACGAAAGCAGCTCGACTGCCTTTGTCGCGACGCGCGAGAGTGAGAGCATCCTGAACGCCGTGGCGAAGATCGTCGAGCTGAACGGTGACGACCGCGCGAGCATGGAGTTCTGCGTCACGAGCGGCGGCGACCAGTCGATCGTGTTCCGCTTGCTCGCAGCAGTGAACCACACGGCAGCGGCGGCGACGACGCGCATTGGCGACGCGACGCTCGCAGCCTGCGTCCGCATCCTCCGCACGCCCATGCAGTGCGTGTCGGTCGAGACGCAGCAGCTCCTCGTGAACGCAGCAGTCGCGGCATTCCTGCGCTCGCACGCAGACGCATCGGCGCCGCAGCCAGCGTCGCTCCAGCTCGTGCCGCTCTTCTCGGCCGTGATCAACTCGGCGAACCGGAGCGTCGCGCTCCCAGACAGCGCCAAGGTCATCAACACGCTCTTGGAGCTCGCGCAGTCGAGCAGCAGCGACGACAGCGTCGCGTCGGACGCCGCGCTGTCGGCCGCCAAGTCGCTCGCGTCGATCGTCAACAAGATGTCGGACGGCGACGAGTTCGACGCGCTCATCAGTCTCTTGCTCGAGCGCAAGCTCTCGCGCACGCTCTTGGACGAACAGGAGCTGCTCGCTGTGCGCGTCGCAGCGCTCCAGATCTACGCGTGGATCGCCAAGGCGCTCGTGATCCGCGGCCACAAGGAGCACGCGCCGTCGTGTCTCCTCTTCCTCTGCAAGTTCCTCACGCCGCTGAGCGACGCAGCGCCGTCACCCATGCGCATGGAGGTTGCCAAGAGCTTCAAGCTCCTCGTGACCGAGTACCCAGACGTGCTCAACCGCAAGTGCGGCGCAGTGATCACGGTACGACGTCCTTGCCTTGTCTTGTCGCTAGCGGATCGCCACTCGCGTCCTGACCGTGTCTGTGTGTCTGTAGTTCCTGTACCGCCAGCGCACGTTCGACCTCGTGTACCCCGTGCTCGTCGACTACATCCGCACAAACGCATCGGCGAACAGCGTCGAGGCGCTCGTGGCGCTGTCGTACGTCGTGTCGAACTCGCCGAAAGCGATCTACGTGCCGCACATTGGGAGCATCTTGCCGCTCATGGTCCAGGCGATCAACACGGACGCGCCGGAGCTCGGGAGTCCTGCGATGAAGACGTTCAAGGCGCTGCTCTTCGAGTCGGTCGAGAGCGTCAAGCCGTTCCTCAAGGACGTCTTCCCAGGCCTGCTCAAGCAAGCGCAGAATGGGTACGACTGTCGCTATCAACTGACTGATTATGCGCAGCACTCACGCCTTCACTTGTTCTTGCGCAGCGCTGGTGCGCTCGATCGCCACGACGCGCTCGAGTGCCTCGCCAAGCTCGCTGCGATCCCGTACGAGCTCATCCATCCGTACAAAGACCTCGTGCTGCGCCAGCTCCTGCGCGTCTTGGACGACCGCAAGCGCTTTGTGCGCCACGCCGCTGTGCGCGTGCGCAACCAGTGGAGCGTGCTGTAGCAGACGACGTAGCGTTAGACTGAGCAAGAGCAAGCGCAATGCGACGCAGAGTCTACTGTCTGTCTGTCTGTGTCTGTCTACAGGACCAGCAACGTGCGCTCTACACGGCGACGAGGTCCTTCTCTTTCGCGGCGAGGAGCTTCGCGATCTCGTTCACGGCGTCGTCCGTGAGCTTCTGGATCTGCTCCGTGTGCTTCTTCACGTCGTCTTCGGAGATCTCGTCCTTGAGCTTCTTCGCGTGGTTCATCGCGTCCTGACGCACGCGGCGCACGTGCTGCCGCGCTTGCTCCGCCTGCTTCTTCACGGCCTTTTGGAGCTCCATGCGCGTCTCTTTCGACATCCTACAGACCACCAAGGACGCCGTCGTGAGCCCATGAGCGTCGAGTAGATGCAAACAGTGACAGACGGACGTACTTTGGGAACGAGATCTCGAGGTTCGCGCCGTCTTCGCGCACCGAGTACACGGGGTTCATCGCCTCGATCGCCTTGCGAATGTCTTGGAGCAGCTACCGATCCGTCGAACGCCAAACACATGGACGTGGTGGTGGTGAGTGCATGAGCGCTGCAAGCACATGGACAGACAGAGAAACAGACAAACGCACCGAAGGGTCGTAGACCGTCACGCTCAGCGAGTGCGTGCCCGAGACAGCGACTTGCGCGAGCTGCGAGAGCGCGACGTACTGGCCGTACGCCTGGACGTTGAGGTCGTCAAAGATCCCAGCGTCCGCTTTGCCAGGGCGCATCTGGTTGAGCTGGCGCGTAAAGTTGAGCACGGCGCCAGTCATGCTCTTCTTGGTCTTGTCGAGCGAGAGCGCATCGCCGTCTGCGTCGCTGCCATCGTCGTCGCTCGGTGCGCTCGCTGGCGCAGCAGCAGCAGCAGCTTTGCCGCCTTTGCCTTTCTTCGCCGCTTTCGCAAAGTGACGCACTGGCACGTGCGTCGTGAGCACTGGCGCCGTCGTTGGTACGCAGGTGTTTGCGAATGCAGCGAGCGCAAGTGGACGCGCACGCGCAGTCGGGATCATCGCTACACGCGCCGCCGCGCAGCGAGCGACGATCGAGCGGAGCGCCATGAGGATCGAGTTGTTATGTGTGGCGGACAGGCTGAAAACGGAAACTCATAGTGATGTAACTGAGGTTTTCATGTTTTCATGGTTTTTACACTTTGAACATGAAAACCTCCGTTACATCACTATGTAATTCCTTTGCAACAAACGAGCAAAACGAGCAAGCGCATGCCATGACGCCGGCGCCGGTCAAGTCGTACTCGCTCTTCCAGCGCAGCGTGCGCGTGCTGCAGCTGTCGGCGCGGCGCCTCGACCACTGGGCGATGCAGCGCATGCCTGGGCTCCCGAACCCGCCAGAGATCGAAGAAGAGCTCCGCAAGCCGCGTTTCGTAGACTTGTGGGAGTTCACGCTCGAGGACCATCGACGGAACGTGCGCGATGCGTGGCGCGAGTACGTCGCGTCGTTCGAGGACCCGAGCGACTTGGACTTGGAGAAGAGCAAAGAAGAGGTCAAGGCTGCAGCGCGGCGTCTGCGCGGCCAGGTCGAGGACAACACGAGCAAGAATGTGGAGTACATTGGCGAGAAGCTCGAGGGCACGCAGGTGCTCGCGAACTTGCAAGAGCTCCGCGCCACAGGCGAGAAGAACGTCGACTACCTCAAGCACGAGCTTGCGCAGGCGCAGGAGGCGATCGACCCGGACGCAGTCATCGCGAACGTCCGCGCAACAGTCGACGAGCACCGGAGCAAAGACAACGTCGCGACGACGCTCGCGAAGAACGTCGACGAGCTCGTGGATCTTGTCAAGACTGGTCGCGACGCGGCGCTAGCGATGGAGAAAGAGGACGTCGACGCCGCCAAGGCGAACGCGCAGTCGTGGTTTGCCGATAAGCTCCTCGTGGGCCAAGAGGTGCTCCTGGCGTTCATTGCTGGCTACCGAGAAGGCAAAGAGCTCGAGCTCACGCGCGAAGACGCGCTGCTCGTGACGTTCGCTAAACAAGCTGCTGAGGACCAGCGCGAGATGCTGCAGCAGCAGCTCGACAAGCTCCTCGCTGACCAGCGCGCAAAGCAGCAGAAAGAGAAAGAAGCTGCACAAGCTGCAGCAACCGCATCCGACGACATAGAGACAGCAGCAGAAGGCACGCGTAGTAGCAGTGGCGACGACGCTGTGGCGCCACAGCAGCAGCAGCAGCTGAAGCAGGAAGACGGAGTTCGTGAGACGGACGAGACGCAGCCACGTCGAGAGCAGTAGCGAAGCGAGAGAGACGAGCGGATGATGGTGGATGTACTAGAACACGTTGCTTGACGCCTACGGACCGTGACTTCTCTGCTTCGGTCTCGATCAACCTCGAGTGATCCGAAGGCGTCAGTCTTCTCCTGACGTCTCAAAGACAAACGATGTTGCTACATCAAGTGAGCTCATCAAGTGAGCTCATCAAGTGAGCTCATCAAGTAAGCTCATCAAGTGAGCTCATCAAGTAAGCTCATCAAGTAAGCTCATCAAGTAAGCTCATCAAGTAAGCTCATCAAGTAAGCTCATCAAGTAAGCTCATCAAGTAAGCTCATCAAGTAAGCTCATCAAGTAAGCTCGACACAAGGGAAGCTACTGCAAAGTCAAACGAGCGCGCTCTTTGTGTGAACTCTGGTCGAGGCGGACAAACGCATAGTGAACGACAGTGTCGTGTCGTCTACTACGAAGCGTCGCGGAAGAGCACGAGCACCAAGAGCTTCAAGAGCACCACGAGCAGCACTACGAGCTCGAGACACGCACGCGTCGATGCCTCAACAGCAGCAGCAGCAAGCGCGTCGAGCAGCGCCGTTGAAAGACGACGAGCTCGTGCGACTCGAAAAAGTGTCGTTCTCAGACGACGACGACGACGATGCGTTCCAGTACACAGCGGTCGATGACGCTGGCATCGATGACGACGGCGACGACGATGAAGAAGACTTTGCTGCGGTCTTGCGCAACTTGAGCAAAGCCTCAGCTGCTGCTGGCGGTGGTGTGTACGATGCCCTTGCGAGCGGCAAAGCGTCGCCCGACAAACCCGAGGCCTCAGCTACGAGCGCGAGCGGCTACTCGTCGCTCGCAACGTCGACTGCGTCGCTGCCGCGCGTGCACACGCAAGTGCGACCGTCGGTCGTTGACGACTTCATCCGGAACTTCCTCATCAAGAGCGGCATGACGCGGACGCTCGACATGTTCAACCACGAGTGGTACGAGTTCCTCGCGAAAGGCAAGCTCCAGGACGACGACGTGAGCGTCGTACCGGACATCTACTTGCGCAACGAGGCGCTCGATGACCAAGTGAAGGAGCTCCGGAAGCAGCTTGACGAGACGCGCAAGATCACCGAGGCGGCGAAAGGGACGTGGGACAAGTTCCGGCACCAGCGCGACGTGCACAAGATGCACCACCAGCGCGTGCTCCAGGAGAAAGAGGCGCTCGCGGTCAAGATCAAGAAGCTCGAGAAGCACGTTGCGTCGTACGAGCCGCTGCTTCAGGAGCTCAAGGTCAAGTACGAGAACTCGATGAAAGAGAAGATGCTCATGCGTCTCGAGCGCGACCGACAGGCTGCAAAGGCCGAAGCGCTCGAGGCGCAGCTCAAAGCCACTGGCGCTGGTGCGAGTAGCGCGCCGTCCAAGGCAAAAGACGCGAGCGCAAAGGCGTCCAAGAAGCCGCCGTCGTCGACCAAGAGCCGCGATGGTGAGACGAAGATCCCGACGCACGACGGCGCGAACCCGTTCTTGGACAAGCGATTCGAGCCCGTGAGCGTCGAGCGCATGGAGCTCGCAAAGACGTGCCAGGGCCACGGCAACTCGATCGCTGCGATCGCGTTTCACCCCAAGAACCCGATCGTCGCGACGGTCTCGGACGACGAGACGTGGAAGCTCTGGTCCGTCCCCAACTGCGAGCTCATCATGAGCGGCGAAGGGCACCGGAGCTGGCTCGCTGGCATTGCGTTCCACCCGCGCGGGACGCACGTCGCGACGTCATCGGGTGACAACACGGTCAAGCTCTGGGACTTTGTGAGCGCGTCGTGCTCGCTCACGCTCGCGGACCACTCGCACCCAGTGTGGGAGAGCGTGTTCCACCACGACGGCGACTTCCTCGTGAGCGCCTCGATGGACCACACGTGCAAGCTCTGGGACCTCGCGACCGGCAAGTGCCGCAAGACGTTCCGCGGCCACGTCGACTCGGTCAACGCCGTGTGCTTCCAGCCGTACACGAACAACGTCTGCACGGGCTCGGGCGACAAGACGATCTCGATCTGGGACCCTCCGCTCCGGTCTGTGCGTCCAGACGTTTTACGGCCACCAGAACGCGTGCAACAGCGTCGCGTTCTCGCTCGCAGGCGACACGATCGCGTCGTGCGACGCCGACGGCTTTGTCAAAGTCTGGGACGTCCGCATGGTCGCCGAGCGCGCGACGCTCGATGGCGGCCAGCACCCGCTCAACAGCGTCGCGTTCGACCGGAGCGGCAAAGTGCTCGCGAGCGCAAGCGACGACAGCAGCGTCAAGCTCTTTAGCCTCAAGACCGACGCGCTCGTGTCGGAGCTCAAAGGCCACGACGGACCTGTGCAGGTGCGTGTTCACTTCAACTGTCGCACTCAGGTGGACACTCACGCTCCCTCTATTTCTTCTCTATCGACTTCTGCCTATAGTGCGTCAAGTTTGAGCCAAACGGCCGCTTCCTCGCGTCCTCGAGCTCCGACTGCACGTTCCGTCTCTGGTCCACGTAGGACACCACTGGCGACGCTCGCTCGCTCGTTCTCTATACAGCGCGCTACACTTCGTTCTCTCGCTCTCTCACTGGGTCGAGTGCCTCGACGCCTCGCTCTCTCACTCTCATCTCTCTCTCTCTCTCTCTGCATAAATATGAACGCGCGGGCGTCGCTCGCAGTCGGTCTAGAGACTCCGGAGGCGCTCCTTCTTACCGCCAAACTCGGCCTTGAGGCAGAGCTTGAAGAACTGGACTTGCCAGACGCCGAGGAGGAAGATCGTCGTGAAGAGGCACACGAGGCGCCAGAGCACGTTTGGGAAGAGCGACCACGTGCTGAGCCACACGACCAGGAGCTCAAGCACGAGCGTTGCGCTGACGTACGTCCAGAAGCGCGGGACGTACAGCACTGGCGGCATGTTGATGTGGCTCGCGGGGCACCAAAAGTTCGACAGCACGCACGCTGTGTAGAGCAGCAGGAAGACGTTCATGACGACTGTGAGGAGGTAGCCGTAGTGCACTGGTGCGAGCGGGTGGACCCCGCGCGGTGCGATGCGCGCTGCTAACGCCACGAGCACGATGCGCAGGAGCAAGTACGCATAGCGCGCGTACTTGTTGTTGCGCATAGCGAGGTCGGCGCAGCGCTGGCGGAGCTGCGCCATGGGGAGCGACAGCTTGAGCGCATAGAGCACTGCCGTGAGGAGCGCGAGCCACGCGACAAAGCGCACGAGCGTCTTCGCAGCTTCTTCACGGGCGTAGTGCTCCTGGTCGCTCGGGAGCGTCGCGCGAATGTCGTGCCAGATCGCGTGGAGGTCGAGGAAGAACGCAGCCCACCAGTACCACGGCTTGAGCACTGGCGCCATTGGAAAGCCAACGGTCACAGCTGGGATCCCGCGCGCGGACTCGACCACGACTTTCACGGGACTGATCGGCGACGTCATGGACGCAAAGTGGCGCAAGTAGAAGAGCTTCCAGTGGTACTGCTCGTAGAAGTACTTGTGGTTGATGTTGTACCCGACTGGCAACCGCATGCCAGGCGGTAAGTTCTTTTGCATCTCTTGTGCCCGACTGGGTTTAAACAGCTGCGCACGGCGGAGCTCTTGGCTGTACATCGACGAGAGGAAGCCCTGGTCCGCGCCGTCAAACGACTCGAGGTGCCCGAGCGCTCGCAGCAGGCGCTGGTACTCATCGGCGCTCGGTGTCACGACGAGCAAGCCCGTGTGGAAGTGGCACGGGTTCATAAAGACCGCGCAAAAGTGGCCGCAGAGAAAGAGCTCGTCGGCGTTCCGGATCAAGACGTTGTCGGCGTCGAGGTACACGATGCGCTCGTACTCGAGCAAGTTCCAGACGTGGAGCTTGTTGAGCGTGTAGATGAAGTTCTTGTTCCGGAGCGTGCCGCCTAGGAACGGGTTCTCAATGTTCGCAACGTCGATCACGCGGCACCCGATCGACCGGAAGATCCGCTTTGACTCGTCAGAGACCGAGTCGGACGCAAGCACGACGAGGTCGTACGGCGTGCCCGTGAGCTTGATCGACTGCATGAGCACTTGGATCCCGAGGACGTACTCGGCGTCGCGCGACGTGCCTTCGTAGTGCACCGTCACGTACGCAAAACGGCTCGTCGTCGACGCTGGTTTCGCGACTTCGCGCGGCGGCACGACAGCAGCGTGCGCAGCTTCTGCGGCCTCTGCAGCAGCAGATGTGCGCTCGACAAGTGCTGTTGCACACACGAGTGCGACGAGCAAGAGCGGCAGCAGCAGCAGCCGCGATCGCGCGAGTCGTCTCACTGGCATTGCCTTGGTACGCATGTTGCGTATATGGATGTGTGCGTGTTGCTACCGAGTGACTGATCCAAGCGAGATCGCGCACCCCAAGCTCGCGCTCGTCGTCGTCGTCGAGGTCGTCGTCGAGGTCGTCGTCGTGATGTGGTCGTGTCGACGAGGGTCGATGCAAGGGGGTTCTTGCGTGACTGCAAGTTCGTATTGCTATTTAAACCTCAACAGCGGGTATTGTCTGCTCCTGTAGCGGATAATGTATCTCTCTATAATAGCGATACAAATCGCAAGATCCATTCGAGCCAACCAATCGCTCGCCCATGTCCTTTCGAGCGAGTGACAAGCAAGTCACACCTCGCATTCTGCGCCAGCAATCGCTCGCTCTCGCTCGTGGCGCTGTGTCTGCATCTGCATCTGTTGTGACCGATCGATCGCTTGCTATTGCTGCTGCGCGATTCGACAAGACACATACACATAGCAACGATGGACCCGTTCACGGAGCTGCGCAAGCACGCCGGTGGCAACCACCCGCAGAAAGCCAAGCTCAACATCGTCCTCAGTGCGATCACAGACGTGATCTACGAGCGCCGCGGCAATGACTCGAGCAAGCCGATCTCGAACGTCGAGTACTTTGCTGCGCTCATGACTGCGCTCGAGTCCGCCGCCGCGTCGCACCAGCAGGAGATCACGCAGCTCCTTGCGCTCGTGCTTCCAGTCGTGCCAGAGGCTGTGCTCCGCGCCAAGTACAGCGCAATTGCCAAGTGCCTCGTGCGCGTGCTCCAGGAAGCTGACGGCGAAGGCGCGCTCTTGCGCTCTGCAAGTGCGTGCCTCGGTCTTGTGCTGCTCGCTCAAGAGCCATCGGCATCGGTCTGGAGCCGCCCCGACGTGCTCAAGTCGTTCCAGCTCTTGCTCGCGCTCGCAACGGACGCGCGTCCAAAGATCCGCAAGGGCGGCCAGAAGTGGACAACCGACATCCTCTCGCTCCACGCTGAGCACAACTGCGACGCGCTGTCGACGCACATTGCGAGCTTTGCTGAGAACGTCTTTGCGGCGTCGAGCTCCAAGGACGAAGCGCGCCTTGTGCAGCTCATTGGGTTCCTCAAGACTGCGCTGCCGCTGCTGCAGAAGAAGGTCGTGTCGTCGCTCGTCGACGCGCTCTGCAAGTACATCAACTCGTCGGTCAAGAACCTCCGGATCGTGACGTACGAGGCGTTCGACGCGCTGACGCGCGAGTCGTCGTCCAAGCTCTCGCAAGACACGCTCGCCAAGATCCTCACGACTGTGTTGAGCGCTGACGGCAGCACTGTGCACGACCACGACCTCGGCGCATTCGCAGTCCGCATCGTCGAGACGGCGCTCGTGCGTCTGCACAAGCTGAACGAACCGATGGCGCGCGAGCTCCTGCCGCGCGTCGTCGTGAACGTCTGCGCGCACTTTGAGAGCGCGGCGGCGAAGATCCAGAAGCAAACGGCGCGGTCGCTCGTGTACATCCTCACGCGGTGTATCTCGGCGACGGTGCTGGAGGAAGAGGCGACGTTCACGGACATTGCGCGCATCCTGTCGTCGCTCCAGAGCCTCATGACGCTGCGCTTCCAAGGCGCGTGGAAGCACGTCTTCAGTCTCCTCGCGAGCCTCTTCTCGTTCTACGGCGCTGCGAGCCACCCGGCGCTCGACCCGATCCTCATCACGTGCTGCGAGCTCCACGAAGCGGCCGAGAACATGCCAGGCCGCAACGGTGGCGACAACCGCGACCTCACCGACTTGTTTGCGCAGGTCGCTGGCGCCGCCGTTGGTGCGATCGGTCCCCAGGCGTTCCTCGACATTGTGCCGCTGAGCCACCCAACGGACGTGATCCGCGAGTCGCGCCTGTGGCTCCTTCCGGTGTTCAAGGACGCGCTGCGGTCGTTCCCATGTGAGCTCGCGTTCTTTGCGTCGACGATGCTCGCGTTCGCGCGCGACTGCGAAGTGAAGACGCGCGACGAGAGCGCGACGCCACTCGAGGTCAAGAAGTACCAGATGCTCACGATGCAGCTCTGGGACCTCTTCCCGAGCTTCTGCGCGAACGCCGTCGACATTGACACGAACTTTAAGAAGGTCGCCAAGGTCCTCGCGAACGCCATGGCCGACAAGCGGTACCCTGAGCTCCGGCTCTCGGTCTGCCAAGGGCTCCAGGCGCTCGTGAAGAAGTCGCGCGCGCTCAAGGCGAACCGCGACCACTACGACGCCGACGACGAAGATGATGTTGATGACGACGTCGATGACGACGCTGAAGTGGACGAAGAGAAGCTCGCGCGCGACCGCGCGGCGCTCGGCAAGTACGCAAGCAAGTACCTCCCGCTGCTCATTAGCTTTGTTGAGGAGCTCGACCCGGAGAAGGACGCCGAGAAGTCCCAGATGTACGTCCGTCGCGCTGCTAGGCACTCGGTTGTGTATATGGCTCTATCGGTCGACTGACGCTCTTGCTCTCTCTTGTATCTCTCGCTACAGCCTCATGGACACGGTCGAAGGCTTTGCGTCGCTCGCAGAGCCGGCGTTCGTGACGACGACGTTCAAGAAGATCATGCAGAAGCTGTTGGAAGCCACGACGCAGGCCAAGCGCATGGAGGCTGCGAGCAAAGGCGAGAGCAAGCCCGTGAACGCCAAGGCGCTCGGCAAGTACAAGCACACGGCGCACGTGCAGATGAGTTTGGCGATGACGCTCATCTCGCACATGGACATGGACAACATCAACCTGCTCTACCGCGTCATCAAGCCGTACTTGCTCGACGACACGGACGGCGCGATGCAGAAGCGGTCGTACGCTGTGCTCGTGAGCATCTGCGACCACCACCCGTCGTTCATGACGACCGAGTCGAACCTCAAGGACATGACCGAGTCGATCTGCGAGTCGCTCCTCACGTGCTCGATCCCCGCGAAGAAGATGCGCCTGCGGTGCCTCGTGCACCTCATCAACGCCATGGTCGACGCGCAGGACGTGAACGTCGACAACCTCATTCCGAGCCTCGTGGGCGAGATCATCTTGTGCACGAAGGAGGCGAACGGCAAAGCCCGTGAAGCCGCGTTCGAGCTCCTCGTTGCGATGGCAAACCTCATGCGCGCCAAGCACCCTGCGACGGGCTTGATGGAGTACCTCCAGATGGTCCTCGGTGGTCTTGCCGCGCGCACGCCGCACATGCGCAGCGCCTCGGTCGTGTGTCTGAGTCGCCTCGTATTCGAGTTTGGCCGCACGGAGGCGGTGATCCAAGCCGCGATGCCGGAGCTCCTCAAGACCGTGCTCATGCTCTTGCACGAGAAGGCGCGCGAGGTGATCAAGAGCGTGATCGGGTTCATGAAGCTCGGCATTGCGATGCTCCCAAAGGAGCAGCTCCGCGCATTCTTGCCCGACATCACGAACGGCTTGCTCGTGTGGATCGGCGAGAGCAAGAACCGCTTCCGCGCCAAGACGCGCATCATCCTCATCAAGCTCTGCCGCAAGTACGGCTACGACGAAGTCGCGGCGCTCGTGCCCGAGGAGGACCGCGCGCTCATCAAGCACATCAAGAAGACCAAGGAGCGCGAGGACAAGAAGAAGGCGGAAGGACCTGGCGCGAAGAAGGACGCAAAGGGGACGTTTGAAGAGTTCATGGCCGACTCGGACGACGAAGATGGTGACGACGACGAAGCAGTTGGTGGTAGTGACGCTGCGGTGCGCGCGGCGCTCAAGCGCAAGAAGGACTTGCACAAGAAGAAGAAGGTCATTCACGAAGACGACGACGACATTGTCGACTTTCTCGACTCGAGCGCCGCGGTGAAGAACGTCTACGCGGCAGACGACGACGACGTGAGCGACGACGACGAGGACTTTGAGATGTCCAAGGACGGCCGGTGCGTCTCTCTCTCTCACTCTCTCTCTGTCTATGGTGTTGTTGCTAGTGTGGGTGCTTGCAACGACACTGACGTCTTGCGCTTGTGAACAGCCTGATCATCCCCGACAACGACGCCAACATGGACGGCGACGACAGCGACGACGAGGAGCTGATCAAGATGGACGTTGCGTCGCAGCTCGAGAAGATGGGGCTCCACAGCGGCAAGCAGACGCCAAAGCGCAAGCGCGGCGACGACGACGCCGGCAAGGAGTACCGCGCCAAGAAGGCCGGCGGCGACATGAAGAAGAAGGGCAAGCTCGAGCCGTACGCGTACATTCCGCTCGACCCAAAGCTCATGGCGAAGCGCAACAAGCGCAACGCAGTCGATCGCTACAGCAACAACGTCGGCAAGCGACGGACGAACCGCAAGTAGACGGCCATCGCTGCCGCTGGTGTGGGAGACAGCGACGACCATCCGTCAGTAGGACATCGTGAAGGCGACTGGGAATCATCATATAGCTACTACGTGCATACTTTCCTCCTCTACTTGTTGTACACGACACTAGCAGTCGTAGATCTTGACGACCGAGTGCACGAGCGCGCGGCAGATCGGACAGACAGCTTGGCTCATGCTCTGGCGCTTGATCGCCAAGAGGCACGCGTAGCAGCCAGCGATGTGACCGCACGGTACGCAGATCGCGTCGCGCACTGCGTCCATGCAGATGACGCAGTCCTGGCCACTGCCGCCGATCTTGGCGCCTAGTGTGCGTGGCGGTTGCTCCTGCTGATGCCCAGGAGCGGCACTGGCAGTGGCTGATGCAGTAGCGCCGCTAAGACCAACTGCTTGTGTGCTTGGCGGAGGAGCGACTGCAGCGGCACTCGCAGTCGACGCAGTGAACGATGCGTCGAGTGTGCTGACGTGCGAGCCAGGGCCACGGTAGTACCCGCTCTCGCTCGACTGGAACGACGGCACGGACGGCGGCATCGCCATCGCGTCTGCGGCGGACGGTGCAACGGACAAGTCACTGAACGCTGGGACGATCGTTGTCGGCGACTCGAGGTGCGAGCGCGGCGGCGGCGAGAAGCTCACAGTGCTGCTGCTCGCACTGTACGACGGACGGCTGAGCGGCGCCGTGAACAGATCAAAGTTGGAGCTCCGGCGCGCTGGCGCAGACGGCGCTGGGTGCGACCGCAGCGGCGACAGCGGCGCGTCGCTACTCGTGTGCACAAAGCTGCTCGCGAGCGGCGCGGATGCAAACACGGTCGGCGTCGGCGCAAGGTGCGCGCCGTTCCCGAGCTGCGCCATCCACGCATAGCGGCTCTGCTCGCTCTCGGCGGCGAACTGGACGTTCTTGACTTGCACGGTGCCGTGGCCGTGCGTCAGGCCAGTGGCGAGGTCGCGGCTGAACCGGCGACCCGAGACGCCCTGGTGCACGAGCGGCCGGTCGAGCGTGAACATGTACGGCTTGTCGAGCCACGACGCGACGCGACTTGTCGATCTAGCGACGAGCTCTGCGCGCGACGCTGGGTCAATGTGCATCACGTGCTCCGGCACGGCGTCGCTCGGGTCGTGGAACACGCACAGCTCGTAGCGCGTGCGGTCTGCGTTGCACGCGAGGAGGACGCACCACCGGTGCTTCCAGATCGGCAAGAGCGAGCTCGTAGCGAGGTCGAGCCAGCCGCTCTTGATCGAGAGGTGGTGCGTGAGCACGCCGGCTGCTTGCTTGCGGCCGCGCAGGCGCGCAACGTCGAGCGGTGTGTGTCCGCGCTGGTTGAGTGCAAACGCATTCGCGCCGGCGTGGAGCAAGTACTCGGTCGCGATCGACGCGTTCGCGTACGCAGCGTAGTGCAGCGCCGTGTTCTTGTGGTCCGTGCGGTCGACGACGTTGACGTCTGCGCCAAACTCGATCAAGTACTGCACGACAGGGCCAGTGCGGTCGCCTGCGCGGCGCTTCTTGTTCCGACACGCAGCCATGAGCGGCGTCGTGCCTTTGCTTGCGTGGCATCGATTGAGCTCTGGCGTCGTTGGGTCTTTCAGGAGCAGCGCTTTCACTTGCGCGTCGTCGAGCTTCTTCGCGGCGTGCCAGAGCGCGTCTTCGCGCGCGCTAAAGAGCTGGCGACCCATTGAAACAGCGCTGAGTGTGTGCAGGTGTGCGCGTGCGTGCACGAGGCGGTGGTGGCGACGGAATGAGGCGTGCACGACGAGCGCGAGGACAGCAGTCGTCTCGACGATGACGATAGCGATAGTGATGATTCTAGGTGCGGCCATCATGTGTCACACGGAACCCATTCAGATTTGTTGTACTGGATTAAACTATACGATGAGAATTGCAAGCGCCAAGACACTCGAGCTGAAAATGGCAATGGCGATCCCAGACGATGTGCGCGCGCTGCACGTGCAGCTCCAGGTCGTTGTCGTCGAGTGCGCGCGGTCTGCACGTGCACGCTCACTTTGCTGTCTCACACCTCGGTCCTCTGTCTGCATTGTGTAGCATGCGCGCAATGATGTGACGCGCTATGCGAGTCGCGTGCATCGACTCGAGCTCCAACTCGCAGCGCAACAGACCAAGCTCGACGCTTTCACGACTGCGACTGAGCACATGCACGCAGATGACCAAGACACCGCTGACTGCGCTAATGATGCAGCACGTGCGTCTGACGCGTGGGTACAGGCGCTTCGAGCAGCGCTGCAGCAAACATGTGACTGCACGAGCGCTCGATCGCTACGGTCCTCAACAGACGCAGCGCACGCTTCAGCTCGAGCTGGAGCAACATCAGCGAGTCTCATCGACGGACTCGAGCGCTTCGTAGCGCAGCAGACGCACACGATCGCTGCTCTCGAGCGCGAGAACGCCAAGTTGCGCGACCAACTCGAGACGCGACCGACGCGGCGTCAGCTCATGGTGCGTCGTCTCTCAGCGCTCGGCATCTCTTCGTTCACGTGTGAGACTTAGTAGCTGACAGACTGACTGCTGCGTACTTGCAGACAGCAGAGCTCGAGGTCGAGAGCCTTCGCCAGCAGCTAGTGAAGCGCAGGACAACGCGTCATGCGCATCGACCGACACCATCAGATGCAAAGACCGTGACTCCCAACACAGCACCACCACCTGCTGATGATGACAATGAGCCTGAGCAACGCGAAGCGACAAAGACCGGCGTTCATGTGCTCGAGCCACTCGCGAGTGAGACGCTGACTGAGCGCATTCGCGTCGACAAGCTCCTGCGCTGGCTCCGCGTCGAGACGAAAGCTGTTCGAGCGCCTCTGAGCAACGACCCACAGTCTCCACAGACGTCGTCGTCAGCCAAGTCGCGACGCACAATGCACCGCGCGTTCTTGAGCGACGACCCATCGCTGCGGTGCTACTTGGTGCTCGACACCGCTGCATTCGCAGCGCAAGCTGCTGACAGTCCAGAGACAAAGCGTGTGCTCGAGCGGCGCGTCGGATTGCTCTGTTCCGAAATCGTCGCGACGTGCTGCCATGCGCTGGACGTGTCGGACGTGAGCGCGCTCCCAAGCGCCGTACAAGCTGCGAGTCGCCACGCGCGTCTCGTTCCGCTCTTCCAGCGCTTCCTTCGCAAGCTCGAAGCGACATTGTCAGCGCTTCAAGACAGCAGTAGCACGGTACGAACTGCAGATCGCTTCATACCGATGCACTGGTGCGTTGGACTGACGATCCTCACACGATGCGAACAACTGTGTATGATGCACAGAAGCGTCGAGCGTTCGAGCTCCCGACTGCGTCAACTCGCACACAAGTTGTCCATCGAGACCTCGACCAAGTACGTGTGCTGTGTCGTCTCGAGCAGTCGATCTGGTCGTCGCACAGCACCTCACATCGTCACGTAATGCAGCTCTTGAGCCTCGTCGACGACGTCGCAGTTGAGCTCACAGCGCGTCGAAAGAACATGATGCAGTCACCAAGTGCGAGCACAGCGTTCGACACGCTCTTGGTGCTCATGTCGCTTTTGCAGACAAAGCGCACGGACGAGCTCGAGTCAACAGTCGTCGTACGTCCTTGTCTTCTTGCAAACTGCTCTCTCTGTCCTTTGCGAATGGCTAACCAAGAACTTGCTTGTCGACACCTAGCGTCTCCTTGAAGCAAGTCGTTGTGAAGCACGCTTTGTGCTAGAGCTGCGCGAACTCGTTGGCCTCGAGCGCTCAGCATCCCGCGACGATCTCAAGCGCACGATCCTGGCATTCATGAAGCAACTTGGACTCGTTGCGTCGAGTCGTAGCAAGCAAGTGCAACGACAACAAGTGCAAGCAACTCGAGCAAGTTGACAAGTCGAGCAACCTGTTGTCAAGTCGAGCAAGGCAAGCTAGTCTCAACAACTCAGGCAAAGCTTGTCAAACAAGGCAAGAGACAACGAAACAAGAGGAACGCAAGCGAGACTTGTCAAGACAGAGGTTGCAAGTTAAGCTGATGGGGGAAAATCTACATAAGACGAGCGCGGACGCTCGCGAGCTGCGCGCTCATTGCAGTCGCTTGCAGCTTCCGTGCCGCTGCAGCTGCGACTGCGACGAGCGACGTCGATGCCCAGACACTCAGCGATCTTCGGAGCCCGTTTACAGCTTGTCGTAGTAGCGGTCAAGTGGCGGCACCTCCGGCGAGAGACCCTTGCGCGTGCGCACGCCCGTGACGAGCTTGCCCGCCATCGTGTTCGGCTCGAGCGCGTCACCGACGACGACCTGGTAGTGGTCAAACACGCACTGCGGGAACGCCTTGCCACCCGAGTTCTGGCGAAGGTCGGCCGTGAAGCCGAACGACTCGTTCACCGGGAGGTACGCCTTCATCTGCACCATCGGCGTGCCCGGGCGCTGCTCCTCCGAGAACACGTGGCCACGGCGGCGCGTGAGCACACCGTAGCAGCCGCCCATCGCGTCCTGCGGGCACGTAATGTCCACGAGGAACACCGGCTCCATGAGCGCCGGCGACGAGCCGAGCTGGCACGCGTACACGACACGGCGCGTCGTCGGCAGGATCTGGCCCATACCACGGTGGATCGCGTCGGCGTGGAGCACGACATCGAGGATGTTCACGCGCATGCCGCGCACGACCTCCTCGCAGAGCACGCCGTCCTTCGTTGCCCAGTTGAAGCCGCTGAGCACCGACTCCTTGATTTCGTTCAGGTACGACACACCCTTCGTCTGGTCCACGAAGAGGTTCGGGCCCGTGCCGTCTGGGCCGTAGCCCCAGATCTTACGCGCGTCCGTCACGTCCCAGCCGTGGTTGTCCGCGAGGTAGCGCGCGCGGAGCTTGAAGTCGTGACGCGGCGACACCTCGTCCTTGCCGTCGTCGAGCTCCTGCGTGAGGTCGTCACCGAGCGGCTGCGCCACGCAGAACAGACGGTTGTGCTTGTTCGGCGACTTCGACAGCATCGTCTTCGACGACTCCGCCGTGATCGTCTCACGGTACGACACGACCGGCTCCGAGATCTTCACCTCCGTGCCCATGTACTCCTCCTGGAGGTCCTTGAGGCAAATCTCCAAGTGGAGCTCACCGGCACCGGCGATAATGTGCTCGCCCGACTCCTCCGTGTAACAGAGCACCATCGGGTCCGACTTGGCGAGACGCTTCATGCCCTCCACGAGCTTCGGGAGGTCCGCAGCCGACTTCGGCTCAACGGCGACACGCACGACCGGCGACACCGAGAACTTCATCGTGCGGATCGTGTGGCCCGTCTCCGACGTCGTGATCGTACCCGACTTGAGCAGGTACTGGTCCACACCGACGAGACCGCACGTGTTACCGGCCGGAATGTCCGGCGTCTGCTCGACGTAGCGACCCATCATGATGACCGTGCGCTGGATGTTCTTCACCCAGAGGTCCGTCTTCTTGCCCGGGACGTAGTTCGGGCCGAGGAGGCGCACCTTCTGGCCCGTCGCGATCTTACCCGCGAACACACGGCCGAACGCGTAGAAGCGGCCCTTGTCCGACGTCGGCACCATCTTCGACACGTACATCACAAGCGGACCGTTCACGTCGCACTTGCGGATCGCGTTCGCGCACTCGTCGTCGAGCGGACCGTCGTAGAGCGTGTCGACACGGTAGCGCTGCGCCGTCACTGGCGACGGCAGGTGCACGACAATCATCTCGAGCACGGCGTCAGCGGCCGGGAGCCAGCGCTGCATCACGCGCTTGAGGAGCGGCTTGCCCGTGAGGTCGCGCTCGTCCGACTTGAGCTCAACACCGACGGCCTTCATCATCTTCTCGAACTTCTGCTTCTTGTCGTTCATGATCGCGTCGAACATCTTGATGATCGGGTCCATGATGAACTGGCAGAAAGCGCGCTTGAGCGTGCCCGCCGCGTTGTTGCGCGACGTCCACTTCTTGTTCTCCGCGTCGAAGTACCAGTCGCCCCAGAGCTTCTCCATCATCTTCTTCTCCTCAATGCCGAACTTCTGGCCGTACATGCGCGCAAACTTCTTGAGCGTGAAGCCCCACTGGTGGAGACCCGAGCCGAACGCGACCGTGCCGCGGTCCGGGTACACCTGGACGTCACCGAGCGCCTCGTCGTTGTACATCGAGATGATCACGTTGACCGTCTCGACCGCGCGGTTGAACGCCTGGTAGCAGTCCTCCGGGCCGAGCTGGAGCTCAAGGAGCGCGCGGTCGACCTTGTTGAGCATGAGCACTGGCTTGACACGCTCGCTGATCGACTGGCGAAGCACCGTCTCGGTCTGCACGCACACACCGTCGATCGAGTCGACGACGACGAGCGCACCGTCCGTCACACGAAGCGCGGCCGTGACCTCCGACGAGAAGTCAACGTGACCCGGCGAGTCGATCAGGTTGATCAGGTACGAGTTCTTGTTGATCGTCACCTCGGTCGAGGCAGCGGCGGCAGCGGCCTGCTCGTCCGTCACACCCGCGACCTTGTTGGCGTTCGCGAGGTCACCGGCGTCCATGTCGTACTCAAAGAACATCGAGATACCGGTCGACTTGATCGTGATACCGCGCTCCTGCTCGTCCGCGCGCGTGTCCGTGAAACGCGCCTCACCGGCGTGCTTGGCCGAGATAATACCGGCCTTCGACACGAGCGAGTCCGTGAGCGTCGACTTGCCGTGGTCCACGTGGGCAATCACCGACATGTTACGGATGTTCGTCGTGTAGTCCATGATCTCACGCATCTGGTCGACCGTGAAGTTCACCATGGTTGCTGTGGGGGGTCTGGTGCTGCGGGGAGACGGCGACCGAAGAGGCGAGGGCTTGCGAGGTGGCTTTCCTAGCCAAAAAAGGAAATGGCACACCGCTGTGAGGCCTTCGAACGCGGCCGCAGCACGCGCACGCACAGGCTTCCAACAAGAGCAGCAGCACACACACCACACCCATGGTCTTGAGGCAAAGAGAGAGCCAAACGCGAGCCAAGCCAAACGAGTGGAGCACATGCGTTGTGCGGCGGCCTTCGCGACTCGCACAGAGTATGCTGCATACAATTGCACTGTCAAAGCGAGGTCTTACTAGATCCACGCAAGGTTTTTTGTGTCAGTGTCTCTTTTTGTAACAGAACACTTGCGCAGTGTCTCGCGCTACATACAGCGTGCATGAAAGTGTGCAAGATACTCTAGCGAGTCGTGCTTGATGTTGCTTGTTGCTAGTCGTTCATGGTGTGCGTTGTCAGCAGCGAGTGAGTGCATGACTGTGTCGCTCTTTGGCTCGCCGTGCTATCATGAGCTATGCGTCGATTTGTGTGAACACGCTGTGTGAAGGCGCTTGCTTCATGAAAACACATTCAGACCTTGCAGCGGCGGGATCATTGTGTGGTGTGTTGAATCTCCGCGATCGAGGAGTCGGTAGCAGCAGTCGATGTCAATCTTTCGTTTTCGCGTCCCTGTCGCTCCCAACGTCTTCTTCCTCCTCTGTCGCCGATGATTGACCACGACTGTCGTCGTCGTTGTTGCTGTTGTTGTCGTTGTTGTCAAGCTCGAGCTCGAGTTGAGGTGTTCATGCTTGGCTTGGGTTGAGATATATGTATGTATATGCGTACGTGCGTGCTCGTCAAGCGACATCGTTGTCATTGAGACGATTGACGCTCTCGACCGATCGGACAGTTCTGCGCACACGCTGCTTGGTGGTGCAGTGTCGAGCTGTGCTGCTGGTGTCGAGACGGCGCGCACTCGCAAGTTGGTTTTGCTGTTGGTGTTGTGGGCCATATTGCGCACGGGTTGAACCTGCGATTGAAGAACCAAGCGTGGGAACACACGCGCGCGCACGTTGGCTGTGCAAGCCGATCGAGCAGCAGCGCTAGTGATCGGGCGCTTCTTTTTGCTACTACAACGCTGGTGCTTCAGGTGCTTCAGGTGCTTCACAGCGAGGTCGTCGTTCCACGACCACGACCACGACCACTACCTCGTGTTGGCTGGTGGCTCGCGATCTTTTCGTGTGCGTGGTGGTGCTTGGAGCCGTCGTGCACATCATCCGTCCGCGCACGATACACTCGTTGTCTTTCACCGCTGCTCGCGAGTAAGTGTGCTCGCGGCGATGAACGTGTTGCACTGCTGCTGCTTGTCACTCTACCACGACACCTCGACATCACACACACATACACATCTGCCACTGCTGCTCGCATGCACGAACGAACAAATGACGCTGTGCGCACACAATGGGTCAAATTGCGAGGTCGTCGTGATAGATCCGAATGCACGTGTTCTAAGGCGTCGCGTGTTGCTTCCAACAACTCACTCACTACTTCTGTCTCACTCTCTATTCCGACGTTCGAGTCCATTGTCTGTCTTCGCGCACAGAGACCGACTGTCTGTCTGTCTGCTTGCTACCAAAGACGCTGGGTGTCGAGTCTGGTGACGAGAGCAGCAGCAAGTGAAGAAGCTGCGACGCTGGACCGCAGCGCTTGAGTGATCGCTCAGTCGACAGTCGAGCGCACACTCGTCTCCACGTTGCTGTCTCGATCTTCGCTGCGCGCTTGCATCGTCGCTACGGAACCGAAATGGGGGTGTGGGTCTGTGCGCGCGCGCCGACTGACTAACCGACTGGATTGCTTCACGCTGCGAGTCGGCAGGCACAGTCGTCTACAGGTAGGCGCTCTGCTGCTTGCACTGGTTGAACTGGTCTAAATAGAATTGGCACGAGCTGATGTCGTTCTGGTTCACGTTGAGGCAGTCGAGGAACGCCTTCTGGTCGCGGAAGCACACCTGCGGCTGCGCCTGCGCTGGCTCCGCGGCCTGCGCAACTGGCTCGGCCTGCTCGGCCTCCGACGAGCCGCCAAACGAGTTCGCGACCGCGCCGACCGCACGGTGCGCGATCGCGCTACCCGTGCCGAACGCCATGCCCGAGGCGACCGTGCCCATGAGACCGCCGAGCATGCCACCACCGCTGCTCTGCTGCACTGGCGCTGGCGCAGGGGCCTGCTGGGTCTTTGCTGGCGCAGGCGCCGGGCGCTTCGGCTGCGCTGGGGCAGGCGCGCGGCGCGCTGGCGCAGGGGCGGAACGGGACGAACGCGAGCGGCCCATGATCTCTCTGTCTCTCTTCCTTTGCTTTGCTGGTCTCGAGTCTTGTTGCAGAATGCTCGAAATGAGGGGACGCAATGCATTGCAGTGCTCGGAGTGTTTTGAGGTGAGCGCTATTTATTGTGTTGAGCATTTCGAACCCGCGGGTTCGAACAAGCGACCCGTTTCCGAGATCGCTTTCTCAACCATGTTGGTTGGTTTGGTCAGAGGCGAGGAATCGCGGCATGTGGGCCGCGTCACGGCTGCTTCATCGGCCCGTTGCAAAGCTCGATTCTCATGATCCAATACAACAATATACATCTAATGGGAAACAAAACGAATCTCTTCCTATGGGTCAGAGGACGCTTGACAGAATGATGGTAGCGAGTGATGCACACACTCCGAGAATCCAGTCCGCAGTCACATACAATTCCAGTGCTTCTCACCAAGCGCTTTCGCGAGTCAGAACTCGCATCATCAGTTGACGCTAGCAAGCTCGAAACGACGCGAGGTGCGCCACGCGAGCGTTCAACTGCGTCAGCGCAGTCTCGACACGGTCGAAGCGCGCGTGTATCTGCCGCTGGAGCGACTCGAGCTGCGCTGCAATCGAAGCGAGTTTTGCTTGCGCCAAAGTTGATAGAATGGAGAGTGTGCATTCTACTGAATGTGCATGTGCTAGCCTGCTCTCCTGCTCCACTAGCACGTCGGGTTCTTGTCTCGGCATGCTCGGCTACATGGCCACGCGTCTTCCAGACCGCCAAGTGGTCCGGACCGCCGCACGGGCAAGCCTCACCTTCAACACTCCTTCCCATATTGTCGAGCCATGACGCTTACGCAAGCAATCCAATCATGGTGCGAAGCTCGAGTACTCGAGGTACTGGCAGCGGCTTGGTCAGGAGGTCCGCCATCATGTCTTGACTCGCCACGTACTTCGGCTCAAGGATCCCCTTCTTTGCGCAATCGCGGAGGAACTTGAGCCGTACGTCGACATGCTTTGCCTTCGATGAGCTGGTCTTGGCGAGGATCTGTGCGATTGCAGCTTGGTTGTCGATCAGCATCGACATGGGGAGCTGGAGGCCGACGTCGAGCTCTGCGAGCAGCTCCTTGATTCCAAGCAGCTCCTGACCGCCGACAGACGCTGCGACAAACTCCGATTCAGTTGTTGAGAGAGCGACTGCGGACTGCTTGCGGCAGTGCCACGCGATCGTCATGCCGTCGATCTGCACGATCACGGCGCTTACTGACTTGCGGTCGCCGTGGAAGCTGGCAAAGTCCGAGTCCGTGAACGTTCGTGCTCGGATCGCTGTTCGACCTGGCGGGTCCATCGTTATCGTCAACTTGAGCGTGCGCGTGCCACTGAGGTAGCGCGCGATGCGCTTTGCCAGCTTCCAGTCGGCCATGGTGGGAGCATGAGCGCGTCGAATAGCGCAGTGAACGGCAAACATGATGTCCGGACGCGTGCATCGCGCGATCCACATCAGGCTACCGACGATCGACTGGAACTTCGAGATCGTGGCACCGTCGTACTCCGGGGCGCTCGTGAGTGCGTGTTGCGAGTCAGCCGTGTCCGTCGTCTCAGAGCCGATTGGCGAGAGCACAGCGTTGGCTCGCTCGAGACCAAAACGTGCGAGGAGCTCCGAAATGGCCGCTTGCTGATCAAGCTTGTACTCGCCACTGTCGTTGCAGTTGACGCGCATGCTGAGGAACGAGCTTGCCGATCCCAAGTCCTTGAGCTCCATACTGGTCATGTCTGCAAAGAACTGGTCGACTCGCGCTTTGTCGGTGCCAGTCACGAGCAGATCATCGACGTACGTGCCCACAAGCGTCATGCCAGATTCGTCTCGCTTGAAGTAGATGCAGACGTCCGTGATGCACTGGACGAAGCCGATGCTGGTTAAAGCGTCGTGCAGGTGTTCATGCCAAAGGCGCCCAGCCTGTTTGAGCCCGTACAGGCTGCGCTGGAGTTTCAATCCAATCTCCTTCGGCGACGACGCGCCGAGTGTAGCGAGTTGCACATCGCTGATCACCATCGGTGGTGGTACGTGCAGTAGAATTTCGATGCCTTCTTCAGCCACTACCTTGACGTACGCATTGGCAACGTCACCGTGCCTGGCAGGAACACGCCACACAGTGGCTAGAGCGAAGATCAACTTCGCGCTCGTCATGTCCATGACTGCAGCGAACACCAGGTTGTAGTAGACGCCGTACACCTGCTCGTTGCCGCAGGCCACCAAACGCGCCTTGTAGCGCTCGATGATGCCGTCTCCGGTTCTCTTTGTCTTGTAGACCCACTTCGTGTGCAGTCGCGACGCATCCACACCGCACTTGACGACCGTCCACGTGTTGTTCCGCTCGAGCGCGTCGATCTCTTCTCGCTCCGCCATGGCCCAGTGGGCACTGGCGCGGCTTCGCCTCGCGTCCGCGTAGCTCCTTGGATCTTGCGCCACCGCGATGTCTCCTTCGACTGGGACCATTGTCATCACAGGTTCCGTTGTGACGACTCTCGACGCGCCCGGCTCAACGTCGCCATCAGCTTCGGCTCGGCGACGCTACTTGATGCGAGCGCGCGGCAAGCGCTGTGATACTGCGCTTCCTCCGTCGTCTTCCTCGCGCGCCGTGCCATCTGCGTGGTACGTAGGCTCCGGCGGCGCAATGTTAGCGACGTGGCGCGTCACGATCACCTTCTGCTCGCTTGAAATGAAGACCTTGAAGCCCTTAGTGGTGGAGTCTACGCCGACGATGATCGCTTGCACGGAGCGTTGCGCGAGCGCGCGCTTTCCTGGGTCCCGAAATGCAGTGCATCTCGATCCGAACGCGACGATGTCGCGATTGCTTGGCGACTTGCCGGTCAAAGCCTCGATCGGCGAGACTTTTCAAGTGTTGGCACGAGTTGGACTACGGTTAAAGAGGAACGCGGCGTACACTGCTGCGTCGCCCCAGAAGCTGGCTGGTAAGCCAGATCCAATGATCATGCATCGAACCATGTTGAGAATGGTCCGATGCATCCGCTCGGCTTTGCCGTTGCCGGCTTGGTTGCCAGCCTCCGTGACTTGCCTCGCGACGCCCTTCGACTTGCGCAGCAGATCCACGTTCTTGTACTCTCCTCCGCCGTCCGTGCGGAGCACGTGCGCGGTGCAGCCCAACTCTCTCTCTCGAACTGCGTCAAGAACTCGCCGAAGAGCTTCGAGGCTGCGTCCTTGGTCTCGGCCACGAACACGCGACAGTAGTTCGACTTGTGATCGACGAAGTTGACTATGTAGCGGTTGCCGAGCCGGTCTCTTGGCGTCATGAGACCCTTGAGGTCGCTACAAATGACGCCGCCGACCTTGTGGATCGGCGTGTGCTCTCCGGTGTCCTTCTTCGACTGTCGCGATCGAGTCTGCTTTCCAGCAGCGCACACTGCACACGCACTACGTGTTTGGTCGGTGATCTGGATACCGGAGCCGTTCGTTTTCGCAAGCAGCTCGATGGTGTCAAAAGCAAGATGTCCAAATCGAACGTGGAAACCCATGAGCGTGTCTTGCTGGGGTTCTGGATCGACGGTCTCCTCCCCGAGCGCATTCATGATCGGCACCGTTGCGCGCTTTGTCGCGTACGCGGCACTGCTGACTCAAGCGACCAGAACGTTGTTGGCGACGTCGACTGGAAACACGACCGCGCCGTTCTTGGCCAGCGCCATCTTGCCATCGACCTTCGCAAGCTCACATCCACGAGCAAGCAGCCGGCCGTACGAGATCAGGTTGCGCGCCAGGTGAGGAGAGTAGTAAACGTCGCTCAGCGTCACCTCGCGAGACTCGCCACACACTGCTGCTGTCAAAGTCACCGAGCCCCTCTTGGTCACCGCTGCTGTTGTGACGTCTGGCAAAACGCAGCAGGCTTCTTGGTCGCAGTCCACCGCGTTGACGAGCATCGACTGGTCGTTAACAAGGTGACGGCTAGCGCAACCGTCGAGGATCCATGCGTCTTTGTCGAGTTGTGAGCCTCGATCGCTTGTTGCCAACACAAAGGCGACGTTCTCACCGGCCTCGGAGCCACTCGCGTTTGGGCAGTTGGCGCGGTAGTGACCAAACTCTCTGCACTTGTAGCATCGACGCTTGTCTTGCGGGAGGTCGCTCACGCTGTTGACAGCGTCTCCGCCGACAAACCTTGGTGCTTTGTCTTCATCGCTCGTCATTTGCGCCCAAACGACGAGCTCGTTGGCTTGCTGCAAGTGATCGCTTCGGTTCATGTCGACCTTCGCCATCAGCGCGTGTCGGAGCTCCGGGTCGGCGTACTTGACAACGTTCTCGAGGACGAACGACGGCGACGCGTTGCAAGCGCTCATCGGCGCGTTCAAGTAGAGAAGGTGTTTGCTCCATGAGCGAGACGGATCCTTTGTGGCTGCACACATCCGCAGGCAGTGCTGCGTCAAGATGTTGCACTTGAACGTCAGGTGCATCTGCTCCATGACGAACCAGTGCGTCGGCTGGGTAGCCCACCAGCGCATGATGTGCTGTTGGAAGAACATCTCCGCCTTGCCGCGAAGGTGGTGCCCGAACTTGTTCACCTCGAACTGCTCCGGCCACTTGAAGCCGGTGGCCAGCTCGGCCATCTCAACTTGCTCGATGAACAGCAAAGCCCACCGCTCGAACCCGCTGCCAAGTCCTCGGTATGTCTCGCTCCCATCAAAGTTCCGATGGCAGAGCTTCGAGTCTTTCGCGCTTGGAACGCGCTCCACCTGCGGCGTCACGAGTGGGTCCGGACGATGCTGTTGGCACTGCGCTTGTGCTGCACGCGCTTGGTACTGTGCTTGTGCAGCCTGCTGGAACTGGTCTTGCGGCGCTTGCTGCTGCTTGAACGGACCACCAGCACCCGGCGTCGGCCCTCCAAGCCCGAAGAAGCCCCCTCCGAGCTCGTCGATGCGCATGCGGTGCAAGCTGAGGCTCCCGCCCTACTCAAGCGCCTGTCGGTAGACGCTGTGCCCGAGCCGCTCGGGTGTCACGACTGGGACTTGCTGTTGTTGTTGCTGAGCGCTAAGCGAGCGCTCAAGCGTGTTGACCTTGTCCGCCAACTTCGTAATCAGCTGCACCAGGTCTGCCATGCCTGGTGCCGTCTTGCTCTCTTCGTCACTGTCGCCTCCCGCACTTGCGACGTCCGCGGCCGCATTCGGCTCTAAACCGTCACCAGAGCTTGTGCGGCTGCCCATTGGGCTCATAACCTGGTGCTTGCGCCAAAGTTGATAGAATGGAGAGTGTGCATTCTACTGAATGTGCATGTGCTAGCCTGCTCTCCTGCTCCACTAGCACGTCGGGTTCTTGTCTCGGCATGCTCGGCTACATGGCCACGCGTCTTCCAGACCGCCAAGTGGTCCGGACCGCCGCACGGGCAAGCCTCACCTTCAACAGCGAGTAGGTCCTTCGCATCGCTGCTCTTGTTCTTGTTGTCGGTGGTGCTGCTGCTGCATCTCGCATCTGCACCATCGCAATTGTCTTGTAGGAGCCGTGGAGCATCAAGAGCTTGCTCTCTCGTCATTGACAGAGTCGCTTGCATAACCTCGCATGGCGATGCGAGCGCAGCAGCTTGAGGCTGAGCCCAGTCAGGCAGCGCAAACGAGGAGAGGTGGATCTGCTGTGGCTCTGGCGCAGCAGCGTGGAAGAAGCCTGCTCGCTTGACTTTCTCCGTCGACGCGACTTGCAAGAGCGGCGACCAGTTCGCGGCAACGAGTCCTCTGCACACGTGCGTGGACGGCAGCTCCTGGTGAAACAACGGGTCGTCGTCACCCGTCGGCATACACAGATTGACCGAGTGATGAGATCAAGAGTTAGAGCGCTCATATCAGTGTCCGCTGGATCCTCTTGTTTCGCTACGCTTCATTGCTCTGTCAGCAGTACGCAATGCTGGATGTACGTACGAGCTCGTCGGTGCCTACCGCTTCCCATCCACCCGTGGACGACTCGGTCATGCGCATGACCGAAATGCGGTGCGTGAGCGAGCTCCCAATGACAATGCACGCGTCCTGCACCACACCACAGACAGACAAAAGACAAGTCGCGACGCCACACGTTAGTCTCTTCTCACGAGCACCAGGACACGGCGATCTGATCACCACTCGACCCATCCATTCTGCGACGCTCGCTGGCTGGTTGGCCGTACCTGCACCGCAAGGACGTCTGGTGTCGCCAAGTTGGGCACAACAACGCTGCTTGCGACTCGCCACGCAGTCCTCTCGTTGTCTGTTGTGTGCCGAGTCAGGAGCAGCACGTGGGACGCAGGGCGAGGGTGACGGCGCGGTCGGTGCTCTTGCACAACGCTCGGCTGGAACGCACCGAGTTGGAGACACCAGAGACAAAAGTGCACGTACTGAGATCAGTCGACGGCTCAACAGCATGCAAGAGAGCAACGCCTTGTCCTTCGACACAGAGACGCACCACAGGACGACTGAGGATCTGGAGCGAGCTCAGTGCGCTCGCCGATGGCGCCGCACGCAGCGATGTGAGGTCGACGATCGCATTAGAGGCTGTAGATGGCACCTCGCGATGCAGCAGCGCACAAGACGAGCTCAATGGTGTGCTCGTCGTCGACTCGCGGATGTGCAGGAGCGAGCTGCTGTTTCGACTGCTCGCGGGCGTCAATGTGTCGACCAAGCGGTCGGAGCGCGCTGTTGTTGTCGAGGCTGGTGCGAGCGCAGGCCCCGATAGCACGTCTTGCAGCAGTAGTGGCGTGTCAGTCGTGAGCACGCACAGCGCTGGCGCAACGCGCACAGCGGCAGTGATCGAGCCGAACTTGCTCGGTCCGGCGTCTGGGGTATGTTGATGCAAGTCGAAGACGTCAATCGACGGCGCTGCAAACGCTCTCAGCTCGTCGAGGCTGCGCCAGGCAAGCTCGTACACCTCGGCGCTCGTGACACTGGTCAGACACCAACAGCAACAGTCAGTACGAAGTGAGCGACACAGTGTTCGCATCCGACCCATCAAGTGAACTCTCGCTGTCAAGGACGCGCAACGCCGTACGCTGTCAGTGCGAGACCGTCTGGACTCCACGAACACGCCTTCCAGACTTGACGGCGCTCTGATGGCAATATGGTAAGGTTGTAAAAGCCCAGCGGACACTGATATGAGCGCTCTAACTCTTGATCTCATCACTCGGTCAATCTGTGTATGCCGACGGGTGACGACGACCCGTTGTTTCACCAGGAGCTGCCGTCCACGCACGTGTGCAGAGGACTCGTTGCCGCGAACTGGTCGCCGCTCTTGCAAGTCGCGTCGACGGAGAAAGTCAAGCGAGCAGGCTTCTTCCACGCTGCTGCGCCAGAGCCACAGCAGATCCACCTCTCCTCGTTTGCGCTGCCTGACTGGGCTCAGCCTCAAGCTGCTGCGCTCGCATCGCCATGCGAGGTTATGCAAGCGACTCTGTCAATGACGAGAGAGCAAGCTCTTGATGCTCCACGGCTCCTACAAGACAATTGCGATGGTGCAGATGCGAGATGCAGCAGCAGCACCACCGACAACAAGAACAAGAGCAGCGATGCGAAGGACCCACTCGCTGCGATTGCAGCGCAGCTCGAGTCGCTCCAGCGGCAGATACACGCGCGCTTCGACCGTGTCGAGACTGCGCTGACGCAGTTGAACGCTCGCGTGGCGCACCTCGCGTCGTTTCGAGCTTGCTAGCGTCAACTGATGATGCGAGTTCTGACTCGCGAAAGCGCTTGGTGAGAAGCACTGGAATTGTATGTGACTGCGGACTGGATTCTCGGAGTGTGTGCATCACTCGCTACCATCATTCTGTCAAGCGTCCTCTGACCCATAGGAAGAGATTCGTTTTGTTTCCCATTAGATGTATATTGTTGTATTGGATCATGAGAATCGAGCTTTGCAACGGGCCGATGAAGCAGCCGTGACGCGGCCCACATGCCGCGATTCCTCGCCTCTGACCAAACCAACCAACATGGTTGAGAAAGCGATCTCGGAAACGGGTCGCTTGTTCGAACCCGCGGGTTCGAAATGCTCAACACAATAAATAGCGCTCACCTCAAAACACTCCGAGCACTGCAATGCATTGCGTCCCCTCATTTCGAGCATTCTGCAACAAGACTCGAGACCAGCAAAGCAAAGGAAGAGAGACAGAGAGATCATGGGCCGCTCGCGTTCGTCCCGTTCCGCCCCTGCGCCAGCGCGCCGCGCGCCTGCCCCAGCGCAGCCGAAGCGCCCGGCGCCTGCGCCAGCAAAGACCCAGCAGGCCCCTGCGCCAGCGCCAGTGCAGCAGAGCAGCGGTGGTGGCATGCTCGGCGGTCTCATGGGCACGGTCGCCTCGGGCATGGCGTTCGGCACGGGTAGCGCGATCGCGCACCGTGCGGTCGGCGCGGTCGCGAACTCGTTTGGCGGCTCGTCGGAGGCCGAGCAGGCCGAGCCAGTTGCGCAGGCCGCGGAGCCAGCGCAGGCGCAGCCGCAGGTGTGCTTCCGCGACCAGAAGGCGTTCCTCGACTGCCTCAACGTGAACCAGAACGACATCAGCTCGTGCCAATTCTATTTAGACCAGTTCAACCAGTGCAAGCAGCAGAGCGCCTACCTGTAGACGACTGTGCCTGCCGACTCGCAGCGTGAAGCAATCCAGTCGGTTAGTCAGTCGGCGCGCGCGCACAGACCCACACCCCCATTTCGGTTCCGTAGCGACGATGCAAGCGCGCAGCGAAGATCGAGACAGCAACGTGGAGACGAGTGTGCGCTCGACTGTCGACTGAGCGATCACTCAAGCGCTGCGGTCCAGCGTCGCAGCTTCTTCACTTGCTGCTGCTCTCGTCACCAGACTCGACACCCAGCGTCTTTGGTAGCAAGCAGACAGACAGACAGTCGGTCTCTGTGCGCGAAGACAGACAATGGACTCGAACGTCGGAATAGAGAGTGAGACAGAAGTAGTGAGTGAGTTGTTGGAAGCAACACGCGACGCCTTAGAACACGTGCATTCGGATCTATCACGACGACCTCGCAATTTGACCCATTGTGTGCGCACAGCGTCATTTGTTCGTTCGTGCATGCGAGCAGCAGTGGCAGATGTGTATGTGTGTGTGATGTCGAGGTGTCGTGGTAGAGTGACAAGCAGCAGCAGTGCAACACGTTCATCGCCGCGAGCACACTTACTCGCGAGCAGCGGTGAAAGACAACGAGTGTATCGTGCGCGGACGGATGATGTGCACGACGGCTCCAAGCACCACCACGCACACGAAAAGATCGCGAGCCACCAGCCAACACGAGGTAGTGGTCGTGGTCGTGGTCGTGGAACGACGACCTCGCTGTGAAGCACCTGAAGCACCTGAAGCACCAGCGTTGTAGTAGCAAAAAGAAGCGCCCGATCACTAGCGCTGCTGCTCGATCGGCTTGCACAGCCAACGTGCGCGCGCGTGTGTTCCCACGCTTGGTTCTTCAATCGCAGGTTCAACCCGTGCGCAATATGGCCCACAACACCAACAGCAAAACCAACTTGCGAGTGCGCGCCGTCTCGACACCAGCAGCACAGCTCGACACTGCACCACCAAGCAGCGTGTGCGCAGAACTGTCCGATCGGTCGAGAGCGTCAATCGTCTCAATGACAACGATGTCGCTTGACGAGCACGCACGTACGCATATACATACATATATCTCAACCCAAGCCAAGCATGAACACCTCAACTCGAGCTCGAGCTTGACAACAACGACAACAACAGCAACAACGACGACGACAGTCGTGGTCAATCATCGGCGACAGAGGAGGAAGAAGACGTTGGGAGCGACAGGGACGCGAAAACGAAAGATTGACATCGACTGCTGCTACCGACTCCTCGATCGCGGAGATTCAACACACCACACAATGATCCCGCCGCTGCAAGGTCTGAATGTGTTTTCATGAAGCAAGCGCCTTCACACAGCGTGTTCACACAAATCGACGCATAGCTCATGATAGCACGGCGAGCCAAAGAGCGACACAGTCATGCACTCACTCGCTGCTGACAACGCACACCATGAACGACTAGCAACAAGCAACATCAAGCACGACTCGCTAGAGTATCTTGCACACTTTCATGCACGTTGTATGTAGCGCTAGCGTCATCGCAATAACCACCGCTTTGATAACCACAATACTATGGAATATTGTATTGTGGTTTTCCGAACCAAGATGTTGTTTGAATCAAAAACAACGCCAGTTCGCGTATTAGCTATCACTGCGGAAATGTCACGTGCTGCTCGAGGTGTGCCACGCGAGCGTTCAACTGCGTCAGCGCAGTCTCGACACGGTCGAAGCGCGCGTGTATCTGCCGCTGGAGCGACTCGAGCTGCGCTGCAATCGCAGCGAGTGGGTCCTTCGCATCGCTGCTCTTGTTCTTGTTGTCGGTGGTGCTGCTGCTGCATCTCGCATCTGCACCATCGCAATTGTCTTGTAGGAGCCGTGGAGCATCAAGAGCTTGCTCTCTCGTCATTGACAGAGTCGCTTGCATAACCTCGCATGGCGATGCGAGCGCAGCAGCTTGAGGCTGAGCCCAGTCAGGCAGCGCAAACGAGGAGAGGTGGATCTGCTGTGGCTCTGGCGCAGCAGCGTGGAAGAAGCCTGCTCGCTTGACTTTCTCCGTCGACGCGACTTGCAAGAGCGGCGACCAGTTCGCGGCAACGAGTCCTCTGCACACGTGCGTGGACGGCAGCTCCTGGTGAAACAACGGGTCGTCGTCACCCGTCGGCATACACAGATTGACCGAGTGATGAGATCAAGAGTTAGAGCGCTCATATCAGTGTCCGCTGGATCCTCTTGTTTCGCTACGCTTCATTGCTCTGTCAGCAGTACGCAATGCTGGATGTACGTACGAGCTCGTCGGTGCCTACCGCTTCCCATCCACCCGTGGACGACTCGGTCATGCGCATGACCGAAATGCGGTGCGTGAGCGAGCTCCCAATGACAATGCACGCGTCCTGCACCACACCACAGACAGACAAAAGACAAGTCGCGACGCCACACGTTAGTCTCTTCTCACGAGCACCAGGACACGGCGATCTGATCACCACTCGACCCATCCATTCTGCGACGCTCGCTGGCTGGTTGGCCGTACCTGCACCGCAAGGACGTCTGGTGTCGCCAAGTTGGGCACAACAACGCTGCTTGCGACTCGCCACGCAGTCCTCTCGTTGTCTGTTGTGTGCCGAGTCAGGAGCAGCACGTGGGACGCAGGGCGAGGGTGACGGCGCGGTCGGTGCTCTTGCACAACGCTCGGCTGGAACGCACCGAGTTGGAGACACCAGAGACAAAAGTGCACGTACTGAGATCAGTCGACGGCTCAACAGCATGCAAGAGAGCAACGCCTTGTCCTTCGACACAGAGACGCACCACAGGACGACTGAGGATCTGGAGCGAGCTCAGTGCGCTCGCCGATGGCGCCGCACGCAGCGATGTGAGGTCGACGATCGCATTAGAGGCTGTAGATGGCACCTCGCGATGCAGCAGCGCACAAGACGAGCTCAATGGTGTGCTCGTCGTCGACTCGCGGATGTGCAGGAGCGAGCTGCTGTTTCGACTGCTCGCGGGCGTCAATGTGTCGACCAAGCGGTCGGAGCGCGCTGTTGTTGTCGAGGCTGGTGCGAGCGCAGGCCCCGATAGCACGTCTTGCAGCAGTAGTGGCGTGTCAGTCGTGAGCACGCACAGCGCTGGCGCAACGCGCACAGCGGCAGTGATCGAGCCGAACTTGCTCGGTCCGGCGTCTGGGGTATGTTGATGCAAGTCGAAGACGTCAATCGACGGCGCTGCAAACGCTCTCAGCTCGTCGAGGCTGCGCCAGGCAAGCTCGTACACCTCGGCGCTCGTGACACTGGTCAGACACCAACAGCAACAGTCAGTACGAAGTGAGCGACACAGTGTTCGCATCCGACCCATCAAGTGAACTCTCGCTGTCAAGGACGCGCAACGCCGTACGCTGTCAGTGCGAGACCGTCTGGACTCCACGAACACGCCTTCCAGACTTGACGGCGCTCTGATGGCAATGTGACGAGGACTTGCGGCTGGTCACTTGCCCATGCGAGCTCCTTGTCTGAGTAGGTCTGCATGTGCACACATGTGAGCGTTGATCGCTTCATACAGAAAGAGACACGACGAGAGCAAGCATGCGCACCAGGATCAAGTCGACGCTTGGGTGCCACACAACGCTGCGGATGCTCTGTGTCGTTGCAGACTGCTCGTCATCGAGCCGAGCACTCTGTTGTTGCTGCTTCCTCTCCATTAGTGTGAGATGTCAATTACTTGAGTGACAAATGATCCAATAGTGACCGTATAATTCTTGCGTTAACTGTAGTACAAGCCACGATAGGTTCAATCCCAGAATCACTCCTGAACATCGAGACGAGACGAGTGCGCGCGTGATGGCGTTGCGGTCGCCGTCGCAGGAGTCAGCGCTTGCTGCAGCCAACCAGTACAACACGCATGCAAATGTCGAACAAGCGATCGCTGCGTTCCTCGACGCGTTCGAACGCGCGTCCGTGTCCGAGTTTGCGTGGGTCTCGACGTCGTCTGTCGCGTCAACTGTGTCCGTGTCGACCTCGCTCCCAGACGACCACGACCACCACAATGGCGATGACGACCGAGCGCACACACCAAAGACAGCCAGCTCCAGCACAGCAGCTTCGATAGCAGCACCTCAGCGCACGAAGAGCGTCGTCGATCGCCTCTCGATCGAGTCCATGGAGCTCGAAGCAGCGCGCGACGTGAACACATTCTTGCTCGCGCTCGAGCGCAAGTTGCAGACGACCGACGAGTTTAGCGGCGAAGAGGAGCGCACCAAGTGGTGGTGGCTCGTGCACCAGCTCAAGCAGCAGCGCCAACAGCGTCCAGCAAAGTGGGACGGGCTCGCAGACGCGAGTCTCGCGCGCATTGAGCTCGCGCTCTCAGCGCTTCCAACTGCCAGTCGCGACACTCACGCACGCAGCGACGACAGTGCGAGCGACAGCTTCTACAGCGCGGACGAAGTGCGGATATCGATCAGCGACATTGCGATGCTCGAGCGACCGAGCGCAAAGCAGCAGCAGACGCCACCAGTTGACGACGACACGTCGTGGACCAACTTCTCGCGCATTGTGCGCGAAGCGTCTGGACGAACGGTCCGCGCGCTCATTGGCGCAAGCGAGCGCGACAGCGAGCTTGTCTCGGTCCACAGCAGCACTGGCGCTGGCACGCGCAGTCGCTCTGGCAGCGGCGCAGCGACAGATGCACTGCGCGAGTCGATCCCGACGCTCCAGCGCTCGAGCAGCAGCTTCTCACAGTCGGTGCCGCACTTGCTCCGGTCTGTCGTGAGCTACTTGGGGCTGTCGATGGAGGAGACGTTCATGTGCCAGATCTGCTTTGAGAACGTCTCGCTCGCAAAGGCGTACAAGCTGCGCAAGTGCAGCCACCTCTTCTGCGAAGCCTGCCTCGCCAACTACCTCGAGTTCAAGATCAGCGAAGCGCAAGTGTACCCGACGTGCTTCCACCAAGACGGCGACGCCCCGGCGTGCAGCGACGAGATCGTCCCAGACGACATCCGCGCTGTAGTGTCGGACGACGCGTGGATCAAGTACACCAAGTTCAAGTTTAACAGAGAGCACGAGAACGCGCGACAGTGTCCGCACTGCGACCACTCGCAAGTGTACGCTGGGCGCGAGGCGCCCGAGTGCGTCTGCAACGCGTGTGGCGGCGAGTTCTGCTTTGTCCACAGCACTGCGCATCGCGGTCGCTCGTGCGCCGAGTACGAGAAGAAGATCGTCGCGATCGAGAAGCTCAACCACGCGATGATCAACGAGATCTCCAAGCCCTGTCCTGGGTGCAACAACTTTGTCGAGAAGATCGGTACGTCGTTGCAATACGTCTGTTGCGTCTCGTATGGCAGTGCGAAGCTGACGCTCGAGTGCGAGTGGCGTTGCGCAGGCGGGTGCAACCAGATGAAGTGCGTTGTGTGCAACACGAGTTTTTGCTGGATCTGCCGCGAAGTCATCGACGACACGGTCTTCCCCGAGCACTTTCAGGTCCGTCTGTTGCGTCTGTAGGTGATCAAATGAGTCACTTCACGTGCTCGTTGGACTCATTCGTGCGGTCGCTCATGATATGACGCAGTGGTGGAACATCCGTGGCTGCCCTGGCAACCAAATGAGCGAAGTCGAGGAGCAGACGACTGCGCAGAGCGTCTCGACCAAGATCCTGCGCGGTCTGTTCTTCCTCGTCTTTGGTCCACCGGCGTTCGTGCTCGCAGTGGCGTTCAGTCTCCTCTGCTGCTGCTGCGCGCCGTGCACCAAGATCTTTGAGACGACGTACCGCAACGCGTTCACGACGTGTCTCTGCGCGTCAGGGTATTTCTTGCTCGCGCCGTTTGCGCTCGCAGCAGCGCTCGCGTGCTCGCCATGCCTATGCGCGCTGTTCTGGTACGACCCCGACGTGTTCTCGACCGCAGACGCAGCTGAGAGCGACCTCCCAGACGACAGCATGCAGTCGACAGCGATCGACATCTCACCGAACAACGACGCGATCGTGCGCACATCAGCGTGACACGACGATGCATCGACCGATAGACGAGCGAGTAGTCGAGTGCAGAGCGTCTATTGAGTGCGAATGATCCAGCGCTCGTGGTCGAGACGTCGTGTCGACGGGTCCGCATCGCTCGGTCGTTTGGTCTCGACCATGACGGGAGCTTCACGATCCCAGTCGACTGGTTCGCATGACCACTGACTGACTCGCACCGCTGCGTCACGCTGTGCGGTCGACAACGTCGCGGTCGCTCAGTCCCCAGACGTCAAAGAGCACACCGAGTCGGTCAGTGAGCGACGGGTACAGCGCTGCGAGCGACGGATGTGCGAGCGTGTCGAGACCCTCGAGCACGAGCGTCTCGAGGATCGGCGCATACGTCGTGATGGCACTGATCGAGTCGTTCGTCGGCGTTGCGACTGCGTCACGTCGCCACTGGTGGTGGTCGTGGGATGTCTGTGACGACCTCGAGTGGACGTTCTGTCGTCGTAGACAGTAGCGATAGTGAGAGAGAGAGAAGAGCGTAAGTGATCGATGTGGTTGATCCAAGCAGCGATGGCTGACAGACGCGAGCTCCTGGACGCACTCGCTGCGTGTTGTCGCTCTTCTCGATGACGCGACGGAGAGTCGAAGTCGCAGAGGCTTCGCTGACGAGCGCAGGAGGCAACTGGAGCCACTGGATGAACGCCACGAGTCGCTGACGAGACCCAAGCGCACAATGTGAGTCGAGTGAGTGAGCAAACGTCTGAGTCTTTGGATGCGCAGCAGCACGCGTGTCGTCGGTCTCCACTCGTGATCGAGACAACAGAAGAGTCGAGATGCGATGACGTACGAGCGACTGCGCTTCACAGTCTTGGTGAGTGCCGTCGTGTTCGCACTGCACTCGATCACTCGGATCGTCCTCCTCTGGCTGCTGCTGCTGCATCGCGTCCATGTGTGCGCGTGCTACGAACGCAAAGCCGTCGATGCGAGGCAGCAAGAAGTGCACAACAGTGGGCGACGCGAGCAACGAGCTCGAGCTCTCGGACGCAGCAGATGAAGTCATATGGTCGCTCTTGGTGTCAACGAGCGACGTCCTGATGCAAAGAGAGCGATCGAGAGCGAGAGAGCGACATTGCAAAGCACTGAGTCGCTTGCGCTCGAAGGGCGACACTCGCACGCTGTAGACACACTCACACACTCAGTCGCACCTGCGTTTGCTCAGCGGATACAGAGAGTCAACCACGAGGCGCTGGAGCGACGACGGCTTTGAACGACTCGACGCGGTTGCTCTGTGTGTCGCGTCGATAGCGTACACTTTGTCGGCCAAGTGGACGAGCACGATGTAGAACTGGAGCCACATCGCAGTGTATGAGGTCGAGTCTGTGAGTCTGTGGCGTTGCTAGTCTGATGCATAAGAGTATGGGAGACAGCGACGCACCTCGCCAAAGTGGAGCCTCGAAGAGCGAGACTGTAGCGATGTGGATCCAGGTGAAGAGCCTGAGCTGCGCCAGGCGTTCTCCAACACGCGAAGCACTTGCGTCTCGATCTCAACAGAGTCTGTGGCAAGTGTGTGCATACGAGGGAGACAGAAGAAGAGTGAGTCTTCCATGTCTTGGGTCGCTGTGCGTGTTTCAGTTCAACGCAAGCGATCGGTACCTGTTGCTGGTCGCAGTCTCCCAGTGTCGAAGAGCGCGTGGTCGAGTCCGCAGTCTGCACAGAGCTGCCACACTTGCGTGGGACTCACGCCGCTGCGTCCGTCAGACGCATCGAGTGACTCCACTGTTGTCGTTGAGCTGTAGTTCGCAAAGACATCGAGGAGGAACGTGAAGACGTCGCTGGATGCGATCACGTCGATCGTGGTCGTGCTGGTTTGCTCGATCACGTCCGAGGCGTCTCGCTTGCGTGTGCTGCTCGTCAGTAGCGACTTCAGCAGTCGATCGCTTTCGAGAGCACCGCCGTCGCTCGCGTCCAGCGATGTACGACCAAGCGCCTCGAGTGCATTGAGAGGCATTGTGACTGTGCGCAGATGCAGGTTGAGGAACTGCGCGCGTACGCACTGCGAGCGTTGGAGCGCCAAGACACACGAGGCTGTCAGTTCCCATGGCTCATACGTCACTCTCCATACGTACAAACAGACGCAGACACGTGCGCACCAAGTACTCGGACAGAGTCGCAGGAGCGAGTCGGAGATCGAGGCCGGTCGTCTTCTGCGGTTCGTTGTCTTGAACAGCTTCTGATGCGCTGGCGTCTGCAGCGAGCCGAGTCGACGGTGATGCTCGAGACGCCAAAGCGAAGTCTGTCGAGCCGACGCCGTCAACTTGAGAGGCATCCGCAAGATCCTGCAGCTGGAGCGACGACTCTGACGCGCTCTCAATCTCCAGCAGCGCTCGTGTGTCGATCACTGCGCTCGTCTTGCCACCAATGTCGCTTCTGACGCCAACGGAGTTGCGCCGTGTGCCTTGTGTGCGTTCTCTGCGAAGCGCGCGTCGGGCGAGGCAGATGCGCGCTACAAAGCCCCCTGCGAGTGCTCGGAACTGCAGCGGCGGATCGAACAGCATCGCTGCAAACGCCATGTGCAGCGTCTCGCTCTCTCTCGCCGCCTCCTCTTGCAATGCGAGTGTCGGTGCAGCACTCGATGATGTAGCAGCAGCGTGGAGACACTGGAGCATCGCGTGCACGAGCTGCTGCTGCTCGCGTGAGAGCTCGCGCCGCACGAGCACCTCGAAGCGCCAGATGTTGAGCTCCGAGAGCACGTCCGTCGGCGGTGCGTCGCTATCAACGCTGTCGAGTGTCGCTGCGTGATACAGTCGCTCGAATGGCACGAGCGGCTTGAGCTTGTGCGTCAGGAGCTAGCGCATCATCGATAGCACGCGCGCGAGTGTGTGAGTCATTGTCTGCCCAGCTAGCGGCACAAGCGTACCCAGCATCAGAGCTCAGCGTCGCTACCTCTTGGAGCGCGCGTGCGAGGACAGTGAGAGAGCATTGAGACAGCAATGTATCGGTCGACTCGCACCCTTCAAGCAGCGTGTCGACCACGTCCTGGACGCCGTCGCTGCCATCACCTCGTGCGTCTTCAGCTGATGGAGAACCAAACAGACGCGCCAGTGCAGTCGACCCACGCTCGCGCTTCTCACTCACAGCGATCAAGTGCTCGACCACTGTGCGCAGACGCTCAGCCACAGCATCGCTCATGACCGCTCGACTGTGTGCTGTGGCGCCAGCACGAACATGAGCCGGTGGCAGTCGAGTAGATCTTCGCTGCTGCGCTCGCGAGCGGCACTTGCTCGCCCAGTAGACGGCGAGCGCTGTTGTGATGAGCGACGTCGCGCTTGGCTCATTGTGGTGTTGCAGCTTGTCCGCAGAACTGCGAAGGTACTCGCGCACAGTCGAGAAGAAGCGTGTAGTGAGTGCCGATCTGCTGTGCAGAGGCAGCGCGTGCTCTCGAGCCGCTGGGTCTCGGTCGCGCCAGAGCGTGCAGCGAGCGATCGCGTCTTCGATCTTGTGCTGGTCAGTCCCAGCGTCGATCGCGAGCTCCATGCACTCGAGCAAGCGCTGCACGAGTCGCTTGCTCGGTGCGTCGAGACTGTCGGCTGCTGCTTGTATCGCTGCGTGAGTGTCGAGGCCCTCCCGACGCTCGGCGTCTACGAGCGCAACAGCGGTCGCAGCGCGAAACAGGCGCTCACTGCGTCCTGCAAGCGTGTCCATCACGACGTGCGCGAGCACAAGGACAGAGAACGACTCGAGCGGGAGGTAGCGATAGTCGCTCCTCGCAGCTGTGCGCTGCAGCAGCGCATGGAGCGCGCGCGTGTCGTCGCGGTGCCGCACTGACGCGGTGACAAAGAGCCCGCGCTTGCTCTGCGGCGACTCGATGATCGCAGTGAGGAGGTGCGTGAGCAGCGCAGTGTCGATCGTCGACGCTACAACCTCGAGCGTGTTGGGCGGAGCAGCAGCAGCGACCAGCGCATCATCTAGCGCAGTGGCGGTGGGTCGAGCGACTGCTGCAGCGCGCGACGTCGGCGATGCGATGCGTCGGATCGTCTCCTTGGCGCTTGCGAGTGCTGCGGCACCTGCGAGCGAGAGTCGGCGCGTTGGCGATAGACTCTGGCGCTTGGTCGGCGTTGCGAGCCTATCATTTCGAGCGTGTGTCTCGGAGAGCGCATCGCTCTCAACTGTGCGCGGTGCAGTCGTGCTGCGCGTCGTGCAGACCTCAGAGACTCGATCATTACTCACATCTTCAGTCTCTTTGCTCGTGGAGTTGCTCCCTGCGTCCTGAAGCGCTGCGTCGTTGAGTCGCAGTAGCTCAGGCGCGATGCTGACGAGGAACGTGCCGATGCGAGCGCGAGTCGTCTTTGTCGCAAGGAGATCGTCGTGCTCAGGCGGACGAGCGAGGAGCGCGCCGATCGCACCAACAGACGCAGCGCTAGGAGAAGGACTCGGACTCATCGACAACGGTGGTGATGATGATAGTGGAGCATGTCCGCTCTGCAGTGTGAGCTGGTAGAGCAGTAGCAAGATCGACTCGATGAGCGCGCGGTGTGCTGGCGTCATCGCTACGAGCAGCGCTTGGACCGTTTGGATGCCTTGACGTCGGCGCTCGTGGTGCGACTCGCCGTTCGTGGCGTCCATGAGGCGAGCGAGGTCATCGAACGCATCGTACGGCAGCAGCGGTGCGTACGCGTGTTCGAGGAGCTCGCGCACGACTGCGCTGATCGAGCGCGACGAGTACGCGTGCAAACGCGTCGGTACGCGGCCACGCGCGACGCTCTCGAGCAAACTCGTGCGCTCGCGACCTCTAGCGCTCAGGAGAAAGAGCTCGCGCTTATGCAGCTTGTGCGCGCGCAAGTGGTCGACGAGGTGCGTGAGCGCGAGGCTCGCGTTCGACGGTATGGACGGGAGGCACCGCGGTGACTCGAGCACTGATGCGCGGTCTGTTGCTATGCTGCTGTCGTCCTTGGAGACCGCGCTGCTGCTCGAGACCGCACTGTGCCGACTCGCCATGCGCGCTCGGAGCATCGTCGTCAGAGAGACCATTGTCGTCACTGTCTTCAACGTCACTGATTTGAATCAGTGACGGCTGTGAATGAACATAAAACGTACTAGTATACATGATCGTATAAATGGGGTGATGTACATTTTGTGTACAATAGTGAAAAAAGCGAGCGATCGGGGTATATATAAATAGTTTTGTACCCAAGGTTACACCGTGGGTACATTATGGTTTCAATTTATTTTAAATACCCCAATCGCTCACGTTTTCACTATTGTACACAAAATGTACATCATTGTTGTCGTCACCATTATACGTTCTAAATACATGTTATACGTTTGAGGGCAAACGTGGTGTATAGATCAAAGATACTTACTTGCCTCGCCACTGAGCGTAGTGAGAGTGAGTGGTCTATCGACATGACGGTCTACACTCCGCGCCAAAAAATTTGCAACCTCACTAAATCTGTGCTCATACGATCAAAATTGCTCCTCTTTGAATGCTGTTTGCCTTATTGCGTTGGTACAGCCATGGCGAATCCGCACATATATTCAGATTTGACCAATTCGCTCTATAACGAGAGCAACAAAGACTTGCTCACACTTTGGCGCGACAAAACAAATGCACCAGCAGAGGTATACAAAAATCAAGTATATTTGGTGCAAAGAAGGGCTCAAAATCTGCAGGTCTCTCATTTGGCTTGAAGCACAGTCAAACAACGTCCAGGCATCGAGTCAACGAGTGACTGCAGCATCTCGCGATCGAGTGCATTCCACTCGCGCTCGATGGCCGTCTGAAGCTCAACGATGTTCGAGAACTGCTCGCCATCTTTGTACACGCGCGCAGTCAAGATCCCCCACACGTTTTCAATGGGATTGAGATCTGGACTACGCACGGGCCAAGTCATAACGTCGATACACTGCTCTGCAAAGTAGTCGCGCGTCAGCCGCGCCGTATGAATCGACGCGTTGTCTTGTTAAAAGACAACGCCGCCGGGGTACTGCTCAGCGACGAACGGCAGCAAGAACGAGCTGAGCGTCTGCGTGTAGTCGGATGTTTTTTGTTTGCCGGACAGGAAGGCGAGACGTATCGTTCCGCGGCTCGAGATGCCGCCCCAAACCATGACACCTCCGCCGCCCATTTGACGTCGCACGATCGTGCGCGCGGGCTTGCGACTGTCCTGCCACATCTTGATGTTGTCCGGTCCGTCGAGCGTCCATCTCTTTTCGTCGGAAAAGACGGTCTTCTCCCACGACGCTGCGCTTTGCGGCGTTGCCAGCGCCGCCTTGCACCACGCCACACGTGAGTACTTGTGCTCAGTGGTAAACAGCAGACGAGACTCGAGCTTGCAGAAGTGCATCCACTCGGCGTCATGCAACACACGCTGCACAGTGCGCAACGAGCACGCCAACGCGTTGTCGTTGAGCAGACGTGCAGCCGAGACGCCACGTGCAGACGCGTCGCGAAGCAGACGATGCGTGGCGCGCTCGTCGAGCACAGGCGGGCGGCCGCGAGTCTTCTTTTCCTTCTGCTTCGTGTAGGGCATGCGAGTGATCGTGCTCTTGTTTCTCTTCATGTGCTTGGCGATGTCGGACGCGGACATGCCTGCAAACGACATGCCTATATTCTCTGCCTACTCGATCTCGTTGAGATGCTTGCCCATTGTCGCGCTATTTGAGAATGAATGGAGCGAGCGCAACTCGCCCTCCGTCAATTCATTTCCAAAACGTCAGTCATCTATTACTTGATTTTTGTATACGTCTGCTGGTGCATTTGTTTTGTCGCGTCAAAGTGTGAGCAAGTCTTTGTTGCTCTCGTTATAGAGCGAATTGGTCAAATCTGAATATATGTGCGGATTCGCCATGGCTGTACCAACGCAATAAGGCAAACAGCAGTCAAAGAGGAGCAATTTTGATCGTATGAGCACAGATTTAGTGAGGTTGCAAATTTTTTGGCGCGGAGTGTAGTCTCTGGTGTGCTCTGGCGTCTTAGGAGCGCTCGAGTGCGACGGCCTCGGTGTACGCCTTGTAAACAACAGCAGCAGTAGAGGGAAGGTATTCTGCGCACAAGGACGATTCGCGATACACGCGTGCTCGCGTTCATTGCGTCGTACGTGGCGAGCCACTTGTGTTTCCAATTTTAAGATGTTTGCGATGCGCTTGGTGATAGATGACTCGTGCGCCATCATCTCCGCGTCGACTGTGCTTCGTGTGATGTGATACGAGCTCGGACTCTCGCGCACAGTGCTGGAGCGGCGCGTGCGCTCCCGCCAAGCTGTTCCTTCTAGCCGCCAAGCTCTGTTACGGCTCACAGGCGCAGGGCCTCTTCGTGGACGAGACATCGTAGGACGGGTGCGGCACTATACCTGGCACGCGCGAGGCGCACCCGCAGTTGTGAGTATGCCGTTTGCGCGAGGGCAGCGTGTGCTGATCCCCGCAGCGTGCGATTATACGGACTTCGGCGCCTGGCGAACTTCTCGCGGTACTTTCTTGCGCTAGTGTTTGTCCCGCTGCTGAACTCGTGGCGGCTTCCGAGCTCAATTGTGCTCATCTACTACGCCAAGATCCATATGTACGAGCAGCTCGCTGGCTCTGTGCACGCATGCGGCGCTATCCTCCTCTTTCTCCCGCCGTACACACCGCAGATCGACCCGATCGAGTTCATGTTCGGGAAGCTCATGAGGTGGCTGGCGCGCAATGCGAACCTCACTTTCCAGCCCTATCCCGATCTCGTGCTCGACCGCACGATGCGAACGTGCATCACGCTGGGCGCTGAAGGCACCGCCATCTTTCGGCATTGCGGCTTTGGCGACGAAGAGCTCGACGAGTCTGTCATTGCGTCCTCATAAGCTGCGAGCGCGTGCCAAGCGATCACTTCGGGGGGGGGGGGGCGAAAAAAGCGGGTGGTTGTTACTACAAGTCTATTTACAAGCGTAGCGAGGGGAGCTGGTGCTGAGATGACAGGCAAAGTGGGCATTTGGCATTGAAAGTTGAGTGTGTATGAGCTCACAGCGCTGTAGATCAGCGCGGATCCACTTGGTCGGCGTCCTCGACGTCCACAGCAGACTCACTTGGCGGCACGAATCATGCGAATACCTCCGCGACGAGAACGGATGGCGTGAGCCCAAGCACTTAGCGGAGCTCACTAAAAGTGATCGAGAGCTGTATGTCCTTTAGCCGTCGAGACGCACAGTGATGATGCGGAATGCGGGCGGCGCGCTCACACGCGGGCGCCGACTCGCATATCATGCCGAGGTGCAAGAGTTGCCGGAACGTTGCAGTAGCTGGCGGTGCGATCACAGAGCCCACGGGCCGCCAAGCGTGCGACATTGTCCAGTGTGTTCGCGCCATCTCGCCGCTCTCATACCGATACTGGCGTCGAGGCCCTCGTCAATGTGGCGCGCTGAGGCCTGGATCCGAGGAGCTGTGGCCCTGATGTTATATAGCGTAGTTACCGCCCGCCGTCACCACCATGCGCTCGAAGTTTTCATCGTCGGGTGCGACCCAATCTCACGCTGTGAAGCATGTAGACTCGTGTAGAGCATCGTGTCCCTTCTTTTGATGCGTGTGTCGAAGCGCTCGATGGTCCGCGTGACGCGATCCTCCGCCATAGCCCTGATCAGGCGAACGAGGTGCCTCTACCATATGCACGGGCCCTCCCGTGACACAGCACTGCGCGAGGAAGCGTCTCGTAGTCTTTGCGGTGCAAAGCCTACGCTTGTCTTGGAGTTTGTATGTGCCGGCGAGAATGTCTCGCCGACGAAGGAGAAGACGGAAAAGGTACGATCGTAGGTAAAAGAAGAGTGGGATTGTTGTGCGAGCTTCCAGCAGCTCGCACTTAAAAGAAAAACCTAAAAACCTAAGACCTCCTACTCTAATTGGCTAGACACTGAGTGCCTCCTAACCAATGAGCAGTCTTAAAGCTCATGCGTCACAGCGACCTTTCGTGTCGCTGTGCTTGAAGACTCGGTGTGGAGTGACACACACCAATTAGAGTGACACCCTAAATTATGTGGTCCACAAACCCTGAGGTGGACCGCACTGTGTAACACCCCGTTACACTATAGCCAAAACCGCGTTTGTTTCGACAGGCACAGTCGTCCTGCTCGACTTGTCGATGTCGCCGATCTTCGCCGTGACACGAATGAGTGACTCCATTGCCTCAATTTTGCAAGTGTTTGGCGGAGTAAAGGTGGTCAATCGGTCACACGCGTCTAAAAATGGACTTTGTTTCAGCTCTCTTTCGCTCCTAGTTACGTCGGAAGATGCGCTCGAAATAGGAATCTAATTCAGCGTGTGGCTGATAGTGGCGTTTGTTTGCTGCCCCAAATTAGTTATTGTAAGTGGTGAGCAAATGTATCTAATATAGTATTACGTCGGAAGATGCACTTGAAAAAAAGTCAAACTTAGCGCGTGATAATAATGTTGTGTTTGCTGCCCGAATTAGACTTTGTGAGTGGCGTGCACAATATATCTAATATAGTCTTGAGTTAAACAAAATATTCATAAGATTATTTTGGCTGGTCAGGTTAAGGCCAAAGGACACCATGTTGTATAAAAACACAATGTAAATAATAGAATATCTCCGAGCTTTGGATTGGATAAAATGGTTCGTATGGTATTGATTGTTTTGGTAGGCTTCGCCGCAACTTGACTCTCTAACGTGCTTGTGGTCGCTCGTGAGAGGGAGGCGAGAGTCCATCTTTGCAAAGCGCAGCCAGTCCGTGACCTGGAGTACGCGCTGCACGGCGCGCACAGAGCACTGCAGTCCGTTCTTGCTGTGCAGTCGAGCAGCGGATACGCCTCTTACGGCGGCGTCACGTAGCAGTCGCTGCGTGCTGCGTGCGTCGAATGCCTTCTTCCGCGCGTATCCTGCTGTCGTGGTTGTGTGTTCATAACGCGCGAGATCGTGCTCTTGTTCCGTTCAAAGTGCCTCGCAATGATGGGAAACTGCATTCCAGCGAAGTGGATGCCGTGGATCTCCGTCATGTGCTTAATGTGTCTTGCGCTGCAGGTTTAGCAATGGCCACGCATCAGGAGGCTCGATTGTCCAGTGATTTAGCAGCCAAAATATACTTCCCATTGTATGGTCTCGTGTTGCGTTTTCTATGTCATCACTCAGTCTGCCCAAATTAATGTGTCATGTGAGGTACAGAGCAATTAAGTAAAAGCAAGCACTCAAGCGCAATTGCCACAATGAGGCGAACACGCTATCCAAATGGTGATTAAAACGAATCTAAAATGAGCTCTCTGCCAATTATATGTGATCGGCGCACAGTGTAGTATTGTATTCGATGAAATGTATAATGTAAAACAATTGCAGTTGAAAAGTACTATTTTGTTTAAACCAGTCGGAACACATTATATTTGAGTCCATTTGCTGTGATACAAGGCATAGAGTTGCACGTGACTCTTATTGTGAAACTGAGTAGTTCAAATCTGTTTGAACCTGTCGAATAACAGCATGTCCTTGCATGTCATTGTAGGGAAAATAATGGATTGTCGTATATGAAGTGACATGCACATAACTGTGATGTATACTATGTTTTTGCCACGCTCACAACAAAGTACATCAACACTAATCTATCGGACATATATCCAGTGCATTTTGTTCCTATTATGTGCTTGTCGCGTCCATTCCGCTCATACTTATTGCTTAATTGCACACTAGGCACCGTTTACTAATAGCCACTCTATATGGCATCCTGCTCGTTTCGTCCTTCTGAGTCGATCATCCAGAGCATTGTAATGTGTAGAGAATTGTTCTTGGAGCCAAGGTTTGTCTTATATTAACCCTCCAGGACCAATGGCTAGTAAGAAACCCTCCATCACTGTCACTGCCAGTTTTGATTCGCTACAAGCACAAATTCACACGACGCAGTTGCCCCATTGGTTCGAAACTGCGATCATAACCGTCAATGAGGTATAAGACTGTATTAGTAGAAACTCATTTTGCGTTTGTGTGAGTCGAGAACGCTTCTGAAGTTGCTCCATCATGCAATCTCATAAAACCATCTTAACATCGACGACAGCAAAATCGTCGAGCATGAACTTTCTATAAGCTCGAGTTGTGTCGAACGGTGGTGGCGAGGTTGAAAGCAAGCACGGACGTTGGCGCGGCGACACTAGTCCGAGTGCTGACAGAGCTGTTCTTGCAACAAAACGTCAAGCAACACGAGCATGCAGACGGAATTGGATCGGTTGTGCTGACGCCCCTCGCAAAGCAGAACGGCCAATGACTCCAACATGAAACAATTAACGGTGTCACAGCTGCGATCGACACTGCAGGACAACCCCCAGTCGTCGGCCATTTCGTTTCTCTTGTGATGACAGCAGCTTCTACTCTGGATGTGTTAATTCGGTTTGACCACTTCGCCTACGAATCAAACCATCCAAAGACTTTTCACATGAGTCCATCAAGCGCTCGCCACACCGAAACGTGATCTCGTTGTTCAATCTTCATTCGTGTCAGCACCGATAATCTCAACATAGACAAGAAGATCAAATCAATTTACGCTCACGCCATTGACGTATTTCGTTTTAGGTCTCCATGACACGAGTGACTCATGTCATAAAGCCCTCAATGTATTGCTTTTTATAGCGATACATATACGTCAACGGCGAAACTAAGCCAGCAATATGTATAGCCTAATAACCTTTCAAGTGAAGTATTATGACCTGTCGAGAGATAAAGCGCCACCCCTCGCTTGCGTCGCACTGCGCGACAAAACAAGGATAACTACTTCTAAATAGGTAGTCGCATTGTTGGATGTTTCCAAAGTTCGTATAATGTAAGTATCCACTGACGTATTTTGTGTTTGTGGATATTATCGTTTGGATATAATGTCAGAATTTGCTCGAAATGCATCTCTCTCGATTTCATCACTCTCGGATTTGGTGTTTGACGTCAGTTTTGTCCTGTTGTGTTGATTGACAATCAAGGCACTCAAACGATGCCGTTCAAGCAAGCTCGACCTGAAGTGCGTGCTGGCGCTGCGCGGTCTGCGTCGTCCGCTGCAGCCTCGGCGTACTACGACGAAGACCAGTCAGCTCACTACACAACGCAAGCGAACGTTGCGATCCAGCGCGACCTCACACGCCACGCACTCGAGCTGCTGTGCTGCAGTGTCACTGCGCCGTCATTGACGACTGCAATCGCTGCGAACAGCGAGCCATGGCTGCTTCTGGACCTCGGTGCCGGGTCCGGACTGAGCACACTCGCGGCGAACGAGTGGCTGCTCGAGCGCGGTCTGTTGGGCTTCACGATGGCATTCGACATCAGCGCATCGATGCTCTCGCTCACTGCAGCCTCGAGTGCGTCTGGAGCAGCAGCAGAGACCAAAGCCAGCAGCTGCGCCACGACAACAACGATTGACTCGTCAAGTCAAACGCGCACACTGTACGTCCAACGCGCAGGGTTCTATCGCGGGAACGCAGCGCAGCGGTTCCCACTGCGTGCTGGCATGTTCCACGCCGCGATCGGCATCTCGATGCTCCAGTGGCTCACGCAAAGCGGACTCGAGACGTGCTTTGCATCGCTACGCGCTCAGCTCGCGCAATCGAGCAGCTCCACAGGCGCGCCGCAGTGCGCAGTCTTCCAAGTCTATCCGCAGTCGCTCGAGAACGTCGAGCTCATGGAGCAGAGCGCATGCGCCATGGGCTTTGCTCGCGCCGAGGTCTTTGTGTCGTTCCCGCACGCGACGGCCGCCAAGAAGTGGTTCCTGCGCGTCGATGGCGCCTCGCACAGTAAGGCTGGTGACGACAGTAGTAGCGCTCCGTGTGCGGCCACCGATGCTACACCGCTCTGTCTCTTTGGCCGGCGCTTCCATCGACGCTGTGCGTGGCACGTGCTGCAGCCGACCGCGTCCAAGTGCAGCGCAGTGGCAGCGCTGCGCGAGCGCCTCGGCCGCGAACACGTCAAGACTGCGTGGCACATCTGGCGCAAGTATCGCCGCGCACTCACGAGCGCAGACGCGCCGCCGCTTCACGCAAAAGCGAAGCGCTCGCTCGCACTCTGGACGAGCGACGAAGTCATCGGTGCTGCGCTCCAGCGCCTGTTCCTCGCGCCAGTCGACGGCGCTGTGAGCGACGAGCGCGTCCAAGCAGTGACGTACGACCTCTTCCTCTCGCGCATGGACGACGTTGTCGAGACGCTCCACACAGTACGTCTTCTGCGTCATTCGTACTCTGTGCTTGTCTGCCTGCGTCTGACATCGTCCTCTTCTTGTCACTCTCAACTGCTGCTTTTGTTCACAAGGCGTACACCGAGGCCGTCGCACTCGAGCGCTCCTAACACACCACAGTAGACCAGAGACTAGACCGTCATGTCGATAGACCACTCACTCTCACTACGCTCAGTGGCGAGGCAAGTAAGTATCTTTGATCTTTACACCACGTTTGCCCTCAAACGTATAACATGTATTTAGAACGTATAATGGTGACGACAACAATGATGTACATTTTGTGTACAATAGTGAAAACGTGAGCGATTGGGGTATTTAAAATAAATTGAAACCATAATGTACCCACGGTGTAACCTTGGGTACAAAACTATTTATATATACCCCGATCGCTCGCTTTTTTCACTATTGTACACAAAATGTACATCACCCCATTTATACGATCATGTATACTAGTACGTTTTATGTTCATTCACAGCCGTCACTGATTCAAATCAGTGACGTTGAAGACAGTGACGACAATGGTCTCTCTGACGACGATGCTCCGAGCGCGCATGGCGAGTCGGCACAGTGCGGTCTCGAGCAGCAGCGCGGTCTCCAAGGACGACAGCAGCATAGCAACAGACCGCGCATCAGTGCTCGAGTCACCGCGGTGCCTCCCGTCCATACCGTCGAACGCGAGCCTCGCGCTCACGCACCTCGTCGACCACTTGCGCGCGCACAAGCTGCATAAGCGCGAGCTCTTTCTCCTGAGCGCTAGAGGTCGCGAGCGCACGAGTTTGCTCGAGAGCGTCGCGCGTGGCCGCGTACCGACGCGTTTGCACGCGTACTCGTCGCGCTCGATCAGCGCAGTCGTGCGCGAGCTCCTCGAACACGCGTACGCACCGCTGCTGCCGTACGATGCGTTCGATGACCTCGCTCGCCTCATGGACGCCACGAACGGCGAGTCGCACCACGAGCGCCGACGTCAAGGCATCCAAACGGTCCAAGCGCTGCTCGTAGCGATGACGCCAGCACACCGCGCGCTCATCGAGTCGATCTTGCTACTGCTCTACCAGCTCACACTGCAGAGCGGACATGCTCCACTATCATCATCACCACCGTTGTCGATGAGTCCGAGTCCTTCTCCTAGCGCTGCGTCTGTTGGTGCGATCGGCGCGCTCCTCGCTCGTCCGCCTGAGCACGACGATCTCCTTGCGACAAAGACGACTCGCGCTCGCATCGGCACGTTCCTCGTCAGCATCGCGCCTGAGCTACTGCGACTCAACGACGCAGCGCTTCAGGACGCAGGGAGCAACTCCACGAGCAAAGAGACTGAAGATGTGAGTAATGATCGAGTCTCTGAGGTCTGCACGACGCGCAGCACGACTGCACCGCGCACAGTTGAGAGCGATGCGCTCTCCGAGACACACGCTCGAAATGATAGGCTCGCAACGCCGACCAAGCGCCAGAGTCTATCGCCAACGCGCCGACTCTCGCTCGCAGGTGCCGCAGCACTCGCAAGCGCCAAGGAGACGATCCGACGCATCGCATCGCCGACGTCGCGCGCTGCAGCAGTCGCTCGACCCACCGCCACTGCGCTAGATGATGCGCTGGTCGCTGCTGCTGCTCCGCCCAACACGCTCGAGGTTGTAGCGTCGACGATCGACACTGCGCTGCTCACGCACCTCCTCACTGCGATCATCGAGTCGCCGCAGAGCAAGCGCGGGCTCTTTGTCACCGCGTCAGTGCGGCACCGCGACGACACGCGCGCGCTCCATGCGCTGCTGCAGCGCACAGCTGCGAGGAGCGACTATCGCTACCTCCCGCTCGAGTCGTTCTCTGTCCTTGTGCTCGCGCACGTCGTGATGGACACGCTTGCAGGACGCAGTGAGCGCCTGTTTCGCGCTGCGACCGCTGTTGCGCTCGTAGACGCCGAGCGTCGGGAGGGCCTCGACACTCACGCAGCGATACAAGCAGCAGCCGACAGTCTCGACGCACCGAGCAAGCGACTCGTGCAGCGCTTGCTCGAGTGCATGGAGCTCGCGATCGACGCTGGGACTGACCAGCACAAGATCGAAGACGCGATCGCTCGCTGCACGCTCTGGCGCGACCGAGACCCAGCGGCTCGAGAGCACGCGCTGCCTCTGCACAGCAGATCGGCACTCACTACACGCTTCTTCTCGACTGTGCGCGAGTACCTTCGCAGTTCTGCGGACAAGCTGCAACACCACAATGAGCCAAGCGCGACGTCGCTCATCACAACAGCGCTCGCCGTCTACTGGGCGAGCAAGTGCCGCTCGCGAGCGCAGCAGCGAAGATCTACTCGACTGCCACCGGCTCATGTTCGTGCTGGCGCCACAGCACACAGTCGAGCGGTCATGAGCGATGCTGTGGCTGAGCGTCTGCGCACAGTGGTCGAGCACTTGATCGCTGTGAGTGAGAAGCGCGAGCGTGGGTCGACTGCACTGGCGCGTCTGTTTGGTTCTCCATCAGCTGAAGACGCACGAGGTGATGGCAGCGACGGCGTCCAGGACGTGGTCGACACGCTGCTTGAAGGGTGCGAGTCGACCGATACATTGCTGTCTCAATGCTCTCTCACTGTCCTCGCACGCGCGCTCCAAGAGGTAGCGACGCTGAGCTCTGATGCTGGGTACGCTTGTGCCGCTAGCTGGGCAGACAATGACTCACACACTCGCGCGCGTGCTATCGATGATGCGCTAGCTCCTGACGCACAAGCTCAAGCCGCTCGTGCCATTCGAGCGACTGTATCACGCAGCGACACTCGACAGCGTTGATAGCGACGCACCGCCGACGGACGTGCTCTCGGAGCTCAACATCTGGCGCTTCGAGGTGCTCGTGCGGCGCGAGCTCTCACGCGAGCAGCAGCAGCTCGTGCACGCGATGCTCCAGTGTCTCCACGCTGCTGCTACATCATCGAGTGCTGCACCGACACTCGCATTGCAAGAGGAGGCGGCGAGAGAGAGCGAGACGCTGCACATGGCGTTTGCAGCGATGCTGTTCGATCCGCCGCTGCAGTTCCGAGCACTCGCAGGGGGCTTTGTAGCGCGCATCTGCCTCGCCCGACGCGCGCTTCGCAGAGAACGCACACAAGGCACACGGCGCAACTCCGTTGGCGTCAGAAGCGACATTGGTGGCAAGACGAGCGCAGTGATCGACACACGAGCGCTGCTGGAGATTGAGAGCGCGTCAGAGTCGTCGCTCCAGCTGCAGGATCTTGCGGATGCCTCTCAAGTTGACGGCGTCGGCTCGACAGACTTCGCTTTGGCGTCTCGAGCATCACCGTCGACTCGGCTCGCTGCAGACGCCAGCGCATCAGAAGCTGTTCAAGACAACGAACCGCAGAAGACGACCGGCCTCGATCTCCGACTCGCTCCTGCGACTCTGTCCGAGTACTTGGTGCGCACGTGTCTGCGTCTGTTTGTACGTATGGAGAGTGACGTATGAGCCATGGGAACTGACAGCCTCGTGTGTCTTGGCGCTCCAACGCTCGCAGTGCGTACGCGCGCAGTTCCTCAACCTGCATCTGCGCACAGTCACAATGCCTCTCAATGCACTCGAGGCGCTTGGTCGTACATCGCTGGACGCGAGCGACGGCGGTGCTCTCGAAAGCGATCGACTGCTGAAGTCGCTACTGACGAGCAGCACACGCAAGCGAGACGCCTCGGACGTGATCGAGCAAACCAGCACGACCACGATCGACGTGATCGCATCCAGCGACGTCTTCACGTTCCTCCTCGATGTCTTTGCGAACTACAGCTCAACGACAACAGTGGAGTCACTCGATGCGTCTGACGGACGCAGCGGCGTGAGTCCCACGCAAGTGTGGCAGCTCTGTGCAGACTGCGGACTCGACCACGCGCTCTTCGACACTGGGAGACTGCGACCAGCAACAGGTACCGATCGCTTGCGTTGAACTGAAACACGCACAGCGACCCAAGACATGGAAGACTCACTCTTCTTCTGTCTCCCTCGTATGCACACACTTGCCACAGACTCTGTTGAGATCGAGACGCAAGTGCTTCGCGTGTTGGAGAACGCCTGGCGCAGCTCAGGCTCTTCACCTGGATCCACATCGCTACAGTCTCGCTCTTCGAGGCTCCACTTTGGCGAGGTGCGTCGCTGTCTCCCATACTCTTATGCATCAGACTAGCAACGCCACAGACTCACAGACTCGACCTCATACACTGCGATGTGGCTCCAGTTCTACATCGTGCTCGTCCACTTGGCCGACAAAGTGTACGCTATCGACGCGACACACAGAGCAACCGCGTCGAGTCGTTCAAAGCCGTCGTCGCTCCAGCGCCTCGTGGTTGACTCTCTGTATCCGCTGAGCAAACGCAGGTGCGACTGAGTGTGTGAGTGTGTCTACAGCGTGCGAGTGTCGCCCTTCGAGCGCAAGCGACTCAGTGCTTTGCAATGTCGCTCTCTCGCTCTCGATCGCTCTCTTTGCATCAGGACGTCGCTCGTTGACACCAAGAGCGACCATATGACTTCATCTGCTGCGTCCGAGAGCTCGAGCTCGTTGCTCGCGTCGCCCACTGTTGTGCACTTCTTGCTGCCTCGCATCGACGGCTTTGCGTTCGTAGCACGCGCACACATGGACGCGATGCAGCAGCAGCAGCCAGAGGAGGACGATCCGAGTGATCGAGTGCAGTGCGAACACGACGGCACTCACCAAGACTGTGAAGCGCAGTCGCTCGTACGTCATCGCATCTCGACTCTTCTGTTGTCTCGATCACGAGTGGAGACCGACGACACGCGTGCTGCTGCGCATCCAAAGACTCAGACGTTTGCTCACTCACTCGACTCACATTGTGCGCTTGGGTCTCGTCAGCGACTCGTGGCGTTCATCCAGTGGCTCCAGTTGCCTCCTGCGCTCGTCAGCGAAGCCTCTGCGACTTCGACTCTCCGTCGCGTCATCGAGAAGAGCGACAACACGCAGCGAGTGCGTCCAGGAGCTCGCGTCTGTCAGCCATCGCTGCTTGGATCAACCACATCGATCACTTACGCTCTTCTCTCTCTCTCACTATCGCTACTGTCTACGACGACAGAACGTCCACTCGAGGTCGTCACAGACATCCCACGACCACCACCAGTGGCGACGTGACGCAGTCGCAACGCCGACGAACGACTCGATCAGTGCCATCACGACGTATGCGCCGATCCTCGAGACGCTCGTGCTCGAGGGTCTCGACACGCTCGCACATCCGTCGCTCGCAGCGCTGTACCCGACGCTCACTGACCGACTCGGTGTGCTCTTTGACGTCTGGGGACTGAGCGACCGCGACGTTGTCGACCACACAGCGTGACGCAGCGGTGCGAGTCAGTCAGTGGTCATGCGAACCAGTCGACTGGGATCGTGAAGCTCCCGTCATGGTCGAGACCAAACGACCGAGCGATGCGGACCCGTCGACCGCGCAAGAACGACCCGAGGTCTCGGTTCACTCCGCCACTGAGCTCAGGCGGCACTTTGTCGCGCGCGACGGTCCCCATGTGCACTTGTGCTGCAAGTGCGAGCAGTTCTTCACACGCAGTCATGACGTCTTCGACTGGGATGGTGTCTGCGTACGTGAGAGTCTTGACACCGAGCGCGTGCGTGCACATTGCAACGATCTGAGCGAGTTCGCGCTGCTTCGTGTCGTGAGTAGCGCGGTGCTCGTGGATCTGCGACCGATGCGACGCGAGGAACATCGTGACGTCGTCGAACGTTGCGTCGCTCGGTACCTTCGACGCGTCCGTCGTTGCCACGAGTGCGACACAAGCAGACAGAGAGTGAGTGCGTCAGTCCGTCTGTCAGTCCGTCGGGCGATCTACTTCACCGTCGTACGCACCTGGATGCTTCCATCGCGGAGCACGCGCCACGCATAGTGTCTGTCTTCTACGACGAGCGCCACTTGCTCGCACACACCTGAGTGATCTGCACTCATCTGGTCCTGTCGCCGCGTGTTGCTGTCGATCGCCATTGCTTGCAAGAAGCCTCGGTACGGCAGCGCTGGGCACGTGTGGCCACGTCGGATCGCTGCATCACCGAGCGCAGCAGTCGCAGCAGTCTGGAGGTCAGCGAGCGACACACGTGCTGCGCGCATGTACGCGAGCATCGCGTCGTCGATGCGCTCGAGCACTTCGATCCACTGCAGCGGCACGTCGGTCGGGTTCAGATGCACGCGGTACTCGTTGTGGACATCAATGCCCGATGGCTCGGAGCTGTCGGCGCCGTCAGGACGCCACACACACACACACACGCTGTCAACGACTGCGACTGGTACGCAGATGCACCGACGCACACAAGACAGCGCGACGGACAGACGCACCTGATGTCGATGCACGCGCCGTGGAGAAACGCACTCGGCGTGAACAGACTCCCAGACGAACTGCGAGCCTGCGCGCGCGTGTACTTGCGCAGGGTCTTGAGCAGCACCATGAGCGTCGCGTTGAGGTGCACTGCCGCCCAGCCGCAGCTCGTAGCAACCTCCGCAAGACCAAACTCGCGCTGCAGCGTCGCTTTCACCGACTGAATCGACAGCCACGCGTTGTAGCGCTGCTGCTCGACCGTGCGCGTCTCGTCAGCTGCGACGAACGCGAGGAAGTCTTTCATCGAAAGGATCGGACGCTTGCGCCGCGCTGCCGACACGCTCTGCGCGCGCAGCGTCTCGTACATGTCGTGCATGCTCGAGCCAAAGTCCATGTCGTTGTCTTCGCGCTCAGGTCGACGTGGCGTCTGGCTCCGTCGGCGCATGCGCTCGCGCGCGCGGCGTGTGTCTCTGGACTTGCCAGTCGACGTGCCTCGCTGCTCCTGGTCTTCAGAAGCTGTCTGCTCTGCGCCGGGCACGACGACGCCGCACTCGCGCAAAATCGCGAGCATACCAGACTCGATGTTGGAAGATAGCGCGAGTGAGAAGCGCTTGAGCTTGCGTTCATGGGACTGCTCGAGGTACACACTAAAGTGCACCTGCACATCGAATCGCGTCATCGCATGCACAGTTCTCACAGCACAAGCGACTGTGAAGTACATGCAAGACGCACCTTTCGGTTGTTACTGCTGCTGCTCGAGCCGCCACGCAGCGACGACCAAGCGCTGGACGCATTGCGCTCGTCCATGAACTGGTTCAGTAGCTGGATCGACTGGAGGTTCTCGTCGTGCACCTGAGCATTGCATCGACATGCGCAATGCGTCACGATCGAGCTCCAGCAGTGCAATCAATGTCGCATGGAACGCACATGCGGGAGTCGGCGAAAGTGGTCCGGATGGACGCGCAGGAGGAACTGCTTGAACGCTGCGGAGCGCTTCGCCATTGCTGCTGCATGTGGTGCTGTTGGAGCTCCTTTCGAGTCAATTGAAGCAAAGTTGATTTCAAAAGTGGCCTCAATAATTTCTATAATTGAATGCATAACATCATGTTTTAAATGAATTACGACAATGATCAAATGTAACTTGAAATATATGGTGAACTTCTCTAGCAACAACTTCAAAATGAGAAGCGACCAAAAAACGACGATTGACTTGAAAAGAGAATTACACCTAGACAAGAGAGAGCAGCGACTCGCATCTACATGTACTCAAGAGTGCGTGCATGCCAACTGTTGTGCTTGTCGTCCACGTCGAACAGAACGATGTAGCGCGCTGGCCCAGATTGTGGCGCGCGCTAGTTGACCCAGCGGAATATCTGACGAGCAAGACCACCAGAACAACAGTTCAAATTGGGCCAGTGGTGCGTCCTGTCTTCGTCCGTTCAGCGTTTGTTTTGACACCTGTGTAGGTTGCATACAGACCTGTTTGTCGACACAAAACAAGGTCATTCAAACCCTCTATCACTGCGATCCGACCTAATTGCGCAAGTTCAAACTAAATATAGTGGGTAAACGCAATATCGCGATACAAACGTCTAGACAAACGCGCTCACATACAAATGCCTATACGAATCGCGTGTGTGGCGACGAAGTCGTCGAGCTTCCCTGCCCGCTCATTGCCAGACCGACGTGAAAGCTCGCAAGCGCGCTTTGCCCCCTCACCGCCGCCACCGCCGCCGCACACGTCACTGTTGTCGTCGTCGTCACCGTCGCTTCATTGCCACACACTACACGATCACCATGCTCGCTCTCGCCGCCCGCGCTCTGCCCAAGACGCAGGTCGCGCTCTCTGCGCGCGCACTCTCGACGACTGCGCCGGACCTCAAGCTCTCGACGACCAAGCCAAAGGTGCGTCTAAACCGCCGCATGTGCACTATCACACGTCGTCTCGTGAGCAGCAGTTGCTCACCACCTTGCCTCGTTCTACTTGTGAATATGTGCGACTGCATGTGCGAGCAGAACGTCAAGTACTTTAAGATCTACCGCTGGGACCCCGAGTCGAAGGGCAAGCCGTACGAGTGCACATACCCGATCGACCTCGATGAGTACGTTTCTTCAGTGTCTCTCGTTCTGTATGTGCATCGTTTGCACATCGACGATCAGTTGCTCACACACGACTCGTTTCTCGACACTGCAGCTGTGGTCCGATGGTGCTCGACGCGCTCCTCAAGATCAAGAACGAGCAGGACCCGACGCTCACGTTCCGTCGGTGCGTCTCTCTCTCCGATGCAACTTTTGTATTGCACTCGTACCGCAACATCTTCCTTCTCGTCGAGCACCCGGATCTCACAAACTGCCTCGCGTGTGCTTGCTTGACTGCAGTTCGTGCCGTGAAGGCATCTGTGGCTCGTGCGCCATGAACATTGACGGCGGCAACACGCTCGCGTGCCTGAGTCCGATCAAGAAGAACAAGGACGTGACGAAGATCTACCCGCTCCCGCACATGTACGTCATCCGCGACCTCGTGCCGGACATGAACAACTTCTACGACCAGTACCGCTCGATCCAGCCGTGGCTCCAGTCGGACGAAGTGCTGCAGCCGGGCGTTGAGCACCTCCAGTCGAAGGAAGACCGCAAGAAGCTCGACGGCATGTACGAGTGCATCCTGTGCGCGTGCTGCAGCACGTCGTGCCCGAGCTACTGGTGGAACCCGGACAAGTACCTCGGTCCGGCCGTGCTCATGCAGGCGTTCCGCTGGATCGAAGACTCGCGCGACACGAAGACTGAGGAGCGTCTCCGCGCGCTAGACGACTCGTTCAAGCTCTACAAGTGCCACACGATCATGAACTGCACGCGCACATGTCCGAAGGGGCTCAACCCGGCGCAGGCGATCGGCAAGATCAAGAAGAAGCTCGCTGCGATGCACTAGACGCAGACATTGCGACGCAGTTGCGCACGACGATGCGCTACGCAGCAGCTGCGATTGCCTGCAGCGACGCTGTAGAGCTGCACGACTCGAGCCGACGCCAGGTGTGCGCCTCGTGCAGTGGTGAGGAGGGACAAGAAAGAACAAGAACAGAAGAGAGAACCAACAACAACAAAAAGAACACCTGACGGTGTGTGAACGAGTCTTGGGTCTTTGTCTACGCGACGATTGCTATGATGGCGAAGGCGTCGACGTGCATCCGCTGTACGAGGTGACATCCACTGGCTGGATCTCTGACGAATGTGACTGTGCGAGCGTGCAGGACTCTCACCGAGTCGCGTCATGAAGACTGAGACTCGCTCCTCATGCACTCATGACAACAAGACATGGAGAACAAAGTACACTCGTTGCTACACTTGATCATCGTCACTACGCATCATCACACGATCGCCACTTTCATCGATCGATCGCTCGTCACGTGCTGCAGTCGCCACCTCTAGACTGGCAGCGCCTGTTCTCCTCCTTCCTCCTGCTTGAGCACTTCATCAACAAGACTGACGGAGTGACAGGAAGTCAGCAGTTCGCACGCGCACGCGTGGGCGTCAGTCGCTCGACTGCGCTCACACGTGCGCACTCACGCGCTGCGCCACAAAGCCAGGGCCGTGCCGGAGCTTGAGCAGCGTCGTCTTGGAGCACGACTTGAGGAAGCTCACAGTCTTCTTCACGCCCATGAGCGACGTGTTGCGGCCATTGATCTCGACAATCACGTCGCCAATGCACACGTGCTTGAGCAGCTCGCAGCACGGCTCTTGGCACACGTCGGTCACGAGCGGGAACACGCCTTTTGCGAGGCGCACCTCCTTAAGCTGCAGCCCAATGCTGCGGCTCTCTTTCCACTTGACCAAGTACGTCGTGCTGTCGGGCGTCTCAAGCATACTCGGCTTGGGTTTCGAGCGCCCGCGCACTTGGACCGTCGTGTTGACGGCGTTTGGCGCCACGAGCGGCACTGTCAGCGCCGTCTCTTCGGTCAGCGCTGGGAGCTTCGTGACTGCGCGCGAGTTCTTCGCCTTGCGCTTGTACTTGGCCAAGTTGGCGTGCACGACGGCTTTGTTCGCTTTGAACGGCGACAGCGACGTGGACGACGACGACGACGAGGAGGATGACACGCTGCTGCTCTTCACCTTGACGATCGGTGGCATCAAGTCGTTCCCGTCGATCTCCGCGGTGATGTCCTGGTCGATCGCATCGAGCACGTCCGAGTCGTCGTCTCCGAGTCCCGTGCGCACGGTGCTCTCGAGCTCGCTCTGCAGATCCGACGACGCCTGCTGGTTCGCGTCGTCTTGCAGCACGATCGGGTCGTCAATGTCAATGTCGACAGCACTGACAACAACCGCAGCAGCAGGAGCACGACTGTCATCCAGTGCAACTGCTTCTGCGACGACTGCGAGCGTATCGTTCGCCACTGGCGCAACGGCGACAACAGCAAGCGCTGGCTCAGGACCATCCGCGTCTTCGCTTGCTGCGCGTCCCGTCGAGACAACAACGTCTGCGTCGACTGCAATGCCAATCGCAACGTCTGCGACGATCCCGAGCTCGACGCCAACAGCCACAGCGTCGTCGACAACTGGCGCTGCGACGACTGCATCGTCATCGTCATCAAGCGCCGTGTCGACTGGATACGCAACGTCGAGGTCGACGCGCGAGGCACCAGCTGCAGGTTCTTCGATCGCGTCGTCGTCAATGAGGTCGTCGTCTTCATCTGATAACCGAGCCGTCGCGTCGCTGGACAGTGCTGGCGCTTCCTCAGCTTCTTCCCACGGCGATCGACTCTCGCTCGACGTGCGCACTGGCTGCGCCTTGGTCGGCGAGCTCACGCTTCGCTCTTGTCGTGGAGACAACGGCTCGACGACATCGACGACCTCAGCGACTGCGACTGCTGGTGGTGCAGGTGCTGGCTTGGCTTCAAGGTCCAAGTCGTCGAGGTGCTGGATCGGCGTGCGCTTTGGCGATGGTGGCGGCGAGAACGTCATCACACCTGACGCTGAGACGCCGCTCGCGTGAGTTGACATTGCGTGCGCATGCGCGTCAGCGAGCAGATCGCTCTCGCCATGGTTTTCATCGTCCGACGAGTCGCTCATCCACGACGCGATCTCTTCGCGCGTCGCAAGCGATGACGATGCTGCGGTGGCTGCTGCGGTGGCTGCTGCTGCTGCGACTGGAAGCGGAGACGACAGTGCGAGACTTTGACTCGGCAGTTCGTCAATGTCGAGCGAGATCGTTGGGGCCGACTGTCTCGACACTGTGTCTGTCGATGTGCTGCTCTTCGCCTGCACGTACGACTGAGAGAGTCGCGACGTCGGCGACACAGATGGTGGAGGAGTCGCAGCAGTCGACCGAGACTGAGCATGCGGAGACGCGACAGGAGCACAGCTCTGCTTCCCGACTGGCGGCTCTAGCGGAGACAAGTCTGGCTCGTCCAGCTCTCGTGACGAACTCGGACTGTTGCTTGAGTCAGATCCGCTTCGCATGATCGCAGCAGATGCGCCTGCGAGGTTTAGTGGCGACGCGCTCGAGCGCTTGGAGCTGCGCGGCTGCTCAAACACACTTGCTGGGAGCGACACAGGTGGCGGCGAATCGCGAGGCGCAAGAGGCGGCGACACGCATGTGTCAATGTCGAGCTCTGGCTTGCGACTCCGCGCAGACCCGTCGCGGCGGCTCTCGCGCACAGACACTCGCGCATACGCTGGACTTGTCGGCGGCGTGCGCGCTGCTTGCTCGTCCACACTCGGGAGATGGCGCGGAGGCGTCGGTAGTCGACGAGCAGCTGCGTCCCCTGGCGACGTGAGCGAGTCGACTGTCACAGATGCTTTGCGAGCACGCGCTGGTACTGGAACAGCTGCAGCGTCGACTTTGCGTCGGAACACGAGCCGCACGGGCTTGTTCATCTGCTGCAGGCGCGCGAAGAACGCCTCGAACGTAAAGTCGCGCGACTGCACGTGGTTCGCAGACACGAGCGTGTCGTTCACTGCAACCATGCGCTGCACGACCGAGTTTGCATTCGGCGTCGATCGCGTCACGACTGGGAGGCTCGTCGCGCGGTCTTCGCCAAAGAACAGACCGAGCGAGCCGGTCTCCCAGTACACTTCGTACTCGAAGAACTCGGTCTCGTGCGGCGGCGCGTACTCGCTGTAGACATCGCGCGGTGACACGTCGTACGGCCGTGCACTCGACGGCACGGGCGGCTGGAGCTTCACTGGTACGTACGCTCCGCTGCTGCCGGTGTGCATCGATGGAGCGTACTCGCTCGCGTGCACGACTGGTGGTGACATGACGACTGGCGGCGGCGGTGGCGGCTCTTTCGCAGACACCGTGCGCCAGAACGCACTGCGGCTGGTCTTTGGCTGTGGCTCGGGCTGCGGCACTGAGTTTGAGCGCAGGACCTTGAGTCCGTTCGATGCCATAGCGCTGTGGTCGCCAATGCCAGCGGCTGAGCTCGAGCGCTGGTCGAGTGGACTGTCTTCGCCGTCTGACGACGTCGTGCTCGACGCAGGGCGCTCGAAGCGCAGGAGCACGGGCTTCTTCATCGTCGCGAGGATCTTGAAGAACTCGGAGAACGAGTGATCGTGCGAGCACACGACGTTCACGTACTTGAGCACGTCACCTGCGTGCACGAGCGGCGAGATGCACGACTCGGTGGCTTTTGATACGTACGGGATGCCGTTCTTCTCCGACTCGAGGAAGATCACGCCCAAGACGCCGCGCTCCCATAGCACTTCGTACTCGTTCTCGCCGAGCTCCGGTAGCTTGTCGCGCACTTTGTCGGCCCACGTCGGGCGTTTGAGGATCCCACCGCCGCCGCTGCTACTTGTAGGCGCTTGCGTTGCTGGTGACGATGTTGGCGGCGGCGCTGATGCAGCAGCAGCAGACGATGATGCTGAAGACGACGATGACCCGATGCCGGCTTTCGACGCAAAGTGGCTCAGCCCCGAGTAGTTCTTGCGCGAGAACTTCTTCATTGCGCTGTGCTGTGTATGCTATGTGTGTTGCGTAGTGTGTGTGTTGGATGTGCTTGTAGTCGGCAGTCTCGCTGAGATTGCAGCGGCGCGCGTGTGCGTGCACTGTCGGATGTGCGGTGTGTGTGCGTGTACGTTGGGATCGCAGGCAGCAGGCGCACGAGAGCGCTCGGTCGGTCGGTCAGCGCACAGAGTGGCTTGTGCTCGCGACTGTGCTGTGCCGAGTGAGATCGTGGCGCTCGCTCGCTTGCTCAGACACACTCGCACTCGCACTCACACTCACACACACACACTCGAGTGCGCGCGCGTGCGTGTTCGTTCTCGCGGCTGAAGGTTGGCTGCACGAACGACCGTCGTCGTGGCTGAGGGAGGAACGTCGAGACAACAGTGCAGCAGGGCAACTGTGCATAGTGCGATCTCCGAGGGAGCCGATATAACTCAGAGCCAGTTGGCTGAGGTGCACCACACCACTTTTTATATGTGTGATGTTCGCGCAAAAGAAATCGCTTTTGACAGTCGTGACACTCGCTTTTGTCACTATCAAATGCCACAACATTGCGACGTTTCGCACACAGCGCACATGCAAATGATCGCGACGATGATCGTCGCGCTTGCGTCGGCTGCATCGAGCACTCGTATCTCGCAGCGATCGCTGAAACAAACTCCTTCATGCCGCGCAGGCGCTTGTCGTGTGCTAGTTAGCTACTGCGATCTTGAAATGCATTTGTTGTCGTCCTTGTTGCAAACGACCCCGTTCGGCACGATCCATGCTCTCAATCTGTGTGTGCTTGAGCTCTCGTACTCATGAAGAGGCGAGCTTCATCGATGCAGTGCAGAATGTGCGTCGGGTTGCGAGTCAAGCAAGCTGTCGTGCGTGAGTGAGCGAGGACGGCTGTCGCCACACTGCTGCTGCAGGTATCGTCCTGCACACACCCGACGCCACTACTGATGCACTCGACGTGGTCCATTCATTGCAATTACAACCGTCTGCTTCCTACTTTCGCTCATTCTCGTGCGCTTGCGCTATCGCCACTGCTTTTCTTTCAGTCACCGTCGTCATAGATGCGGTACGCACTCACGTCGCCGTCGCTATTGCTGCTCGCACTGCTCGCAAAGCTGCTCTCGATCATCTTTGCGCAGAGGTACGTGAGCCAGTGCAGCGGCCGGTACTTGGGCTTTGCGCCGTCTTTCTCAACGAGAATCGGCTGCACGACTGCGTCGAACGACGGCGTGTACTGGAACGCAGCCGAGTACCGCGACGCGCCTTCACTCGCAAAGACGCGGTACACTGGCGCAACGAACGCGTCGTTCGACCAGAGCTGCAAGAGCTCGCCGACGCGCACAACCAGAGTGTTCCGGCGGGCTGGGACCATGCGCCACGTCTGGCTTGCGCTATGGAACACTTGCAGCGCGTCGTCATCGCCGCTGTCGTCTTGGAGCACGACTGTGAGCGCGCTCGTGTCTGTGCAGTCGCGCACGCACGTCGTCCACTCGGGATCGCGCGCTGCAGGGTAGTGCTGGAGCTCCAGCACGCTCGAGTTTGTTCGCACAACTCGAGAGCTCGACGCTGGCGATCGCGATGATGACGACGGTCGCTCTGTGAACACTAGCGTCTCGGCAAACGCGTCTGTGAGCTCGCGAGAACTGCTCGCGAAGAACTGGTCAAAGTAGTCGATGCGCTCACCTAGCGCAACAGCGAAGAGCATGAGCACGCGCCGCGCAACGTGCTCGATCTTGGCGTAGAACGCAGCGACAGTCGGCTGAAAGCCCGGAAGGTCCGCGTCGTCGAGCCACTGGTTCTGGTCGTTCGCAAAGAGGCGCTCGCCCGGTGTCGTGCGCGGTGCAGCGTCTTCGTGTGGTCCCGTGAGCACAATTGCCTCTTTCCGGTCCGCGCGGTTGCTCGTGAGCTCGTCCGCAAAGTAGCCGCGCGAGTTGTCCACGCGGCGCCGTACGCGGTGCTTCACGCGCACTGGCAGTGCAAAGAATCGGCGCGACGCATGACGAAATGCTGCGACTTCCGCGGCCGTCACGCCGTGGTTTGCAATGTAGAACACGCCCCAGTCGCGTGCAGCAGCGCGTGCGGCCGCAACAGTGTCGCGCAGCGGTCCGTTCGGGTCGCGTAGCTTGTGTGCGAGGTCCGTGACGCTAGCGCTCGCCATGAGCGCCGCGACGTCGACGACCGGGACGCTCGCAGGCATCTTCTTCTCGTCGTGACTGTCCATGCTCGCGTATGAGTGTGTTTGTTGTGCGTATGTGCTGAATGGCGCCCACATGTGTCCGTGTGCTTGTTGTGCGTGTGTGCTTGCGAAGTGGTCGAGTGGTGCGCCACGAGGAGCGCGCGCGGTGGAGCAAGATCGCATGCAATCACTGCGACGACGACAGCAGCAGCGACTGCGGCGCTTGTGGGAAGAACGAAGAATGGCGCTTTGCAGCAAAACGCCTTTTGCAGCTTTTTCACAGTAAGAGTAAGTGTATCTAAGTGAGCCGTGACGCAATCGCGCAGTGCCATTCGGTGTGGTGACTGACCGCGCGCCAGCTGGTGCGCGCTGGCGAATAACAGCGTGCGGCTCGACGCGATCATCGTCACGAATGGCAGGAACACGAGGAGGTCGTGACCTCGTGACTGCGGCTGCAGTGCTCTCTCTCTCACATTCACACATATTCACATACACGCATTGACGCCCATGCGTCGATGAGCAGCGCTCAAAGTATGTAGCAGCGCATGGAGACATGCTGCTGAAGCAACAAATATGCACCTCAGCACACAGCACAGTACAACATGCATGCATGCATGAACGACAGCTCGGTTCGCACAAATAAGCGCACGGTCGTGTTCGCGCACGTGTTGTTGTTACAAGTCCGAGAAGAACGTCTCGTTCGCAGTCGGAAGCGCGCGTCGGCCACTCGCTGCGCCGCCGCCGCCGCCCGAGTAGTCGTCCGAGTCGCTGTCCGAGTCACTGTCGCTGTCTGCGTCCTGCATCTCGGCGTCTTCGCCCAACGGCGCTGCTGGCTTCATCTCGAGGTTCTCGTCGTCGTCTGCAGTCTCGTTGTCGTCGTCGTCTTCGTCCTCGTCAAAGAGGTAGCCGACGTCCCAAAAGTGCACCTTGTTCGTGTGCGAGACGCTCCCGACGAGCTTCTTGTCGTGCGAGAACTTGAGCACTTCGACGGGGAAGTCCTCGTGATCGCCGATCAGTCCGAGGAGCTTGTTCGGGTGCACTTGCACGACGCGGATGATGCCGTCGCTCGATCCTGTCAGCACCGTGTCTTCATCGACCTTGAGCACAGTCTCGACCGAGTCGGGGTGACCGGGGAAGCGGTCCGACATGTCGCCCCACGTGCCCCAGCTGAAGATCACGAGCACGCCGTCTTGCGAGCCGCACACGACCTTCTTGCCGTTCTTGATGACCGAGACCGAGAGCAGCTCGTCGTCGAGCTCGTCGCTCTTACCTGCCAGCACGTTCTTGCGCAAGTCGTAGACCGAGAGGCGGCCGTCGCCGCTCGTTGCGAGCAAGTGGTCTTGCGCTGGATTTGTTGCAAAGTCCGAGATGTAGTCCTGTTGCAAATTCAGTCGCATTCGCACTCACAGACAGTCACAATGCATGGGTTCGACACCGGCATGATCAACACACGTAGCAGCAACGTACAGTGTGCTCCTTGAACTCGGCGAGGCACCGGTGCTGGCGCGTATCCCAGATCTTGACGCAGCCCATGTCGTCACCGCTCGAGAAGACGTTTGGCGAGAGCTGGTGCATCTGGTTCACTGCATTGCTGTGTTGCAACACAAGTGGGTACAAACATACACACGTGCATTTGTGTCAGCACCATATCACTTGTGGCCGTCTCAAAGCGAGAGGCTGCAACGTGTCGAACGTACTCGTGTGCGCGCAGCTCGGCCCACGTGACGTTGCCCAGAGTGTCAAACGCACGGATCGACTTGTCAGCGGATGCCGTGTACAGCGCTGCAGTACGTGGTCGCGCCAAAGAGCGAGCGACAAACGATGCAATGAGTGAGTGATCACATTGGCCAGAGTGTGTGCATGCACGCAGAGCAACCGTGCAAATGTGCGCATGACATGCACAGGCTCGAGGGCGTACTTTGACCGTCTGGCGCAAAGAGCACGGCGCGGACAGCGTCGAGGTGGTGCTTGAGCTCGAGCACTTGTGTGTTTGCCTCCTCGGAGTACTTGTACCTGCAGCAAACACACGCGTTGTCAGCGACTGCACTGCGATGTACAAGTGCGCATCACGCCACGCGCGTTGCGAGCTCATTTTGCGCGATAGTGGCGGTATTGAGAGCGCACGTACACTTGGACGACGCCCGAGATCGTGCCGAGCGCGACGATGTCGGCCACTGGGTGGAAGTCGATGTCGAAGACTTCGCTGCTGCAGTAGATCTCGTCAGGCGAGTGGTCGTCGAGCGCGTTCGTCGCCATGGTGTCTGTCCGCTGGTGTGTGTGTACGTCCGTCGTCGGCAGCAGCAGCAAGCAAGCAGACACGCGACGAGCACTTGATGAGCGTCTGGCGGCAGCAAGTGCTCCAAGCGTTTGAGACCAGCAGCTCGCTTTGACTGGCTGCCAAATCGATTGCAGCGAAATTCTCGAGACATTCCTGTCAATATGTTTGAGTTTGTATTGTAAGTAAGAAATATCGACGCAATAGCACACTACCTTCTATTCCACTTGAATTCACATTGTTTATACAATTTACAAGTATAAACAAGGAATGTAAAGGGCCTTGGACCCTTGTTGACGAACAAGCAAGCGTCCTGACGATCACTTGCTTCGACTTGGTCGATCATCGCGCAAGTCCGCATCAAGACACGCACACCAACACTGTCGATCCTCCATCGCTCGAATACACATCATCTATACGTTCATTCACTCATGCGACTACGGCTGGATCCACAGGCAAGACGCACATGGAGAACGTCAACACACATACACGGTCGAGTGCCATTGCGGTCGCTGTCTCTCTCTCTCTCTCTCTGGTCGAGCATCGGCGCGCACTCATCTAGCTGGTTAAATACGACCCTCGCGCATCGGCATCAGAGGTAGTCGGAGAACACGAGGTGGTCCTCGACGTTCGCGATCACGGAGCTGTTCTGCTGCGCCAAGTCGCGCGAGAGCGACGCGAACTTTGCTTTCAGCTTCTGCTTTGGGAGCGCAAAGTCGCGACGCGAGCGGCGGCGCTGGATGCTCGAGCGGTTCACTTCGACGATCGACTGCGTCGTAACAGCGCTAGAGCTCGACACCGGCAGTGGCAGCAGCACGTCAGAGCTCGCACTCGGCGCTGCGACTGCTGCAGTCGTGTCCGCAGGCTTCATGCGGCTGTCGTCGACGAGCAGGACATTGCCCGAGCGGCCGCCAAAGAGCCAATCGACGTTCGGCGGCGGGATCTTGTCGAGCGACTTGCGGCCGAGCGCTTTCTCGCGGATCAAGTCCATCACGACGTTCGCATTGCCGTTGAACTCGCGCAGAATGAGCTCTGGCGCTGGGATGTACTTGGACTGCGTGTTGTTCGTGCGGTTGCAGTGGCCGCCGACACCGATGGCTTTCACGAGCTTGTCGAGCTGCGCCATACCGGCGTCTGCGAGGTCGATGCGGTTCTTCACGCGCCACTGCTGCTGGAAGCGCTCCTTCGCGGTGTACTTGACTGCGTTCACGTACTCCTCGTCAAAGAAGCCAAAGAGGTCCTGCGGCTGGTGCTTGCGCGTGCACACGGACTCGACAAACGTCGCCGTTCGCTTCGTGCACGGGTTGAAAAAGTGCGCGAGTTCGCGGTGGAGATCGAGCTCGTGGTGGTGGTGGTTGTGCTGCTGCGCGTCCTCAGATGGCATCGCTATCCGCTCAGCAATGCCGTCGCGCTTGATCACAGCAGAGCTCGAGCCCAAGACGTTCGCGATCGCAGAGTAGAAGCTGTCGTGCGGGTGGCGACGCGCTTCTGCAGCTGCCGCAGCGCTCGACTTGTGGATCGCGCGGCAGACGTTCGCGACCACGTACTCTTCACCAAAGACGCTCGCCATCGACGTCTCCCACTGCAGTTGCTGCAGCTTCGAGACGTTGTACCGATCGAGCACGGTGCGGCAGTGCGCAAACCAAAAGTCGCGTGACGGCGACCCGACGTTCCGCGCTTCTTCGACTGCAGTCGGTGAGCGACGGCGCGCACTCTCTTGCTCGTCGCGCCACGAGTAGAAGTTGCGCCACTTGTCGGACGAGAAGTCAAAGCTCTGCGCGAACGCCGAGACTTTGCGAAACGCGTAGCCACTGATCGAGAGCTTCCCGGCGTAGAATAGCTTGAGGATGTCCGAGCTCGAGGCTTTGCCCGAGTATATCCAGAGGAAGTCGTCGACCGAGATCGTGACTTCACATGCTGCGCGGATGCTCGTCGCAGTTGCGTTCTTGTGAGTTGTCACGCCTGCACATACAAGCAACGCAACGAGTGAGTGTGTGGTCGTTGCATCAATCAAGCACAGAGTATACGTACGTCGGTCGGGAGCGACTTCGACGGCGTACGAGAGCGCGGGCTCGCCGTCGTCGCCTTTGAACTTGAACAGGATCGTGCCGTCGAACGTCGAGCTGTCCTTCACGCTGTAGCGCAGGAACTGCATGACCTCGTCGATCTCGTGCTCGCGCGCGAGGACGACGACCTGTGTCGCGGAGGCATCGATCGTCGCACCAGTGTCTGACATAGCTGCCGTCTTGTCCGTGCGCTCCTGTGCTCCCTGTGCTCCACCTACTGCTGCTGCTGCTGCTGCTGTTGTGCGCGCCGACGGGCGTGATCGGACCAAGACTGTGGAGTGAGTGTGGTGGGTGAGGACGCTCAAGTGTCTTGAGTGGCTCGCAATTGCAGCGAGCACGCACGAAGGCCAGAAAAAGAGCAACTTATCCCACGTCCGGCGCACGTCGGGCTCACGAAAACCTTTCAAATAGCATTTCTTTTCGATATGTATGTTGGTTGTCGGACCTATCGAAGAGCATCTATTGACTTCTGCGTTGCTGCTCGACACCATCGAGCATCGAGCAGCTTGCGAAGCATTCGCCATGAACACGCACATTGCTCACACAAGGCCGTAGGAGAGAGCTCTAGACAATGCACAGACATACACGCAGTGCACTTGTGAACAGACTGATTGCCACGTGTTTTGGATCTGGACGCCACGTTGGCTGACTGTCACAGAAGGATGGGTGAGTGTACCGATGACAATGGTACACTTCAGTATTCGACAAAATCGATCTATTTTTCAGTTTCTAAATGGTGTTTACTACACCATATCCTAAGTCAACTTAGGAAATTGAAGTGCGGCCTTGATCGTCACGACACGAAGATGTTCATGGCCACCTCCGCGTGCTTGATGCGCTCGTGCGAGGCAAACTCATGCAAGCGTTCCGACACGTAGTGCTTAGCGCAAGCTGACTGCTGTGTGTCGCGAGTGAATCCTTTTGTTCAATGACGTGGACAATCACAGTACTTTGGTATTCCCTTGCAGCTCTCACTGGTTGTTCTAGCTCCATGCGCGTAACTCTCAAGCACGTATGGACATGGTTCTCTATCGCTCGCTCGCTCGTGCTACAACTGTCGTGAACTATCCATCTGTCCGTCACTTGGCTGCACTTCGTCTCGCTTTCTTCGCAGCCTTCAGACGCTTGCGCACGGCTTTCAAGTGGCTCTCGATCACGCGCACTTGGCCTTCGTCCACTGTCTCGCGCGCCTTCTCGACCGCGAGCGCTGCTTCAATCTCCTTCCGCAACTGCTTGCACTGGTCGAGCGACAGCTCCTTCCCGCACGCAGACCGCAGTAGCATGCTCGCTGAAATGCCCACGCGCACCGACCGCAGCGTGCTCGCAAAGTGGTGCACGCACCGCGCGCGGCGGTACGCAAACCACGGCGCAAAGTGCGGCGAGCGCACAAAGCCCGTGTACAGCGCCTTCCACTTGGACGCGCGGATCTGCCGTGGGAGCTTCCGCGGGTTCACGCTCGCGAGGAACGTCTGTAGCACACACAGAGAGCAAGAGACAGATCACGTCAGCTACCGCCACGCATGTGCACAGACACTGACACGTACATACGCACCTGGAGATCAAACGGCTTCATGCAGTCCGCAACGCTCATGTACACGTTCGGCCGGACGCCGTTCGCTCGCCAGATGCCAAAGAACTGCTCAAACGGCTCGAGGAACCGCTTCGTGAGCTTGCGAAAGTGCTGCGCACAAGCGAGACGGAGCGTGAGGTACCGACGCATAGCCAACGCGATTGAGCGCGTACATGAGACGCACGAACCTTTCGCAAGATCGCGTTGTTGATCGTCACGAACGGATCCTCTTCGACGCTCGCAGTCTGCGTGACGTACACTACGTGCGGCGACACGAGCTGCCGCAAGACCGTCGCGTCTGGCACCATGTACGACGAGCAGCGGCGTAGCACCTGCCGTCAATGCACAAGACCGAAGATCAGTCAGCTCAGTCGTGTGCGTGAGACAGCATACGACGCTACACACACGGACAGAAGCACGCACTCTGGCTCGCTGACTTGGCTCGAACGAGTCCAAGGCGACCTTCTTCTTTATCCGAAGCGAGACGCACTCGCTGCTCTCGCCATCAGTCGCAGTGGCTGCTGCTGCTGCTGCTGCTGCTGCTGTAGTCGTTGGCGCTGCTGTCTTTCCCTTTGACGGCTCAAGGAACGGAAAGATGAGTGCGTTCGGCCAGCGACTCAGCGACTGGGTCGATAGCATCGCACGCAACACACAACACACACGAGACTGAGCGCGTCAGCACAATGCGCTACGCAACAGCACCAGTGCGTCTTGGGTTTGACTGTTTGATAGCGTGACGCACCTTCAAGAAGAACGGGTTCGTCGAGCCGATCGCTGTCATTGCGCTCGGACGACTGACGCTGCCGTTCTGGCGCCGCACAAGTGTCTGTGCAGTCGCAAACAAGAGCATCAAGAGCGCATGAGCAAGTGCGCTCGCGCTATCGAGACCAGCAGCAAGCAGCAGATGTACGACGTCAGTGCGCTCACGTCAAAGTCTGTTTCGTAGAGCGTGTAGTACGGTCGAAGATCGCCTTCGAACTGAAGTGGCGCAATGAGACTGCAGCGTCGTCAGTGAGTAAAGAGAACGTAAGCAGCGTGAGAGTATGTTAGTGGGAAGCATCCGTCTCAAGTCACTAGCGCACAGACGCACCTTGCAAACGCCAGCGTGGCTTGACTGCACGTCCGTGCGTGTGGCGACAGGATCACGACGCTCTCGCCTGTGATCGCGAGCTGCCAGAGGAGCCAGAGACTGCTCTCAAGTCCAACAAAGCTCGAGTACAGCCCAACGTTCTGCTCGAACGCCACGAGTGTAGAGATCGACAGGAGCGCACTCGCACGCGTTAGCACTAGCAATGGGGTCTCTACTGAGAGCGCTCGAGTGTTAGGGACGCACCTCGAATGCAGTCGCTTGGTGCGCACGCTTGGACAGCAGCAAGTCGCCAAACGATGGCGATGGTGGAAGTGCCGCTGTATCATGACTTGCTGCAGGTGCACTGCCATTGCTCTCGTCGCTGCTCGGGCTCGCTGTCACGTCAGCTTGGAGCTCACTCGTCGAGTCCTCGGACGCGTCGTTGTCGTTGTCATTGTCAGAGAGCGACTGCTCGTCACTCTCGACAATGAAGTGGTCGAACGACGGCGACGCTGGCGCAGAGGCGACGTCGAACGCAGCGTCGAGGTCATCATAGTCGACGAGCTGCGGGATGATGCACGTGATGTACGTGCCTGCAAGCGGGAGCACAGACGGGATACCAAACACTGGCGCTGGCCTAGAGCGTACGCACATAGTCACAGCAGAGTGTTCAGTGATGTTAGAGCAAGAGAGAGAGAGAAAGGGAAGTGACCAACACAGAGCAGCGAACGTTGTGCGCACCAGCTGTGGATGCCATCGTAGATCGCTTGCAGCACCTGTGCGCCGGCGGTGAAGAAGAGGGGTCCCGTGACGCGCAAGACGCGGTCGTATAGGTCAATGAACGGCTGCTCGCTCACGAGCACGAGCGCTTTCTGGAAGTACCCGCGACTGCGACTCTCGTCGCGCTGTTGTCGGAAGAGGACAAAGCCAAACAGGAACGTCGCGCTGCCGCACACAGTGTGCAGAGAACGCAATACAGTGAGTCACACACTTGCAGGAGCTGCATAGATGCACAGCAGTCAGTGAGCAGGGAGTGCGCACCTGTCTGCAGCTTCGCGAAAGCGCACAGTGAACTGCGTGTCGCCCTCGTCCTGATTGTTGCTGTGCGGCAGTGCGAGGTGCGCAATGCTCTTCTTTGCGTCGTCACTGAGTCTGCACGTCGGCGGGTAGAGCGCGTCGAGTCGCTGGCCCGAGTCGATGTCAAACACGACTGTCGCGAGCGCGCGCAGTCCGTACGCGCTTGGTGACACTGCTGCAGGCATCGACGACGAGCTCGTGGCGCTCATGTCGTCTCGAGTTGTGAGCTGTGCCTGAGCTGTGCAAGTGAGTCGGCAATCGGTGGTTGAGCGTGCGATCTGCGCCACCATCTGACTGCTGCTGCCACAACTTCAGTCATGATTTCTGGTGCGAATGCATCGAGTCAAGTCCTTTGCGTCTCGACACACGAAGCGCACTCGATCGCGACGTCCAAGACGCTGTCTACGAGCGCATGCTGGACGACCAAGCAAGTCCTAACGAGACCCGATCGTCCACCTTCGCACAAGAGACGCAAACGAGTTCGAACTTGACGCAAATGCATTCATTTCAAGCCTTGAGACGACGAGGCGAAGGACGTGGGTGTCTCGACACACTAGGACGACTTGAGATATGCTTCTCGCAGATGGACATCCAGACTGTGTGCTACAACGCTCATACGAACACGAGCGAGCGAGAGCTTCGAGCTGCTGCTTGCTTCAGCGAGTCGTCCCAGCCTAGTTCTGCAGCACGCCGCCCTCAGTGATCGGCGAGTGCGCTGGCTTGCCCATCGCTGGCACAAACTCGTTCGTGTAGACCGAGTGCTGGTCCACGTTCGCGTCGAGCACGTTGAGGTACTTGCAGAACTTGCCGACCTTCTCCCAGTCGCGCTTCTCGTTCAAGAGCGTGCGCGAAAAGTACGGCAGCGTGCGGTCGAAGATGAGGTCGTACGTCTCTGCAAGTGCACACACACAACGCCATCGATCAAGACGAGTGAGTACAAGTGATCACAGCCTCTTGGCAGCTACAGCTCTATCACAGCGCATGCAAATCAGCTTGCACTGGTGCGCTTGCGAGGACGTACCAGTGCGAAGACGCGGGTTGCTGCGGCACATGATCTCCCACGCCACGTCCGGGTACTCGATCGTGATGTCCATCGCACGGCGCGTCGCGCGCAGGAAGCCCGCGATAATGTCCTTGTTCTCGCTAAAGTACTTGTCGCTCGCGACGAACATGACCGAGCAGAAGCAGCAGCAGCCGAGTCCGTCGAGCTCGTCGATGCGGAGCATGCCGACCTTCTCACCCGAGAGCTTCTCGAGCTCGATGCGCTGGAAGTTCGTGAACCCGATGCCGGTGTCAATGTCGCCGCGCAAGATCGCGTCGACGACGTTCATGCCGACGCGCACAGTCGTGTAGCTCGACGTGTCGATGCCGGCTTGGCGCGCCAAGTCGTCGATCATGACTTTGCCAAAGTGGCCGATGTAGCCCACGCGCTTGCCGACGATGTCCTTGAACTCCTTGATGCCGCTGCTCTCTTTGAAGATCAAGCCTGGATCGCACGAGCAAGGAGCACGGAGGACGGACGGACGGACGGATGGACCGATGGATGGATGGCCACATGCACACAGGCGAGTGAGTCATTGTCGGCCGAGTTAACAACAGTCCAGTTGAGTGTCATGTGGACCGCTGTGATTCATTTTGATGGGCATGGCAGACAAAGGCGACGGCGACGTACCAGTGGGCGGCTCGTCGAGCAGCGTGCCGAACGACGTGAGGTCGATCCCGCGCTCCTTCGCAGCGAGGATGTGGATCATCGCCTTGAGTCCCATGTTGATCGCGCCGGAGCCGACGATCTCGGTCACATCGCTCGGGTTCGTCGTCTCGAGGAGCGCGAGGTCGATGCCCTCCTCTTCGTAGAACCCCTTGCTCTTCGCGACGAAGATCGGCGTGTGGTACGGGTTCGCGTACCAGTTGAGCAAGAACGTCACTTTCTTGAGCGGAGTTGCAGGCGCCATTGATTCGTAGTGGTGGTGGTCGTGGTGGTCGTGGTAGAGTGCGAAGTGTGCGCTCGACGAGAAGATCTCAAATGACACTTGCGCTGCTAGCAGCAACAGAGCGCTCAACAGCAAACCAAGGCAAGTCGAGGCAAGCCAGTCGCTGGCCACTCGCTCACTCACTGCGCCAACTGTCGAACCTTCGTTCGAGCTCGAAGCCGTATCGCGCAGAGCAGGTTTCGCTCCTTTCCACACCAGCTCAAGACGCGCGCGCCTGTATGCTGGAGCACGCATCGTTGGATCACCAGAGCGTGCGTGTTGGATGGCGCTCGAAGCAATCAGTGCAAGTCGCTGCTTGCTTGCTTGTTTGCTTGCTCGTTGTTTGTTGGCAGCGCAAGGTCCTGACTGTAGCACACTAGGCTCTGAATCATCGCGTGGTGCTTGGACCGAGTGCTTGAGCTGCATGGCACTCGGTCACTGACGGCGAGTGTCCGCGTCCGAGCGTGCAGCGAGCAAGTGGTAGCCGCCTCGTGGCGCTGACACCCACCCAGAACGCAGCGAGCAAGCAATTCATGTGCGTGTTTGGACGATCGCGGTGTTTGGAGGGGCTCGCGCAGATTTTGATCGCCGCTGTTGTTGTTGCGGCGCACCGGCGTTGAAGCGACGGACTTGTGCAACGTTTACCGTGTGTGTGCGCGCGTGCGTGTGTGTGCGTGTGTTCGACCGCACGAAGATCGAGTGAACGCTTGCACGATTGCTCACCGCCACATACAGACAGCAAAGTGAGCAGCAGCGCAACGCACAACGAGTGAGCAGCAAGTGGAAGAAGTGGGACTTCGCGCTCGTTGTCTGACTGTGCACACACACACATGACTCGGCCCTGCAGTCCACGTGCACTCGTATCCATCAAGACGCGTGTACTCGAGTGAATGAGCGCTCGTCTTCGCGACCACAAGAGTCTGCACGCACAGACAGCAGCGATGTGAGCAAGTCTGGAGGCGTGTCTGGAGGTAAGCTAGCTCGCAGGAGCAGTTGAAGGGGTGGTAGTTGCTGATAGTGATAAAAATGACGAGTTGGTGTGCGAAAACACCACATCGAATGGTGTAGTCTACTGTACACCTCACATCTAACTTTAATTCCAGCTTCACTGTACGTGCCACACAAGTGTCCTTGTGGTTGTCAACAGCAGCAACAGCATTGACAGCCATGCCGCTCGCGATGGCTGGACGGATGCGCATGTCGGTGGCAATGACGCGACTCGTGCGGCAGCCGCTGCTGTGGCGCGCGCTCTCGACTGCGACTCCAGCGCCAGAGACAGCAGCTACGACTACGAAACGCTTTGCGCGCTCGACGATCCGCGACGCGCGCCAGCTCGAGGACGGCGCACGTGTGGCTGTCGGCGGCTGGGTCAAGTCCGTGCGCAAGCACAAGTCGGTCAGCTTCGTGAACGTGAACGACGGCTCGTGCCTCGCCGAGATGCAGATCACGCTGCCTGTCGAGAGCGACAGCAGCGCTGCATCGAGCATTAACGTCGCAGACATCACAGTCGGCTCGAGTGTGTTTGTCGAAGGTGTGCTGCGCGAAGTCCCAGGCGGTAAACAGAAGCGCTTGGAGCTGCACCCGGACACGCTCGACTTGCTCGGCAAGTGCGACGCACAGGTGTACCCGCTGCAGAAGAAATACCACTCGCTCGAGTTCCTGCGCGAGAACCTGCACTTGCGCGCACGCACAAACACGTTTGGCGCTGTCACGCGTGTTCGCAATGCGCTCAGGTGCGTCTGTTGTTCTTGTTGTATGGCGTCTGCAATCGTGCCGAATGTTGCCTATCAAAGCCAAACGAGCGCGAATCGACTCACAAAGGGCGCTGCTTGCTGCGTGGCCGCTGATGTTGCGTTCACAGCCAAGGACTGCACGCGTACTTCCAAGAAAACGACTTCCTCCAGCTCCACAGCCCGATCTTGACGTCGAACGACTGCGAAGGCGCTGGCGAGCAATTCCGCATTGCCAAGAGCGGTGCGTCGATTGCGAAGACGCGTTGCTCCACGTGCACGCACATCTGCTCACTCACGTACGATGCTCTTGTTCATCGGTGTGATTGTCTGTCGACAGATGGGAAGAGCGAGTTCTTTGGCACGCCGACGTACCTCACAGTCTCGGGACAGCTCCACGCCGAGATGTATGCGTGTGCACTTGGGAAAGTGTACACGTTCGGCCCGACGTTCCGCGCAGAGAACAGCAACACGACGCGCCACTTGGCCGAGTTCTGGATGGTCGAACCGGAGATGGCGTTCGCTGGGCTTGATGAGTGCATCGAGACCGCGCAAGGAGCGGTGCAGCGCTCGATCGCGCAAGTTCTGCACGCGTGTCCAGAAGACGTCGAGTTCTTCAACAAGACGTACGACAAGCAGATCTCGGAGCGCCTCGCGGTGCTCTGCGACCGCGAGTTCGCGCGCATCACGTACACCGACGCGATTGCGATTCTCCAAAAGTCTGGCGCGCCGTTTGAGAAGCGTCCAGAGTGGGGCATGGACTTGCAAACCGAGCACGAGCGGTACTTGGCAGAGCAGTACGTCGGTGGTCCGGTGTTTGTGACCGACTACCCAGCGGACATCAAAGCGTTCTACATGCGCAAGAACGCTCCCGACTCGGACGGCCGCGAGACAGTCGCTGGCATGGACTTGCTCGTGCCCAAGATCGGCGAGCTCGTCGGCGGGAGCGTGCGTGAAGAACGGTTCGAGCTGCTCGAGCACAAGATGCGCGCGCTCGGCTTGATCTCAGACAACGCGAGTGCAGAAGAGGGCGACGCGACAAGTGGCGGCGACTTGAACTGGTACCTCGACTTGCGCCGATTCGGTACGGTGCCGCACGCCGGCTGGGGTCTCGGCTTTGAGCGCCTCGTGCTCTTCGCCACGGGCATGGACAACATCCGCGACGTGATCCCCCTCCCGCGCTTCCCAGGTCAGTGCCAGCACTGAGCTGCTTCGTCGTAGACTCGATGGTCACTTGTTGACCATCTCAGCTAAACGCAATACACACCACATCATGCATCGCACGTACAAGTGCAAGTTGTTCTTGCCAGGTGTTGCTCGCTACGAGCACGACGATGTCGTACATGTTGTCATTTTGTCTTGTTGTTGCTTGTTGCTGTTGTTGATGTACTTGCTTGCAACTCTTGGTATTTGTCTTACTTTGCTCGAGTGTTGTTGTTGTTGTTGTTGTCCACATGCACCACCACCACGTCACTTGTACACACGCACGCACGGGCACCGTTGCGCCGCTATCTCCTGCGCTTGCGAGCGCCATGCGTCATTGCGGAAAGAGCTTTGCGAGCAGCTCGCGGTTGATCTCAAAGAGCTTCGTCTTGTCGTCCATGAGCACGGCGTTCTCGCCCTGCAGGATCTTGCGCTCGCTCTGCAGCACCTCGACTTCACGCTGCTTTGACGCGACGAGGTGCTTGAGTGTCTCGTTCTCTTCCACAGCCATCTTGAGCTGCGACTCGAGCCGGTTCGTGTACAGCGTGTGGCTGATCAAGAAGTTCTGTAGCGTCGCAAGGTTCTCGTTCTGCTCGCTGCTAGCGAGCGCAGCGGTGTCCGGCGAGAGCATAGCTGTGTCGCTTGTCTGGAGCTGCTGCGCGTCCGAAGACGACGACATCGTGCGCGACTTCTTGATTCGCAGCAAGATGTCGACTGGGTCGCTGAACGAGTTTGTGAACGCGCCAGTCGCGGGGCTGTGCTGCGATGGAGCAGGAGCCGTCGTGCTGGCCATGTTGTGTGGACCTCCGAGCGGCGACGAGTACCCGAGATAGTTGCTTGCATACAGTTGCTGCTGTTGTGTGTGTTGCTGTTGCTGGAGCTGCTGGAGCTGCTGCTGCTGTTGGAGCTGCTGCTCGCTGCTGCCACTTGTGTGGAGGACAGTCTGTCGTCGAATGACCCGGTTCCGGACAATGTCGAGCGTCGGCAGCGAGTGGCTCGCACTGCTGACAGTGCTGCTGCTGTACGCACTCGGTGTCGACGTCAGTTGCCCAAAGCTGTTTGTGCTCATCATCATTGCGCTCACAGACGTCGCAGTCGTCGGGTCGCTTGGTGCCGGCAGTGGCGCGTGGTACTCGGTGTACGCCTTCATGTCGATTTTCTTGGCTTTCTTGTTGCACTCACTCGCAGCGAGCGGCGAGATGACGTTGTTCAGCAGCGCGGACGCTGGCAAGTACTGCGTCATGTTGTTGACGTCGTGCTCCTGTCGGGCAGGATCAGTGAGGTACGCGACTGAATGTTGGTGTTGTTGGTGCTGCTGGTGAAGCTGCTGCTGCTGCTGGTGGTTCACAGGCGTGATCGCAACGCCGTGGAGCGGCGCCGGAGCTACAGAAGCTGACGCATTCGCGCTGTACGACGGCAGTTGCTGCAGGTGGTTCACGATGCGAGTCGCGTCTTGCGCTGCTGCTGCCAGCTCGGCCTCGCGATGCCGGTGCGGCTCTGCGTCGCTCGCGAGCTTTCGCTTACTGCCGCTAGTCGGTGACTCGGACGCCGGTGTCTTCGCGCCATCTCGCTGCTGCTGCTGACTCGCATCGGCTTTCTCTGCGGCTGTTGCTCGCCGCGGCGCTTTCTTGCGCTTGATGAGCTGAAGCAGCGCAGGCTCGTTCTGGCGAAAGTACGGGTGGCTGAACGTGCAGATGTCGGTCTTGGACTTGGTCCACTTGCGGAAGCCAAAGTAGTTGAGCTGGCGCTGGAAGCTGTGGAAGTTCGTGTGGTTGAAGTACTTGGGCAGAACCTTGTCGGTCACGGTCGTCTGGTCGAGGATCTGGAGCGCGAGGCCGTCTTCGGACCACCGGATCACACTCGAGTCTTCGACGTCGAGGATCTCGTAGAGCAGGAGCAGGAACTTGGGTGCGTCTGGCTTTGGTCGCTTGGAGTTGTCTCGGGGCCTAGGTGCTGACGACGCTGGCAACGGCGCTGGTCCCGTTGACGGTCGCTTGAGCTGCGGTTGGTGGCTGTGCAGCTGCGGTAGTGTCACCTCACTACGCTTGTGCGACTTGCTACTGCTGCTACTGCTCACTATTCTATCAACGACACCTGCCGGAGTGCTTGAGACTGTAGTACTAGGAGCAGGAGCTGCGGCAGCGCGAATCGACGGCGACGCAACTCGGGCTTTCTCGGTCGACGCCTTCATGAACTTGGAAAAGTGCGAAGCGATCGGCACGTCGTCCTCCGAGTCACTATCGCCCGACTCGCTGAGTCGTCGCGAAGACGAGGCGTCAAGATGCGTGGGTTTACTGCTGCTCATGTGCTCGAGTGCGGCGTCGCGCTGCGCCATCTCGTGCAGCCGGAGCTGGTGGCGACTCAACGCGTCGGCGTGCGCGCTGTGGGTTTCGTGCGCGACCATGCTTGCCAGTCTTCGGTGTGCGCTCTTGCGGTGTGGCGTCGGTGCAGACGCAGTCACTGCGGGCGGTTGGGTCGAGTCGCGAGCGATACACAGCGAAAGCGCGAGTCGCAGCTGACGGGATACTCACGCTCGCGTTGGTCGGCAAGGGACAGATCGGCCAACCAAGATCGCGCGCGTGTGTGAGTGTATGTGACCCCTTGAGCGTCTGCGCGTCTGAGCGCGCGCGCGTGTGTGTGTGTGCGAGGGAGAGAGACGATCGATCTGGCGCAATGCGTCAGGGAGCGAACGAGCGATTTGTAGTGTGACTGTGTGACTGTGTGTCTGTGGATCGATCGATCACTTGATGAATCAATCGATCCGTCGGTCGAGCAGCGAGCAAGCGAGCAGTCTCGATCGAGAGAGCGCGAGCGATCAATCGATGGATGCGTGCGTGCGTCTGGGTTGTGAGCGGCAGCGCGCAGGCAATGGGTCTGCCCAGTCGACTGTCAGTCGCGCTCGCGATGGTGCGGATGCGTAGAGAGAGCGCGTCCGTTGCTCGGTCTTCTTGTGTCTTGAGTGTCTTGAGTCTCGCACGCGCGCGGCTTGAGTCTTGAGTCGTCTCGAGCAGCAGCGCGTCCTGTGTGTGTCGGCGCCTGATTTTTCTTCGCTCCAGCGAGTTTCTTCGCGACAACAACAACGCGCGCAATACTCGCCAATAGACACACAGAATGTCGAGCGTCCGTCAATCAGCGCGCGCGTATAAATGGAGAGGAGCGGTCTATTTTTCGTTCTCGGCGTGTTCTTTTTCGGTTCGGTTTTCAACATGACGCACGAGAGGTTCAAGACACACTGGAATCGAGGCAAAACATGCTGTTGCATGGTTTCACCGCTGCTCGAAAAATATTCCGCAGCGCTTCGTCGTCGAGTCGTTACACATTCGATAATTTCGTCAGATTATTCGATCCTTGCACGCGATTGTACCGATTAGACACTTTCATTTACATTGCAAGTCAACAATACATTATGTGCGAGCGTGCAAATAAATGAGATCCAACAAATTGCTCTCTATTGAATAGGAATTGTAACTATACGAACAACACGAACGATTCCCAATCCGCTTTCGCGCGAAACTTCAATACGACCTGACATCCACCTTTTTCCAGCCATGTTCATGATGAAACGATTCCTTGTACACATACACGTAGCAAGGCTTGTACTTGAATCGTTTGTTACTGCAGCATTCATGAAATATATACAAATAGGTTAATTAAATGAGTTGTACTTTGTCATGTTCGAACGTATGGTGTCCACTATATTCAGACATCCAAACAGCAAAACAATCGCAGAACGCTGAGATGCGTGCTCATCTCGCGCAGCCTCCAATCGAAAGCAAGAATTCAAAAAGCAGCGATGTTTGGATGCGACACCAATTCCAGACCAGCACGTGCATCCAATAGCAAAGTGTAAAATGTAAAAACAAATATATAGTGCGTGATATTTCATTTTCCTTACGTATGTGATATGCCTCATCAAGTCAAACGAGACCCGATCAGTGCTGAATATAGAGATGTCCACTCGCTCACGATCCCTTGCTTCAGGTCTTGCCTCATACTATACGCCTTATGTCTCGAACAACATGTTCACTTATCACACCAACAAGTTAGTGGCAAATCCGTTCTGGCGTGCCGTACTTCTAGAGCGTGGTGTTGTAGGTGGTAGAACACTGCTTACTTGGGCGGCACTCAATTCAGCTCTTGACGGTCTATGAAAACTTCACTCACACAAAGGCATCATCCCCCCCCTCTATCGACAAAAACGGTCCTGACAGAATGGCGAGAATCTTACCACATACAGCACCCATCCGGGGTGTTCCAACTTCACCTCTTTTCGCCACTCCAAATGCCAAGCAACAACAACGACCCTGAGTAGCTGTCTGCCTAATGTCACTCGACCTGCTCAAGTTTGTGTTTGGTGATGACAGGCGCTTTTCGACCAAGTCGAATGCTTTTATCACTGTGCTGCAAGGTGCGCTGTACGGCGCAAAGCAAGCATGACAGGTTGTTGCCCGCTGCTGACACACCGACTACGCTAGCGATACGGACTAGACGATGTACTGAGTAGCAGTCGAGCGGTATATCGTGTCGCGAGTCGTTTGCGCCACTTTCAACGCACATAGAACAGCGACATCAGTCACACCTCACTTCACACAAACAACACAAACACACCACCACACAAACACAAACACTAACACGTACACACAACCCAGACCATACAACGCACTGCACAAACCCACACTTTCGCAAACATACACACACACCATCTCTCATCTGTCCACACGTCTACATATTCAGCCCACTCACAAACACAACACACACACACACACATACAAACATACAAACATATGCGTACTCGCGCAAACATGAACGAAAACAAACAATCAACAACAAAAACAAAAACAAACAAAACGCACACAAACGCACATACCAACTGCCAATATCCACTCGCACATCAATCTCACCTACTCTCGCCATTACAGTATGTACAGACACATTCCACTCAAGGGTACTTTCAACACACCGCACTTTGCGTGTTTGTGGTTTTTGCGTTTGCTATTGTGTCGATGTCGATGTGTATGTGAATGTGAATGTGTCTTACCGGTGTTTGTTTGATTGTTGTTTGTTTGATAGTTTGATTGTTTGTTTGATAGTTTGTTTGTTTGATTGTTTGATAGTTTGTTTGTTTGATTGTTTGTTTGTTTGTTTGTATGCATGCTTGTGCTTGTATTGTGTTTGTGCTTGTGTTGGGTAGCGTGGGTAGCGTGGGTAGTGTATTGGGATGCTGGTGCATTGCGGCAACGTAGTTGTCGATGCGTCTGCGCAGGTGCGGATGTATGCGAGAGGTCTGTTTGTCATTGCGTTCGTCGTGTATATGACGGCAGTAGCGTATGTGTGTGTATGTGTGTGTATGTGTATGTATGTGTGTGAGTGTGGTTGTCGATGCATGGGTTTGCAGCGGTGCAGTGACTACGCTGTGTATGACCAGTCATGCTGACATCCTTATGCGCGCTCACACTCACGTATGCACACACACACACACACATACATACACGTGCATGTGTAAGCACAAATACAGGTGTGACGCATGGGCCAACCCAGGTGTGATACCAAACGAGCGATTGACGCAACTAAAGCCGACAAGCAAAAGCAAATACACACAAACAAACGAACGAACGAACGAACGAACGAACGCAATCATATACATACACACACGCCCACGCAGACAACGAGGAAACGACTTGTACGCAAACGAGCGAGTAGTGCAAGCTCACACACGTGGCGCCACAACGAGATTGCGTGAGCGAGCGAGCGAGCGAGTGTGGAATGCGCGAGCGAGTGTGGATGAGCGGGTGGGCGGTCTGGCGTGAGTGGCGTGAGTGGCATGAGTGGGCGTGGTTGTACGAGCGAAAAAGATGCGGGCTGGACGGACCAACGAGTGTGTGCACAGCCTGGCGGGCGGGCGCGCGGCGACGAGAGTGGTTTTTGGCGACCAAGGCGCGTGGCGGAAGGAAAAGTTGCTCCAGGAGGGGCTCGAACCCTCGACCTGCGGCTCATAAGACCACCGCTCTGACCGACTGAGCTACAAGAGCAGCAACCAGATCGACACACTCACACACCAACACCCGCTCGCACCCCGGCTATGCAACGCAAAACAACACATACAACACACAACACACAACACACAACACACAACACAACATACAACTCACGACACAACACAACACACAACGCGCACCAGCAATAGTCACACCTCACTTCACACAAACAACACAAACACACCACCACACAAACACAAACACTAACACGTACACACAACCCAGACCATACAACGCACTGCACAAACCCACACTTTCGCAAACATACACACACACCATCTCTCATCTGTCCACACGTCTACATATTCAGCCCACTCACAAACACAACACACACACACACACATACAAACATACAAACATATGCGTACTCGCGCAAACATGAACGAAAACAAACAATCAACAACAAAAACAAAAACAAACAAAACGCACACAAACGCACATACCAACTGCCAATATCCACTCGCACATCAATCTCACCTACTCTCGCCATTACAGTATGTACAGACACATTCCACTCAAGGGTACTTTCAACACACCGCACTTTGCGTGTTTGTGGTTTTTGCGTTTGCTATTGTGTCGATGTCGATGTGTATGTGAATGTGAATGTGTCTTACCGGTGTTTGTTTGATTGTTGTTTGTTTGATAGTTTGATAGTTTGATAGTTTGATAGTTTGTTTGTTTGATTGTTTGTTTGTTTGTTTGTATGCATGCTTGTGCTTGTATTGTGTTTGTGCTTGTGTTGGGTAGCGTGGGTAGCGTGGGTAGTGTATTGGGATGCTGGTGCATTGCGGCAACGTAGTTGTCGATGCGTCTGCGCAGGTGCGGATGTATGCGAGAGGTCTGTTTGTCATTGCGTTCGTCGTGTATATGACGGCAGTAGCGTATGTGTGTGTATGTGTGTGTATGTGTATGTATGTGTGTGAGTGTGGTTGTCGATGCATGGGTTTGCAGCGGTGCAGTGACTACGCTGTGTATGACCAGTCATGCTGACATCCTTATGCGCGCTCACACTCACGTATGCACACACACACACACATACATACACGTGCATGTGTAAGCACAAATACAGGTGTGACGCATGGGCCAACCCAGGTGTGATACCAAACGAGCGATTGACGCAACTAAAGCCGACAAGCAAAAGCAAATACACACAAACAAACGAACGAACGAACGAACGCAATCATATACATACACACACGCCCACGCAGACAACGAGGAAACGACTTGTACGCAAACGAGCGAGTAGTGCAAGCTCACACACGTGGCGCCACAACGAGATTGCGTGAGCGAGCGAGCGAGCGAGTGTGGAATGCGCGAGCGAGTGTGGATGAGCGGGTGGGCGGTCTGGCGTGAGTGGCGTGAGTGGCATGAGTGGGCGTGGTTGTACGAGCGAAAAAGATGCGGGCTGGACGGACCAACGAGTGTGTGCACAGCCTGGCGGGCGGGCGCGCGGCGACGAGAGTGGTTTTTGGCGACCAAGGCGCGTGGCGGAAGGAAAAGTTGCTCCAGGAGGGGCTCGAACCCTCGACCTGCGGCTCATAAGACCACCGCTCTGACCGACTGAGCTACAAGAGCAGCAACCAGATCGACACACTCACACACCAACACCCGCTCGCACCCCGGCTATGCAACGCAAAACAACACATACAACACACAACACACAACACACAACACAACACACAACACAACATACAACTCACGACACAACACAACACACAACGCGCACCAGCAATAGTCACACCTCACTTCACACAAACAACACAAACACACCACCACACAAACACAAACACTAACACGTACACACAACCCAGACCATACAACGCACTGCACAAACCCACACTTTCGCAAACATACACACACACCATCTCTCATCTGTCCACACGTCTACATATTCAGCCCACTCACAAACACAACACACACACACACACATACAAACATACAAACATATGCGTACTCGCGCAAACATGAACGAAAACAAACAATCAACAACAAAAACAAAAACAAACAAAACGCACACAAACGCACATACCAACTGCCAATATCCACTCGCACATCAATCTCACCTACTCTCGCCATTACAGTATGTACAGACACATTCCACTCAAGGGTACTTTCAACACACCGCACTTTGCGTGTTTGTGGTTTTTGCGTTTGCTATTGTGTCGATGTCGATGTGTATGTGAATGTGAATGTGTCTTACCGGTGTTTGTTTGATTGTTGTTGTTGATAGTTTGATAGTTTGATAGTTTGATAGTTTGATTGTTTGATAGTTTGATAGTTTGATAGTTTGATAGTTTGTTTGTTTGATTGTTTGTTTGTTTGTTTGTATGCATGCTTGTGCTTGTATTGTGTTTGTGCTTGTGTTGGGTAGCGTGGGTAGCGTGGGTAGTGTATTGGGATGCTGGTGCATTGCGGCAACGTAGTTGTCGATGCGTCTGCGCAGGTGCGGATGTATGCGAGAGGTCTGTTTGTCATTGCGTTCGTCGTGTATATGACGGCAGTAGCGTATGTGTGTGTATGTGTGTGTATGTGTATGTATGTGTGTGAGTGTGGTTGTCGATGCATGGGTTTGCAGCGGTGCAGTGACTACGCTGTGTATGACCAGTCATGCTGACATCCTTATGCGCGCTCACACTCACGTATGCACACACACACACACACATACATACACGTGCATGTGTAAGCACAAATACAGGTGTGACGCATGGGCCAACCCAGGTGTGATACCAAACGAGCGATTGACGCAACTAAAGCCGACAAGCAAAAGCAAATACACACAAACAAACGAACGAACGAACGAACGAACGCAATCATATACATACACACACGCCCACGCAGACAACGAGGAAACGACTTGTACGCAAACGAGCGAGTAGTGCAAGCTCACACACGTGGCGCCACAACGAGATTGCGTGAGCGAGCGAGCGAGCGAGTGTGGAATGCGCGAGCGAGTGTGGATGAGCGGGTGGGCGGTCTGGCGTGAGTGGCGTGAGTGGCATGAGTGGGCGTGGTTGTACGAGCGAAAAAGATGCGGGCTGGACGGACCAACGAGTGTGTGCACAGCCTGGCGGGCGGGCGCGCGGCGACGAGAGTGGTTTTTGGCGACCAAGGCGCGTGGCGGAAGGAAAAGTTGCTCCAGGAGGGGCTCGAACCCTCGACCTGCGGCTCATAAGACCACCGCTCTGACCGACTGAGCTACAAGAGCAGCAACCAGATCGACACACTCACACACCAACACCCGCTCGCACCCCGGCTATGCAACGCAAAACAACACATACAACACACAACACACAACACACAACACAACATACAACTCACGACACAACACAACACACAACGCGCACCAGCAATAGTCACACCTCACTTCACACAAACAACACAAACACACCACCACACAAACACAAACACTAACACGTACACACAACCCAGACCATACAACGCACTGCACAAACCCACACTTTCGCAAACATACACACACACCATCTCTCATCTGTCCACACGTCTACATATTCAGCCCACTCACAAACACAACACACACACACACATACAAACATACAAACATATGCGTACTCGCGCAAACATGAACGAAAACAAACAATCAACAACAAAAACAAAAACAAACAAAACGCACACAAACGCACATACCAACTGCCAATATCCACTCGCACATCAATCTCACCTACTCTCGCCATTACAGTATGTACAGACACATTCCACTCAAGGGTACTTTCAACACACCGCACTTTGCGTGTTTGTGGTTTTTGCGTTTGCTATTGTGTCGATGTCGATGTGTATGTGAATGTGTCTTACCGGTGTTTGTTTGATTGTTGTTTGTTTGATAGTTTGATAGTTTGATAGTTTGATAGTTTGTTGTTGTTGATAGTTTGATAGTTTGATAGTTTGATAGTTTGTTTGTTTGATTGTTTGTTTGTTTGTTTGTATGCATGCTTGTGCTTGTATTGTGTTTGTGCTTGTGTTGGGTAGCGTGGGTAGCGTGGGTAGTGTATTGGGATGCTGGTGCATTGCGGCAACGTAGTTGTCGATGCGTCTGCGCAGGTGCGGATGTATGCGAGAGGTCTGTTTGTCATTGCGTTCGTCGTGTATATGACGGCAGTAGCGTATGTGTGTGTATGTGTGTGTATGTGTATGTATGTGTGTGAGTGTGGTTGTCGATGCATGGGTTTGCAGCGGTGCAGTGACTACGCTGTGTATGACCAGTCATGCTGACATCCTTATGCGCGCTCACACTCACGTATGCACACACACACACACATACATACACGTGCATGTGTAAGCACAAATACAGGTGTGACGCATGGGCCAACCCAGGTGTGATACCAAACGAGCGATTGACGCAACTAAAGCCGACAAGCAAAAGCAAATACACACAAACAACGAACGAACGAACGAACGAACGCAATCATATACATACACACACGCCCACGCAGACAACGAGGAAACGACTTGTACGCAAACGAGCGAGTAGTGCAAGCTCACACACGTGGCGCCACAACGAGATTGCGTGAGCGAGCGAGCGAGCGAGTGTGGAATGCGCGAGCGAGTGTGGATGAGCGGGTGGGCGGTCTGGCGTGAGTGGCGTGAGTGGCATGAGTGGGCGTGGTTGTACGAGCGAAAAAGATGCGGGCTGGACGGACCAACGAGTGTGTGCACAGCCTGGCGGGCGGGCGCGCGGCGACGAGAGTGGTTTTTGGCGACCAAGGCGCGTGGCGGAAGGAAAAGTTGCTCCAGGAGGGGCTCGAACCCTCGACCTGCGGCTCATAAGACCACCGCTCTGACCGACTGAGCTACAAGAGCAGCAACCAGATCGACACACTCACACACCAACACCCGCTCGCACCCCGGCTATGCAACGCAAAACAACACACACAACACACAACACACAACACACAACACAACATACAACTCACGACACAACACAACACACAACGCGCACCAGCAATAGTCACACCTCACTTCACACAAACAACACAAACACACCACCACACAAACACAAACACTAACACGTACACACAACCCAGACCATACAACGCACTGCACAAACCCACACTTTCGCAAACATACACACACACCATCTCTCATCTGTCCACACGTCTACATATTCAGCCCACTCACAAACACAACACACACACACACACATACAAACATACAAACATATGCGTACTCGCGCAAACATGAACGAAAACAAACAATCAACAACAAAAACAAAAACAAACAAAACGCACACAAACGCACATACCAACTGCCAATATCCACTCGCACATCAATCTCACCTACTCTCGCCATTACAGTATGTACAGACACATTCCACTCAAGGGTACTTTCAACACACCGCACTTTGCGTGTTTGTGGTTTTTGCGTTTGCTATTGTGTCGATGTCGATGTGTATGTGAATGTGTCTTACCGGTGTTTGTTTGATTGTTGTTTGTTTGATAGTTTGATAGTTTGATAGTTTGATTGTTTGTTTGATAGTTTGATAGTTTGATAGTTTGTTTGTTTGATTGTTTGTTTGTTTGTTTGTATGCATGCTTGTGCTTGTATTGTGTTTGTGCTTGTGTTGGGTAGCGTGGGTAGCGTGGGTAGTGTATTGGGATGCTGGTGCATTGCGGCAACGTAGTTGTCGATGCGTCTGCGCAGGTGCGGATGTATGCGAGAGGTCTGTTTGTCATTGCGTTCGTCGTGTATATGACGGCAGTAGCGTATGTGTGTGTATGTGTGTGTATGTGTATGTATGTGTGTGAGTGTGGTTGTCGATGCATGGGTTTGCAGCGGTGCAGTGACTACGCTGTGTATGACCAGTCATGCTGACATCCTTATGCGCGCTCACACTCACGTATGCACACACACACACATACATACACGTGCATGTGTAAGCACAAATACAGGTGTGACGCATGGGCCAACCCAGGTGTGATACCAAACGAGCGATTGACGCAACTAAAGCCGACAAGCAAAAGCAAATACACACAAACAAACGAACGAACGAACGAACGAACGCAATCATATACATACACACACGCCCACGCAGACAACGAGGAAACGACTTGTACGCAAACGAGCGAGTAGTGCAAGCTCACACACGTGGCGCCACAACGAGATTGCGTGAGCGAGCGAGCGAGCGAGTGTGGAATGCGCGAGCGAGTGTGGATGAGCGGGTGGGCGGTCTGGCGTGAGTGGCGTGAGTGGCATGAGTGGGCGTGGTTGTACGAGCGAAAAAGATGCGGGCTGGACGGACCAACGAGTGTGTGCACAGCCTGGCGGGCGGGCGCGCGGCGACGAGAGTGGTTTTTGGCGACCAAGGCGCGTGGCGGAAGGAAAAGTTGCTCCAGGAGGGGCTCGAACCCTCGACCTGCGGCTCATAAGACCACCGCTCTGACCGACTGAGCTACAAGAGCAGCAACCAGATCGACACACTCACACACCAACACCCGCTCGCACCCCGGCTATGCAACGCAAAACAACACATACAACACACAACACACAACACACAACACAACATACAACTCACGACACAACACAACACACAACGCGCACCAGCAATAGTCACACCTCACTTCACACAAACAACACAAACACACCACCACACAAACACAAACACTAACACGTACACACAACCCAGACCATACAACGCACTGCACAAACCCACACTTTCGCAAACATACACACACACCATCTCTCATCTGTCCACACGTCTACATATTCAGCCCACTCACAAACACAACACACACACACACATACAAACATACAAACATATGCGTACTCGCGCAAACATGAACGAAAACAAACAATCAACAACAAAAACAAAAACAAACAAAACGCACACAAACGCACATACCAACTGCCAATATCCACTCGCACATCAATCTCACCTACTCTCGCCATTACAGTATGTACAGACACATTCCACTCAAGGGTACTTTCAACACACCGCACTTTGCGTGTTTGTGGTTTTTGCGTTTGCTATTGTGTCGATGTCGATGTGTATGTGAATGTGTCTTACCGGTGTTTGTTTGATTGTTGTTTGTTTGATAGTTTGATAGTTTGATAGTTTGATTGTTTGTTTGATAGTTTGATAGTTTGATAGTTTGTTTGTTTGATTGTTTGTTTGTTTGTTTGTATGCATGCTTGTGCTTGTATTGTGTTTGTGCTTGTGTTGGGTAGCGTGGGTAGCGTGGGTAGTGTATTGGGATGCTGGTGCATTGCGGCAACGTAGTTGTCGATGCGTCTGCGCAGGTGCGGATGTATGCGAGAGGTCTGTTTGTCATTGCGTTCGTCGTGTATATGACGGCAGTAGCGTATGTGTGTGTATGTGTGTGTATGTGTATGTATGTGTGTGAGTGTGGTTGTCGATGCATGGGTTTGCAGCGGTGCAGTGACTACGCTGTGTATGACCAGTCATGCTGACATCCTTATGCGCGCTCACACTCACGTATGCACACACACACACATACATACACGTGCATGTGTAAGCACAAATACAGGTGTGACGCATGGGCCAACCCAGGTGTGATACCAAACGAGCGATTGACGCAACTAAAGCCGACAAGCAAAAGCAAATACACACAAACAAACGAACGAACGAACGAACGCAATCATATACATACACACACGCCCACGCAGACAACGAGGAAACGACTTGTACGCAAACGAGCGAGTAGTGCAAGCTCACACACGTGGCGCCACAACGAGATTGCGTGAGCGAGCGAGCGAGCGAGTGTGGAATGCGCGAGCGAGTGTGGATGAGCGGGTGGGCGGTCTGGCGTGAGTGGCGTGAGTGGCATGAGTGGGCGTGGTTGTACGAGCGAAAAAGATGCGGGCTGGACGGACCAACGAGTGTGTGCACAGCCTGGCGGGCGGGCGCGCGGCGACGAGAGTGGTTTTTGGCGACCAAGGCGCGTGGCGGAAGGAAAAGTTGCTCCAGGAGGGGCTCGAACCCTCGACCTGCGGCTCATAAGACCACCGCTCTGACCGACTGAGCTACAAGAGCAGCAACCAGATCGACACACTCACACACCAACACCCGCTCGCACCCCGGCTATGCAACGCAAAACAACACATACAACACACAACACACAACACACAACACAACATACAACTCACGACACAACACAACACACAACGCGCACCAGCAATAGTCACACCTCACTTCACACAAACAACACAAACACACCACCACACAAACACAAACACTAACACGTACACACAACCCAGACCATACAACGCACTGCACAAACCCACACTTTCGCAAACATACACACACACCATCTCTCATCTGTCCACACGTCTACATATTCAGCCCACTCACAAACACAACACACACACACACACATACAAACATACAAACATATGCGTACTCGCGCAAACATGAACGAAAACAAACAATCAACAACAAAAACAAAAACAAACAAAACGCACACAAACGCACATACCAACTGCCAATATCCACTCGCACATCAATCTCACCTACTCTCGCCATTACAGTATGTACAGACACATTCCACTCAAGGGTACTTTCAACACACCGCACTTTGCGTGTTTGTGGTTTTTGCGTTTGCTATTGTGTCGATGTCGATGTGTATGTGAATGTGTCTTACCGGTGTTTGTTTGATTGTTGTTTGTTTGATAGTTTGATAGTTTGATAGTTTGATTGTTTGTTTGATAGTTTGATAGTTTGATAGTTTGTTTGTTTGATTGTTTGTTTGTTTGTTTGTATGCATGCTTGTGCTTGTATTGTGTTTGTGCTTGTGTTGGGTAGCGTGGGTAGCGTGGGTAGTGTATTGGGATGCTGGTGCATTGCGGCAACGTAGTTGTCGATGCGTCTGCGCAGGTGCGGATGTATGCGAGAGGTCTGTTTGTCATTGCGTTCGTCGTGTATATGACGGCAGTAGCGTATGTGTGTGTATGTGTGTGTATGTGTATGTATGTGTGTGAGTGTGGTTGTCGATGCATGGGTTTGCAGCGGTGCAGTGACTACGCTGTGTATGACCAGTCATGCTGACATCCTTATGCGCGCTCACACTCACGTATGCACACACACACACACATACATACACGTGCATGTGTAAGCACAAATACAGGTGTGACGCATGGGCCAACCCAGGTGTGATACCAAACGAGCGATTGACGCAACTAAAGCCGACAAGCAAAAGCAAATACACACAAACAAACGAACGAACGAACGAACGCAATCATATACATACACACACGCCCACGCAGACAACGAGGAAACGACTTGTACGCAAACGAGCGAGTAGTGCAAGCTCACACACGTGGCGCCACAACGAGATTGCGTGAGCGAGCGAGCGAGCGAGTGTGGAATGCGCGAGCGAGTGTGGATGAGCGGGTGGGCGGTCTGGCGTGAGTGGCGTGAGTGGCATGAGTGGGCGTGGTTGTACGAGCGAAAAAGATGCGGGCTGGACGGACCAACGAGTGTGTGCACAGCCTGGCGGGCGGGCGCGCGGCGACGAGAGTGGTTTTTGGCGACCAAGGCGCGTGGCGGAAGGAAAAGTTGCTCCAGGAGGGGCTCGAACCCTCGACCTGCGGCTCATAAGACCACCGCTCTGACCGACTGAGCTACAAGAGCAGCAACCAGATCGACACACTCACACACCAACACCCGCTCGCACCCCGGCTATGCAACGCAAAACAACACACACAACACACAACACACAACACACAACACAACATACAACTCACGACACAACACAACACACAACGCGCACCAGCAATAGTCACACCTCACTTCACACAAACAACACAAACACACCACCACACAAACACAAACACTAACACGTACACACAACCCAGACCATACAACGCACTGCACAAACCCACACTTTCGCAAACATACACACACACCATCTCTCATCTGTCCACACGTCTACATATTCAGCCCACTCACAAACACAACACACACACACACACATACAAACATACAAACATATGCGTACTCGCGCAAACATGAACGAAAACAAACAATCAACAACAAAAACAAAAACAAACAAAACGCACACAAACGCACATACCAACTGCCAATATCCACTCGCACATCAATCTCACCTACTCTCGCCATTACAGTATGTACAGACACATTCCACTCAAGGGTACTTTCAACACACCGCACTTTGCGTGTTTGTGGTTTTTGCGTTTGCTATTGTGTCGATGTCGATGTGTATGTGAATGTGTCTTACCGGTGTTTGTTTGATTGTTGTTTGTTTGATAGTTTGATAGTTTGATAGTTTGATTGTTTGTTGTTTGATAGTTTGATAGTTTGATAGTTTGATAGTTTGTTTGTTTGATTGTTTGTTTGTTTGTTTGTATGCATGCTTGTGCTTGTATTGTGTTTGTGCTTGTGTTGGGTAGCGTGGGTAGCGTGGGTAGTGTATTGGGATGCTGGTGCATTGCGGCAACGTAGTTGTCGATGCGTCTGCGCAGGTGCGGATGTATGCGAGAGGTCTGTTTGTCATTGCGTTCGTCGTGTATATGACGGCAGTAGCGTATGTGTGTGTATGTGTGTGTATGTGTATGTATGTGTGTGAGTGTGGTTGTCGATGCATGGGTTTGCAGCGGTGCAGTGACTACGCTGTGTATGACCAGTCATGCTGACATCCTTATGCGCGCTCACACTCACGTATGCACACACACACACATACGTACACGTGCATGTGTAAGCACAAATACAGGTGTGACGCATGGGCCAACCCAGGTGTGATACCAAACGAGCGATTGACGCAACTAAAGCCGACAAGCAAAAGCAAATACACACAAACAAACGAACGAACGAACGAACGCAATCATATACATACACACACGCCCACGCAGACAACGAGGAAACGACTTGTACGCAAACGAGCGAGTAGTGCAAGCTCACACACGTGGCGCCACAACGAGATTGCGTGAGCGAGCGAGCGAGCGAGTGTGGAATGCGCGAGCGAGTGTGGATGAGCGGGTGGGCGGTCTGGCGTGAGTGGCGTGAGTGGCATGAGTGGGCGTGGTTGTACGAGCGAAAAAGATGCGGGCTGGACGGACCAACGAGTGTGTGCACAGCCTGGCGGGCGGGCGCGCGGCGACGAGAGTGGTTTTTGGCGACCAAGGCGCGTGGCGGAAGGAAAAGTTGCTCCAGGAGGGGCTCGAACCCTCGACCTGCGGCTCATAAGACCACCGCTCTGACCGACTGAGCTACAAGAGCAGCAACCAGATCGACACACTCACACACCAACACCCGCTCGCACCCCGGCTATGCAACGCAAAACAACACACACACAACACACAACACACAACACACAACACAACATACAACTCACGACACAACACAACACACAACGCGCACCAGCAATAGTCACACCTCACTTCACACAAACAACACAAACACACCACCACACAAACACAAACACTAACACGTACACACAACCCAGACCATACAACGCACTGCACAAACCCACACTTTCGCAAACATACACACACACCATCTCTCATCTGTCCACACGTCTACATATTCAGCCCACTCACAAACACAACACACACACACACATACAAACATACAAACATATGCGTACTCGCGCAAACATGAACGAAAACAAACAATCAACAACAAAAACAAAAACAAACAAAACGCACACAAACGCACATACCAACTGCCAATATCCACTCGCACATCAATCTCACCTACTCTCGCCATTACAGTATGTACAGACACATTCCACTCAAGGGTACTTTCAACACACCGCACTTTGCGTGTTTGTGGTTTTTGCGTTTGCTATTGTGTCGATGTCGATGTGTATGTGAATGTGTCTTACCGGTGTTTGTTTGATTGTTTGTTTGATAGTTTGATAGTTTGATAGTTTGATTGTTTGTTTGATAGTTTGATAGTTTGATAGTTTGATAGTTTGTTTGTTTGATTGTTTGTTTGTTTGTTTGTATGCATGCTTGTGCTTGTATTGTGTTTGTGCTTGTGTTGGGTAGCGTGGGTAGCGTGGGTAGTGTATTGGGATGCTGGTGCATTGCGGCAACGTAGTTGTCGATGCGTCTGCGCAGGTGCGGATGTATGCGAGAGGTCTGTTTGTCATTGCGTTCGTCGTGTATATGACGGCAGTAGCGTATGTGTGTGTATGTGTGTGTATGTGTATGTATGTGTGTGAGTGTGGTTGTCGATGCATGGGTTTGCAGCGGTGCAGTGACTACGCTGTGTATGACCAGTCATGCTGACATCCTTATGCGCGCTCACACTCACGTATGCACACACACACACATACGTACACGTGCATGTGTAAGCACAAATACAGGTGTGACGCATGGGCCAACCCAGGTGTGATACCAAACGAGCGATTGACGCAACTAAAGCCGACAAGCAAAAGCAAATACACACAAACAAACGAACGAACGAACGAACGCAATCATATACATACACACACGCCCACGCAGACAACGAGGAAACGACTTGTACGCAAACGAGCGAGTAGTGCAAGCTCACACACGTGGCGCCACAACGAGATTGCGTGAGCGAGCGAGCGAGCGAGTGTGGAATGCGCGAGCGAGTGTGGATGAGCGGGTGGGCGGTCTGGCGTGAGTGGCGTGAGTGGCATGAGTGGGCGTGGTTGTACGAGCGAAAAAGATGCGGGCTGGACGGACCAACGAGTGTGTGCACAGCCTGGCGGGCGGGCGCGCGGCGACGAGAGTGGTTTTTGGCGACCAAGGCGCGTGGCGGAAGGAAAAGTTGCTCCAGGAGGGGCTCGAACCCTCGACCTGCGGCTCATAAGACCACCGCTCTGACCGACTGAGCTACAAGAGCAGCAACCAGATCGACACACTCACACACCAACACCCGCTCGCACCCCGGCTATGCAACGCAAAACAACACACACAACACACAACACACAACACACAACACAACATACAACTCACGACACAACACAACACACAACGCGCACCAGCAATAGTCACACCTCACTTCACACAAACAACACAAACACACCACCACACAAACACAAACACTAACACGTACACACAACCCAGACCATACAACGCACTGCACAAACCCACACTTTCGCAAACATACACACACACCATCTCTCATCTGTCCACACGTCTACATATTCAGCCCACTCACAAACACAACACACACACACACACATACAAACATACAAACATATGCGTACTCGCGCAAACATGAACGAAAACAAACAATCAACAACAAAAACAAAAACAAACAAAACGCACACAAACGCACATACCAACTGCCAATATCCACTCGCACATCAATCTCACCTACTCTCGCCATTACAGTATGTACAGACACATTCCACTCAAGGGTACTTTCAACACACCGCACTTTGCGTGTTTGTGGTTTTTGCGTTTGCTATTGTGTCGATGTCGATGTGTATGTGAATGTGTCTTACCGGTGTTTGTTTGATTGTTGTTTGTTTGATAGTTTGATAGTTTGATAGTTTGATTGTTTGATAGTTTGATAGTTTGATAGTTTGATAGTTTGATAGTTTGTTGTTGATTGTTTGTTTGTTTGTTTGTATGCATGCTTGTGCTTGTATTGTGTTTGTGCTTGTGTTGGGTAGCGTGGGTAGCGTGGGTAGTGTATTGGGATGCTGGTGCATTGCGGCAACGTAGTTGTCGATGCGTCTGCGCAGGTGCGGATGTATGCGAGAGGTCTGTTTGTCATTGCGTTCGTCGTGTATATGACGGCAGTAGCGTATGTGTGTGTATGTGTGTGTATGTGTATGTATGTGTGTGAGTGTGGTTGTCGATGCATGGGTTTGCAGCGGTGCAGTGACTACGCTGTGTATGACCAGTCATGCTGACATCCTTATGCGCGCTCACACTCACGTATGCACACACACACACATACGTACACGTGCATGTGTAAGCACAAATACAGGTGTGACGCATGGGCCAACCCAGGTGTGATACCAAACGAGCGATTGACGCAACTAAAGCCGACAAGCAAAAGCAAATACACACAAACAAACGAACGAACGAACGAACGCAATCATATACATACACACACGCCCACGCAGACAACGAGGAAACGACTTGTACGCAAACGAGCGAGTAGTGCAAGCTCACACACGTGGCGCCACAACGAGATTGCGTGAGCGAGCGAGCGAGCGAGTGTGGAATGCGCGAGCGAGTGTGGATGAGCGGGTGGGCGGTCTGGCGTGAGTGGCGTGAGTGGCATGAGTGGGCGTGGTTGTACGAGCGAAAAAGATGCGGGCTGGACGGACCAACGAGTGTGTGCACAGCCTGGCGGGCGGGCGCGCGGCGACGAGAGTGGTTTTTGGCGACCAAGGCGCGTGGCGGAAGGAAAAGTTGCTCCAGGAGGGGCTCGAACCCTCGACCTGCGGCTCATAAGACCACCGCTCTGACCGACTGAGCTACAAGAGCAGCAACCAGATCGACACACTCACACACCAACACCCGCTCGCACCCCGGCTATGCAACGCAAAACAACACACACAACACACAACACACAACACACAACACAACATACAACTCACGACACAACACAACACACAACGCGCACCAGCAATAGTCACACCTCACTTCACACAAACAACACAAACACACCACCACACAAACACAAACACTAACACGTACACACAACCCAGACCATACAACGCACTGCACAAACCCACACTTTCGCAAACATACACACACACCATCTCTCATCTGTCCACACGTCTACATATTCAGCCCACTCACAAACACAACACACACACACACATACAAACATACAAACATATGCGTACTCGCGCAAACATGAACGAAAACAAACAATCAACAACAAAAACAAAAACAAACAAAACGCACACAAACGCACATACCAACTGCCAATATCCACTCGCACATCAATCTCACCTACTCTCGCCATTACAGTATGTACAGACACATTCCACTCAAGGGTACTTTCAACACACCGCACTTTGCGTGTTTGTGGTTTTTGCGTTTGCTATTGTGTCGATGTCGATGTGTATGTGAATGTGTCTTACCGGTGTTTGTTTGATTGTTGTTTGTTTGATAGTTTGATAGTTTGATAGTTTGATTGTTTGTTTGATAGTTTGATAGTTTGATAGTTTGTTTGTTTGATTGTTTGTTTGTTTGTTTGTATGCATGCTTGTGCTTGTATTGTGTTTGTGCTTGTGTTGGGTAGCGTGGGTAGCGTGGGTAGTGTATTGGGATGCTGGTGCATTGCGGCAACGTAGTTGTCGATGCGTCTGCGCAGGTGCGGATGTATGCGAGAGGTCTGTTTGTCATTGCGTTCGTCGTGTATATGACGGCAGTAGCGTATGTGTGTGTATGTGTGTGTATGTGTATGTATGTGTGTGAGTGTGGTTGTCGATGCATGGGTTTGCAGCGGTGCAGTGACTACGCTGTGTATGACCAGTCATGCTGACATCCTTATGCGCGCTCACACTCACGTATGCACACACACACACATACAGTACACGTGCATGTGTAAGCACAAATACAGGTGTGACGCATGGGCCAACCCAGGTGTGATACCAAACGAGCGATTGACGCAACTAAAGCCGACAAGCAAAAGCAAATACACACAAACAAACGAACGAACGAACGAACGCAATCATATACATACACACACGCCCACGCAGACAACGAGGAAACGACTTGTACGCAAACGAGCGAGTAGTGCAAGCTCACACACGTGGCGCCACAACGAGATTGCGTGAGCGAGCGAGCGAGCGAGTGTGGAATGCGCGAGCGAGTGTGGATGAGCGGGTGGGCGGTCTGGCGTGAGTGGCGTGAGTGGCATGAGTGGGCGTGGTTGTACGAGCGAAAAAGATGCGGGCTGGACGGACCAACGAGTGTGTGCACAGCCTGGCGGGCGGGCGCGCGGCGACGAGAGTGGTTTTTGGCGACCAAGGCGCGTGGCGGAAGGAAAAGTTGCTCCAGGAGGGGCTCGAACCCTCGACCTGCGGCTCATAAGACCACCGCTCTGACCGACTGAGCTACAAGAGCAGCAACCAGATCGACACACTCACACACCAACACCCGCTCGCACCCCGGCTATGCAACGCAAAACAACACACACAACACACAACACACAACACACAACACAACATACAACTCACGACACAACACAACACACAACGCGCACCAGCAATAGTCACACCTCACTTCACACAAACAACACAAACACACCACCACACAAACACAAACACTAACACGTACACACAACCCAGACCATACAACGCACTGCACAAACCCACACTTTCGCAAACATACACACACACCATCTCTCATCTGTCCACACGTCTACATATTCAGCCCACTCACAAACACAACACACACACACACACATACAAACATACAAACATATGCGTACTCGCGCAAACATGAACGAAAACAAACAATCAACAACAAAAACAAAAACAAACAAAACGCACACAAACGCACATACCAACTGCCAATATCCACTCGCACATCAATCTCACCTACTCTCGCCATTACAGTATGTACAGACACATTCCACTCAAGGGTACTTTCAACACACCGCACTTTGCGTGTTTGTGGTTTTTGCGTTTGCTATTGTGTCGATGTCGATGTGTATGTGAATGTGTCTTACCGGTGTTTGTTTGATTGTTGTTTGTTTGATAGTTTGATAGTTTGATAGTTTGATAGTTGTTTGATAGTTTGATAGTTTGATAGTTTGATAGTTTGATAGTTTGTTTGTTTGATTGTTTGTTTGTTTGTTTGTATGCATGCTTGTGCTTGTATTGTGTTTGTGCTTGTGTTGGGTAGCGTGGGTAGCGTGGGTAGTGTATTGGGATGCTGGTGCATTGCGGCAACGTAGTTGTCGATGCGTCTGCGCAGGTGCGGATGTATGCGAGAGGTCTGTTTGTCATTGCGTTCGTCGTGTATATGACGGCAGTAGCGTATGTGTGTGTATGTGTGTGTATGTGTATGTATGTGTGTGAGTGTGGTTGTCGATGCATGGGTTTGCAGCGGTGCAGTGACTACGCTGTGTATGACCAGTCATGCTGACATCCTTATGCGCGCTCACACTCACGTATGCACACACACACACATACATACACGTGCATGTGTAAGCACAAATACAGGTGTGACGCATGGGCCAACCCAGGTGTGATACCAAACGAGCGATTGACGCAACTAAAGCCGACAAGCAAAAGCAAATACACACAAACAAACGAACGAACGAACGAACGCAATCATATACATACACACACGCCCACGCAGACAACGAGGAAACGACTTGTACGCAAACGAGCGAGTAGTGCAAGCTCACACACGTGGCGCCACAACGAGATTGCGTGAGCGAGCGAGCGAGCGAGTGTGGAATGCGCGAGCGAGTGTGGATGAGCGGGTGGGCGGTCTGGCGTGAGTGGCGTGAGTGGCATGAGTGGGCGTGGTTGTACGAGCGAAAAAGATGCGGGCTGGACGGACCAACGAGTGTGTGCACAGCCTGGCGGGCGGGCGCGCGGCGACGAGAGTGGTTTTTGGCGACCAAGGCGCGTGGCGGAAGGAAAAGTTGCTCCAGGAGGGGCTCGAACCCTCGACCTGCGGCTCATAAGACCACCGCTCTGACCGACTGAGCTACAAGAGCAGCAACCAGATCGACACACTCACACACCAACACCCGCTCGCACCCCGGCTATGCAACGCAAAACAACACATACAACACACAACACACAACACACAACACAACATACAACTCACGACACAACACAACACACAACGCGCACCAGCAATAGTCACACCTCACTTCACACAAACAACACAAACACACCACCACACAAACACAAACACTAACACGTACACACAACCCAGACCATACAACGCACTGCACAAACCCACACTTTCGCAAACATACACACACACCATCTCTCATCTGTCCACACGTCTACATATTCAGCCCACTCACAAACACAACACACACACACACATACAAACATACAAACATATGCGTACTCGCGCAAACATGAACGAAAACAAACAATCAACAACAAAAACAAAAACAAACAAAACGCACACAAACGCACATACCAACTGCCAATATCCACTCGCACATCAATCTCACCTACTCTCGCCATTACAGTATGTACAGACACATTCCACTCAAGGGTACTTTCAACACACCGCACTTTGCGTGTTTGTGGTTTTTGCGTTTGCTATTGTGTCGATGTCGATGTGTATGTGAATGTGTCTTACCGGTGTTTGTTTGATTGTTGTTTGTTTGATAGTTTGATAGTTTGATAGTTTGTTTGTTGATAGTTTGATAGTTGATAGTTTGATAGTTTGATAGTTTGTTTGTTTGATTGTTTGTTTGTTTGTTTGTATGCATGCTTGTGCTTGTATTGTGTTTGTGCTTGTGTTGGGTAGCGTGGGTAGCGTGGGTAGTGTATTGGGATGCTGGTGCATTGCGGCAACGTAGTTGTCGATGCGTCTGCGCAGGTGCGGATGTATGCGAGAGGTCTGTTTGTCATTGCGTTCGTCGTGTATATGACGGCAGTAGCGTATGTGTGTGTATGTGTGTGTATGTGTATGTATGTGTGTGAGTGTGGTTGTCGATGCATGGGTTTGCAGCGGTGCAGTGACTACGCTGTGTATGACCAGTCATGCTGACATCCTTATGCGCGCTCACACTCACGTATGCACACACACACACATACATACACGTGCATGTGTAAGCACAAATACAGGTGTGACGCATGGGCCAACCCAGGTGTGATACCAAACGAGCGATTGACGCAACTAAAGCCGACAAGCAAAAGCAAATACACACAAACAAACGAACGAACGAACGAACGCAATCATATACATACACACACGCCCACGCAGACAACGAGGGAAACGACTTGTACGCAAACGAGCGAGTAGTGCAAGCTCACACACGTGGCGCCACAACGAGATTGCGTGAGCGAGCGAGCGAGCGAGTGTGGAATGCGCGAGCGAGTGTGGATGAGCGGGTGGGCGGTCTGGCGTGAGTGGCGTGAGTGGCATGAGTGGGCGTGGTTGTACGAGCGAAAAAGATGCGGGCTGGACGGACCAACGAGTGTGTGCACAGCCTGGCGGGCGGGCGCGCGGCGACGAGAGTGGTTTTTGGCGACCAAGGCGCGTGGCGGAAGGAAAAGTTGCTCCAGGAGGGGCTCGAACCCTCGACCTGCGGCTCATAAGACCACCGCTCTGACCGACTGAGCTACAAGAGCAGCAACCAGATCGACACACTCACACACCAACACCCGCTCGCACCCCGGCTATGCAACGCAAAACAACACACACAACACACAACACACAACACACAACACAACATACAACTCACGACACAACACAACACACAACGCGCACCAGCAATAGTCACACCTCACTTCACACAAACAACACAAACACACCACCACACAAACACAAACGCTAACACGTACACACAACCCAGACCATACAACGCACTGCACAAACCACACTTTCGCAAACATACACACACACCATCTCTCATCTGTCCACACGTCTACATATTCAGCCCACTCACAAACACAACACACACACACACATACAAACATACAAACATATGCGTACTCGCGCAAACATGAACGAAAACAAACAATCAACAACAAAAACAAAAACAAACAAACGCACACAAACGCACATACCAACTGCCAATATCCACTCGCACATCAATCTCACCTACTCTCGCCATTACAGTATGTACAGACACATTCCACTCAAGGTACTTTCAACACACCGCACTTTGCGTGTTTGTGGTTTTTGCGTTTGCTATTGTGTCGATGTCGATGTGTATGTGAATGTGTCTTACCGGTGTTTGTTTGATTGTTGTTTGTTTGATAGTTTGATAGTTTGTTTGTTTGATTGTTTGTTTGTTTGTTTGTATGCATGCTTGTGCTTGTATTGTGTTTGTGCTTGTGTTGGGTAGCGTGGGTAGCGTGGGTAGTGTATTGGGATGCTGGTGCATTGCGGCAACGTAGTTGTCGATGCGTCTGCGCAGGTGCGGATGTATGCGAGAGGTCTGTTTGTCATTGCGTTCGTCGTGTATATGACGGCAGTAGCGTATGTGTGTGTATGTGTGTGTATGTGTATGTATGTGTGTGAGTGTGGTTGTCGATGCATGGGTTTGCAGCGGTGCAGTGACTACGCTGTGTATGACCAGTCATGCTGACATCCTTATGCGCGCTCACACTCACGTATGCACACACACACATACATACACGTGCATGTGTAAGCACAAATACAGGTGTGACGCATGGGCCAACCCAGGTGTGATACCAAACGAGCGATTGACGCAACTAAAGCCGACAAGCAAAAGCAAATACACACAAACAAACGAACGAACGAACGAACGCAATCATATACATACACACACGCCCACGCAGACAACGAGGGAAACGACTTGTACGCAAACGAGCGAGTAGTGCAAGCTCACACACGTGGCGCCACAACGAGATTGCGTGAGCGAGCGAGCGAGCGAGTGTGGAATGCGCGAGCGAGTGTGGATGAGCGGGTGGGCGGTCTGGCGTGAGTGGCGTGAGTGGCATGAGTGGGCGTGGTTGTACGAGCGAAAAAGATGCGGGCTGGACGGACCAACGAGTGTGTGCACAGCCTGGCGGGCGGGCGCGCGGCGACGAGAGTGGTTTTTGGCGACCAAGGCGCGTGGCGGAAGGAAAAGTTGCTCCAGGAGGGGCTCGAACCCTCGACCTGCGGCTCATAAGACCACCGCTCTGACCGACTGAGCTACAAGAGCAGCAACCAGATCGACACACTCACACACCAACACCCGCTCGCACCCCGGCTATGCAACGCAAAACAACACACACAACACACAACACACAACACACAACACAACATACAACTCACGACACAACACAACACACAACGCGCACCAGCAATAGTCACACCTCACTTCACACAAACAACACAAACACACCACCACACAAACACAAACACTAACACGTACACACAACCCAGACCATACAACGCACTGCACAAACCCACACTTTCGCAAACATACACACACACCATCTCTCATCTGTCCACACGTCTACATATTCAGCCCACTCACAAACACAACACACACACACACACATACAAACATACAAACATATGCGTACTCGCGCAAACATGAACGAAAACAAACAATCAACAACAAAAACAAAAACAAACAAAACGCACACAAACGCACATACCAACTGCCAATATCCACTCGCACATCAATCTCACCTACTCTCGCCATTACAGTATGTACAGACACATTCCACTCAAGGGTACTTTCAACACACCGCACTTTGCGTGTTTGTGGTTTTTGCGTTTGCTATTGTGTCGATGTCGATGTGTATGTGACAGTGTCTGAATCTGGTGTGTGTGTTTCTCCATGTACGCGTTGCGTTATGTTTTTCCCTTGACCTCAACCGAAAACGAACAAATGCAGATGAACCTGGTGCTCACCTACTTGGAGCAAAGTGTTTGGTGTGCTTTAGTGTCTATGGACTGACTTACAACCATTAATATGACGAAGGCACTCTATGAAACATCGCTGTGTGCAGAGTTATAATTCAAAAGTAAGCACACAAGACTAAATACTTGCTACAAATACCATGCCGACAGATAGTGAAGGTTGCAACACTTCTTACAAACGTTCACACGTGCTATTCACAAATACACCAGATCAGCTCATACCTCGCGCTCGCACCCCAACGATGGATGAGTGCTTTTGTTAACGCAGCAATTCATTCTCACTGCTTCTAGCCGCACTTCTTCACTAGTGCTTGCATGAGCGCCAACAGTGTTTTCGAGCCCCATGCGCGCAATCCTGATACGCTTGACGCGGTCGGCAGCGCGCTGTTTACAGAGATGCTCTCTCTCTCTTTTTCTTGGTCTGGCATCTCGAGCTCGTGCTGCTGCGCCTGCATCTTGTGTAGTTTACGAGTGGGCTCAAGCTCTTGGTGGCGGAGTGCCAGCTTGCCTGCTTGTTCGCCAAACCCCTCTCGGTGTCTTTCGACAAGAGCGACAACACCGCACCTTACTTGTCCACTCTCCTTACACCTTTATCATCGCCGTTGTGCGCTTGCTTGCCCAGCAATTTCGTCGCCACTTCGCCACGGCAGCCCCTTTGGCTTCGTCTTTGTGGCGTCTCTTCTTCTGACGCGCTGCCTGTACTGCAAACTGTTACTCGATGTCGTCATGCATCACAAGGAGATAGTCAAGGAAAATACGTCGCTCTTTATGCGCTTCTCTCACCCCGGACGCGCGAGCCGACTCGTTGTTGCTCTTGTAGTGGCGTTCGAGGAGAGACAGGATGCGTGTCTGTGCCTGTTTTCGTCAACGGCATGATCAAATGGTTGTATTGCGTGAAGGCGAGAGGCGAGCTCGTCGCACACATCGGTACGCTCGCCAAGGCGCCGCAGGAAGGGGTGTCTGCGCACACTTGCTTTAGCAGTGCTATCTCCTCATCCTCGCTTCAGTTTCAACGTTTCGCTGCCGTGTCCGTCGCTTTTGCCTCTGTGTGGGAATGGCAAATCTCCCACGAAATCAACCAAATCTCCAAAGCATTTGCAGCAAAGCTACCACGTTTGAGGGGTGTTGCTCTCTCTCATATTAACCCACAATCCTGCAAAATGAAATTGCTTCGCCCAAAATGTATGTTTTGATGTCATTTGTGACTTGTTGTGCTACGATCAATGTTTGCCTACTTTTTCTCACATTAAATACTTGCGAAATTTGGCGAATGTGTATGGTCTGTGCGTCTAACAAACGCAACGATTGTTGGGTAGTATGGTCGATTTGATGGATGTGTGTTGTGTGAAACAAGCAAATAGCAAATAGTTTGGAAGTTACTCAGCAAATAGTTTGGCCATTATTTCCATGATGTCCCCTCTCTTTTATCATTATCATACGTTGGCTGCAGGAGATATTTCGGACAATTGATCTTCAGTTATATTTTTGATGACAAATTAATCCAGACGGTCCGCTCGTCACACAGACCTCAAGTTGATGCGGCTCACTCCTCAGCCTTTGATACCTTCGAGCATCGCGCTCTCATGCACAAAGTAGCTAGTTCCCTTGAACTTGCACAATGCACGCTGCTTGAGCGCGAACAATAGCATGCGCGCGCACCATCACCTGAGCGCCACGAGCCAGGTAGGCTCAACGTTGTCGAGGCGCTGGGTCGAGCGATCGAGCGATCGCGAGTGGACTGCATGTGGGCAGGCTAGTGTTGGACGGATATGACATACTATTACGCGCCGCGTTGTGAGCGCTTGACGCGAGAGATGTCCGCTCCGCTCCGTGCGCGAACGAGAGCCTGCGATGCCTTCCGCGGCACCAGCAGTTGTTTGAGTTGTTTGAGTTGTTTGAGCTCTAGTGTCTCCTACTGTCTAGTGTCTCCTACTGCTAGTGTCTCCTACTGTCGTGCTGTATGTCATGGACAAGTGGACGTTCCACTGCAGCGGCGTGTTTTTGCGACCAATGTACTTCCATGAGGACGCACGCTTCACACGCAGCCTCTATCTGCATAGTAGCAGTGTATGAGAGCGCCTGCACTCGGTTCGCGACCAAGACTACATACCGCGACGCGTCCGTGTGCGGCGGCGTCTTGGACAAGCGGTCGGCTCTTCTCGTCGAGCATGGAGAGCAGCGCGTCAACTGTCGCTCCTGTCAATTGCCGTCCCTATGTCTCGATCAACAGAGCCGTCATGTGTATCCACTTTCGCAGCAACAACTGCTACATGTATGGAGCGTCGCGCGCTACGTGCATCCCGACAAATAATCCTGCCAGTGACATCGCGGACTACCATCGCGACGTCAGTGTAGATTGCATGCGCGCGCGCGATTCACACATACGGATGTTGTTGCGGTCGGTTGTTCAGCAGGAGCACACACTTACTTTGCAACTGTGCGTGTCCGAGGCGTGTCGGAGGCGACATGTGATGTCGTTGTGTTGGTGATGGAAAACGTTCTCTGGACACGCACCAGCGAACAATAGTATCGCTCGTATAGTGAGATCAAGAGTAGCCATCGTTCCACCATGGAGCAGCCGTTTCATGAACCGCGAACCTTCCAGTCAGCTAACCTTCGACTCGTTCGCTCTGTTGCTTCCTAGAAAGTCGCGGCGACATCTTGCGTTTTGTATGTAAAAGTCGCGCCACGTCGCGATCTTCACAGTCTACTTATGTACGTTCCCGAGCGAAGAAGGCGAAGAAGTGCGACTTGTGCTACTGGCGACGCGCGACGTGCTCGACGCGCGCCACCACTGCATCGCAGACGCGCCAGCCACTCTCGATTTTAGACCCTCGCGCGCACACACGTACGCACGCTCACGTACGCACGCTCACGTACACACGCTCACGTACACACGCTCGAGTTTGTTTGTGCGGCACGAGCAGCACCAGAGCAACAGGTGTGGCAATACAAGTACGAGCAGCGCGCGCGACGATATCGACATGCTCCACAATGCGCGCACGAGTGCGTCCCACTGCCGCCTCCGTGGAGGCTCGGTTCCGAGCGCGCGGCCACACAGCGCGGCGCCCCACGACCGCCCGAGTAGTAGACGCCAGACGTACAAGCTTGCGATCCCCGAGCGCTGCAGTGCTAGCAACACGGGCGATGCCCGTTGCGACGACGCTGCCAAGACCACATCGCAAACCGTTGAGCCGCCGAGTTCTTCGCGCACGAGCGCGCTCGAGACACTACGTCGGACGCTGCGCAAGCACAAGTCGCAGCGCAAGTCGATCAGCACGACAGGGACGAGCGTCGTGACGGTCTGCAACGAAGACGAAGAGGAGGAGCACGAGGCAGCAGTGCTGCGTCGTCAGCAGCCAGACGACGACGAAGAGGACATTGCGATTCTCCAGCCAGAGGAAGACGCGCCAGCGAGCCCAGAGAAGCGCGTGCACCGCTGGCGCCGGAGCATCTCGAGCATGCGCATGGCGCTCTCACGCTCGTCGTCGCCGTCAACGTCTGGATCCGGGTCGTCGTCGTCGCTGCGGCACCGGAGCAAGAAGGCGTCGCCGACGATGTACTCAATCTCGTTCTACCCGTGGAAGCGCGACCCGCGCGCGTACTACTCGAACCCTGAGGCTGCGGCCGAGTGGGTCCCAGACACAGCGAGCAAGCGGTGCCAGATCTGCTTGGCGTCGTTCCACCTCACGCGGCGGCGGCACCACTGCCGCATCTGCGGCTTACTCGCGTGCAACGACTGCTCGCTCCAGCGCACGTACTTCCCGTTCACAAAGGGGAACCGCAGCCAGCACCACTTGATCAAAGACGGCGCGCCGCAGCGCACGTGCAACGCCTGTGCTGGGACGCTCAAGAACATGGCGGCGCAGCACGACCCGCGCGTGAAGCAGTTCACAGCTGATGCACCCGTCACAGACCCATTCGGGATGCGCGACGACGGCGACGACGACGACTTTAGCGGCGCGACGACTGCGTACGGCGACGCGAGTCGGACTGGCGAGCCCGAGACGTGGCGTGACGACGAGATCTACGTCATTGACAGCAGCAAGAGCAAGAGCCAGCACCGGATGCAGCTCGTGCTTGGCAGTGGCGCGAGTGCGCCGCAGACTCAGGCGGACGAGCTCGACGAAGTCTTGCGCGCACGCGCGCAGTCGCGGAAGAACTCGGAGCCCAAGTACTACGTCGTGAGCTCCGTGTGGCTCGAGCAGTGGCTCCAGTACGTACACATTGACGCCTCGATCTCGAGTCATGGCGTCCCGAGTCGCAAGTACCGCGCAGCGTCGACACGGCGCGCGACGCCGCGGAATGTGCGCCGCCCTGGACCGATCACGAACTATGCGCTGCTCAACTTTGTGAGCGGCAAGCTCGTGCCCAAGGACGGACTCGAGCGGAGCCGTGGGAACGACGCCGGTGGCGACTACCGCATCGTGAGCGAAGAGGTCTGGAGCGTCTTTGTGCGGCTCTACGGCGGCGGTCCGTGCATCCAGCTCCGCATTGGCGACGCAGCGTCGAGCGACGCGCTCCAGGCGCTCGTGCGCACGCACTCGGGTCGCGTGAAAGCCACGAGCATCGGCGCTGAGCCAACGGACGCGAGCCACTGGGTCATCGTGGAGCTCGACGACTCGATCCCAGCGCTCATTGCGACTGAACCTGCGGACTTGCTCAAAGGGAACCGGAACATGCGCCGCGCAGCGTCCACAAGCTCGCTCCGGCACTGTCCGCCGACCAAGTCGATGAAGCACCTCTCGAGCGTCCACCCGTTCCACGAGACAGCGCCGTGCGTCTTGGGCGACGTGAGCGAGTGGCTCCAGCAGCAGCCACCATCGTCCCGTGCTGCGCTCCAGCGCCACGACACGACGCCGTGCATCCGCAGCGACGCGAGCGACCGCGCGCAGCCGTACTACCCGCGCGACTCGATCGTGAACTGCATCACGTCGCCGCCTGCGCCAGTTGCGAGTCGCAGGACGGTGCGGTCAACAAAGCGCACGCAAGTGCAGCACCAGTCGGTCGCGCCAGTTGATGGCGTTGCGCAGGACCGACCACTCGCAGCGCGCGAGTGGACGAACGCGCTCTTGAGCGGCAGCGCGGTGCACCAGGGCAGGAGAGGCAGCGTCGGGACTGTCCTTTTCGCCCCAGTGCAGCCTCCGTCGTCGTCTGACAGCGCGAGTGTGTCCGACAAAGTCGACGCAAGTCCTCGCGAGACGATCGCAGCTGTCTCGGCGTTTGCAGTCGCAGCTGCCGAGGCGCGCAAGAAGTCGGCCATGTCGCTCTCGCGCCACTCGTCGGCGCTCTCGAGCAGCATGGTCAAGTCGAGCGCGGCCTAGAGCGACCGCCGTGTGACTTGGTAGTAGCGAGTCTGTAGGACCACAGCAATGCAATAGCAATACAATACGCTCGTTCGACACAATACAATATTATTGTCTGCGAGCCAAGTGCGTCGCTCGCTCACGACGACGCGCGCTCGCTGCTCTGCGCAGTGCGCTGAGCCCAGTCGCGTGGCCAGAACGGCGACGAGTACGGCGCTGCAAACGACTCAAACGCGTCAGGCGGGTGGTACCAGTAGTTGAGCGCTAAGTGGCCGCCGTTCGCTGCGCCGCCGCCAAATGACTCGACTTCGTGGAACCACGACGCTGGGAGGTACAGCATCTCGCCCACGCTCAGCTCGCAGAACGCAGCGTTCGCGCTCTTGAAGAGCGGGAAGTCACGGTGAAGCGTCTCGGCCGATGCAGCGTCGCGAAGCAAGAACGTGTCGATGCGGCTAAAGTTCACTGGGTCCTTCACTGTCTTGTCGACAATGCGCTTGCCGTCAGAGCTCGGCTTGGGCTCCTTCGCGCTCTCAACTGCCTTGTCGCTCTCGCTCTTGCTGTCCTCGTCGTCCTCGTCGCAGTCTTCGCCATTGGCGTCTTCATCGTCATCACCGTCATCATCGTCATCATCGTCATCATCGTCATCATCGTCATCATCGTCATCATCGTCATCGTCATCGTCATCGTCGCCTTCGTCAAAGTGGAACGCACCAAACTCGCCGTCCTCTGGCTCAGATCCATCTGCATCTTCGTCACGCTCGACGCGCAGCAGCGCGCACATGGCGCGGTCGAGTCGGTCCTCGGCTGCTTCGAGACGCGCTTGAGCACTCTTTTGCGCAGCGGCATCGCCACTTGCTTTTGCAGCCGCAGTCGCTTGCTCGGCAAGCGCGAGCTCGCGCTCCGCTTCGTCCTTCTCCATCGACGCAAGCGCTGCGGCTTCCGACAGCGGGTCTGCGCCGTACTCAGTCGTCTCTTCGCCCTCGTAGTTGATCCGGCCGTTCGCGTGCACGCGCACGAGCTTCCCGCGCGTGTACATGCAGTGCGTGTCTGCAGGCGAGTAGAGCCGAAAACGCTTCTTGCCGCGCAGCAGGATGTACAAGTTGTCGTGGTAGTCATGGTGGAGCCCGCTCGACGAGCCGTCCTTGTTGTTGCCCATCCAGATGTTGATGTTCTGCGGCACGAGGTTCCCGAGCAGCGCTGGCTGCAGTGGGAAGTCCTGCTGCAGCTTTGCGACGAACGGCGCCATGAGCTCGGGGCGACCGTCCTCAGCATCGGCTTCGACGTCCTGTGTCGTGAGGTAGTGCATCTCGTCGCCGCTCGCAATGAGGTCGAGGAGCTCTTTGAACTGCATCGGCACTTCAATGCCGCGACCAAACTTCTCGTGCGTGTCGCCACGGCGCTCGACTGCGAGCGTCTCGTCGCCAGCTTGTGCGCGCAAGTACTCATTCGTCCACTTGGTCGGCGCTGTGAACGCGTCATCGTCGATGAAGCCCTCGAGCACAACTGGTGTGCGCGTCGCGATGTAGCGCGCAAAGAAGGTCTCGGGCGTCACGTCCCGAATGTGCACGCGCTCGAGCTGAAAGTTGTCGTGCGGCACGACAAAGCCAGTGTACGCGTTCACAGGCGCCGTTGCCGCAGTAGCGCTGGCGTCTGTGCGCTGGCGCTTGTTTGTCGCGTCCAAGCTCTCCGAGCGCGTGCGGCGCGCTGTCGTCGCTGTCGTCGCTGTCGTCGCGCCAGCCATTTGGAGCTCGTCGTTGAAATTTCAGAGTGACAGATTGATTGACAAGCAAGCGCGACATAGCAGTGCGCTAAACGACTGGTCCGCATGTGCGGGCGTGTGCCTCGATCCGCTCGACGTATGCACGTACGCGCGTCGCGATCGATCGAGAGAACATGAGAACGCATGAATCGACACATGCAGCAAGAACGCAACGCAACGTCATCTCGCTATTCGGCGTCTTAGCTCCAGACGGCAGACAGCACGTGGCCAGCAGTAGCGCTGCTGGTGCACTCACGCGCGCTTGGCACAGACTTTGACATGAACGCTCTAGCCAAAGTGGTATCGCTGGCCGCCACCGTGGCTGTGGCCACCGCCCATGCCACCCATGCCACCCATGCCGCCCATGCCACCCATGCCGCCCATGCCGCCCATGCCGCCGCCGCCACCGCCAAAGAACATCTACGTGACGAGCACATATAAGCGTCAGTCCGAGTGCCACCAACAGTGTCCACAGTGTCGACGACTCGAGTGATGACGCACCTGAAAGATCTGGGACGGATCCACGCCGCCCATACCGCCCATACCGCCCATGCCGCCGCCGCCAAAGTCACTGTCGAGGTCTTCGAGGTCGACGCCCGAGTCGTATCGCTGCTTCTTCTGCGGGTCCGAGAGCACGGCGTAAGCTTCGCCAACGTCTTTGAACGCCGCTTCCGCTGCAGCCTTTTCGTCGTCCGTCTTGCCAGCGTGGCGATCTGGGTGGAACTTGAGCGCCATGCGCTTGTATGCTTTCTTGATATCGGCCTCCGATGCGCCTTGCGACACGCCGAGGATCTTGTAAAAGTCCTTGCGCTTTGCTTTCTTGAGCTCCGTCTTCGTCTCGCGAATGCTATGGAAAAGAACAGTCCGATACAAGAGCAAATAAGCACATGCGCCTACAAGAGCAGACACAACAAATTGCTAGCGACACGTCCTGCCACACACCAGTGACGTACCTGCTCTGAATGTCGCGCTGCGCGTCGTCGCCAACGAGCTTGGACGCTTGCTCGTACTCGCGCAGCGCTTGCTCGAGGTTCTCGACACCGCCGAGCGCTTTCAAGCACGCAGCTTTGCGCAAGTACGCCTTGGCGTACCCGTGGTCGTAGTAGATCGCTTTGTCGCAGTCTTTGATCGCTTCGTCGTGGCGCCCGAGACGCGAGAGCGCGTTCGCGCGGTTGCAGTGGATCTTTGAGTTGAACGCCTTGTTGTCCGGGTCAATGAGCAGACACTCGGCGTACTTGTCGATCGCTTCGGCCATCTTCCCGGCCTTGAACGCGTTGTTCGCGTCCTCTTTGCTGTTCTCGAGCGCACGGATGCGCTTGATCTCCTTCATGAACTTGCTGTTGTCCGGGTCCGACCGCAGCGCTTGCTGCAAGTGCTTGATGGCACTTGGGAACTCGCCCTGGTAGTATAAGCACCGCGCGCGGAGGAAGAGCAGGTCCGGACTGCTCGAGTTCGACCGCATGAGCTGCGTGAGCGCAGCGAACGCCTCGTCGTAGCGCTCGCAGCCGATCAGCGCCTCGCCGCGCGCGAGCTTGATGTCGTTCGAGCCCGTGCACGTCTGCAGTGCGCTGTCAAAGCAGCTCACGGCTTGGAGGAAGCGGCGCTGCAGGCGTCATGGCAGTGTGTGTGAGTGCGTGTGAGAAGCTGAGCGGTGAGACCAATCCAAGTCATCGAGACGCAAAGACGTACCGCTTGCAAGTGCTCCTTGCCGCGCTGGACCTTGTCGAGCGCCATCTCGACCTGGCGCTTCTCGTTCAGCAGCGTCGCGTTGTTCGGGTCGCGAATGAGACCTGCTTGGAGCGTCTTGACCGCACCATCGGTCTCGCCCTGCGTCGTACAAGCAGATACAGACGCACACCATGAGCGCTCTTGATCACACACACACGGTACATCGTAGTCGCTCAAGACCACATGTCTGCAGCACTAGATCTTGCGATCCGTGGAAAGAGAAGAAGACGACGACGTACGAGTGCGAGCTGCGCCTTGGCTTTGCGGACGTAGCCTTTGAAGAACGTCGGGTCGAACACGATCGCGCGGTTGCAGTCCGTGATCACGTCCTTGTGCTTGCCGATCATGAACGACGCTGCAGCGCGGTTGCCATAGTACGCCACGACCGTCGGCGCGGCGTCGATCGCCTGCGTGTACTTGTCGATCGCGCCTTGGTAGTCGCCGCGCTTGTAGAGCTCGTTGCCCTGCGCCTTGAACGCCTCGGCCTCGACTTCTCCGCTCATGCTATCGCTGCTACTGCTGCTCGTCGCTGCGTTCTCACGGACTCGTGCACGGCGCTGCTCGTGCTCCTCTGCGCCTCAGTGGCTGGTGCTCTCTATCTGCTCGTGTGTGTGTGAAGGGAGCGAGATCGATACAAAGAGTATACAGAGTGCGAGTATACTATAGAATTTTCGAGATACGATACATAATCTACGTAATTGTCATACAAAACGAGAGATTTTGTACGACGCTCCGAGTTCTTGGATCACCATCAAGGTAGGATCCGAGTTCGCCTACCCTTGCTCGCTCGCTCGCTCATGGCTCGTTCGCTGTCGTGGCTCTCCGTGACGGCGTACTACGATCGACGTGCTTGCCAGCGCCGAGCTGAACAATCTTGACCTCGATCTGATCGATCCAATCCTCTCTCTAGACGGGAATCAACACCTTCTCACATCACATCTCGGTTGACTTGTGTCTCAAGCACCAGCGCTCGCACTCGAGTCGAGCCACATCGATCGCTGTATTGAACACCGCTTCTCTCTTTCTCTAGACCGAGTTCATGTCAAACTCAGTCACAGGCTCTTCGCCGACGAGCGTACTTCGCCGCGAGACTGTGTTGCTACCGCCAAACGTCCCGACTGAGTCGCACTTCTCGAGCGCATCAGCGAGGATCCGCGAGATCGACACGAGCGACCGCAGCGCTTTGGCGTTCACTACCATCTGATCGTCGCCCATCGGTGCGTCCACCGAGCTACTGAGTGCGTTATCGCGGTGCGTGATCTCGACGAACGACTGCACGGCGCGCGCGAGGTGTTTCTGGTCTGCGCTCGAGATGTGCTCGATGCTCGCGAGCTCTTGCTCCTGCACGAGCGCCTCGAGCATCTGCTGCCGCACAAAGCTCGACTTGCCGAGACGTCGCTGCTCCGTGCGCTCAAAGTCTGTCGCGGTGTTGCTCACTGGCACCGGCAGCGCTGGTGTTGTAGCCGACAGCGACGACGCTTTGTGGTGCAGCACATTGTCGTTCTTGGACCGAAGGACGATCATGTCGACGTTGTGCCACGTGCGCGGCTTGGCCTTGTCGGTCGGGTTCAGCACAGTTTCGTCCGTCTCGCCGCGGATCTGGTAGCCGCAGAGGATCTCGCCGAGCTGCATCGCGCGCTTCGCGAGCTGCCAGAACGACACGTGCTCGGTCGGCGTGCAGTACCGCATCGCGGCTTCGACTTCAAAGTACGACCCGTGTGGACCGAGAAGCTCATCCAAGATCACACGCACGTCGCGGCTCTCAGAGATCATGGCGAGGATGCAGCTCACGAGCTCGTTTGACTGAATGAACTCCGAGAGCCGCAGGATCGTTGCGCTCGTTGAGATCGTGCGCTGCGTGCGCGGGTCGAGGATCTCGCTAATGCACTTGCACTCGCGCGTCCAGTCGACGTCCTTTGTGCTCGCGCGCGCTTGGAGGTCGCGAATGAGCAAGAGCGACGCGAGCGAGTGCGAGTCTGAGTTCATGATGTCGGTCTCGCGCGACTGGTCTGAGAGGATCATCATCGATGTGAACGTCTGGAGCGGCAAGCGATCGACGTGACGACGGATCGCAGTGTTTCCAAAGTGGTGCACGAGCACGAGGTGCTCGAGCTGCTCGACGTTCAAGCCGCTCTCGCGCAAGAGCTTTGTGCACAAGTGCGGCGGCTCTTCGCAGATCATATGGAGCTCCGTGTCGTGACCGACGAGGCAGTCGAGGAGCTGGATCATGTCGCGAATGTCGCGGCGCCAGCCGCACATGAGGATCTTCTCGCGCTTCTCGACCTTGGGCGGCGGCGCAGGCATCTTCCCGACTTCGATCGCTACGGGCGGACACGCTTTGTACGTGTCGTCATCCTCTGCGAGGACCAAGATCTGGTCGTCCGGTTGCACGACCGTGTCAAAGTCGGGGAAGATGAGCACGTCGCCACTCGCGCGCTTGATCCCAAGTGGCGTGGCGTCTGGGAAGCGCTCGCAGAGCCCTCGGAACGGCACACCGACGCACTCGGGCCACTCTTTGAAGTAGAACTCGTTTCCTTCAAAGCCGAGCAAGCCCGAGAAGACGCGCGCGAGGCCAGGCGAGCGCGCAGCCATGAGCACGAGTCGACCGATGACGTCGTGCGACACGAGGATCTCGACGTCTTTGCCGCCCACGAGACGCACGAGCGGCTCATTGTCAATGTCGCGGAGCTCTGCGACGATGTGTCCTGTCAACTGCAGTAGCCACATACGCCGCAGTGAGCACTTCTTGTGTGTCAACAAGCGCTAAGCGCTCGCTGGCTCATACACACAGCACAGCTCGTACCTCTGGCAGCGTCTTGAGACTCAGCACGGTTCGCAGCACCGCAGCGTCGGAGCGATCGGCGTCGCCAGCAGAGTTTGCCAAGATGATGATGCTGCGTGCGCGGTGCGCCGCGACTTTGATGAGATCGACCGAGAGCAGCGGCGTGCCGGTGCGGAAGATCACCTTTGTGCCGCGGAGCTCCTCGGACGGCAACTGCGACTCGAGCTCCGCTTCGAGGTCCTCTTTCTCGGCCTCTGCGAGCACGACGATCACGCCGCCCTTCTCGCTCGCGTTCGCCAAGCAGATCTGTCGAATGAGCGAGATCGACTTGTCGGTCCACCCGAGCATGAGCTATGAGCAACGACAGCACACGCGATAGCAAGAGCGTGAGCTGTAGGTTTGGCCGTCATAGCGCGTCGCAAGCGAGCGAGCGAGCAGCGAAACGTACAGTGTGCTTCTCCTCTGCGACGCGGCTCTTGCCTTTCTTCAGACTGTCCATCTTCTCGCGAATGCCGTCGACGACGAAGCCCATGATGACGGAGAAGTACAGGATCCCGAGCATGCTCGTCATCACGCCGATGAACCGCAGCCCCTGCAGCGCCATGCACACGACGGTAGGTCAACTCTGTCTCGACACGGCACTCGTACATCAAGACTATGAATGCAAGGAACGACGCCGTACTGGTTCAGTCAGTGATGTGTGCGACCCAGCGTCGCCGAGGAACGTCCAGGACTCCCAGATCATCTCGGAGAAGAGCTCGTTCGGCTGGCTGAGCTTGAGTATGCAGCCGCCAATGAACGTGAACACGAGCCCAACACACGCGAGCGAGAGCGTCTGTCCGCGGCGCGTCGAGATGTACTGGTCCACAATGTACGCGAGGCGCTCCATGAGCGTATGCTTGCCTCGTGTCTTGCGCTTCTCAATGAGCGCGTTCTGCTTTGCGAGCACGGAGGCTTTGCTCGGACCGTTGACGAGGCTTTGTAGCGTAGCGCTGCGCTTGAGCGTCCCTGCGCGCGTTGGCTGGTATCGCTGCTGCGTCGCACCGAGACTCGGCGGTGGGAACGCCTTCTTTGGCACCGGTGCAGTGAGGAAGCCAGAGTCGCTGGTCGCGACAATGTTCGAGAGACTGTCGTTCCGGAGCGGCGCGACGACGTCAGTCTCTTGCACTTCGACTTCTGTAGTCGAGTCGCCGAGCGCGACGCCGCTCAAGTACCGCACGACCGAGTCATTTGTGCCGATTGCTTGGACCGAGTCGTCTGTATCGATCGCTTTGACAGCGTCCTCGACTGGAAGCACTTTCAAGCCGCTCATGCTAGTGATGGCGCTGGAGCTGTGCGCGCGAGTGTGAACGAGAGCGAGTGCGTGCGTAGACGCTCACCTCTAGCGCCCGTTTGCTCGCTTGCACGCACACGCACACTCGAGCGCAGACACCAATACGACGTCGCGCGTGCGGACACGAGCGCGACTTGCACTGCGACGATGGTGCAGTGACTGCACAAGTGTAGCCAAAAGTAGCTCGACGGTGTGGACCACATGGGTTTGGCTGATTGTAACAATCGTGTGTCATTCAAACGACTGGCGTACTGTATGCTCTAGATCTAGGTAGTGACAAAAGTCAGGGTGCTCGCTTTCATTGCTACTAAACTTATGAGCTTCATGCAGCGTGTGTTGATGTGCTTGTGCGCTGATCGAGGGCCTCGAACGTAGCTGTCTACATGCACATGTGCTGTCGGCGAGCACACCTCTATGAACAACACAGAGATCGCACATTCATCATCTAACTCGAGTGAGCCAGGTCCAAGTTCTTGTTGAAGTCTTCGATCCGCACTTAAGTGAATCGATGCAGTACAACACACTTCATTCGCGCTTCAGAGAGACGCGCACAAGCACAAGCGAAAAAGCACGAGAAGAAGCAAGCGAAAGAGCATCATCACCACAATGGGCGGACTCGACAAGCTCTACAAGGTCTCGGCGCCGCTGCAGTCGCTCCTCGGCAAGACCGAGCTCTCGCGCCCTGCAGCGATCAAAGAGTTGTACGTACTCTCTCTCTCTCTCTCTCTCTTGTTGCCTTGTTCCTTTGCGCTTGTGTGCGCGCAGACGCTTGACCATATGCGGCTGTGGGTGGTGCGTATGCATCGTCAGCTGGGCGTACGTGAAGGAGCACAAGCTGCAGGACCCGACGGACGGACGCGTGATCCGCCCGAACCAGCAGATGAAGGACGTGCTGAACGTGAGCAACGAGATCCAGTTCACGCAAGTGATGGGGCTCATCGGCAAGCACCTCGAGAAGAAGCCGACGAACGCAGCGAACTAATGGACGCAGGACGACCACCCACACAGTATGAGCAAGAAGATCGCAGCAGCAAGGACTGTTGACAGTGCGTAGGAACTCGTGCGTACGTGTCGATGCAAGCACGAGACCGTGAGTGTTTGTCCGTCTCTCTCTCCTTCTCAGTCGCTTAGATCTCAGTTGTGAGGACGCCTTGGTCGTCCAAGTACGTCCGCGGCTCGAGCGCTGCGCCTGTGTCGCCGCCGCTGCTGTCGCTCCGGTGATGGTGCGTCTGCTGCCGAAGGAGCATCTCTTCGTGGAGCTGAATGTCGTGGCTGACGGACAGTCGCACTTCGTCGAGCATGCGGTCCATGAAGCGCTGGTTCTCCTCCAAGTCACTGACTGTGAGCTGTCGACCGCTCAAGAGCTCGTCGGTCGCCAAGAGATGGTGATGGTGGTGCGTATGCTGCTGGACATCGAGGATGTTTGTCTGGAGCGCGTGGCTCAAGTCGCTCGCGCTCGCATCGTCTGCTGACGCGTGGAAGCTCTGGCTCGCGTAGCTACTCGGCAGTGTCGTCGCCATCGCGCGGCGCTTCTTGACCTTCTGCGACCGGATCGTGCGGCCGCAAAAGTGCGCAGCAAAGACGTCAAACGCGTCCATCGACGTCGCTGCGAGCGCGTTCATGAACTCGTCGAGTGTCTTGGAGTACTGCATGTTCTGCTTCCCAACGCCGCGCCGGGCTTTGTCTTTGATCTCGACCATGCTCTCGACGAGCCCTTCAAAGACAGGGTGGCTCCGGAACCGCCCAAACACGCCCATGCGCGCGCACTTGAGCCAGTACACGACAGCTTTGCGACCGACAGCGTCGTCAGACGCAGCCACGACGACCTTCACGCGCTGGTACAACGCGCGGAACGACGCGTTCTTTGCGAGCTTGCGCAGGAACGGGTCGCTCTCAGTCAGCGCGTTCGGCAAGTACTTGACATTGTCGAGGACCTTAGGCGCCTTGGCGCGACTGAGGACGCTCCGGAAGTTCGGCACAGCTTTGAGCTCGCGACATGCAGCGCAGACACCGCGCGCGCGTCGCTCAGCGAACCGCTCGCACCGGAGGCTCCGGACACACCGCCCTGCTTTGTCGACACGCCAGAGACACTCGCTATAGACGGCGTCCTGGAGCATGCGCTTCTGCTCATTGTCGAGGCGCTTGGTCATCTTCACGCGCTTCTCGTGGCTAAACACGTGCGGGAAGAGCTCCTTTGCAATGACGTACTTCGGTCGACTCCCGCCAATGACTTGGACTGCCATCCGCACAAACGGCTCGACCTTGTCGCCGCGCAAGCCCGTGCACGGCACCATCGCGGCGTGGTCGAGCGACGACGTGAGTGTGCGCGCTGCGTTGGCAGATGCATCGTCGTCCGAGGCGTCATTGTCGCTGCGATCGCGATCGTCATCTGTCGCTTGCGCGTCGCCAGTCGACGGACGACGATCGCTGCGCTCAGCCACGGGCGACGAGAGACTGCGTCTGCTCTGTTCGTCTTGCGCGGTCTCGTCGACCTGTTGCGTCTCTTGCTGCTGCTGCTGAGTGATGAACTCGTGGTCTGGACGCTCGAGGTCGTCGCCAGGTCCTGCTGACGTCGCGAACGAGCTCAAGTCGACGTCGTGGATGTCGTTCATCGAGAGACTCGGCATGAGCGCGCTCGTCGAAGCGTCCAGGAGGTTCGCAAGCCCATCTGCGTGGCTGAGGCCGCCAGTCGAGTCGTACAGCATGCTGTGATGCTGATGCTGTGTCTGGTGACTCGGAACTTCATCAATCTCCATCGCGCCGGCTTCCCGTGCGCTCTCGTCATGGCGAGCGCTCTCAGTCTCCGCGCCGCTGCCGCTTGCGCCATGCGAGAGCAGCGACGCGCTCTTGCGCTTGCGTCCGAGCTGCAGCGCTTTCGGCTTGCGGCCGCACAGGTGCTGCTGGAAGAGCTCGCAGGCGTCTGGTGAGACGTCTGCGAGTGCGCGCATGAACGCGTCCAAGTGGTCGCTGTAGTACATGTTCTGCATCCCAACGCCGCGCTGCTCCTTGTCTTTGAGCGCGACCATGCTCTCGATCAGTCCCAAGAACGCCGCGTGGCTCTCAAACACGCCGTGGAGCCCCATCTCGGCCATGTCGAGCCACAGATTGAGCGCGCTGTCGTCTGGGAGGTCGGCGAGCGAGAGGTCTCGGAGGATTCGCGCGTACTCCTCGTCCATGTCCAGCTCTGCGTCGAGCGCCGAGAAGACGCGACGCGAGCAGAACTTGCGGTTCAAAGGGTTCCGCTGCCGCTTGGCGCGCTTCGCAGTGAACGTCACCGCAGTCCTGAGGCTCACGTTCGTCCGCAGCGCGTGGCAGTTCGCACATACTGACTCGCTCTTGCTCACGTCAATGACGCCGCGGCACTCGAGACTCCGCACGGACATGCCCTCCTTGTCAATGAACCACAGCGCCTCGGCTTCGATCGCGTCGTGGAGCAAGAGCCGCTGCTCTGGACTCAAGTTGTACGCGACTCGGGTGCGCTCGCTCGCTGTCGAAGGCGGCGCGTGTGGTGCGTTCAATGGCGGCGGTGCTGCGACTGGCGTTGACTCGTCCTCTGGCGCAGTCGTCAATGGCGATTCTGCTGCCGTCTCGACAGCCACTGCGTCCTCTGCTGCGACTGGCATTGCGTCACTCTCACGCTCTGCTGGTACAGACGCTGGTGCCACTGGCGCTGGAGCCGAGACATCCTCGATTGGTGCAGTCGCAGCGTCGTCTCCTGTCGCCTCGGTCTCGACTGCCTCCTCCGCTGCCTCTTCCGCGTCGTTTGCGTTCGGCGACGACGGCATCGAGCGGCTCAGCGGTGTCGATGTGTTGGACGACGCAGCTGTCGACGACGGCGACGGTGCTGGGCACAGCCCTGGGAAGAGCTCGTGCGCGATCTTGTGCCGCGGCCGCGCGCCGCCAGTCAAGTGCACTGCGGACTCGACCACGACCCGCATCTTGTCGTCGCGCAGTCCGGGACACGGGAGCAAGTTGCGCGCAAGCGCTGCGTCCCAGTGCATCTCGCCCTGTAAGATCCTCGTCTTCACGCGCGCAGACGCGCTGTCGCTCAGTGTGTGCGACTCCAAGCGACTGGAATCTGCAGTAGCAGCGACAGCCGCAGCTGCTGCTTGCTTCTGTCGCTCGCGCGCTCGCGCAGTCGACGACCGCTTCGGTCCTTTCGCTGGCGCTTGCTTCTCTGCAACGTGCGCGAGGAAGCGGCTGATGTCCCACGGCGAAGCGAGCGCCACGAGCTTTGCGCACGAGCACTCGATGAAGCGGCCGTCCGGTGTGATGCGGCTAAAGTGCGGCTCGGACTGGAGCACGACTGCAGCGTCGAACTGCTTGCGCTTCAGCGGCACGTCAGCGTCGTCTGCTGGCATCGTGATCGCTTGCATCGCACGTGGCTCGAGCATACCGTCGCTCGCAAAGACCAACGCACTCGCGAGTGCGTCCTGGAGCGAGAGCAGTCTGTAGTCTGTGGTCTGTGTCGGTGCAGTAGCAGTGACGTGCAACTTGCAGTCAACAGTCTCTGCTGCTGTTGCTGTGCTGGTGCTGTCCTGGTCTCCTGCGATGGCGCGTTCAGGCGGTGAGGGCACTGCAGCGTCGCGCTCACCGCCGTCGGGTATCCGATGGACGCTCGGCTGCGTCGCGTCTGTGTCGGGACCCGACGCCATCGCATGGTCTTCTGCGACTCCTGGCTGCAGCTCATTCACGCGAGCGTCACTGTCATTCGCAGACGCGTCCGAGACGACAGACGACGGTATCGCTGCACTAGCCGTAGCTGCAGTTGCGATTGGCCGTCCGCGCTTCACGGATGTGCTTCGAGGCGTCCGTCGACTCGCAGCAGTAGCTTTCGCGCCTCTCGCTGCGCTGCCACCACCTGCTTTCGACCGCAGGAACGAGCAGTTGCGACTCACAATGTGCTGCTCGAACTTGAGGATGTACCACGGCGGATTGAGGCGCACGAGGCGGCCGCACTTGCACACGACTTCGCGGCCGTCGGGCGAGACCGAGTCGGCCACTGGGTGCTCCCGTAGCGCCTTCATCTTGTCTTCGCGACGCGAGTAGTAGATCACACTGCGCGACGCGTCGTACGCGTTTGTAGCTGCTGGTGCTGCTGTTGCTGGTGTTGCTGGTGGTGGCGGCCGTACCGACGAGCGCGCGCGCACTGCACTATGTGTTGGAGCGACTGCTGCTGCGACGCGCTCTGCGGCTGGTTCATGACTGCGCTGCGCTGTGTTGCTCGCTGTGTCGGCTGGCGCGTGCGTGCTCGGTGGCAGCAAACGCGCTGATGCTGCTGGCAAGAGCGCAGAGTTGGCGTCACGCTCAGTGCGCGCGAGGAACGCCTGGATCTGCAGCGCATTGAGCTCCATGTTCATGTGGTTCATGTGGCTCATGTCACTCGCGCTCGCAACCGCGGTGTTCATGGAGATCTCGGTGCTGCTCAAGCCAAAGTCGTCTGGACTCACGTGGTCGCCGTCTTCGATGATGTTGATCGCGTCGTCGCCATGGACGCTGTCCATGCCAAAGAACATGCCCATCGCACTCGTGGCTGTCGCTGTCGCTGTCGTTGTGCTTGCGACTGCAGACGACGCTGCCACTGATGTTGCAGCCAGTGACGCGTGCTCTACAGCATCGATTGCTCTCGTGTCTTGATCGACTCCAGCGCTCCTATCGTCGTCGCGACCGACCGCATCGTCGTCGTTCGCAGCGCAGTGCTGCTCGTCCTCCTCCATTCCCATCACTTGGGTGACTCACTCGATCACGCACACTATCTGGGCCGCTGTCTGGAGCGGTCCAGAAGTGAAATTATCAATTTATCGGATTGGCTGGAGTTGCTGAACGTTTGAAGAATCGAGCCAAAGTCGTTCGAAACGTCCAAGAATTTTTTGGCCAAATCACTTGAAATGAGTATAGAAAATTATGGATTTGTTGAATACAATCGAGTTTCCGCATTGTTCAACAAATACGTCTCAAAACTATATCATTTTCAAGTATGAATATTCCCATTGTTGGACACTTGGCTCGTTAGGGAAATGGCGCTTTAAATCTGAAAGATGTGAATTCAAATCTAGAAATTTGAATTCATTAGCATTTGGCTTAGGCAATAACAACCTGACTGCACTATCTGTTTGAGACTTGCCTTCGTGTCTGATAGCAAGTCCAACACCAGCAACAAGAGATGCTACAACAACTTCAGTTGCAGCAACTCCAGCAACAACATCAGCTTCAACTCCAGCGAGTGCTCCCTGCTCTGCGTTCCAGCAGCGCTCCCTCCAGTACCCGCACCTTTGCCTACTTCGCAGTCGCTCGTCGGGTCCGCCAACTGGACCCAGCAGGCCATGACTCGCAACAACGAGGCACGCACGTTTGTTGGCGCAAAGAAGACCAAGAAGTTCGTGCGCCACTTCCTCAACGGCGTATGGAAGCAGCAGTAGTGAGTAGTGTGCGCAGTAGTGTGAGCAGTAGTGTGAGCGAACACGTGAGAGAGAGACCCACTGTGAGCTCGCCATCTCGTTCGTCGCCACCTTGCAGCAGCTCTTGTTCCACCACACCACCACCACGAGTCCTACGCGATCGTCAGCACGTGCACGTCTGCGTCTGCGAGCTGCGTGTCGACTTTGCCAGTCGCTGGCGTCTCGACGAACCCGCTCGAGACCACGAGCGACGTGCCAAAGAACTGCGTCTTGAAGCCTCGACGCGGACACGGTCGGTGTCCTGGAACATCGAGCTCTCGCCAGCAGAGACGCCGCGCATCGAGCACGCGCACGTCGTTCGCAAGTGCGCTCGTGACCATGTCTTGACCGCCAAAGAGCAGCAGCTGGTCGCCAATCGCAGTTGTGCTGTGGCCCCGTCGCGGGTGCGGCAAGTCGCCCGAGAGACTCGGTGCAGTCCATTCGATGTGAGGACGCTCGCTGTCGCCGTCTTGAGCAACGATGCGGAGGCGCCGCACACTGAGGAGACCATTCGACTCGCGGATCTGTCAGTAGGAGCACATGTAAGTCTGCTAAGTGAGCTCATAGTACATCGCTCGAGTGTTCGACGCTGCACGAGCGCCAGCACTCGCACCTGCCGACCTCCAAAGATCAGGACTTCATCGCGAGCAACTCTGTCGAGCATGAGCGAACCGAGTTGTCAACAGTGTCAGTCTCCTCTACACCCATGAACTCAAGATGAACGCGCGAGTCAGTCGCACCTGCAGACACTGTGGAGTGCTCGCCCACTTGGGAGCTCTGGACTCGACGGCGTGGACCAGCGAAACGCTGTCACCCACAACAGCACTCGTCGTTAGCACGAGCGCCATCACCATCGCCATGCAAGCGAGAGAGAGAGAGACGCACTTGCGCAGCCTTCGATGTGGAGCAAGTGCACTTCCAAGTGCTCGATCGGCGTCGTGCCGTCGCTACCGCCAGAGATCAGCAGCAGCTCTGGTGACAGCAGCGTCGCGACGTGACCCGACCGGCGGCTCGGTACTTGGCCACTGACACGTGGCGTGAGCCACTGCGCAATGATCTTGCTTCCACTGCGGCCACGCATCACGACAGTGGTCAACGAGAGCGATCACTATGAGAGAGAGACTCGTCAGTGTGTCTGCGCCACGTAGACGTCTGCTGCACACGCACCTCGCGATTGGCGCTCGCTCGCGCTGCACAGCGAGCAAGTGCAGGTCGTTCGACGCCTCGAACGGAATGCCTTCTGCCTGGCCGCCAAAGATGAGCACGCGCCGGATCGTCACGACGCTCACATCCATAGGCGCAACTGCGCTGCAGTCAGTCGCTGCGCACGTTGCGTCTGGGAGACACGTCATCGAGTGGTGGCGTCGAGGATACGGCCCAGTGCCACCGACGGCTCGGATCTTCTCCCACTTGCCCATTGTGATCGTCCGCGGCGACTGCAGGAACGCGAGTGCTGTGGCATCATGACCAGCTTGTGCTGGCTTCGACTGCTCGATGTCGCTCGTAGAGAGCGAAGCGTGCTCGAGTCGCGTCTGCCAGACGCTGAACCAGTAGTGTCCGCCGCTCCTGCGAGTCGTCACGATCGCAATGCGTGAATGGCCAATGCGCTACTTGAGCTCATCTACATACACACACGTACTACGCAGATCACACCACAGAACGAGAGCGACTGCGCACCGTAAGAGAAACTGCGCGTTTGTGTCGATCTCGTACTCCTGGTTGTCCGACTTGAGTGCGCGCAACGACGACGACGTGCCTTCTGTCTTGCACGCCGACCAGCGCACGTTGCGGAGCTGGCTGAACGCCAGATACAGTTGTCGCCACGTCTACAGACACGATGCAGCACAGCGAGCGCTTGGCGTGAGGCTATGGCAGCAGTGCACACTCTTGAGCGCTCTCACGACTTGTACAATGCACACATGCAGCACCTCGGGCACTGGTGCGAGCATGCGGTACGTCGAGATCGTCGCGTAGAGGTACGTCGTGAAGCACTCGCGCTTGCACCGCGCTTCGACAACGTCACGTAGCAGCGCATGGAGCTGTTTGCTCGCGCGCTCGAGCGTCAGCAGTGCATCGACGTCCAAGAGGTCGGCGACGACGAGCAGCACCTCTGCCGAGAGCTCCGTGAGCAGCGCTTGTGGCATTTTGCCGATTTCTTTTTGACTCAGATACACTTGGTGCAGACAATGGGGACTCGGCAGTTGGCGCTCGCTGCTGCTGCTCCATCGACCTGCGCGTTCATGAGCATCGCAATGCGCATGAGCGCCTCTCTTTCAGATGCAAGTGCGACGGATGGCTATCCGCATCAGCGCTTCCACTGAGACAAGGCTCATAGTGACAAGGCAATCGAGAGTCATGGAGAAGGATTCGTTATATAAGCAACGACTGCGCACTATGCGCTGCGCTCGCTCTCTCTGTCTGTGTGACGGATGGACGAGCGTCGTCACGAATGTGTCGTTGCTTGCACGCGGATGCGACGCGACTTGTCTGTGCGTTCAACAGCAGCCGCTCTTGTTCGCTGGCGCATTCGAGTTGCCAAAGCCGCCTGGACCAGGCGAGCCCGTCATGCCGACTTTGATCCCGTGCGCCTGCATCGACCACGTCCATTCCGATCAGTTCACGACGGCCGACCATGTTCCTCTCTCGCTACAACTCAATGCATGGACGCACCTCGTTCGTGACGTCGCAGACGCCCGACTGGATGTTCGAGTAGATCTTGGACGCCGTCTTGACAAACGCCTGATGCACAAGAGAGAGAGCGCGTGAGCTTCCGTGCGATCCCCACCAGAGTCCTAACGAAAGGTACGTACGTCTTCGACATTTGCCGCAGTCTTGGCTGACGTCTCCAAGAAGATCAGACCGTTCTCTTTCGCAAACTGCTCGCCCTCTTTGAAGCTCACGGCGCGGCGGTGCTCCAAGTCGCTCTTGTTCCCAATGAGCATGATCGCCATGTTCGAGTTCGAGTTCTGTCGCGCCTCTTCGAGCCACCGCGTGAGGTGGTTGAACGTGTCTCGCCGCGTGATGTCGTACACCAAGAGCGCGCCGGCTGCACCGCGGTAGTACGACCGCGTGATCGACCGGAACGACTCTTGGCCAGCCGTGTCCCAGATCTGCAGCTTGATCTGCTTGTTCTCGATGTTGATCATGCGCGCGCCAAACTCGACGCCGATCGTGAGGTCGTGCACAGGCTGGAAGCGCTTGTCCGTGAACTGCAGCAGCAGGCACGACTTGCCCACGCCTGTGTGTGTGTGTGTGCGCACAACGATGCATTTGAGTAGGAGCGATGCATCGTAGGTAGCACATACACAAAGCGCGCACAACGGACCTGTGTCACCGATGATAATGTACTTGAAGAGGTACGCGTACGACATGATGCGGCTCTACGCTGTCGAAAGTGTGTGTGTGTGTAAGAGAGAGAGCAACAACACAAGAAGAGTTAGCGCTGTATGTGCGAGGAGAAAGCACGCGGCCGCTGGTCCACGACCGCGCTCTAGGGAGCAGCAGCGAGCGACAATGCGGCAGAGCGCTGTTGTGGGTGAACTCATGCTGCCTGGCGCGAATGCGCACACGAGCAGTCGCGACCGCCTTCCCTCGAAAATGAGGTGGTCGCGCACACATGTGCACACTCAAGACGCAGGACATGCTCACGCGCGCACTCACGCCGCATCCACACACACACACACACACATGCACACACGCGCAGCATCGATGCACACGTGCACGCACCTGTTCCGTTCGTAGCTGCTTGATCTCTGTTCTTTCTTCTCACACCGCCTTCGTTTCGGATTTATATCATTCATGTGGGCCACATCGTTTTGTAGGATCAAGTGTCCTAGTGATCCGATAATAGCGTACACTGTTTCTTAAATAGTGTGGTACGAAACGCAACGGCACGCCACATCTTCAAGCATCGCGACGCATTGAGGTCAAGTCCAAGGTCGTCGTCGAGGTCGTCGGCGTGTGCGTGCACGGACGAGAGCATCAAGCTCCTCCAGGCACATACGTAGACAGAACGTCACGATGGAGAATTACAGCATCTACGACGAGATCGGCCGCGGGACGCACTCGTTTGTGTACAAAGCGCGCCGCAAACGCAGCATCGAGTTCGTCGCAGTCAAGTCGACCGCCAAGTGCCGCATGGACAAAGTGCGTCATTGTGTATGTGCGAATGCACCTCTATCAGTCGTACTGACGCGAGTGTATTGCATATAGATCCTGAACGAAGTGCAGCTGCTGCACAAGCTCGATAGTCGCTACGTGCTCAAGTTCTACAACTGGTACGAGTCGCAGAACCACATCTGGCTCATCTTTGAGTACTGCATCGGCGGCGACCTGCTCAACCTCGTGACGCAGGACAAGAGCTTGCCAGAGCCAGCAGTCCAAGTACGTCTCTCGATCTCTCTGTCTCTCGAGTGCGTCGTCTCTCGCTCACGCAGTCGCTCGCTAGCTCTTTGGCAGCGAGCTCGTCGCGGGTCTCCAGTACCTCCACTCGAACGGCATCCTCTTCTGCGACCTCAAGCCTGCGAGCATCCTCATCGACGAGTTCGGCTCGCTCAAAGTGCGTCATCCTAAGCTCACGACGCCCTCACGTCGCTACTGAGACACAGGCGATCGACTCACGCTCTCGTCGGATGACCAACAGCTCGCAGACTTTGGACTCGCGCGACGTATCCCGACGCACGAGACGATCGCAACTGCTCCTGTACGCTCTGTAGCGCCTCTCCTTTGCGTTCCCATACAGATAGCGACTGCAGAACTGACAGCTCTGCTGCTTGTGCGCAGCAACTCGCGCCTGGGTCGCCAAACTACATGGCGCCTGAGCTCTTTCAGCAGCCAGCGATCCACAGCTTCGCGTCCGACTTCTGGGCTCTGGTACGAACAAACAAAGCCAACGTAGCTCTATATGTTGCGACGTCGTCAACTGACGCAGTGGCGTTTGTGTCTCTGACGCAGGGCTGTCTGCTCTACGAGCTCTGCGTGGGGCGACAGCCGTTCACACACACGAGCTTCCCAGAGCTCGCGCGCATGGTACAGTCTATGACGCTGTCTCTTCACTCTTGAGCCTGTGCTGTCGTCTCACTCTCGTGGCTCGTTGTCCTACAAACGTACTGCGCAGATCCAAACCGAAGAGCTCGAGCTCCCAGTCCCAGGATGCGAGATGTGCCCAGCGTTCTGGTCGCTCCTGCGCCGATTGCTCGTGAAAGATCCGTACAAGCGCATCACTTGGTTCGTTGGACGCCTTAGAGGCGGCTCAGTGCGCTTGTGTCAATGCTCGTGAGCTCACAACGCGTCTCCTCTGACTGTGCGATGGACGCTAGGGACGAGCTCGTGGACCATCCGTTCTGGTCTGGACTCTCGCCGATCTCAAAAGTCCCAATGCCAGAGCAGACGCTCTTCGACGCAGCGCACGCGTACGTCGCTCATGATGCGTACAGACTCAGCGTCTGTTGTGTCGATACTGTCACTCACATTGCAGGTGCCTCTGCTGTTGATGTCCAATGCAGTTCGAGACAGCGTGAAGGAGCCGAGTCCGCACTGCGATTGAACGCGAGCAGCAACTCATCACCGTCGTACGCCACGAAAGACGCAAAGCAGCACGACACGAGCGACGCAAAGCGCACGTCGCTGGCATCCGAACCAGTTGCATCGGCGGATCGCGTGGCTCACAGCAGCAACAGCAGCAGCAGCTCAACGACAGAGGCTGCAGACGATGCCACGTCTGTGTCGTCTCAAGACAGCGACGATGATGAAGACAATGCGAGTGACGACGAAGACGGCGAAGACGTCGCGTCGATGCGTCAGCTCACGGGCCACAAACCTGCGCTCCGTCCAGTCTCGGCGCCAGTGAACCCAACATCGTTCGTGAAGCGCAACGCTCCGATCGACCGCAAAGCGAGCGACTCGAGAGCGAACGAGAGCCCACGAGCGCCAGCGAACGAAACGCGGCGCCTCGAGCGCACAACGCAGCACGACAGTCGCTCCGTCGTGCGTGAGAGCGTCCAACCAAACGGCGTCCGAGACAGAGCGTCACCTGGTCGCAGCGTCCCGCGCACAGCGCCAGCTGCGCCACAGACGCGCGGATCGACACCATCGCGCCACGCAATGCGCTTTGATGGTCTCTTTGACCGCGACGGGAAGCTTGGCGGCGCTTTGAAGAAGCCGCCAAAGCTCATCTTCACGGCCGCAGACTGCGCAGTCAAGCCGATCGTGCTCAGCAACGATATCGAAGTGATCGCAGTGCCGGCTGTGCAGCCGCAGGACGTGCGCTTTCCTCTGCTCGCAGCCGACGAGCTGCTCTCGTGCGCGACGGAAAAGCTCGAGGCGCACTTGAAAGACGTGTACGTGAGTCTCAAAGCGAGCAATTCGAGCGTAGTGGAGCGCTGCAGCGTCCTCCGCCACGTGTTTGCGCTCGCCCGCCACTCGAAGCTCGCCAACGTGATCGTCAACAGCTCGATCCTCGCGCTCCTCGCGCGTCTTCTCGCGAGTCTCACTGCTGCAGCCAGCGACGCAGCCAGCAACTCGGTTGTCGCGATGATCTGTCTCGACCTCGGCGTGCTCTTTCGGTTCGCGACGTTCATTGCGCCGTCATCGCCAGAGCAACTTCAGGCGCTCGTCACGACGCTCACGACGCTCACGCACCAGCCGCATGAGACCCAGCGCATGCGCACGAGCGACACTGTCGAGACACTCCAGCGCCGCGCACTCGCGAGTCTTGGCGAGCTCCTCTTCTACGTCGCGACGCAAAAGGACTGGGCGTTCCCAACGACTGGACTCGCGCGCGTCGTCGAGCTCTTGAACACGCAGGACGCGGTGCTGCGGCACTACGCCGTGCGCACGCTCTGCAACTTGCTCGTGCACTGCGCAAGCGACGCGCTCGTGCCGCTGCTCGTGAACGAACAAGTCGCACTGCTGCTCGTGAATGGACTCACCGAGTTGGCGACTGCGCGTGACGAGACGCTCGTGCTGCTTTGGACAACAACGACACAGGCAATTGCGCAGACCATGCGGCACCTCCAAGCGACATCGTCATCGCCATCGCATGTCTCGCCGCGTGTCCGAACGTCTGTGCTGCTGCTCGTCGCAACGCCGAGTGTCTTTGACGCGCTCTGGCGTGGCATCACGAGCCACGAGACTGCGCCAGAGCTCGCGATCGCGTCGCTCAATGTCGTGAATGCGCTGCTCGAGGCGAACGTCACGAGTCGACGTGGCAGTGGACGCGACAGCGCGAAGAGCAACAACGACAAGAGCCGCGACCAAGCCGCGCTCGACGCAGCACGCGCTGCGCTCTTCACGAGTGGTGCTGTGTCGTTTCAAAACGCTCGCGACGATCTTGGCGACGCGCTCGCGCTTTGAAGATGACGCGCCGCGCTCCATTTCACGCAGCCGAGACGCTAGCACCGGTGCATCTGGATCGCATCGACGGCGGTACTCGCAGGACGCACCCGGTACACCGAACGTGCTCCGCGCCAAGGCGCTGCTATTCCTCTACTACGGCGCGCAGACGAGCAAAGCGTTTGCGCTCGCGTGCATTGCGCAGCGCCACGTGGACCTCGTCGACCGCGTCCTGCTCCCGTTCGCCGCGCACTTGCAGTCTCAGACAGACAGCGTCGCATCGCCTTCCGGAGCGACTGTGTCACCGAGCGGCCGCCGCGCCAAGCTCGCAGCAGTCGACGTCTACTTGCTCCAGTGCGCGCTCCACGTGCTCCGAGCCGCGATCCGGAGCGCGCTCAAGCTCAGCGCCGAGTGCATCGCAGCGCACGACAGCGACGAGACGCTCGAAGACCGCGCGCAGAGTCGCACAACGGTCTCGCCGGCGCCGTTTGCGCTTCTGGACGCGCTCGTGCAGAGTCACGTGTGCAGCGCGCAGCTCGTGCGGTACTTTGTCGCGAACGACGCGCACGAGTTCACGTTCTTCGTGCGGCTCATGACGAAGTTGCTCGTGACGTTCCCGACCGAGACGCTCCAGCGTCCGTCGCTCCAGCGCCACGTCCGAGACGGCAATAGCGATGACAGCGCGAGCGCGAGCGTGAGCGTTGCAGTGTGCGTGTCGGAGATCCTCTTGCGGCTGCTCCAGGGCAGCGAGCGCGACGTCACGGCGCTGCTCTTGGTCGAGCGCGAGCTTGTGTTCACACAGCTCTTGCCGGCAGTCGCGCTCCAGCTCCACGGCCTCGTAGCGCCGCCGTCAGTCGATAGCGAGCGCGACGCAGAAGAGGATCTCCACGCCAACTGCCTCCGGATCTTGTACTTAGCACTGCTTCACGTTGATGACGATGGAGACGACGACAGTGCAGTGCGTCTTCGTGACGCGTTCATCCACGACCACGTCTTCTCATGCGTCCGCGAGCTCCTCATAGTCGACGGAGAGTCTGCAACTGGCAACGAGAACGTCTGGCGCTTCACGATCGAACTCGTCTACGGTCTCGTGGCGCGCGATACGCGACTCGTCGCAGCGCTCCACGACGCTGGACTCGTCGCGCCAGTGCTCGCACTGCTCCATGCGCCGCAACAGCGCGACTTTCACGCGTTGCCATCGAGCGCAACAAAGCTCGTGCACACTGTCGTTGTCGTGACGACTGCAGCGTCGTCGACACCATCGCAGCTCGACGTGCTCTACGCTCACGGCCTCGTCGACGCGCTGCTCGCAGGTCTCGCGTTTGCCGACGCGCAGATGCTCGTGTCGAGTCTCATCGACCTGCTCGACGTGCTCTACCAGCTCCTCTTGAGTCGCTACGACGCACTCCGACGCGCAAAAGCGTCGCGAACATCGGCTCCGCCACTTGCGCCAGTGACGTTTGACGCGCTCGTGCGTACCGGACCGCTCGTGCTCAAGCTCTGCGCACTCCCGTCGCTCGAGCACGCGAACCAGCGCGACGACGCGCACTCGCCGCAGCCGCAGGAGTCGCCATCGCGCGACAAACGCATCGAGCGTGACGACAGCGTCGCGGAGCTCGCTTCGCGCTGTCTCGTGTACCTCTCGCAGGTCCGATCTGTCAGAGCTCTCCCTTCTTGACGCATGGTGTCCTCACTGACGCCTCTCGCTCGTGTGCGTGTCTGGTACTAGATCTTTGGCGAGAAGCTCAACGACGCAGTCTTTGCAGACGCGAGAGCCGAGCGAGGCGACGACGCAGTGGCCACGTGCGTTCTCCACACTGTCGCCTCGTACTCGATGGCTCTCTCTCACACTCACATGACTCGCTCGCTCTTGTCTCTGCTGTCACGCACAGTGCGATGCTCACGAGCCTCGAGCGCCACTCGCCAGACGGCGTCGTGCTCCTGCGCGTGCTCCTCACGATCAAGAACTGCGTGCGGTGTGAGCGCAGTAGCAGCAACGGTGGTGGCGTCTCGGTGAGTGCGTGGCTCGTCACACACGCTGCGTTGCTCCACCGCATTAAAGGCATCGCTGCTGCTGGCAAGAGCGCACGAGCGCTCGTACGCGACACGAACGCATCCACTTCGTCATCGTCGACGCGCGAGCAGATTGCAAAGACCGCGTCCGACATCCTGCGTCTCTGTCCGTCCGCAGGCACAACAGCGTCCTCATGACACTCACTAGCGTCTCGTACTGCGCAAGACATGTAGATTCTCTGCTCTTCCCCACTTGCTACGACCTGTCGTACGTCACCACGCGTTGAGCACGTCGTTGTTCGATGCGCCAATGTCGACGGTCCAGATCGCGCCGGGCTTGACGAGCTTGAGCAGCGCGGCGCGGTCCGTCTTGCCACTCAAGACCTCCTTGCTCGGGTACGCGCAGAGGCGGATCTGCGACGGCGCGACCTGCGCAACTTCGTCGACGTCGTACAGGAACACGGCGCACTTCCACTTGACTTCGTCCAGTCCGCCGCTGATCGCGTCCAAGTGGAGCTCCATCGTGCGCACGTCGTCGCCCGACTGCCCCATGCGCCGGAGACTCACGAGCCGCGGACGCCCGCGCGACGACGAGAACGACGAGAATCGGTCCTGGAACTTGCGCATGAGACCGCCGCCGCTACTCGAGGCTTTCGTGTGCGCGCTCAGGTCACTCTCGTTGCTGCCGCTCAAGCGGCGGCGCGTGCCGCTGCTGCTGTCGTTGCTGCTTGTCTCGCCGCCCGAGTCGTCGCCGCCGGTGCTTGTGGCGCTCGAAGTGTGCGCGGAAGCACCAGTGGCGCTGTCACTCGCGTCTTGACTGGCGCCACCGCTCACTGCGCGAAGACACGTCGGTCGATAGCGATAGTGAGGACCAAGGACGAGGCAGAGAGACAGCGCCATGACAGGAGGCAACGTACCGACTGGCAGCGCAGATGTCGTCGTCGCGCCACTGCGCGACAAGAGCTGCCGCGTCGTTGCGAGCAGCGACCCGCGACTGCTCGCTTGCTGGTGCGCAGCTTGCTCGGCGATCTTGGCTTTCGCAGACAGCGCAGCTTGGCGCGCCATGCGCATCATTGCATCGTTGACCGACGACGTGAAGAGCGCATCTTGGACGCGCGTGAGTGCTTCGCGCATCTTGCGCTCGTCGTCCGAGTTGACGAGCGACAGGAGCGCGTGGTGCTGCGCCGAGCCGTGCGGAAAGAGCCCGTCGTGGCGCGCCGCGTCTTGGATCTTCTCAGTCAAGACGTACTTGAGGTGCTCGAGACGGCGCGCTGTGAGGTCAGTGCTGTGCTGCTCGGCTCTGTCTGCGCGGCTCGAGTCGGTCGACGATGGCGAGGTGTCGTGGACGTACTGCTCGACTGCGGAGCGGTAGATCGCCGTCACGAGCGCATCCGAGCGGTTGATCTGCGTGAGAGAGAAGACGTTAGAGACACTCATAGGACGCATGAGCTGCGAGTGATAGACGCACCTTGTTGTCCTGGAAAAGCTCTCGCGTGCGCTGTGTGTGCTGCGACATGGTCACGACTTGCGGCGCTGGCTCGAGCGCCACTGGCACTGGCGACAGCACTGGGAACGCCTGGCGGAAGAACGCCTCGAGGTCTTTCGGTGACGGCGCGTGGAACGACGTTGTCGTAGGCGCACTCACGGGGGCGGCAGGCGACGCAGCGACCGCAGTCGTAGTGGGTAGCGCACTGAAGTCGCCAAAACCATCGTCGTCATTGCCATCTGCAGCACTCACGAAGGACGTTGCAGCACCGGAACTCGACGCTTGTGGCGCAGCAAAGTCACCAAAGGCGTCGTCGTCATCGCCACTTGCTGCTGCGCCACCAGAATTCTGCTCAAAGTCTCCAAAGTCGTCGTCATCGTCGTTGCTTGTGTTCTGGCCAAAGCTGCCAAAGTCGCCAAAGTCATCGTCATTGTCGCCGTTTACGGCGCTCGAGCTCTGACCAAAGTCTCCAAACGCATCGTCGCCATCGTCGTCCTCAGCAGCAGACGCATCGCCAAACGCCACTGGGTGCGCAAAGTCCCCAAACGCATCGTCGCCATTGTCGTCCTCATTCGCGCCAGTGGCGTCGGCTGATGCAAACGCTGGCGCTGCTCCGAATGCTTCAAACGCATCGACTTGTGGCGCGTCGGCGTCTTGAGACGGAGCTGCAAAGTCACTGAACGCGTCACTCGGTTCGTCGTCGCGACCAAATGCAAACGTCACAGTGTTGTCAGACTGGATCAGAGCGCCGTCTGCGACGTCTTCAGGTGCGATCACAGTGTCACCGCTCGACTCGGGACTGCTGATCTTGCTGCTCGAGAACGACGCGTCGTCTCGTCGGTCAGTCTCGACTGCGTCGTCGTGTGGCTCTGCTGTACTCGTGAGATGTGTTGGCGACTGCAGGAGCGTCGCAGCGCTCGCTACAAACGACATCCGCATCTCGCCCGACGCGCTTGCAACAGGCGACGACTCGTACGAGACGAACGCAAACTGCGAGTACGCTGCTGGCGACGGCTGCGAGTCGTCACACAAAGGTGCAGGCGCTTCAGTTGCGTCTGCAGCCGCATCGTGTGTGGCAATGGGGCTCGTCACATCCGCGACTGCGCCGTCGTTGCCGTCAGGTAGAACGGTCCACTTGACCGCAACGTCTTCATGCGCTGCAGTGTCCACTACGTCGCTCGGTCGCTCTTCGTGAAGGCTCGCTCCTTCCTGAAGCAACTCGCTCTCGCTGTCTGCTGCAGCCACCGCGGTCTCAAACAGCGTCGCTGTCGTCGTCGTCACAGACGCCTCGTGCGCTGTTGTCGATGCGCTGAACGACGCAGCAAACGGCTCTGCTGCTGCTGCTGCTCCAGGCGACGGAAACGCGCTCGAGACGCTCGTGAGGTCGCCCAGCGTCAGTCCCGACGTCGAAGCCGCGAGGTCTGTCGCGCCACGCGCACGGTCATCGTCTGTTTGGGCACGGAGCTCGAGCGACAGATCGGGCGTCGAAAGACTGAAGAGGTCGTCGTTCCCAAAGAACGCCGTCGTGCCGCTGGTGCTCGCAAAGCTGTCGCTGAACGACGTCGCACTCGCAACAGGCGAGAACGACAGGAGCTCGCCGACCGACACGTGCGCGGCAAACGACGCCGACTTGGTCGCTGCGCCGCTGTTGCTGCTCTTGACTGGACTCAGCGCTGGCGTTGACGCTGCGCGCGGCGGCGGCAGCGCAAACTTCGACGCTGTCGACGGCGACGACGCGCTCAGCGCAGCAGGCGAGTCGAGCAGGAACGACGAGAGACTCGATGGCGCGCCGCTCGCTGGCGCACTCGACGACAGCAGCAGTGGCGAGAACGACAGGAGCTCAGCTTCTGCGACTGGCGCACTCGATACAGCGCTAGTGCTGGTACCGGCGCTGGCAAAGATGTCGTCAGGAAGCAACGACGACGGCGCTGGCGCTGCAGCTGACGGTGTTGTGACTGGCGAGAACGACAGCAGCGGCGAGCCGAACGCGAGGCTCACTGCGCTTGTCTGTGCGTGCGACTGTAGCGTCGATGCGCTTGCGTCTGTGGTAGTGCCGCTCGCAAATGAGGCAGCGGTGCTGCTCGTCACAGTCGTGGCTGTCGTCACATTCACAGTCGCAAATGCGCTGCTGCTGGCTGAGGCGCTGAAGCTGCTCGTGCGCGACGCGTTCGCTGACTTGGGCGCTTCGTGCACAATGTCAGCGAACGGGTTGTCATACTCGTCGTCGTCGAACAAGATCGCTGGCAGCGCAACTGTAGCAGCAGCAGCTTGTGCGAACGGCGCCGACAGCGGAGCGAACACGTTGTTGGTGCTGTTGTTGTTGTTGCTCGTTGGTGCTGGGGGCGACGAAGCCGGCGCTGCGGCTGCGAACGCACCAAACTCGTCGTCGTCGCCAAATGCAGCAACACTATGGAGCGCATTGCTGTTGCTGCTGCCGCTGCTGCTGAACGTCGACGACATGGCCATCTCCCGCACACGCACACACACACGCACTAAGGTGCTCTTGAATTGAGGGCGTGCGTGGCCGCTTGTGAAAAGTGCTGAGCTGGCTCAAACAGCACATGCGAGCGCGCAATAATCGAGGTCATTCATTCGATTCCTTATATCCAATTTCGTATGTACATTCTACTTGTTTCGTTTATGAAACATTATGGTGCACAAGCCAGCCAAATGCCTCAAAGTGTTTGTTACTGCTTTCAAATTGTTTCAATCGATCGAGTCTCGTGATTCTCATTCAATCAATCAATGCGATTCTCCATCACTTTGAGACTCTTGACACCAACACCAACTCAGTCTCTATCAGTCACATGTCGGCACTCAAACACTTGCTCAATCGTGTGTCGCCGGAGTCCAGGCTGTTCGTGTGCAAGCAAAGACGCTCGACGTCGCGATCGATCGGAATGCAAAGGAGCGGCAGGAGACGAAGCTACTCCTCGCCGAGATCCGATCGGTGACGAAGCACATCGCCACGATTACGGACGAGTGTCTTGCACAGAACGCGCGCCACAGCGTGGTGACCAAGGCCGTACCTGGCTGGGCTTACATGTAGACCAAGGACGTCGAAGGCGGTGCGGACGCGAAGGCCAAGGCCGTCGAAGACATCGCTGACGCAAAGACCAAATGCGTCGAGGCGACGCGGAAAGCAGACGCGGAAAGCCAGGACTTTGAAGCGATCTACGATGTTGACAGGAGATCAAAGTCACCGCGTCGGACGCGACAAGCGTGTGTGAAGCCACATCGTACATACATACTAGTACTCGCTTGCGTTTGCTCTCCTTTGGTTGGTTTGTTGTGTTGCTCTTGCACATCCTCTCGCTTGCTGTGACTCGTACTCATGTCGCTACTTCCGTCGTCGCCATCGCTCTATGTCGCTTCAAGTCGCGGCGTGTGGAGTCGAGTCCTGATGTCAAGCGTGTTGAGAGTGCGTGGTGTTTTTCGTGCATACTCGAGCTTCGCGCATTGCAATGCTGCCGATGCATGCGTCGAGGTCGACTCGTGGTCGCGCCAGTGGGCTGAGCTTTTGGACTGCTGCGTCGAGGCCGTAGCTGTCACGTATAGTGAAATAAGTGAGGAAGTACACTCGCGCACCCGCTCTTGCGTCCACTATAGTAGTCAAAAGCACTGTGAAATGCGCAGCGAGCCCTGAAACGCTTATTGACTTGGAAATGTATGTGGCGTGAAACAGTATTTGAAGTTTTGATAGTGAAAAAACGAATCTGAAACGCTTATTGACTTGGAAATGTATGTGGACTGAAACGCCGGTTTGAAGATTTGATAGTGACGAAAGTGCGGTTTTGAGACTTTGAATACAAAAGTCAAGTGAAGTGCTCACTAATTTGAAAATTGAACAACTCATTGAAGCTGTGTATGCAGGTGCTCAATAAGTTTTCAAAGGTTTTCAAAGGAAATTCTAATCATTTGTTGGCAACAGAGTGAATGTTACATAAATTATTACAGTAGTTTGCAAAAATGTGCGCCACAATGAACTTGTAGTACTTCAACATGGGGCAAAAATAGTCAGTTCTCATTCTATAGTTGGATGAAGTGATGCGATTGTCAGCACCAGACTGCTGCTACCCTCCTCGCCTGAACAACACTTGCCGGATCAGCTCGCAGAAGACGCCTAGCTCAAGGAGCGCGCCATGCCTCGCGTGCGATGGGTGCTCGCTGTTGCTGTGTTCATCACCAGCATCAGCACGTACTGCACTTGCCTCGTGAGCGCGCAGTCGGCACTTGGCATCGCGAGGACTTGTGGCCTCGAATCGAATCGCAGCAGCAGTAGGAGCAACACCACCACCACCAGCAGTCGCAGCTCCGAGATCATTCCCCACCGAGTTGCCAGCGACCTCGTGTCCACGAGTCTCACAAGACGCTCGAGCGCTCGATGCACTGACGCACATTGCGACGTCACGCACGTCGACACAGCGCTTCTACCAGACTTTTGGAACGTACGGGTGCACACACACGCACACTGCTCTCTCTCTCTCTCTCTCTTGAAGACTTGTGCTCGCGGTTCTCACTTGCACTTGCTCGTACTCTTAGACACAAGGCACTGTCGATCCGCGCATCGCGACAAACGGCGCAGAGCCGCCTGAGCAGCTCGTGAAAGTGACGGACCGACGGCACCGACACCCAGTGTTTGCGACCGTGTGCTCGATCGCGTTCTTGCTCACGATCATCACGATCATCATCGTGTGCACGCAGTGATAGACACACAGCGTCCTAGACGCGCTCAAGTCTTCATGCGGGTCCTATTTCCATGCAGGACCGACCATCACCTTCCTACTACAGTAGACAGTAGACTCTCCTCGCTCGCTCGCTCTCTTCGGATCCCACTCGCTCGCTGCCTTCGCTGCTGTCAACGCAGTCGCTCGCCTCCTACTCGTGCGTGAACGACGAGTCGTCGTCGTGTGCGACGGACGTGCGCTGCTCGAGCTCCTGCGTGAGCGACATCATGCGGAAGCGCTGGACCTCTTCCTCCAGGATGAACGTCACTTTGCGCTCGTCAATGTACTTGCGCTCAAAGTAGTGGCACCGCGCAAGGAGCTGGTCGTTCTCCTCCGTGAGGAACTCGGCCTCCTGCGCGCGGTCCTGCGCGTCCTTCTCGGCTTGCGTGAGCAGCACCTGGAGCGAGTCGTTCGCGCGCATCAAGCTGTCGACTTGGACGTACAGCTCGCGCTAGCACAACAAGCAGCAACGGCGTCAGGTCCAGTCCATCGCATGACAGCAGGACATTGGTACATAGCACCACTGACGCACCATCATCTCGTCTTTGCCGTCACTGTCAGTCGCACATCGCGAGTCGCCAAGCGCACCACAGATAGAAAGAGAGAGTCAGCGTGTGAGTCCAAGTACAAGCACAAGCTAGAGCTTACATCCATGCGCGTGGACGCACTCTTTGGCGTTCTCGAGACGCAGTTCGTGGAGCTGCACAGGGACGCTCATGAGCTGCTGCTGCTGCTCTTGCAAGACGCCGATGACGTGCTTGAGCTCTTGCTGCTGGCGAATGAGCGCGGCGATCGTCTGCTGCTGTTGAAGAAACTGCGACGCACTGATCGTGATCGACTTGGTGCGCGACGTCGACGACACGGACGCGTGGCGCCGACTGCTGCTGTTGTAGCCGTCGCTCTCGTCGGTCGACAGGCGCCGGTGCGCTGCTGTGGCACTGCTACTCACGCCTGCGTACCGGTTCATTGGCCGACTTGGCGCTGGCATCGACGACGGCACTGGTGCGCGCTTGTGGCCATTCCGGAGCGCCGAAGCGACTGCAACAGACGCTGAGCGTCCGCGCGTTGTCATGTGCGGCTCGTCCACGTGGCTGTCGCTGTCGTCCTGCGTCAGGTCGCTCATCTGGAGCGCCAAGCGAATCGGACTCACGCTCCGCATGCGCATGCGGCGGTTCTCTCTCGCGCGCTGCTTCTGCGGCGTCGAGCGCATTCGCGTCGTCGAGCGCGACGAGGACGTCGACGACGGCGGTGGTGGTGGTGGTCGTGGCTGCGGCATCTCGCCAGCAGCAGACGCGACGGGGTGGCGATCCGAGAGCTGCACGTGCGTCTGGAAGAGGTGGTAGTCCTGCGACGACGAGCTGTGGACTGAAAAGTCTCGACTCACACCTGGCGCCGCAAAGTCGATCGAGTCGGTCGACGCCGACGGCTCGAGCTCGCTCGCGTAGAGTGGCGACGGCGCGTCGTTCTTTGCAAAGAGCTGATAGGACGCGACCGACGCGAGCGTCCAGAGAGGCGACGGACCGTGCGTGAGTGCGAGCGAGCGGATCGAGAGCAGTGACTGACAGACTGGAAGATCGAGCGCGGACGCACCGGGTTGACATCGTCACGTGCTGGCTCGACTGAGAGGTCTGTGATCGTGAAGCGGCTCTTGCGCTTGACGCTGTGAACAGCGAGTGCGTGAGCTACAAGACACGTACGAGCACTACAGCAGCAGCAGTGAACGAAGATCGCACCGTCGATCGAGAGGGCGTTGGCTCGCGTCGTCTGCGCGCTTGTGGTCGCGGTGCACAGGCACTGGCGACGGTGTTGCTGGTGCACTCGCTGCGCCACTCGCGACAGCATTCAGCGCTGCGGCGCTCTGGACATCGATCGTGAGACTCGCTTGCGTGTGGAATATTGGCGACTGCTTGGGCAAGAAGAGGCACATGTGACGGAGGCACGCGAGTGAGTGAGTGAGTGAGTGAGGCGTTCATGATCCGAAGCACTGCGAGTGTACGAGTGCGAACGTACGCGCGGCTGGTGCGTCAGGTCTTCGCTCACAGCGCGGACAAGCGGCAGTGGCGGCAGCGTCAGTGGAGCAGCCGCCGCACTGACTGCAGCGTGGTCGAGCGAGGCGTCGTGCGATCCAGGCGATGGCTCTGGCTCATCGTGCACGACAGCAGGCGCTATGACTGTCAAGAGCGATGGCGCGATCGCCACTGAATGCGTTGATGTAGCAGCGGCATCGCTTGGCGCTTTGTCCATTGGCACGAGTAGCACTGTAGCTGCTGGCGCGGCGACGTCGTGTTCAGGCGACTGCATGGGCGGCAGCACGACTGGCACGACCGCTGCGATCGACGCTGCTGCAGTCACTGGATCCGTTGTGGTCTGCAGCGCAAACGCTGCGACCTCGTCGGCAGCGAGTGCGTCTGCGAATGCTCGACTCGGCGCAGCGACGACGCCACTGAGCGGCAGGACTGCAGCGCCAGCGCCAGCGCTCGCAGACAGCGGTGTGTCGTCCTGGAAGTGCGGCGCAGACGACTGCGCCTCGGCCGCACACGGCGAGCTTGGTGAGATCTCTGTGATCGTGAAGCGGCCCTTGCGTTCCACGCGCGCGCTGCGCGGTCGCGGCACCGACGCCTCCATCATGTCGCGACTGCGGCGCTGCGCTCGAGGTGACGACGACGCCTTCACTCACTCTCGCATCTTGCTTGGCTTGAGTTGGTGCTGTCCGGTTTTTCTTCACGCTCTGGATCGCTCTAGAGAGTGTGCTACATCACATGTGGCACACACTCCAAGTTGCAGTTGCCGCATTCCCACTCACATCTTGATGATTGTATGAACATGAAGGATTACAAACACACAATCGTTGCTGTGGGATTCTAAACACAACATGGATGCAGTACACAATGCGATCAACGCAGTCGTGTGTGGTGGTCGTCGTGCTGCTGCTGCTGCTGTCACGTCCTCTGGCAAAGACGACTCGAGACACGATGGCGTCTCTACAGCGAGTGCTTGTCGTCCCAGAGCTCGTTCGGATGGATCGTGAGGTCCACGGCCTCGGCAGTCTCGTACAGCTTCGAGTCGTCGCCTTCGTAGAGACCCTTGAACACCGTCGCGACGATGTGGTCGTGGCGCTGCATGAGGAGCTTGAGCTCGTGCGGCACGTCTGGGATCGAGCGCTCGATGAAGACGGCGAGCATCAAGCACACTTGGCACGACACGACAAACACAAACGCCTTGGTCGACTCGGACATCGACGAGTCCTCAAACAGCGGCGACGTCCAGAGGATCAGCGCGCAGTTCGTCCCGAGCGCAATGTACGACATGAAGCGCAGGATGTAGAACCACGCGCCGATGCTCTTCGCGGGGTGCGGGAACGGCCGGCGGTGCACAAAGCAGAGCTGTTCATCCACACATGTGTACCATGTCAGCCAGTCACAGCAAGTTCCAACAACAAGTGAACAAGCAAGAGACGCACCTTGACCGAGTCGACGTGGACTTCAGCCATGTTGTTCGCGAGCGCGAGGAGCGGCGTGAGCGGGAACGCGACGACGAAGAGCGTGATGAAGCCGTACTGGATGACCATCTCGTTGTAGTCTTCAAACGCCTCGTTGTGCTCGTACGGCATGAGCTTCGCCTGCTCCTCAATGTAGTTGTGGCTCGCTTTCGCGTCGACGGCGTTGCGCTCGCGGAAGAGCTGGTAGCGGTACTTGAGGTACGGCACGACGACTTCGAGCGTGTTGCCGACGATGATGCGGATGAGGAAGAGCACGAGGAGCTGCGACTGGAGCTCGCCCATGCAGTCGTCGTGCAGGCACTGGCCCTCGAGCGGGCGCTTGACGAACGCGATGTAGAAGAACGACGCGAACGAGTTGCAGAACTGGAACAGGAAGACCTTGATCACGAGGTGGTTCTCGTACTCGCGGTCCGTTCGGTGGTTCTCGTAGTCGTTCAAGCGCTTCGCGACGCCGCGGTAGACCGTGTTGAGAATCAAGATCTGCACGGCGTTCAAGCCCGTGACGCCGAGCGTGAGCGAGCTCCGGTACTTCTCGTCCACCGACGTGTTGCGCTCGTTGATCACGTGCTTGAGGAAGAAGAGCCCGACGAGCGCAATCACGACGATGCCGACCATCATGAGCACGACGATGACGGAGATCAAGAACGCGCGCCGGCGCTTCGCTTTGCTCTCGTACGTCATCTCCTCTGCGTCCGTGATCGGGTTGTAGCTCGTCGTGCCGCGGAACTGCGCGCGATACCGCAGCGTGCGGTGGAAGCCGTGGAGACCCCACATCGCATTGAAGAGACCGTTCTTGCGCTTCCAGACTTCGGCAAAGATCGACGACCAGACGACGACAAAGACTGCGAACGCAATGAGGATGAAGCCCTGGTCCTCGCCGCGCTGGATGTCCTGCGTCTGGATGACTGCGAACGTGATGATGCCGGCGATCGATGGGAACACGAGCATCTTGGTGTAGAACCCGAGCCAGGCAAAGTACAGCGCGATCTTCTCGCCAAAGTAGAACCGGATCTTGTTCAGCGGCTGGTTGAGCATGAGCCACCGCAGCGCCCACGTGCTCCGGAGCTCCGCGAGCGCAGTGTCGTCGTGGAGCGCAAACATGTCGCCAGTCAGGTACTCGGCCACGACCAGCGCGTCCGTGTTGATGTGGCGCGTGACGATGCCAGACGCCAAGCGAATGCGGTCTTTCTGCGTGAACAGCGTCTCTTCGCGCTTGCCGCCCCACGCGATCGGGTACCGACGGTAGTACGGCTGGTACTTGGCTTCGTGGCGGTAGTCGGCAAACGCCGAGAAGTACGTCATTGGGTCGTACGACAGACCGAGGAGCGCCGACCAGAAGCGCTCGGACAGACTGCCCTTGTACGTCCGCGCCGACTCGTCGACTGGGAACTGACCGTCGGCCTCTTCCGTGTGGCCCCACACCTTGAGCTTGTGGCTGAGCTTCGGGTGGAACTCGTCGCCGCGCGTCATGAGCAGCGGGTCCATCTCGGGAAACTCCGAGTCTTCGTGCGCCGACCCGCGCGTGTGGCGCAAGTGCTCAATCGACTCGCGCCACGCGTCGTCGCCAATCTCCTGCCGAATGATGTTGTTCTTGTCTGCGTGTGCCCACATGTCGAACGGTTTGTTGCTCACTTGCAAGCGATAGTCCGTGCGATCGGCCTCGACGCGCAAGTCGTTGTCGTCGGCTTTGATCGTCATGATGATCTAGCAACAACAACAACATCAACAACATGTTGCGTCAGAACAAGGACCAAGCAAAGGCGAGTTGTCGACAAGAACTTGCAAACAACACGCACAACACACGCGCAACAACTTGCAGACAACAACTTGCAGACAACACAAACAACTTGCAAACAACAGCAACGCACCTCGTCGCTGTCGCAACTCAGGAACATGCGCGTTGTCAAACCACACGCGAGTTGCACGCGCCGCGCAATCGCCATGGCGACGGTCTCGCAGAACTGCACTTCAGTCGTCGGTGCGCGTGAGCCTGTGAGCTTTTCGTACTCGGCCTCAAGGATGCGCTCCTCCGTGAGCAAGCGCCGCTGTTCAGCTTTGTCGCTGTGGTCATTGTCTGCGTCTTTTGGCACGAGGTCGTTCCCGAGGTCGTCCAAGTAGCACCGCTTCGTCCGGAGCACGCGCGCGAACGGGTCGATCACGATCTTGCCGTGGCGCTTGCTCTTGTGGCGGTCCTTGCCCGTGAGCAGCGCCACGAACGCGTCGACCGTGAACTTCTCAGGCTCTTTCACTTCGCCGCCTTCGCGTCGTGGGAAGATCATGACGAGGTCGTGGTCGTACAACGTGTTCTCGTACGAGCCATTGCCAGTCGAGCCGATGAGGCCGTGCTCGCGGCTCGACTTGCTCGCGCCGAGCGTCTCCATGTGCTGACTAAAGTCCATGCGGATCTCGTGCGTGGGCGACTTCATGCCCTTGTACGACTCGTTCGAGTCTGTGCTCGACGCCATCGTTGTTGCTCAATCTAGCAAGTGAGAGAGAGAGTTGAGCAATGGCGCGAGCAAGCCGGAGCAAGTGAGTCGCGACGTACAGACAGCGATGCAAGCGAGCACAAACACAAGCAGACGCACTCACAAGCACACACCTGAAGCTGCAAGAGCTACACGCGCACAGTCGTCGCTGTCGTCGGTCGAGTGCGCGCGAGTCGGTCGAATCGAGAATGGCCGCGACGACAAGGACGACATTGCGAGCAAGGAGCTCACATACAGTGGCCAAGTGAGTAGAAGCTGGCAGCCGAAGCGATTCTCCGCATCTTATAGTATTCCCAAAGTAAAAATGCGAATGTCTAGAATGCGGTCAGAAAAAGCGGGTAGTGACACGCGAAAGGGCAAAAGTGAGGTGCCGCACATTTGTGACCAATTGCGACTAATCGAGCAAGAGACCACATGACGATGGATCGAGCTCAACTCCAAGGTTCGCTTTCGCTTTCGACCTCATTGCTATCGATGCTCAAGCGGGCGTGGACTGCTACAAGGCTCTAAGCGAGCGATCAAACGAGCTTCTCAATATCGCAGTGCCATGCCAAGGTGGCGTTGATGCCGCCTTCGTCCTCGCTGAACTCGCGTGAATCTGCTTCGATTTTGCGACACGCAATACAAACCGCAAGCTGGTTTTCGGGGTTGTGTGACGTTGTGTGGTGCTGTGTGGACGCTGAGCACAACCACAGCAACGTTCGATGCTGTCGACGACTCGTGGTGCTTGTGCGTGGGTGCACTGAGCCGGTCGGTCGCACCGGCGCTCGTTGAAGCGCTTGACAACGAGACTGCTCGATGCCACGCAGCAACGAGCCAGTCGACCTCGACCTGCGCTTGTGCTCACACTGCGCTCTATAGCGAGCGCCTAACCGAACGGACACGACCGACATCTTCATCGTCTCGCTGACTAGCATCGAGGCAACGCGACAGCGAGCGTGATCGCGACACACTTGACAACACTGCAGCAGCATGGCGGACTTGCAAGCTCTTTATCTTACGCTCTAAGGTCTGATCGTTCCCTCACTCGCCTCCTACGACCTGCATCTCATTACGACCATCGATGGCTCTCTCGCTCTCGACTGTCGGTGGAGCGTCGTCGCTCTCAGTGCTGGCTGGTGTACTCGATCTCTCAGTACTCGCGGTACTCGATTCAGTGGCTTCGCTCGCAGTGCTGACGGATGCAGCGCCGTGGTCGGAGCTCGACGCGCCGGCGGAGTCTTGACTCGGTGCGCTCTCGCTCTCTGTGCTCGATGGCAGCCAGCCGTCGCTGTCCGAGACGTCGACTGCCACTGCACGTGCCTTGAATGCAAAGCGAGGCATGATCGACGTGCGCGACTGGAGCGAGAGCTCGGGCGACGCAGTGGTCGTCGCGAGGATCGACGCTTGGAGGCGCTGCTCGTCGTCATTGTCGTTGTCCTTCGGAGAGAGCGACAGCGCTAAGTCAAAGCGCGCGTGGCCAGCTCGTCTTGCTTCTCTTGCTTGTGCTGGTGGTGCGTCTGCTGCTGCTGGCGCGACGTGTGTCGGCAAGCGAAGCTCCTCAGTGATCGTCTCGTCATGCCCATTCACTGTCGCTGCCTCACTCCCGTGCGCAAGCTGCTGCTGCTCCTTGTCGTTGTCGTTGCCATCAGCAGTCGTACGAAGCGCACGGCACAGCTCGACGTCGTTGCTGCGCCATCGACGCCGCAGCTTCCTGCGCACGACGCGGTACATGCGGAAGGCCGACTGAATGCGCAGCGCCTGGCGATGGCGAAAGACGTAGCCGCGCACGGCGAGCTCGTCCACTTTCTCCTGCACCGTGAGGCTCTCGAGCGGCACGATGCGCTCCGTGAGCACGAGCAGCAAGTCCGTGAACCGCATCATCGACCCAGGGCACGACAAGTCGGCGCCGAGCTCGTGGTCCTGGATCACGCGCACGCGGAAGCTCAGCTCGGCAATGCGCGCTTCGATCTCGTGGAACGTCTCGCGCCGGCGCTGGTGCACTGCGAGCGCAAGGGCTGCGAGCGCAGACGGCGGCGTGTCCTCAGTCACGACTGCACTGAGCATGTCGCGGTGCGTCCCGAGCCCGAGCGGCGGCGCCAACGCGGTCAAGAGCGCGAGCAAGTGCTTCTTGTGCACGTACCCGAGCGCGCTCGTGTCAAAGGCGCTCCAGACGGTCTGGAAGCGCTTCACGTCGTCGGCTCTAAAGCCCAAGAGCTGAACCGACGCGTCCTTGTGCTCGCTCACAGCCGACGTGGACACGAACGTGTCGACCATCGTCGCGACGTACAGGTTCTGGAGAATGAGGCACACAAGGACGTAGAAGACGTGGTAGAACACGGCGCTCAGGACCGGCGAGCCGCAGTCGCTCGCGCGGTGCTGCGACGAGAACACGCCTGCAGCTGTGCACTTGGGCGGTCGAACGCTGCTTGCGATGTACGAGTCGTACCAGTCCTCGCCGGCTGTGAACTTGACAAACGCCGCGAACGCGCTCGGGAACGTGGCGTAGTTGAGGTTCGCGTCGAGTCCGACGTGCCAGCGCGTGAGCGAGAAGAGCTGCATGCCCACGGTCGCAAACACAAACACGACGTAGCCGAGCAAGAGCGTGACCTTGAGCGTGAGGCGCACGCTCCCAAGCAGCGTCTCAAACACGGTCTTGAGCGCGTCAAAGCGCGCGAGCACGAGCGCGAGGTGCTGAAAGTCGAACGCGCGCGTCATGCCGAGCACAAGCAGCACGGGCGAGTCGGACACGAGCGGCCCCACGAGCATCACGAACGCCGTCACGCTGTTCGTCGTGCGCCACGTGAAGCCTTTCATGAGGAAGTCGCGCCAGCCCATGGACACGACGCACATCGTCGCGTCGACGGCGTAGATGAGCGAGAAGACGTAGTGGCACCACCACACGCCACGACGACCGTCGTCCGAGTCACTGAAGTCACCGGTGGCTCCCAGCTGCCGACTGATGATCGGCGAGCGGTACCAGGCCAAGAGCACTGTGTGCACGAGCACCGTGCAGCTGCTGAAGCGCCGGAACGCCCGCGTCTGGACAAAGAGCTGCGCGTGCAAGAGCATCTTGTTGCGCGGCGGCGGGTACGTGGGCCGGAGCGCGAGGATCGCGTGCTTGCGCTGCATCCAGAGGAGCTGGAGGTTCGTGAGCAAGAGCGTGCCGTTGTAGCACCGAAAGTTGTTCATGAGGATGCCGGCGAAGACCTTGAGCAAGTAGAAGCGCGCGAAGAAGATGAAGAGCACGAAGAAGAGCGCAAAGTACGCCGACGCGTTCGTCACGGGCTGGTGCTCGCCGTCGACAATGTCCATCGCGAGGTTCAGCACCGGGAGCCAGCCTTTCTTGGACACGAGCACGACGACCGACCCCATTGCACCGGCGACGTTGTCAAAGTGCATGCCAGCGAGGTGCCCCCACACGCGCGGCACGAGCACGGCGTTCGTGGCGCTCGGGAACACGCCGTCGCACTCGGCGCGCGACGTCACGCTCGGGTCGTTGCAGAACGAGAACTTGCCGGCGAAGAACTGCATGCCGATCGTCGCGAACGAGTAGAACAGGAAGAGCGTGATGACGACGCAGTACAGCACTTGCTTGGCCGACTGCTTGAGCGCTTCGGTGATCACGCGGAACGTCTTGACGCGGTAGAACACGCGGATCGGACCGAACGCGCGGCTGAGGCGAAAGAGCGTGACGAGCGTCGAGTGCGGGAGCAAGAGCAGGAGCGAGCACGCGAGGAGCACAACCATGTTGATCTGGTTGAACCGGTTCGAGAGGTAGCTCCGCGGCGTGAAGAGGAAGCCGCGCGAGACGACTTTGATCGTGAACTCGAAGAGCATCACGAGCGCAAAGACGACGTCAATGAGCGTGTTGAACTCCTGCAGGAGCGACGAGTAGAGCGGGCTCTGGATCGTCAGCAGGACCGTGCGGATCACGATCGCCGTGAAGATGAACTTGTCGGTCTCTTTCTCCAAGCGCTTGCACCTGAGACGGAAGCGCGAGTGCGGCGGGAAGAGGAAGAGCGAGACGTCGGACGTGAGCCAGTCGCCGCTAAAGAAGCGCCGGATCGACCCGCGCACGCCGCTGCCGTAGCCAGTGATCACAGTCTCTTCGTCATGGCGCTCAGAGCGCTGGCTAGACTCGTCAGTTGGCGAGCTACTCTGGAGCTGGAGCTGTTGCTGTTGCTGCTGTGCACGCTTGAGGTGCATCGGCGACGAACTGCCGCTGCTGGTGCCGTTTATGCCACTACTGCCGTTGCCATCAAGACGTTGGTACTTGACACCGGCGTTCCGCACGGCGCTACCGCCGCTGCGGCTACCAGAGCCACTGCTCTTGAGCTTGAGAAAGTCGGACGTTGGGATCACGCTCAAGAGCCGGAGCTTGAGCTCTTCGGTCACGCTCATTTGGATCTTGGCGCGCTTCTCGGCGCTCCCAGCGAGCGTCGCGTACACGACGTCGCTCTGGTACAGCTCGCTGAACTCTTGGAGGAACGTGTACTCGTCAAAGTGGTGGATGCGCTGCATGACGAGCATGCGCTCTTGGAAGATCGCACTCAGCGTCTTCTTGCGCTCGTCCTCTTTCATAGCAAAGTTGCGCAAGAGCACGACGAGCATGAAGTTGAGCACGAGGTAGACGCAGACGATGAAGTACGTCATGTAGTACGCCAGTGCGACGCTGAAGGACGAGGCCTGGAGCGAGGCGTGGAAGATCTGCCACGTGTTGCCACCACACGAGATCTTGAAGAGCGTGAGGAGACTGTCGCCGAACGTGTTGTAGTGCGAGCGCATCGCGAGTGGGAACTTGCCGCCAAAGAGGTTCATGCCCACGACTGCAAAGACGCTGTTGAGCAGGACGTGGAAGGCGCAGAGGCTCAGGAAAGCCGGGACGCTCGCGAGGATCGCGTCGAGGACCTGGACCATCTCGTTCTTGTGCCGCACGATCCGGAACGGCCGCACGACGCGGAAGATGCGCAACACAAAGATCGCGCGGGCGTAGCGCTCCGAGTACAGAAAGAGCGACGTTGCGAGGCACGCATACTCGAGGAACGCAGCCGAGAGCACGATGAAGTCGAGGCGGTTCCACGGGTTCTTGAGGTACTGCACGAGACCGCCGGCGTTCGCACACACGATGACAAACTCACCGGCGTAGACAAACACGAGCGCGTTCTCGACGCCGTAGAGCCGCGCAGCGTACGCAGCGCTCATGCCGTGGTACTCGAGCGCAAAGAGGATCGAGTTGCCAAACACGACGAGGTTCATGAAGTGCTCAAAGCAGCCCGAGTCGCCGATTGCAGCGATGCGGTCCATCGTCGCGCTCCCGGGCTCGAGGAGAAAGAAGATCCGGTGCTGCCGAAGGCGGAAGCGGCCGAGGAACGCGCTGTCTGGCTCACCGACAGGCGTGAACAGCGGCGAGTGGAGCACGGTGTCGCGCGCTTGGACGCGGTAGCCGCGCCAGCGATCGAGCACGAGCTGCACGACGTCTGGGAACATCTCTGTGCCGGATGGGAACTGCACCCGCTGCTTCTTGATGTACGCTTCGCGCGCTGCGGCGCGTTGCTCGAGCTGCGCGACGCGGTGGAACGTCACGGCGATGTAGCTCCCGCGCACGATGCCGACAAAGAGCGAGAGGATCATGTACGAGACAAAGACCATGAGCGCGATGAAGTAGATGATCGAGAAGTACGACGATGCCTGGAGCGCGCCATCGAGCGACGTGCCAAAGCCTGAGCGGAGCGAGATGAGGAACACGGTCGCGAACGACGCCTGGAACGAGTGGAAGCCCGTGTAGCCGTTGTTTGGGGGCGTCATCGCGATGCACTCGAGCGGCGCGCGGCAGTCACCGGCGACATCGATGCGGCAGAACTTGTTTGGGAACGCCGCGACGTACTCGACGCCGTTCACGACTTGCGTCGGGAGTGCGCCAGTGCTGAGCAGACTGGTGCTACTCCTGGCGATTGACGTGAGCGGCACGGCGCAGCGATGCGAGAGCGAATCGTTGAAGAGGTACATGCCGAGGATCGCAAAGAGGAAGAGGTAGTAGAGGTAGCAGAGCACGGCGTTCGCAGCCATCGGGAGCGCGCCGAGAACCGTCTCGACGATCTCGTGGAAGCCTCGCCAGCTCTTGAACATGCGCGCGCAGCGAAAGAGCCGCAGCGAGAGCATGTTGAAGCCCGCGAGCGACGAGCTCGGGATCATCGCGACCCAGCTCACGACGACGACGACAAAGTCGAACGCGTCCCACTTGCGCCGCAGGAGCGGCCGGAAGCCTTCGAGTCCAATCACTTTGGCGACTTGCTCGACCGTGAGCAGGAGCAGCAAGATGACTTCGATCGGCGAGAGGTTCTCAGTCATCATCGGCTTCGTGGTCACAAGGAGCTGCTCGTCGTAGTCGACAATGAAGGGCTGGAGCGCAATGAAGAGCATGTTTGAGACGACGGCGATGAACATGAGGAGCTCAAACGACGGATGCGTAAAGAGCTGGTAGCACCGCGTCGAGAGACCGCGCGGGAGCGGGATGTCACTTGCGTCGCACAGGTCGATCGTGCCCGAGAGGTTCGCTTCTGCGAGGAAGAACGACTGCGCAATGTTGCGCGTCTTCGCGTCTTCGAACTCAACGTCGAACGTCTGCATGACATCGACAAGTCGCATGGCGTCCGAGTCACTTGCGCCTGCGTCTTCGGACGATGCAAGCGGCGGTGTACACAGCGAGAGGCATCGGTCGTCGCTCTCTGGCAGCTCGTCGTCGTCGACGTACTTCATCGTGCGAACAAAGTTGGTCGTCTGGCGCCCTTCACGCACGCTCCGCACGTCGTGGAGGTTCACGCTCGCACTGCGCTGCTGCAGATGCTGGAACCGCCCAGTGTTGCGCCACAGCAACGTCATTTTGTCCTCCTGGAGCTCGAGCACGCCACGGAGCGGCTCGCCTCGTGTGCCGTGGAAGACTGCGCGGACCACGCCGTCGCGCAGTCGGTCTCGAAAGGCATCGAGCAGCAGCTCGTCTGGAATTGCGCGGCTGTGGCTGTTGTGTATGATCGGATTGGTGCGGGCAGCCAGCACTTGGCGAGGTCGCAAGAGTGGGCGGACGGTCGCGTTGAGCGGTGCGTGCATCGTCGAGTGCAACAGCGAGAGCGAGAGTGAGCGCAAGCAAGGCGGTGGAGGTGTAGTTGGTTGGGTTTCGAGACGGCTGCCGTCGCGGTCGCTGCAGTACAAAAGCGCTGAAGTGTGCAACTGGACTCGGCGAGTGCTCAGGTGTCACGCCGCGGCATCGCAGCGCGCACGACGCAGTGACAGTGGCAGCACCAGCAGGTCGAGAAAGCCCGCCAAGCGAGCAAGCGATCGCTCGAGTGTGTGAGTGAATGTGCTGATGTTGTGCGTGTCGCGGCGGCGGTCGTGGCCCCTATTCTTGATCGCGCTGTCTATTGCGAGGAGTTTCGCTCGAACGTTGTAGTTGGAATTGTTCAGACACACTTTCTCGAGATGTGGTGCTAGCTCGACATCGAGAGGATGATCGACTCAACCAAAGACCTTGGGTGTGTGAACGCGACCCAAGATGCTTGAGAGTCCATCGCGATGCAAGTGTACTTGCTTGGCGCTGGAGCACTCATTCACACGATGTGAGTTTGCTTATCGTGACCTCGAACCATTGGGACTGAGCCGACTATCTCTCATCGTTCGCAAACTCATACCTTCATTCAAGCAGTTGATGCCCCGAAGAGAGCAAGCGCATGTCTGTGCCTGCTTGAGGAACCTGTCAGGTGCTTGTTGTTGCCGTCATCTGACGTAGGAAGTGCTCGATCGGAAGCAAGTGGCACTCACTCCAGTGGGTCTCAACCTCGAGTGCGTCTCCAGTGCGTCTCCAAGTCAAGCAAGACGCGAATCCGGACTATCCTTAGGTCTTGCTCAGTCGTGACCTGAGCCTCCACAAGCTTTCGACCTGTGCAGTTGTGCAGTGCTGCGCTCCAAGCGTCTTTGTCGAACGCACAGCATTGCACGCACAGCATTGCACGCACAGCGTCACAGCGTGCACTCGCACTCGGAGCAATGAGCGGCTACGACGGTCGCACGAAAGGCAAGCGCTTTCGCAAGCCGCAGTCGGGTGGCTCGAACGTCAAGGAGCGCTGGAAGTACCTCAGCGCACAGACAGACGACGTGCTTCACGGCAGCAGCAGTGGCGATAGCGCAAAGCACGTTGGATCGCGAGGCACCAACACGGCGTCCACATCTGTGAAGAAGCAGCAGCTTCCTCGAGCAGCACTCGGGACTGCACCAGTGCGCTCGACAGGCTTTGACATCGACGGCGACGGCCAGATCGACGTGCGCGAGATGCGGCTTGCCAAGTTCCTCGACGCAATGGTGCACGAGCGGCAGCAGCAACGTACAGACCAGCAGGGACACGAGCAACCCATGCCGAGCGAGCTGATGGAGACCGAGCTAGCACGCATGCGGCAAGAAGCGGGGCGGCTGCTCATTGCGAAGGAGTTTGTCGAACGCAACCACGATCGCCTCTGGCGCTACAGCTCGGTCTTCACAGGCAAGAGCGAGCAACAGAGCGCAAAGTTCATTGCGTCGTTACCATCAGCTTTGATCGTCATGATGATCTAGCAACAACAACAACATCAACAACATGTTGCGTCAGAACAAGGACCAAGCAAAGGCGAGTTGTCGACAAGAACTTGCAAACAACACGCACAACACACGCGCAACAACTTGCAGACAACAACTTGCAGACAACACAAACAACTTGCAAACAACAGCAACGCACCTCGTCGCTGTCGCAACTCAGGAACATGCGCGTTGTCAAACCACACGCGAGTTGCACGCGCCGCGCAATCGCCATGGCGACGGTCTCGCAGAACTGCACTTCAGTCGTCGGTGCGCGTGAGCCTGTGAGCTTTTCGTACTCGGCCTCAAGGATGCGCTCCTCCGTGAGCAAGCGCCGCTGTTCAGCTTTGTCGCTGTGGTCATTGTCTGCGTCTTTTGGCACGAGGTCGTTCCCGAGGTCGTCCAAGTAGCACCGCTTCGTCCGGAGCACGCGCGCGAACGGGTCGATCACGATCTTGCCGTGGCGCTTGCTCTTGTGGCGGTCCTTGCCCGTGAGCAGCGCCACGAACGCGTCGACCGTGAACTTCTCAGGCTCTTTCACTTCGCCGCCTTCGCGTCGTGGGAAGATCATGACGAGGTCGTGGTCGTACAACGTGTTCTCGTACGAGCCATTGCCAGTCGAGCCGATGAGGCCGTGCTCGCGGCTCGACTTGCTCGCGCCGAGCGTCTCCATGTGCTGACTAAAGTCCATGCGGATCTCGTGCGTGGGCGACTTCATGCCCTTGTACGACTCGTTCGAGTCTGTGCTCGACGCCATCGTTGTTGCTCAATCTAGCAAGTGAGAGAGAGAGTTGAGCAATGGCGCGAGCGAGCCGGTGCGAGTATGGCGAAAGTCGCAGCAAGCGTGAGGATGTGCAAGAGCAACACAACAAACCAACCAAAGGAGAGCAAACGCAAGCGAGTACTAGTATGTATGTACGATGTGGCTTCACACACGCTTGTCGCGTCCGACGCGGTGACTTTGATCTCCTGTCAACATCGTAGATCGCTTCAAAGTCCTGGCTTTCCGCGTCTGCTTTCCGCGTCGCCTCGACGCATTTGGTCTTTGCGTCAGCGATGTCTTCGACGGCCTTGGCCTTCGCGTCCGCACCGCCTTCGACGTCCTTGGTCTACATGTAAGCCCAGCCAGGTACGGCCTTGGTCACCACGCTGTGGCGCGCGTTCTGTGCAAGACACTCGTCCGTAATCGTGGCGATGTGCTTCGTCACCGATCGGATCTCGGCGAGGAGTAGCTTCGTCTCCTGCCGCTCCTTTGCATTCCGATCGATCGCGACGTCGAGCGTCTTTGCTTGCACACGAACAGCCTGGACTCCGGCGACACACGATTGAGCAAGTGTTTGAGTGCCGACATGTGACTGATAGAGACTGAGTTGGTGTTGGTGTCAAGAGTCTCAAAGTGATGGAGAATCGCATTGATTGATTGAATGAGAATCACGAGACTCGATCGATTGAAACAATTTGAAAGCAGTAACAAACACTTTGAGGCATTTGGCTGGCTTGTGCACCATAATGTTTCATAAACGAAACAAGTAGAATGTACATACGAAATTGGATATAAGGAATCGAATGAATGACCTCGATTATTGCGCGCTCGCATGTGCTGTTTGAGCCAGCTCAGCACTTTTCACAAGCGGCCACGCACGCCCTCAATTCAAGAGCACCTTAGTGCGTGTGTGTGTGCGTGTGCGGGAGATGGCCATGTCGTCGACGTTCAGCAGCAGCGGCAGCAGCAACAGCAATGCGCTCCATAGTGTTGCTGCATTTGGCGACGACGACGAGTTTGGTGCGTTCGCAGCCGCAGCGCCGGCTTCGTCGCCCCCAGCACCAACGAGCAACAACAACAACAGCACCAACAACGTGTTCGCTCCGCTGTCGGCGCCGTTCGCACAAGCTGCTGCTGCTACAGTTGCGCTGCCAGCGATCTTGTTCGACGACGACGAGTATGACAACCCGTTCGCTGACATTGTGCACGAAGCGCCCAAGTCAGCGAACGCGTCGCGCACGAGCAGCTTCAGCGCCTCAGCCAGCAGCAGCGCATTTGCGACTGTGAATGTGACGACAGCCACGACTGTGACGAGCAGCACCGCTGCCTCATTTGCGAGCGGCACTACCACAGACGCAAGCGCATCGACGCTACAGTCGCACGCACAGACAAGCGCAGTGAGCCTCGCGTTCGGCTCGCCGCTGCTGTCGTTCTCGCCAGTCACAACACCGTCGGCCATAGCGTCAGCGTGAACAGTTAGCAAACTTGAGCCCGAGAAGACCTCTCTCCCAGCTGCAGACCTCGCATCGCCTCTGACAGCCGACGCGCTCGCACTCGACGACGTCGTGGCGTACAAGACGCTGACACTTTGTATGGAGACGTGGCAGCCGATCGCGAGCGACTGGTGCTGCGGCCGCGTCGTGCAGTGTGCGCCAGACGACGTCCAGGTCGCGCCACTCGAGCTCCGTGTCAGTAGCGCAAGCGCACTCGAGTGGTCGGCATCGCCCGCTCGTCCAGCCAGCGCGCTCACGCTTTCACTGAGCGACGTGAGTGAGCTGCGGTACCTCGCAGGTCCGAGTCACACGGCACTGCGCGAACTCCGTCAGCAGCAGCAAGAGCTTCTGTCGTCGTCGTCCTAGTTGTCCTAGTCCTCTTATCACCACGATTGCCATCGCTAGAGGAGGCTGTCATAGAGCGACCAAGAGACTACAGAGATCCCAAGAGAGGCCAAGAGCAAGAGATGGACAACAGACAGAGAGGTGCTTACTTAAGACTCGTGGCGCACGCGCACTGTTGGCGCTCCTGGAGCTCACTACGAGCGACTGAGTAATGACCGTATGCGTGGCTTAGACGCGCGGGCCGTAGACCGAGAGGTCGTTCTCCGCGAGGATGAACTGCTTAAAGTTGTCCTGGAACGCGCTCGCGAGCTTGAGCGCCGTGGCGTCGAACGCCGCCTTGTCCTCCCACGCGTTGCGCGGGTTCAGGATCTCGGACGGCACGCCCTCGACCGTGAGCGGGATCTGCACGCCGAAGACCGGGTCCTCGACGAACTCGGCGTTGTTGATGCTGCCGTCGAGCACCGCGTCGACGCACTTGCGCGTGTAGCCGAGCTTCATGCGCTTGCCGACGCCGTACGCGCCGCCGCTCCAGCCCGTGTTGATCAAGTACACGTGCGTGTTGTGCTCCTCGAGCTTCTTCTTGAGCAAGTCGGCGTACTTGGTCGGGTGGAGCGTCATGAACGCCGCGCCAAAGCACGTCGAGAACGTCGCCTGCGGCTCCGTGATGCCGCGCTCCGTGCCCGCGACCTTGGCCGTGTAGCCCGAGAGGAAGTGGTACTGCGCCTGGCCGGCCGTGAGCTTCGACACGGGCGGCAGCACGCCGTAGGCGTCGCACGTGAGGAAGATCACGGCGTTCGGGTGGTTCCCGCGCGAGTTCGGCTGGTGGTGCGGGATGTGGTAGATCGGGTACGACACGCGGCCGTTCTCGGTCTTGGAGTTGTTAAAGTAGTCCGGCACGTTCGTCGCCGCGTCGATCCAGACGTTCTCGAGCATCGCGTCGCGGCGAATGGCGTTGAAGATGTCCGGCTCGTTCTCGGCGCTCAGGTCGATCGTCTTGGCGTAGCACCCGCCCTCAAAGTTGAACACGCCGTCGTTGTCCCAGCCGTGCTCGTCGTCGCCAATGAGCTCGCGCTTCGGGTCGGCCGAGAGCGTCGTCTTGCCCGTGCCCGAGAGACCAAAGAAGATCGCCGTGTCGCCGTTCTTGCCAATGTTCGCCGACGCGTGCATCGACATGACGCCGTTGAGCGGGAGGTAGTAGTTCATCATCGAGAAGATGCCCTTCTTCATCTCGCCGCCGTAGAACGTGCCGCCGATCACCGCGATGCGCTTCTCAATGTTGAAGATCACAAAGACCTCCGAGTGCAGCCCGTGCGCCTTCCAGTCCTCGTCCACGACGTTGCACGCGTTGATGATCGTGAAGTCGGCGCTGAAGTTCGTCGCGACGTCCTTGAACTCGGGCCGGATGAACATGTTCGTGACAAAGTGGTGCTGCCACGCGAGCTCCGTGATCATGCGCACGTTCAGGCGCGTCTTCTCGTTCACGCCGCAGTAGCCGTCAAAGACGTACATGCGCTCGACCTGGCTAAAGTGCTTCGTGGCCTTGGCGAGGAGCGTGTCAAAGACCTCCGGCGTCGTCGGCTGGTTCACTTCGCCCCACCAAATGTTGTCCTGCGACGGCGCCTGCTTGACAATGAACTTGTCCTTTGGCGAGCGGCCCGTGAACTTGCCCGTGTCGACTGCGAACGTCCCGTTCGCCGTGAACGAGCCCTCGTTGTACTTGGTCTCGTGCTCCGCGAGCTGCGCGTACGTGAGGTTGTGGTACACCTTGGCGCTCGGGTTCTCAATGCCGAGCGCCGCGAGGCCGAGCTGCTGCGTGGACGTCTCGTGCGCCATGGTGATGGTGGTGGTGGTGGTGGTGATAGAGGAGGAAGAGGAGGAGGGTGCTGGAGAGCAGTGCTTGTAGGCGAGCGCCAATTTGGAAGTGAGCGCTCTAGTGTGTCATGCTCGTGCTCGTGCTCGTGCTGCTGTTGCTGCTGCGACGAGCTACGAGCGACGAGTACGACAGCAACGACCGCGAGCACGGCAGCATCTTGGATATTGCGGCGCCCATGCGTGTCCGATCATCGATTTTCGAGCGCGCCACGGCGGCGCGTCACCGAATTGTTTGTCGATATGATTCGCTATAAATCGGTCGCTTTTGTCGAAATCCAGTGCTGTGATTCGCTGAAATGGAGCTGCGAATCAGGTCACACCAATACGCACAAGAGACAGACGCTCAGTGTGAGCAGCCTTACACAGGCTTTTCTCTCACGTCGCTGTGTATGCTTTGCGAGCCGTTGCGAGAGGATACAGAGGGCGGCGCTGTCCTCGCGTATTCGCTACAACGACATTCACGACATTCACGTGCGCGCCATTCCGCCGTGATCTTGCGAGCGCGCTGACGACGACACTGCCGTGGAGGTGGAGGTGTCTGCAGTGTCTGCCGCGTCAGCACACGACGTTCGTGACGCGAGCGAGCGAGCGAGCACTCACTACGCTGTCTGCACTGCGTCGCCAACACTACTACTACTACCAGTGCAACAACCACAAACGTGCTTGCGATGGCCAGCGTAGCGCTCGCTTGTCGAAGGCGACTTCAAGCTCGAAACACGACAGAGGACGCTCGCGACGACGGTAAAGAAATGCGCGTGACGCCAATCACCAAAGTCCAGCTCAGTAGCACCTCTCGCGTTGCATACGAGACAGAGCTCGCCTTGACCAAGACCAAGGATGTTTGGTGCTTTCAATCAATCGCGGCAGTCAGTCAGTCGGTAGTGATGCTGGATGGACGAGTAGAGTAGAGTAGAGTAGTGTGAGCGAGCAATCGAGGGTGAGAGAGACAGCGATGGTGTGCACGATCCAGTCTGTACCAGCTGCTGCATCTTGGCTGCTCCTTGCTCGCCGTGCTGAGCGAGTTCACCCACCACGCACGCAGCGAACGCGCTCTCTCGATTTGCATATCTGCGACTTCAACAACAACAACAACAGAGTGACTGTCGCGTGCCCAGATGGCTACACTTGCAGTCGTGGTCGCGTTGTCTTTGCGTCGAGGTGCTAGCAATTGAATGTGCGAGAGCGCTCTCTTCTCATTGTTCTCATTGTTCTCATTGCGTGCGAGAAGAGCTCGAACACAAGGCTCCTTGCAACTGCTCAGGTGGCGCATAATCGTCGATGACAGTGATCTACTTGATCGCACTTGATTGTCCGTATGCAGTTAGTCGGCTGGCGTACACACACATGGCGATCGCACTCTCAGACGCACTAGCGGCAGTACACGCTCGCGCAGATCAAGACAGCGGCGCCCTTCACGCACGCTCCGCACGTCGTGGAGGTTCACGCTCGCACTGCGCTGCTGCAGATGCTGGAACCGCCCAGTGTTGCGCCACAGCAACGTCATTTTGTCCTCCTGGAGCTCGAGCACGCCACGGAGCGGCTCGCCTCGTGTGCCGTGGAAGACTGCGCGGACCACGCCGTCGCGCAGTCGGTCTCGAAAGGCATCGAGCAGCAGCTCGCGCAAGGTGCGTACGACGCGAGTGATAAAAGTCTCAATCTAGACACAGCGGAGTCATTGGTGTCCTCTTGCTAGTGCTAGGTGATGTCTGCAAACCTATAGCGAGACATCTCAGTCGCCAAACTTCCACTTGGTGACCGAGAAGCTCCCAGTCGCCTCTATCCGCACCGGCGTGTCGTAGATCCGAGGCAGCCCGATGCTCTGCGTGTCGCTCGCAGTGCGACTCAGCTCGCGTCGGTCTTCTCGGACTGCACGAAGGCGCAGTGCGCCAGGGTGTTGTTGCTGCGCTGCTGTCATAGACGCCACGAGCTCAGCTGGCTTGAGCAGCTCCTTGCGCGCAAGCAAGAGCTCCGACCGATGGCGCACGCGGCGGAACTCCATCGTGTGCGAGGGATCCACCCGCAGCTCGGCAGTCGGTATCTGCACGAGGCAGTTCGAGACGCCAGCGGACGACTTGAGCCGGAACACACGCTCTTTTGCGCGGAGTCGATTGAACTCTTTCGTGAACTGCGCGCTGCTTGCAATAGCGTGCGCGACGTCTTCAGGCGCCATGTCGCGGTAGCTCGGCTCGTAGAGCCACAACTGTCCTGCATTGCGCTCGACAAAGTCTCGTGCCATCATCCGGCGACCTTCGAGCTGCTGTCGCTGTCGGGCTTCACGCGCGTGTGTGCTCTGCGAGTGCGTGCGGTCGCCATGGCTGCTCCTGTTGTTGTTGTTGTTGTTGTCGCGGCTGCTGTCAGTCAGTGTCGCTTCTTGCAGACGCAAGTTGAGCTTCATCTCGTCGTCATCGACGATACCGTCGCCGTCGACATCGACTGCGCCGTACGCGTTGACGCGCACATCGAGTCGAAATACCGGTGCTTTGCTGCTGCTGTTCTGGTTGCTGTGGCGGTCGCTGCCGTCCGGTGTCTCGGACACAGGATGGAGCTCAGTGACACTCAAGCGCTTCTTTGGCTGGAGCACCGGCAGCGGATGCTTTGAGAACCCGACGTCTGGGACTTTGCGCGACGTCTCGATCCACGTCTGCCGCACGAGTCGCGCATCTTCTTGAGGATTGCGGTCGCACTGCTCGCCGCTCCCACTTGCGCCGCTTACCTCGGGCTGGACGCAGCCGCGGAGGTACTGCGATGACCGGATAGTGCGCTTCCGCTCGAGGTTCTCGAGGAACGACATGAGCTTCTTGAAGTTCTTGTGCGACGCAATGAACTCTGCGCTCTGTTGCTCGCTCTTGCCTGTGAAGACCGAGCCGTAGCGCCAGAGGCGATCGTGGTTGCGTTCGACAAACTCCTTCGCAATGAGCAGCCGCCCCGCTTCTTGCCGCATGCGTGCTAGCTCGGTCTCCATCAGCTCGCTCGGCATGGGTTGCTCGTGTCCCTGCTGGTCTGTACGTTGCTGCTGCCGCTCGTGCACCATTGCGTCGAGGAACTTGGCAAGCCGCATCTCGCGCACGTCGATCTGGCCGTCGCCGTCGATGTCAAAGCCTGTCGAGCGCACTGGTGCAGTCCCGAGTGCTGCTCGAGGAAGCTGCTGCTTCTTCACAGATGTGGACGCCGTGTTGGTGCCTCGCGATCCAACGTGCTTTGCGCTATCGCCACTGCTGCTGCCGTGAAGCACGTCGTCTGTCTGTGCGCTGAGGTACTTCCAGCGCTCCTTGACGTTCGAGCCACCCGACTGCGGCTTGCGAAAGCGCTTGCCTTTCGTGCGACCGTCGTAGCCGCTCATTGCTCCGAGTGCGAGTGCACGCTGTGACGCTGTGCGTGCAATGCTGTGCGTGCAATGCTGTGCGTTCGACAAAGACGCTTGGAGCGCAGCACTGCACAACTGCACAGGTCGAAAGCTTGTGGAGGCTCAGGTCACGACTGAGCAAGACCTAAGGATAGTCCGGATTCGCGTCTTGCTTGACTTGGAGACGCACTGGAGACGCACTCGAGGTTGAGACCCACTGGAGTGAGTGCCACTTGCTTCCGATCGAGCACTTCCTACGTCAGATGACGGCAACAACAAGCACCTGACAGGTTCCTCAAGCAGGCACAGACATGCGCTTGCTCTCTTCGGGGCATCAACTGCTTGAATGAAGGTATGAGTTTGCGAACGATGAGAGATAGTCGGCTCAGTCCCAATGGTTCGAGGTCACGATAAGCAAACTCACATCGTGTGAATGAGTGCTCCAGCGCCAAGCAAAGTACACTTGCATCGCGATGGACTCTCAAGCATCTTGGGTCGCGTTCACACACCCAAGGTCTTTGGTTGAGTCGATCATCCTCTCGATGTCGAGCTAGCACCACATCTCGAGAAAGTGTGTCTGAACAATTCCAACTACAACGTTCGAGCGAAACTCCTCGCAATAGACAGCGCGATCAAGAATAGGGGCCACGACCGCCGCCGCGACACGCACAACATCAGCACATTCACTCACACACTCGAGCGATCGCTTGCTCGCTTGGCGGGCTTTCTCGACCTGCTGGTGCTGCCACTGTCACTGCGTCGTGCGCGCTGCGATGCCGCGGCGTGACACCTGAGCACTCGCCGAGTCCAGTTGCACACTTCAGCGCTTTTGTACTGCAGCGACCGCGACGGCAGCCGTCTCGAAACCCAACCAACTACACCTCCACCGCCTTGCTTGCGCTCACTCTCGCTCTCGCTGTTGCACTCGACGATGCACGCACCGCTCAACGCGACCGTCCGCCCACTCTTGCGACCTCGCCAAGTGCTGGCTGCCCGCACCAATCCGATCATACACAACAGCCACAGCCGCGCAATTCCAGACGAGCTGCTGCTCGATGCCTTTCGAGACCGACTGCGCGACGGCGTGGTCCGCGCAGTCTTCCACGGCACACGAGGCGAGCCGCTCCGTGGCGTGCTCGAGCTCCAGGAGGACAAAATGACGTTGCTGTGGCGCAACACTGGGCGGTTCCAGCATCTGCAGCAGCGCAGTGCGAGCGTGAACCTCCACGACGTGCGGAGCGTGCGTGAAGGGCGCCGCTGTCTTGATCTGCGCGAGCGTGTACTGCCGCTAGTGCGTCTGAGAGTGCGATCGCCATGTGTGTGTACGCCAGCCGACTAACTGCATACGGACAATCAAGTGCGATCAAGTAGATCACTGTCATCGACGATTATGCGCCACCTGAGCAGTTGCAAGGAGCCTTGTGTTCGAGCTCTTCTCGCACGCAATGAGAACAATGAGAACAATGAGAAGAGAGCGCTCTCGCACATTCAATTGCTAGCACCTCGACGCAAAGACAACGCGACCACGACTGCAAGTGTAGCCATCTGGGCACGCGACAGTCACTCTGTTGTTGTTGTTGTTGAAGTCGCAGATATGCAAATCGAGAGAGCGCGTTCGCTGCGTGCGTGGTGGGTGAACTCGCTCAGCACGGCGAGCAAGGAGCAGCCAAGATGCAGCAGCTGGTACAGACTGGATCGTGCACACCATCGCTGTCTCTCTCACCCTCGATTGCTCGCTCACACTACTCTACTCTACTCTACTCGTCCATCCAGCATCACTACCGACTGACTGACTGCCGCGATTGATTGAAAGCACCAAACATCCTTGGTCTTGGTCAAGGCGAGCTCTGTCTCGTATGCAACGCGAGAGGTGCTACTGAGCTGGACTTTGGTGATTGGCGTCACGCGCATTTCTTTACCGTCGTCGCGAGCGTCCTCTGTCGTGTTTCGAGCTTGAAGTCGCCTTCGACAAGCGAGCGCTACGCTGGCCATCGCAAGCACGTTTGTGGTTGTTGCACTGGTAGTAGTAGTAGTGTTGGCGACGCAGTGCAGACAGCGTAGTGAGTGCTCGCTCGCTCGCTCGCGTCACGAACGTCGTGTGCTGACGCGGCAGACACTGCAGACACCTCCACCTCCACGGCAGTGTCGTCGTCAGCGCGCTCGCAAGATCACGGCGGAATGGCGCGCACGTGAATGTCGTGAATGTCGTTGTAGCGAATACGCGAGGACAGCGCCGCCCTCTGTATCCTCTCGCAACGGCTCGCAAAGCATACACAGCGACGTGAGAGAAAAGCCTGTGTAAGGCTGCTCACACTGAGCGTCTGTCTCTTGTGCGTATTGGTGTGACCTGATTCGCAGCTCCATTTCAGCGAATCACAGCACTGGATTTCGACAAAAGCGACCGATTTATAGCGAATCATATCGACAAACAATTCGGTGACGCGCCGCCGTGGCGCGCTCGAAAATCGATGATCGGACACGCATGGGCGCCGCAATATCCAAGATGCTGCCGTGCTCGCGGTCGTTGCTGTCGTACTCGTCGCTCGTAGCTCGTCGCAGCAGCAACAGCAGCACGAGCACGAGCACGAGCATGACACACTAGAGCGCTCACTTCCAAATTGGCGCTCGCCTACAAGCACTGCTCTCCAGCACCCTCCTCCTCTTCCTCCTCTATCACCACCACCACCACCACCATCACCATGGCGCACGAGACGTCCACGCAGCAGCTCGGCCTCGCGGCGCTCGGCATTGAGAACCCGAGCGCCAAGGTGTACCACAACCTCACGTACGCGCAGCTCGCGGAGCACGAGACCAAGTACAACGAGGGCTCGTTCACGGCGAACGGGACGTTCGCAGTCGACACGGGCAAGTTCACGGGCCGCTCGCCAAAGGACAAGTTCATTGTCAAGCAGGCGCCGTCGCAGGACAACATTTGGTGGGGCGAAGTGAACCAGCCGACGACGCCGGAGGTCTTTGACACGCTCCTCGCCAAGGCCACGAAGCACTTTAGCCAGGTCGAGCGCATGTACGTCTTTGACGGCTACTGCGGCGTGAACGAGAAGACGCGCCTGAACGTGCGCATGATCACGGAGCTCGCGTGGCAGCACCACTTTGTCACGAACATGTTCATCCGGCCCGAGTTCAAGGACGTCGCGACGAACTTCAGCGCCGACTTCACGATCATCAACGCGTGCAACGTCGTGGACGAGGACTGGAAGGCGCACGGGCTGCACTCGGAGGTCTTTGTGATCTTCAACATTGAGAAGCGCATCGCGGTGATCGGCGGCACGTTCTACGGCGGCGAGATGAAGAAGGGCATCTTCTCGATGATGAACTACTACCTCCCGCTCAACGGCGTCATGTCGATGCACGCGTCGGCGAACATTGGCAAGAACGGCGACACGGCGATCTTCTTTGGTCTCTCGGGCACGGGCAAGACGACGCTCTCGGCCGACCCGAAGCGCGAGCTCATTGGCGACGACGAGCACGGCTGGGACAACGACGGCGTGTTCAACTTTGAGGGCGGGTGCTACGCCAAGACGATCGACCTGAGCGCCGAGAACGAGCCGGACATCTTCAACGCCATTCGCCGCGACGCGATGCTCGAGAACGTCTGGATCGACGCGGCGACGAACGTGCCGGACTACTTTAACAACTCCAAGACCGAGAACGGCCGCGTGTCGTACCCGATCTACCACATCCCGCACCACCAGCCGAACTCGCGCGGGAACCACCCGAACGCCGTGATCTTCCTCACGTGCGACGCCTACGGCGTGCTGCCGCCCGTGTCGAAGCTCACGGCCGGCCAGGCGCAGTACCACTTCCTCTCGGGCTACACGGCCAAGGTCGCGGGCACGGAGCGCGGCATCACGGAGCCGCAGGCGACGTTCTCGACGTGCTTTGGCGCGGCGTTCATGACGCTCCACCCGACCAAGTACGCCGACTTGCTCAAGAAGAAGCTCGAGGAGCACAACACGCACGTGTACTTGATCAACACGGGCTGGAGCGGCGGCGCGTACGGCGTCGGCAAGCGCATGAAGCTCGGCTACACGCGCAAGTGCGTCGACGCGGTGCTCGACGGCAGCATCAACAACGCCGAGTTCGTCGAGGACCCGGTCTTCGGCGTGCAGATCCCGCTCACGGTCGAGGGCGTGCCGTCCGAGATCCTGAACCCGCGCAACGCGTGGGAGGACAAGGCGGCGTTCGACGCCACGGCGCTCAAGCTCGCGAGCGCGTTCCAGGACAACTTTAAGCAGTTCATCCTCGCGGAGAACGACCTCTCGGTCTACGGCCCGCGCGTCTAAGCCACGCATACGGTCATTACTCAGTCGCTCGTAGTGAGCTCCAGGAGCGCCAACAGTGCGCGTGCGCCACGAGTCTTAAGTAAGCACCTCTCTGTCTGTTGTCCATCTCTTGCTCTTGGCCTCTCTTGGGATCTCTGTAGTCTCTTGGTCGCTCTATGACAGCCTCCTCTAGCGATGGCAATCGTGGTGATAAGAGGACTAGGACAACTAGGACGACGACGACAGAAGCTCTTGCTGCTGCTGACGGAGTTCGCGCAGTGCCGTGTGACTCGGACCTGCGAGGTACCGCAGCTCACTCACGTCGCTCAGTGAAAGCGTGAGCGCGCTGGCTGGACGAGCGGGCGATGCCGACCACTCGAGTGCGCTTGCGCTACTGACACGGAGCTCGAGTGGCGCGACCTGGACGTCGTCTGGCGCACACTGCACGACGCGGCCGCAGCACCAGTCGCTCGCGATCGGCTGCCACGTCTCCATACAAAGTGTCAGCGTCTTGTACGCCACGACGTCGTCGAGTGCGAGCGCGTCGGCTGTCAGAGGCGATGCGAGGTCTGCAGCTGGGAACGACGTGAGCAAGTCAGAGACGCTCGGCTGTGATCGTACACACACGAGTCGCACGTGTGAGTCACCGCATGTCAACGACACTGGCAAAAGCAAGAGAGAGCAAGAAGAAGTGAGTGAGCGAAGGACGTACTGTCAAAGCTGCTGCTGCGTCGTCGCCACAGAGCGTCTGCGGTGCGTCGAGGATCGTCGCGACGATCTCGTACGGGCGCTTCCACATCGTCCCGAGCTTTGCTTTCGGCTTCCTCTTGCTGCTGGTCGCAGGCTTCTCTGGCTCGTGCGTCGTGCGCACTTGGTGCGACTGGTGTCCTGGCCCCTGATCACGGTGTCTGCGCTCGCTCTGAGCGCTTACAGGAGCAGCGGACGCTGTTGCATCAGGCGCTGGCGGCAGTGGCAGCGCAGAACACGGACCGTACTTTTGCAGCTCGGGCGTCACGCCTGCGCGCTGCCGTTCGCGCGGTCTGCTGCCGCTCGCACTTGTTCGTGGCGCAGCGGTAGCTGCTGCTGGAGCGACGCTGTGGCGCTCGCCTGCGTCGCCAAAGCGCACGTGGCCCTTTGCTGCAGCAGACAAAGGCGCGACTGGTGCGGCGTCAGACAGCGCGTCCTGATGATCGGAAGCAGTCGCTGGTGCCGACGCCACTGCAGCTGGCGCGTCCGACGGCTTTGACGCACTGGAGGCGCGACGAGCAGCCGACGCACTTGCATCGCGTGGCTTGCGATTCCGGAGACGGCGGCGCCGGCGCTGGCGCTTCTCGCCGCGCTCGCGAGGCTTGGCGGCTGTCGCTGGCTGCTTTGACACAGTCGGCTGCACGCGCGCACGCTTCGCTGGCTGCTGCTGCACAGGCGCGTCCGAGTCCGAGTCACTGCTCGAGTTGCTGCTGCTGCTGCTGCTGCTGTCGCTCGAACTGGACGAGTCACTCGACTCTGCTCTGCGCTTCTTGGTCGCCGCTGAGGTCGCAGGCGCAACAAGCGCAGCGGCGCTCGGTGACTCGCGCTCACTCTCACTATCGCTACTGCTGCTACTGCTATCACTGCTACTGTCGCTCGACTCGTCCGATTGATCGTCTTGCGCAGACGCTCGAGTGCGCGCAGTGGCTTTTGGTCGCGTCACGACTGCCTGTGCCTTGGCCTGCGTCTTCGTCTTCGTCGCGGTCTCTTTCGTCGCCTTTGCTTTGCTGCGGCGACTCGCGTCGTCTGCGACTACGACGTGCGTCTTCGTCTTGCGCTTTGTCTTGCGCTTCTCGCGCGCCTTCGCGTCAATGCGCGGCTCGCACTGGCGCTGCTTCCTGTGCGCATGTCGTGCGATCACTGCATTGCTGCTGCAGTTGTCATTGTCATCGTCGTCACTTGCGCTCAAGAGCGCTGCAACAGCGTCTGCCGCAACGCTGCTGTAGCGACTGGCGCTGCTAGTGCTAGTGCCAGTGCGGAATCGGTCCGCGCACTGGACCGTGATCTCGTCGTTGTCGCGCACGATGCGGATGTCGTGGCTCGGCACGAGGTGGAGCTGCTCGAGCACGAGGTCGATGCCGAGTGGACAGCGCGCCGCCGTGAGGCCAAACTCGAGCGCAATGTCGTGCACCAAGTCGCCCACGATCTTGGCGCTCGGCGGCACGAGGTACCAGCAGCTCGCGAACCCGCGCCGACGCAGCAGCAGGCGCTCGAGGTCGTCTGCGAACACGAGGCGCACGCGTCGATCCATTGAATGATGCGAGTGCTGCTGGCAGCGATGAAAGAGGACGAAAACACACATACCAAAAGCACACACAATACCAAAAGCACACAATCTCACGCTCTCGACCCACTCAGACAACATCTCTCAGACAACAACTCGATCTCAAGCGAGCGAACTTCAGCTTCGTGCTTCGTTGAGACTTTGCTTGCGCCTGCGCGTGAGAGCGAGCAAGCACATACAATCTTTCCTTTCCACTGTATTGTAAGCGCCAAGAGTCTGTGCCGGACGTTCGACTAGATCAACACCAGAGGACGCGAGCACAACTTTGAGGCTCTGCTAACTTAAAGCTACAGACAGGAATCGTACGTAGAAGAATCGAAACAGTACTGGACAAACACTTGAGTGGCTCGTACAGCTCGCATAGATGTGTTGTGAGAGCGCGCCAACCTGCTCACTCGCCAACAGAACAGAGCGTCCAACACGACAAGAAGCTACAGAATGTCAGCGTACGTCCCATCCGGCTACGAGCACGACGTCTCCGACACCTTGATATTTTCGCACGATGCCGTGTTTGGCGTATGTACACGAGGCGAGCAAGCGCGCGTGGTCGAGTGGTGCGCTGCTGTCGGCCTCCTGCCGGCCTCGCGCAACTGCACCAAATACGCCAAGGCGATGCGGCTCAACCCAAGCACGACTCTGTGGCGCTGCGGGCGCAAAGACTGCAACACCGCTCTGAGCGTCCGCGCTAAACTGTCTTCTTTCGCTCGCGGCTGCCGCTGGCGAAGCTTGTCATGCTTCTGTTCTACTTCGCCAGCAGCACACCCGCAAGTGCGGTCTTACAGTACCTGCGTGTGAGCGCGAAGGCAGTTGCTGCATGGTGCGAGCTGTGTCGAGGATATTGCAGCAAGGAGATGATCGCATGTGATATGCGTGTTGGTGGTCCAGGCCACGTCGTCGAGATCGACGAGACGAACATTGCAAAGGAGGCCAAGTACAACAGAGGGAAGCGCTACGCAGAGCACTGGGTGTTTGGCGGGTACGACCGCAACAGCAAGCGGTGGATCGCGATCGACGTGCGTGGCGACCGCACCAAGCCGACGCTAGCAGCTCAAATTGCGTGCTACATAAGACCAGGGTACGTATTTGTCTCGCTGGAGCTTCGCGATCGTACAGAGCACTAACAACCCACTGTACTATTGCTACAGAACTCACATCATGAGCGACATGTTCGCCTCGTACGTGTCTGCGGACGAGACCCACACGCTCGCTAACAGCAAAGTGGCTCGAAGGGCATGCACTACACGCACTCGTTTGTCAACCATAGCAGACTTCGTGAACCCGACTAACGGGGCTCACACAAACAGCATCGAAGGGTGCTGGGAGGCGAAGCGAAAGCGCTTCATCAAGGGCATGCGTGGGTGCTCTAGAGATCAAGTGCCTGCGATCATCGATGAGCGGCTCTGGCGCAACTGGTACTCCCATCCAGGATCGACCATAGAGCAGTACTTCAAAGGCTTAGTGATCGCTATCTGGAAGCACCAAGTGTAGCTCGCTTAAGTTCGAATAGTACTGTCATTCAGTTGTTAAGTACGATTTCATTTCCTGTCTGTAGCTTTCAGTTAGCAGAGCTGACTTTGACTTCACTCTTGCGCCGTCACACACGTGCTGTCGATGATACACTTGCTGTTGTCCATCTCGCCCTCGCGCTAGCACCTGATCGCCGCGCCAAATCAATGCGTCACATACGACGTGTTCATGTAAGCGTGAGGGACGTGTCCAGTCAGGGCTTGCCTGCTTGTGGTGCTCAAAGTCGCGCAGTTCTGTAGCGCCATCATCGCTGTGAGCACTGAGAGGTAGCTCGCAGATACGCATATCGAGCGGCTCGAGCGTACATTCAACGCCTCGTGCATACATAGTGTCCATAGTCGAGCAAATGAGGTTGTGCGTGCTGAGCTAGGTGGACGTCGCGTATCCCCTGCACAAGATACTGTAGCTGTAGGTTCATTGTCAGAGTTTGTTGTGCTGCAATCCGATGTCGAGGGCAACTCGAGGTAGAGTGTCGTATCGCGTGGCGCCAAGCTGTTCTCGAGCACGGGCGGGATCACCTCGCTATCAAGGATAGTTCAACGACCGACGTGTCAGCGATGAGCTCCGCGCGTGTCGAAGGACAACAGTGCGCGACGCCGCGAACGTAGTGATTAGACCGTGTACATCTTGGATCACGTGCGCGAACGCGACTTTAGCCGGCTTGGCAATGCACATAACGCTGGACGCTAGCACAAGCAAGCGCGTCGTGATGCGCACGAGTCTCTCACGACTGACACAGCCCTTCGCAAACCATCGTTCTTGACGCTACGAGTCGTGACATGAGAGGCTAACGTTCTTGTCGTTCACCGCACCGCGCTGCCAAACACTGCAAGACCACCGTCGCAACCAGCTTCGGCTTGTCTTTGAGGTGTTGAAACGACATGGCGCGTGGATAAGCGCCTGCAATGCGTTCCACACTCAGAGAGATGCATGTGTGAGTCGAGCGCAAGATGCGCAGTGTCGAGGTGAACGAGTGCTCGACGTCAGTGGCATTTCGCAATGCACGCGAGCTGCCACCGACTGCAGCACAAAACAGACGCAATCAAACTGCACGCACAGTACAATGCCAGTCACGTCCACAAACTAGATGTTGAGGGCACAGTCCCGTCAAGCGCCACAAGACAGACAGTCACCACAACAGCCTTCCGCTCACTGTCACCGCGGTAGTGTTCTTGTCACGGGAGTGTTCTCCGTGACGTAGCTTACACGTGGTCTTACGAGGAAGCGATGTGGTGAAGCGCAGAGGGACTGCGCTGAACTCGGTATTTTCAACTCTGAGGTTTTTGTATTAGGATCATGTATAGTGGTGAAAGTGAGGGAGCTAACCTAAATAGTGAGCTGTCTGATGGGACGACCAGGGTCGTCCAGAAATCAGGTTGAGCCACTAATTGGGTGTCTGCTGTGCTACTTCGTACTTAGCACAGCAACCCCGTTACACCATCCCCACACAAGCTTGCAGACACGCAAGCGAAAGAAAGCAAAAGCACACAAGAAGAAGCAACACGACGCGCACACTTGGCGCGACGCAGCGAGCAACAGCAGCGACGACCTCGAAGACCATGCAGCACGGCGACGAGAGCCGAGCTATGTGCGACGCCTGCCGCCAGCCTCTGCCGTGCTCGAGCGTGATCGCAGCGACGGCGACATACGCCGACGCGCTTCGCCGACTGTCACTGTACGACTGTAGCACTGTGCGCGACTCCCCTGGCGACGAGGAGCTCGCCGACATGTGGCGCCGATGGCGCCAGTCGCGCGGCAAGACCATCACGACGACCGGCCAGGTGACGAAGGGGGCGCTCGACGAGTCGTGGACGCGCTTTGTCGCGCGTTGGAACCTGGAGCCAGGCATGGCGCTCGCCCTCGAGCGCCGCGAGTCCCAGCACGGACGATACCATCCCGGCGAGCTCGCCGAGCGTGTGTGCTCTGCGTCGTGGGACGCAGACCGGCCGTGCTGCTTCGTGCACGTCGTCGCGTGCTGTCGCATCTGCGCGCACCGCGAGAAGCCGACGCTCAAGCAGTGGGAAGCGATGCTCGCGGAGTATCCGCTCGACGAAGACGAGAAGGCTCTCCTCGCGCAGTATCGACGCGCGCTTGCGGCGAACCGCGCTGCGCGCGGTGACCGCCGCGGCGTCTCGCCACCACGTCGCTCGCACGCGCGTTCTTTGTCTCGAGGGCGCGGCCCGCGCTCCCCCCAGCGCGCGTATCCGGGCAGCGCGCGCTTCGCGCTCTCGCAAGAGAGGCATGTGGCGCGGCAAGAGCCGAGACGATCGCGTTCACGCTCTCGGTCGCGTGGTCGCGCGCGCGCGCCGTCGCCTTGGCGCGAGCAGTGGCCTCGTACGCCGTCACCAAATCGGGGACATCCTCAAGCAGCGTGGCGCGAGGCTCCCACGAGTCACTGGCCGAGTCGAAGCCCAGCCAGCGAACGCGATACTCGCGGCGACTGGCACCGCGACCGTGGTCGCGGTGTTCAAGCAGACCATCGACGATCCAGCGCGGGTGACCCGCGCTGTCAACAAGCGGCGGCGGACCATCGCGGCGGAACGTGGCGCGACGAGACGACAGCCGCGCCTGTGCCTGATCGGCTGGAGATGGTGTCGCACGACGCCGACGTTGCTCTGAGCCGCGCCGATGACGCCATTGCGGAGGCGGATCGACTCGACCAAGAGGTTGCTGTGCTTCGAGCGCAGCTGGCGAAGGTGGTCCAGGCAAACGAGGCTCTTCACGCGGACAATCGGGCGTTCCGCGCGGGTCAGACGCCGCCAAGCGCTTTGACAAAGCCGCGTCCTCGTCACGTCGGGTCGCGCTTCGAGCCTGGCGAGGCAGCTCGTCCGTAGGCGGCATAGCCGGTACATCGCGCTTTAAGCGCCCGACATAGAATGTCGGGTGCAGACGTAATGCACTTGGCATGTTGAGTGTGTACGCCTCGCCTTTGCATCGTACGATCGTGAACGGACCGATGAAGCGCGGCGCGAGTTTGGTCGCGCCAAGGTTCGTGACAGAACCAGGTGCAATGCCGGACGCCGATAGCAAAACACGGTCACCGACCGCGAACTTCTCGAAGTTCTTGCGCCCACGCTGGTCGGCTGCGGTTTTCTGTCGATCGACTGCTGCGGCGACTGCATCGCGCACAAAGCGAGCGACAGACTCGCGCTTTTGAACGAACTCGAGCACACGATCCTCGTCGATCGTAGCTGAATGCGCGGATGGTTTGTCCGCGCCAGTGCGCGTGGTGATGGCGATCGCGCGTCGCGACGGCGCGATGAGCGCCGCGTTCACCCAAGCCGTCGCTTCGTTTGGTGACATCGCGACTGTGCAGCGCGCGGACCGGTCACCGCACGAGCTCTTCTCTTTTGCTGAAGGAGCGCCGCCTTGCGATACCGATGTACTCGGTGTCCCTCCCCCTTCAAGAGAGCCGCCGTCGTCAAAGCCAAGAACCGCGGGAACGCGCGGATGACGCGGGTTGTTGATGAAGAACGGCGTGTGGCCAGTGGACTCGTGCACCGCGTTGTTGATCGCAAACTCGACTATCGGCAACAGCGCGCTCCACGACGTGTGCGACGACGCATAACTGCGCAGCACGTCCTCGACGACACGGTTGACGCGCTCGGTCTGCCCGTCGGTCTCTGGGTGCGACGCGGTCGACATGAGCAATCGCGTCCCGAGCAGCTGGAAAAGGCGATCCCAGAACGATACCGTGAAGCGCGGGTAGCGGTCAGAGACGATCGACGTTGGCATGCCATGGTGCCGATACACCATGGCGAGGAAGAGCTCAGCAGTCTCCTGCGCGGTGATGCCGACCGCGACTGGCGCAAGATGTGTCATCTTGCTCAAGCGATCGACAGCCACGAAAAGCCCGTGCGACCAGCTTGATCGCGAGGAAGCCCGAAGATGAAGTCCATGCTCACGGATCGCCAGGCATCCACCGCAATTGGGAGGGGCTGCAACGGGGCTTGCGACGACTGCGCGGGCTTCACGCGCTGACAAGTCTCGCACGACCGAACCCACTTGCGCACCCACTTGTACATGTGGGGCCAGTGGAAGTCGCGTGCAAGAGCGAGATACGTCTTCTCGCGGCCAAGGTGACCGCCAGGCGCAGCGTCATGGTACTCGTGCAAGATACGAGCGCGCAGGTCGTCGTCGAGCGGCACGACGACGCGAGGGCTGTCGAAGCGATCGATCTGGTACTTGATCAAGTCGCCGGATACCGAGTAGCGCGGTGCTTGACTCCGCGCTGAAGGCGTCAGCTGCAGCAGCGCAGATGGAGACGTGTCTCGACAGTACTTGAGCATGGCGGCGCACGACGGGTCGCGGGAGTACGCCGCAGCGATCTCATCTCGAAGCGGGCTCACAGCTGTCGACGTTGTCGCGCTTGGTATAAGCGCGACACACGCGCTGCACTCTTCGTCGTCATCGTCGACAGCGTGTTGCGGCGAGTCGGGTCGCGGGTCGTAATCGGGACGCCGCGACAGTGCGTCAGCGATGATGTTCGTCGCGCCCGGCTTGTAGAAGACGATGAAGTTGTACTCGGCGAAGAACGACAGCCAGCGCGCCATGCGCTGGCTCAAATGCGGCGACTTTGTGCGGTTCGGAGAGACGCGTGGTCGGTGTAGATCGCGAACGTCTGCTCACCCAGCAGATACACGCGGAACTTCACCAACGCGTAGCGCATCGCGAGCAGCTCCTTGTCGTGCACGGGGTAGTTGCGCTCCGCGGGCTTCAGCTGCCGCGACTGGAAGCTGATGACGCGCTCTCGTCCCTCGTCGTCGTGCTGCATGAGCGCGCAGCCGATCGCAAAGTCACTCGCATCGCAAACGACATGGAACGCCTTGGCGTGATCCGCCAGTGCAAGAACCGGCGCGGTGGAGAGCCGCGTCTTGACGTCATCAAACGCTGTCTGGTGCTCGCGACGCCACTCCCACGTGGCGTCTTTCTTCAACAACTGCGAGAGTGGGAAGATGACGGACTCGAAGTCTTTCGCGTAGTGGTGAAGGTAGTTCGCCAGCCCAAGCCACTGCCGGAGCTCCTTTTGGTCGCGAGGTACCGGCCACGCGACGATCGACGCAACTTTCTCGGGATCAGCGCGGACTCCTTCCGCGCTCACGTAGCTGCGGAGCACTAGGATCTCAGGAGCGCAGAAGATGCACTTCTTCCGGTTCGCGTACAGCTTGTTCTCGCGCATGGCTTCGAACACCTTGCGCAAGTGCCCGAGATGGACGTCCAGGTCTGTCGCGCCCTCGGTGGCGCGACTGTGCACGAAAATGTCGTCAAAGTAGCTTGGGGCAAAGTCGCGCAGCGGGCGAAGCACGTGCGACACCATGCGGTTGAACGTGGCAGGGGCGTTCTTCAGCCCCTGCGGCATCACCAGCCACTCCCAGAGCATGCCGCTGGGAGCACTGACTGCCGTCAGCGGAACATCGGACTCGCGCATGAGGATCTGGTAGAAGCCGTCGGTGAGATCGATGGTACTAAAGATCGTGCTGCCAGACATGGTGTCGAGGACCATGTCCTTGCGCGGGATCGGCGTCTGTGCTGGGATCGTCGCGTCGTTGAGCTTGTTGAACGCGTGGACGATGCGCCATCCTCCAGTCGCCTTTTTCACGCAGAACGTTGGACTCGAGTGCGGTGATGTCGACTCGCGGACATGGCCAGCGGCTCGCTGGCCTTCGAAGAACGCGTCGATCGCTTCGACTTGATCGCGAGGCAGCGGCCACTGCCGCGTCAAGCAGTACTTCGCTCCGGGCACGAGATCGATCTCGTGTCGCACGCCCCTGTCCGCCGGAAGCACCGGCGGAATGGTGTCAGGAAAGATGTCGGAGAACTCGCGGGCGAGATCCAGGACGGGATTTCCAGAGGCTTCGAGCTCGCTCCATGACTGCGCAGCGTAGCGTTCTTCGCGAGCGGACTTCGGCTCTGCTCCGGCAGGCCGCTCGCTGACAACAACCGCAGGATCCGCTGGGTCGATCACGACGGCGCACAGTTGCTCGATGTGGCCGAGTTTGATCTCGCTGAGCATGTTCTTCCAAGACATCACAGGCAGCCGAGTGAGTTCGGCTGCTGCGCGTGGTGGGGATGCGACCTTCATGCCGTGGCGCGGCGGGCCGTGACCAGTCATGTTGACGACGTGGATCGTGTCGAACGTCGGCGCCGGCGCGACGGGCCAAGCCGGCGCGTGTGGATGTCTCTCGCGCGCCTGAGACGCTGGAGCGCGAGCCACTGCTCGTGCTGTGTCGGCTTCGGAACGGCCGGGGGCCTCTCCGCGTCTCGCCGCAGGATCGGTCTGCTTCCTGCGGCACACTGTGACCCACTGGTCATCAGCGATCTCTTGTCTCGTTGGCGTGGCGCACGGTACGTTGCAGCAAACCGCGCACGAAGGGCCATCGCTCACTTCGTGCGGGTTGAGGGTCGTGGAGTCCGGGTCCACGACAGCCACGTGCGGCCAGGCGCTCGCGCAATCGCTCAAGTGAGCGAGAACACCGTCGACGTCGATGTCGCGCGGCTTTACAGTGCGACTTAGCCAGTCAATGTCAGGCCGGTGGCGCGCCAGCCACGGCATTCCAAAGATGCAGTCGAACGAGCCGCCGAGGTCGAAGACGAGGAACGTGTCGGTGCTCTTGAATCCGTCGAACTCATACTGGAACTCGACCAATCGCCGCGGGAGCGACCGTGGCTCGCCGTCTGCGAACTTGACGATCATCGCACCTGGTTGCTCGCTGGCGCGCACCCGCGAGGCCAGGAGCTTCAAAGACTCGGCTCGGACGAAGTTGTTCGTCGCACCGGAGTCGACGAGGGCGCGAAGTGATCGCTTCGCGCCGGCGACATGCAAGCTGAGTACGATCAGCCGCTTGTCGCTGTTTGAGGTGGCGGCAAAGAGCTGCGCATGAAGCGCAGCGGTGGAGAGGCTGGAAGAAGGTGACGCCACCGGATGCACGTTCCGCTGGATGAGCCCAGTAGGTCGCCCTGCTCCTACTGGGAGCCCGCGTTTTTTGCATGCGCGGGCTGCTCGGTCTCGTCTTGAACCTCAACAGTAGCAAGTACTGGAGCTGGCGCGCGGCACACTGCCGCGCGGTGGTCGACCCTACGGCAGCGAAAGCAAATGAGTTGCTTGTTGCTTGTTGCTTGTTCCGCCGCGGCGACCGCCGTTGCTGTTGCCAGAGCCTGCGCGTGGTGGAGTCGCTTCGTGCTCGATCGCGTCGATCTCCATCGGCTCGGCGCCGTTGTCAGCTCGCGGGACGACCGCGTGGTGGCCCCGCGAGGCGGATACGCTGAAGTCTTCGCGAATCGCGATCGCAAAAGCCTCTTCGAGCGGCGCCGGAGGCTTCCGGGTCAAATACAGGCGCTGGTGGCCGGCGTTCAAACCGGAGATGAAGACATGGACTTGGGTCGCCATGTCGATCGGGGCAGATGTGACGCATGAGACGAGGTGACGAGCGCGTTGTACGTAGTCGCGCATGGACGCGCGACCTTGCTTGAGCGCGAGGAACGCAGCGCGATGGTGCATCTCGTCTTGAGGCGGCTCGAATGCGAGTCGCAGGTCGCTTTTGAGCGCGTCAAGCGTCGGGAAGCAGTCGGGGTCGGCGACAAGCCGGCCCAAAGCCCACTCCTTTGCACAGCCACCGAGCTTGGACAGGAGGAAGTGGGTGCGCGACACTTCGGACGTGAGCTGCCGCGCGTGTATGGCAATGTCGACCTCGCACAGCCAGCGGTTCAAAGCGAGTCGGTTGGGACCTTCGCCGTTGTAGCTGGTTACGTCGAGCTTGACGACGTCGCTCCTTGATGATGCCGCGGGAGTTGAGCCTCGCCGACGCGCGTCGGCGAGTTCGCGGACCATGAACTCTTGTGCAGCTGCACGTTGGTGCTCCTGCGACATCGCGGACAGCATTGCCGCGACAGCCGTCAGGCCGGACACGTCGGCGAGGCGGCGCAGCGCGTCCCACTCGTATGGCGTCAGGTGCGCGAAGTCGCTGTAGTTGAGCGACGTTCCGTTGTCACCTTCGATCGGGAGCGTGCTCATCTTGGTCGTTAGACGGACTACGAAGTGCTACCAGGTGTCACGGGAGTGTTCTCCGTGACGTAGCTTACACGTGGTCTTACGAGGAAGCGATGTGGTGAAGCGCAGAGGGACTGCGCTGAACTCGGTATTTTCAACTCTGAGGTTTTTGTATTAGGATCATGTATAGTGGTGAAAGTGAGGGAGCTAACCTAAATAGTGAGCTGTCTGATGGGACGACCAGGGTCGTCCAGAAATCAGGTTGAGCCACTAATTGGGTGTCTGCTGTGCTACTTCGTACTTAGCACAGCAACCCCGTTACAGTTCTAGTCATCAGGAGGTCCAATGTACAAGTACACACAAGCGCAAGCGAGCGAGCGGTGGATGAGCAACACTAACGCTACGTCACGCGCGTGAGCTGCTATTGGGCACACCCTTGGACTCTTGCGTGGTTCTTGTGTGTGTTCGACTCAAGTCTTGTGTGGTCTGTGTGCTCTACTATTGCCGTTTGTTTTGTGCGGTCTTGGATCATTCGTTTTGTGTGGTGCCAGTGCCGCTTTCCTCAGCGATGAATAGCAATTTGATCTTTGATCTTTGACGGCAAGTGTGCCAAAACTGCTTTTGTCGACATCGAGGACAGTCTGTATTTCACCTGTAAATGGTCACAAATGGTGAGAAAGGTTATTGTCAAGGTAAAACATCCGTCGAAAAACGAAAAAATGGACAATAGCGACTGAATGATTGATGGCGATATTCTATTCACCACAGCAAGATAAATCGTGTGCATTATCCGCTGTTTACAATTGTACAACTCAATATCGAGCCGTTTCGTGAAACGAGACAAGCTAAGATCATACATACGAGTTCAATCCGTCGCAAGAAGTGACCCTCCAGTCGCAGCAGCACGCAATAGGATATCTACGCTAAAATAATTACACTTTGATTACTTTGAAATATGAAATATCAAATAATCGTTACCGTAGGGACGTTATTGAAGTCCACATTTTTCGTGTGTGATGGATTTAATATTTGCCAATGCAAGAAGATGTGCTGAGATGGAGCAGCCAACCCAAAACAGTTTGCTGTTATAGTGTGGAGGAGACCAGCACATCTTCTTGCATTGGCAAATATTAAATCCATCACACACGAAAAATGTGGACTTCAATAACGTCCCTACGGTAACGATTATTTGATATTTCATATTTCAAAGTAATCAAAGTGTAATTATTTTAGCGTAGATATCCTATTGCGTGCTGCTGCGACTGGAGGGTCACTTCTTGCGACGGACTTGAACTCGTATGTATGATCTTAGCTTGTCTCGTTTCACGAAACGGCTCGATATTGAGTTGTACAATTGTAAACAGCGGATAATGCACACGATTTATCTTGCTGTGGTGAATAGAATATCGCCATCAATCATTCAGTCGCTATTGTCCATTTTTTCGTTTTTCGACGGATGTTTTACCTTGACAATAACCTTTCTCACCATTTGTGACCATTTACAGGTGAAATACAGACTGTCCTCGATGTCGACAAAAGCAGTTTTGGCACACTTGCCGTCAAAGATCAAAGATCAAATTGCTATTCATCGCTGAGGAAAGCGGCACTGGCACCACACAAAACGAATGATCCAAGACCGCACAAAACAAACGGCAATAGTAGAGCACACAGACCACACAAGACTTGAGTCGAACACACACAAGAACCACGCAAGAGTCCAAGGGTGTGCCCAACAGCAGCTCACGCGCGTGACGTAGCGTTAGTGTTGCTCATCCACCGCTCGCTCGCTTGCGCTTGTGTGTACTTGTACATTGGACCTCCTGATGACTAGAACTGTAACGGGGTTGCTGTGCTAAGTACGAAGTAGCACAGCAGACACCCAATTAGTGGCTCAACCTGATTTCTGGACGACCCTGGTCGTCCCATCAGACAGCTCACTATTTAGGTTAGCTCCCTCACTTTCACCACTATACATGATCCTAATACAAAAACCTCAGAGTTGAAAATACCGAGTTCAGCGCAGTCCCTCTGCGCTTCACCACATCGCTTCCTCGTAAGACCACGTGTAAGCTACGTCACGGAGAACACTCCCGTGACAAGAACACTACCGCGGTGACAGTGAGCGGAAGGCTGTTGTGGTGACTGTCTGTCTTGTGGCGCTTGACGGGACTGTGCCCTCAACATCTAGTTTGTGGACGTGACTGGCATTGTACTGTGCGTGCAGTTTGATTGCGTCTGTTTTGTGCTGCAGTCGGTGGCAGCTCGCGTGCATTGCGAAATGCCACTGACGTCGAGCACTCGTTCACCTCGACACTGCGCATCTTGCGCTCGACTCACACATGCATCTCTCTGAGTGTGGAACGCATTGCAGGCGCTCATCCACGCGCCATGTCGTTTCAACACCTCAAAGACAAGCCGAAGCTGGTTGCGACGGTGGTCTTGCAGTGTTTGGCAGCGCGGTGCGGTGAACGACAAGAACGTTAGCCTCTCATGTCACGACTCGTAGCGTCAAGAACGATGGTTTGCGAAGGGCTGTGTCAGTCGTGAGAGACTCGTGCGCATCACGACGCGCTTGCTTGTGCTAGCGTCCAGCGTTATGTGCATTGCCAAGCCGGCTAAAGTCGCGTTCGCGCACGTGATCCAAGATGTACACGGTCTAATCACTACGTTCGCGGCGTCGCGCACTGTTGTCCTTCGACACGCGCGGAGCTCATCGCTGACACGTCGGTCGTTGAACTATCCTTGATAGCGAGGTGATCCCGCCCGTGCTCGAGAACAGCTTGGCGCCACGCGATACGACACTCTACCTCGAGTTGCCCTCGACATCGGATTGCAGCACAACAAACTCTGACAATGAACCTACAGCTACAGTATCTTGTGCAGGGGATACGCGACGTCCACCTAGCTCAGCACGCACAACCTCATTTGCTCGACTATGGACACTATGTATGCACGAGGCGTTGAATGTACGCTCGAGCCGCTCGATATGCGTATCTGCGAGCTACCTCTCAGTGCTCACAGCGATGATGGCGCTACAGAACTGCGCGACTTTGAGCACCACAAGCAGGCAAGCCCTGACTGGACACGTCCCTCACGCTTACATGAACACGTCGTATGTGACGCATTGATTTGGCGCGGCGATCAGGTGCTAGCGCGAGGGCGAGATGGACAACAGCAAGTGTATCATCGACAGCACGTGTGTGACGGCGCAAGAGTGAAGTCAAAGTCAGCTCTGCTAACTGAAAGCTACAGACAGGAAATGAAATCGTACTTAACAACTGAATGACAGTACTATTCGAACTTAAGCGAGCTACACTTGGTGCTTCCAGATAGCGATCACTAAGCCTTTGAAGTACTGCTCTATGGTCGATCCTGGATGGGAGTACCAGTTGCGCCAGAGCCGCTCATCGATGATCGCAGGCACTTGATCTCTAGAGCACCCACGCATGCCCTTGATGAAGCGCTTTCGCTTCGCCTCCCAGCACCCTTCGATGCTGTTTGTGTGAGCCCCGTTAGTCGGGTTCACGAAGTCTGCTATGGTTGACAAACGAGTGCGTGTAGTGCATGCCCTTCGAGCCACTTTGCTGTTAGCGAGCGTGTGGGTCTCGTCCGCAGACACGTACGAGGCGAACATGTCGCTCATGATGTGAGTTCTGTAGCAATAGTACAGTGGGTTGTTAGTGCTCTGTACGATCGCGAAGCTCCAGCGAGACAAATACGTACCCTGGTCTTATGTAGCACGCAATTTGAGTTGCTAGCGTCGGCTTGGTGCGGTCGCCACGCACGTCGATCGCGATCCACCGCTTGCTGTTGCGGTCGTACCCGCCAAACACCCAGTGCTCTGCGTAGCGCTTCCCTCTGTTGTACTTGGCCTCCTTTGCAATGTTCGTCTCGTCGATCTCGACGACGTGGCCTGGACCACCAACACGCATATCACATGCGATCATCTCCTTGCTGCAATATCCTCGACACAGCTCGCACCATGCAGCAACTGCCTTCGCGCTCACACGCAGGTACTGTAAGACCGCACTTGCGGGTGTGCTGCTGGCGAAGTAGAACAGAAGCATGACAAGCTTCGCCAGCGGCAGCCGCGAGCGAAAGAAGACAGTTTAGCGCGGACGCTCAGAGCGGTGTTGCAGTCTTTGCGCCCGCAGCGCCACAGAGTCGTGCTTGGGTTGAGCCGCATCGCCTTGGCGTATTTGGTGCAGTTGCGCGAGGCCGGCAGGAGGCCGACAGCAGCGCACCACTCGACCACGCGCGCTTGCTCGCCTCGTGTACATACGCCAAACACGGCATCGTGCGAAAATATCAAGGTGTCGGAGACGTCGTGCTCGTAGCCGGATGGGACGTACGCTGACATTCTGTAGCTTCTTGTCGTGTTGGACGCTCTGTTCTGTTGGCGAGTGAGCAGGTTGGCGCGCTCTCACAACACATCTATGCGAGCTGTACGAGCCACTCAAGTGTTTGTCCAGTACTGTTTCGATTCTTCTACGTACGATTCCTGTCTGTAGCTTTAAGTTAGCAGAGCCTCAAAGTTGTGCTCGCGTCCTCTGGTGTTGATCTAGTCGAACGTCCGGCACAGACTCTTGGCGCTTACAATACAGTGGAAAGGAAAGATTGTATGTGCTTGCTCGCTCTCACGCGCAGGCGCAAGCAAAGTCTCAACGAAGCACGAAGCTGAAGTTCGCTCGCTTGAGATCGAGTTGTTGTCTGAGAGATGTTGTCTGAGTGGGTCGAGAGCGTGAGATTGTGTGCTTTTGGTATTGTGTGTGCTTTTGGTATGTGTGTTTTCGTCCTCTTTCATCGCTGCCAGCAGCACTCGCATCATTCAATGGATCGACGCGTGCGCCTCGTGTTCGCAGACGACCTCGAGCGCCTGCTGCTGCGTCGGCGCGGGTTCGCGAGCTGCTGGTACCTCGTGCCGCCGAGCGCCAAGATCGTGGGCGACTTGGTGCACGACATTGCGCTCGAGTTTGGCCTCACGGCGGCGCGCTGTCCACTCGGCATCGACCTCGTGCTCGAGCAGCTCCACCTCGTGCCGAGCCACGACATCCGCATCGTGCGCGACAACGACGAGATCACGGTCCAGTGCGCGGACCGATTCCGCACTGGCACTAGCACTAGCAGCGCCAGTCGCTACAGCAGCGTTGCGGCAGACGCTGTTGCAGCGCTCTTGAGCGCAAGTGACGACGATGACAATGACAACTGCAGCAGCAATGCAGTGATCGCACGACATGCGCACAGGAAGCAGCGCCAGTGCGAGCCGCGCATTGACGCGAAGGCGCGCGAGAAGCGCAAGACAAAGCGCAAGACGAAGACGCACGTCGTAGTCGCAGACGACGCGAGTCGCCGCAGCAAAGCAAAGGCGACGAAAGAGACCGCGACGAAGACGAAGACGCAGGCCAAGGCACAGGCAGTCGTGACGCGACCAAAAGCCACTGCGCGCACTCGAGCGTCTGCGCAAGACGATCAATCGGACGAGTCGAGCGACAGTAGCAGTGATAGCAGTAGCAGCAGTCTCATGAACTGGAGTAGCGACCATCAAGCGCACTGCGCTGTTGTAGCATGTTCCTACACTGTCACAACGTATTGGTCATCCAACAGAGCGCGTCCCATGAGTCGTTGTTCCTATTGCTCTTTCGCTACGCACTCGTGCGCTGCTGCAGCATCGATGCCATGCGCTCACAGAACGGCTGCAGTGCTGCGCTCTCTGCTGCGACGCGCTCGAGCATCGCGACGACTGCGCTCCGATCGGCGTCTGCTTGTGCGTCCTGTGGCTCGCGTGTGAGGTCGTGCAGCAGCGCAAAGGTGTCTTCGCACAGCGCAAGGAGCTCGTCGCGCTCTGCTGTCGACACTGGCTGCGCTGCGCGAGCGTCGAGCACCAAGCAGAACGCGACGACGCGCAAGACACCGACGACGATCATCTCGCTGTGCGCTGGTACGCGCGGCCACGCGCTCACGATCGCCACGCGTAGCGTCGCGAGCGTCTCGCGCAGGAGCGGGACGTGGATGCTCTCGAACGTCGCAGTGAGGACCTTGAGCAGCGGCTGGAGGTACCGGAAGATGTGGATGCTCCCTGGCGCACCCATGCGCGCGATCACTGGCCGGAGGTGCCGGATGTAGACGACTCGGATCGCCACGTCGCTACTGAGACTCGCGTCGTTCAAGAGCCGCGGCACGAACGCGTCAAAGTGCGCGAGCTCTGTCGGCGGCGAGAGCTTGTCGAGCGCGACTGCGAGCGTCTCGAGCACAGTGTTGAGCGTCTCGGGCGAGCGCGTCGTGATCGCGCGGCGCAGGACGTCGAGCAATACGTCTGTGTACCACCGGAGCTCAGTCGCTGTGACGCTCTTGACGACGTGGCGCAAGATCGTAGCGCCGACTGCTTGCGTCTCGTCGCTCAAGTCGTCCATGAGCGGGAACACGAGCGCGAGCACGCGGCCGAGCAAGTCGCCGCCGAGGTGCGGCGCTGACACTTGGAGCACGAGCCAGCGCAGCACGAGCTTTGGGAACGCGTGGCGCGCGACCCACGCGTCTTTCGAACACGTCTGGGAACAGAGCGCGACGAGCTCGCTGATGTACTGCGTCACGAGATGAGCAGGCGTTGGCGCGTGCACGACTGCGCAGCAGTGCTCGAGTGTCGTCTCTGCGAGTGTGTGTGCGCGCATGGCGTCGGCTGCTGGGAGCTCGTTGCACACGACGTGCGCACAGGCGAGCACGACGAACGGGACCCAGCGCCGGAGCGCTTTCTGATCGTCTGCTGTCAGTGCTTGAGCTGCGCATGCCGCGCGCTCGAGTGTCGTGAACGCTGCGAGGAACGCAAACACAGACGTGACGTTCGTGTCGAGACGGAGAAAGCCCGCAACGTCTTCGTGCGGACGCGACGCGACGCTCGCAATGTACGCTGTCGTTGTTCGGCAGAGCATCTTTGCGACTGCAATGAGCGACGTGTGGATCTCTTGTGAGAGCGCAGTGGCGTCGCATGCTTCGAGCAGCTCTGTGAGCGCTTGGACGTTGTCGGGCTCAGACACGTTTGCTTGCTGCAGATCATCGTTGCGCTGCTCGAGCAGCTCGCGGTGCAGCACATCACCGCCAAGTGCTTCGAAGCGCAAGAGTGCGTGTGCAAGTGTATCGTGCGTTGCAGCCTCGTGCTTGCTGCTGTTGCTCTTGCTGCTCGGGACGTCTGCCAGCACGACTGCCGTTGGAGCGTCGAGCATCTCGCCGCTGCTGCAAGTCGCCATGATTTATCCATTGTGGAACATGAACCCTAATAACAAACCCTATCCCAAAAATTAATTCCAAAACTAAAAATTCTCGTTTGTTGGCTGACTCGAGCCAAACGTTCGTGGAAATGGAAATGTCCGCGTTCCTTGACGACATCGTCTCGGGGTCGTACTTGAGGATCGCGCGCCTCGGCGACGCGTTCGGCTGTCCTGTCATCGTCGAGCGAGCTGCACGCGCCGCCGCCATTGTAGTCGCTTTCATCGCTTTCATGAACATCGCTCGCTCCCTCCACCTCCTCACTTTCGCCTTCATCGACACATACAGCACGATGCTTTTGTTCTCTCCTGCCGACGTCGCTCGCGCCAGGTATCGACTGCATCGCCGCCATTTTGGCGGCACGTACGCGCTTCATCTCGCTCCTCCGCCGCCAAATCTGGATTTGATATGCTGGCCATACATTGAGGGGGAGAAATTCGCGCCCAAATACAATCACCCCAGCTTAACACACGCTCAGAAACAGCAGTAAGGATAATTTGCGACCAGGGTGCGTGCCACTCATTGCATGTTTCTGAGTGTTTGTCTTTGGACGATGGGCTCAAAATGGACTGGTTTTGCACTTTGCATATCCTGCTCTCACTCTGCAGTCGCCTAGTCTATCTCAGTCTGTACCCTCAGATATTATGTTCAAACAGGAATAAGCTCGAAAACGCGTAAATCTCAAAATGCACGAACCTCACGCGCGTGAGGTTCGTGCATTTTATGATAAGAGTGACTGTTGTTACAGATTTAATCCAACAAATATGAACGTTCTAGGAGCGTTCTTAAACCAAATCCTAACAGGGTTTGATTTATTGGATTCTCATCCGGCACTGCCGCAGCCGTATACAGGTATACCTCCCCCACCGCCAAAACCGCACACCATTTATTTGGCAAAAACGACACACGTAATGGCGCCGAAACGCAACGCGCCGTCGACGGGCAGCGACGCGGAAGGAAGCAGTGCAGCGGCAGCGTCGCAAATCGCAAAAGTGAAGGGCAAGCAGAAGGGCAAGCAGAAGGCTACACATATGTCGCAGCGCGTCAGCGAGGACGACAATGACTCGAGAGACGACGCCGTCGTCGATCCTGAGACGCACGCGTTGGTGAAAACGCTCGCGCCGCAGCTGGAAGAACGAGTCTTCGACAGCTGGGAAGACTTTTCACAGTTTCTCGTCGTCTTCCAAGCTCGTACACACCTGGTGGGTGGCCGTTATGAGAGTGTCATGATCGTAGTGGCGACTGACGTGTATTTGCGTGAGTAAATTTGATTATTGGAACCATAAGTCATTTTGTCATGCTCTGGATATCCTATCCTAAAAATTGAGTTCAAAACTTAATATTATCATCGCCTTTCCTGTGTGTTGTCATGCTCATCGTAGCATTTGCTAAAAACTCAACATTTGCTGAACAATTCATTCTTGTATCCAAAAAATGAACTGAAACAAGATAGACATACCGTATTGTGTCGCTCAAAAATACTGACGATTATAACGGTCTGACACATGGCGTCCAATCATCGATTTGACCTTGACACAAGTGGTACTTGCTGCTTATAACGGTGTTGACAATGAGTGGGCAGAAGCAAGTATCAAACGCGCGAGCCTCCTTGAACAAGTCAAAAGCAAACAATGGGCAAGCGCGGCTTGTTCACAGCGCGCCAGAAGCTCGCCATAGTGGACTACTTGCAGCAGTGCTGTGACGTCAAGGCCACAGTCCAGCACTTCTTCCCACTACTTTCCGCAGTTGCGTCTGCGAACCGACAGAAGCTCGTCGCAAGTTGGCGACGCGACAAAGGCAACCTTTGGTTGCCACCTGCGTTGAAGCGCTAGGCAGGTCCCATCGACGTGGGTGTGTCTAAGAGTAAAGTGCTAAAGCGAATTCATCAATGGCGTGATAAAGTGCCGTAATTTCTTTGGAAACGCTGTGGGATATTCCGAAGACAAAAGCGGCACAGGCATCTTGGTTTCGTCTTGCGCGAAATAGACAGTTTCATCTCGTGATCTCAATGGTACAAGCCATTCAGTTACACGAGAATCTGAACAACCAGTTCTACTCGTTCAACATGTTAATACACTAATATTATCACTTATATTATCACTACTTAATTATTGCAAATCATTGAGCGCACAAATGGATGATACAAATCGTGAGCGAATCTCACGATTTGTGGAAAATTTAGAAAACACGCAAAACATGCAACACGAACACAACAACTCACACAACGCCATTCACAATCCAGAAATAATCACGCAGTTGCCATGCATTCGTGAAATCCGCTTTGAAAGACTGCACGTATTGCTTTCGTTGCAGGCGAGCAAAAATGATGAGTCCACTATTAAGGGTGTCGCAAGTTTTGCGTACTTTCCAGTAGTATTTGCTTGTTTATTGGAAGGGAGTTTCGAAAGCACATGCCCAACGACACGCATGTGCTGGACATATATAATGATTATGAGGTAATTTGTATCAGTTTCGGTAGCCACAGTCGCCATGCGACTGCAGTAGTAAATGATTGATATGCGCGGTAATCATTAAACTGTGTATGTCCGGCTCTACTGTGCATACGTACGTGACTGTGACGCATTTGGACGCACGACGTTTTGCGGACTACTCCGCCTTTGGCTACTTTGAATGACACCTGCGTTTCAGCACGTTTAACAACTACCGCTAACATGCATGTGTCGGAGAGAAGAGTGCTGATGCGAAGACACCAGCGATTCGATGTGGCTGCGCAGCCACAGTGACAACGCTTGGTGGGATACTCAGAAGATACAAGCGGCGTGGGCAACTTTATTCCGGGCGACTTAGCTGTGGTTCGTATTCCCCAGACAGTTTCACCTCAGTGGTACAAGACCGTTCTTTGACGTTAAGAGTCTGAGCAAACCAGTTCTACTTGTTCAACATAATAATACAATAAATATTCGCTACTTAGAGTGTGCACAAATGAATAATGTCTAATACAAATTGTAAGAAAGTATGGAAAGTATTATTTGGTTTCTTTCGTTTCGTTGTGTGTCCCACACTGCACTTGTGTGTCCCACGTGGATTTGCGCGATTTGGTCTTGCTGATAGTGAACAAATCAAGGGAATCGCTGAACCACTGGCTCCCCACAAAAGCAGCAGCAACGCGCAAGTGAGTCGCACAGAAGCTCGAGCGGTGCACGTGAAGAAGCGTGTGTGTGACGCAGAACGACCCGACAGCAGCCGTTGCTTGTGAGTGTGTGTGATGGCGTCGTCAACTTCGTCTGCCGCCGTCGCGGCGCTCGTGCAGAAGGCGTCGCAGCAGTACCTCGACTGCCGCCGCAAGGTCACGGCCAAGGTCGAAGAGGTCAAGGCGCTCGACCAGGAGATCAATGCGCTCTTTTCGCAGATCACGGCGCTCGGTGAGAGCGCGTCTGCGAGCGGCAGCAGCAACAAGTCGGTCGGTCGCCTCGAAGTGCGCATCGCTGGCGTCGAAGGCGAGGCGCCGGTCGAGAACGCGGTCATTACGGTCGCGCTCGACCCGGAGTACGAAGCCGACGAGGCGTTCGAGATCGTCGAGGTGCAGCACGTGATCGAGAAGCACACGGTGACAGTGACGGCCGTGAACGCGGACGGTGAAGAAGAGGTCGTGGCTGAGAAGGTGATTACGAAGGAGAACGGCGTCGAAGTCGACGTCGAGATCATCAAAGAGGACACTGGCGCGCCGTCGCCGTCCACGAGTGACGACGACGATGCGCCGCCAGCGAAGCGCAAGACGACGACGAAGATCGCGCGCACGGTGCAGACGAAGAAGATCAAGCAGAAGGTCGAGAAGCCGGAGCCGCCAGTGCGGTCGGTCGAGTGGACGCCAGAGGTCGAGACGCAGGCGTTCCCCGCGACGTTTGTGTTTGACCCGGTGCAGTCGCGTGAAGCAGTCGTGACGATCACGGTCGCTGCAAAGGACGACGAAGCCGAGGCGGAGCCAGTGAAGGAGATCGAGTTCCCAGTGTCGTCGCTCTTCCAGGGAAAGGACCTCGACCAGTGGTACGCGATCTCGGATGCGACGCCTGCGGCCGTGGAGGAGGAGACGGCGGTCGAGGAGGCGCAGGACGAGGCGACGACGATCACCGAGGTCGTTGAGGACGAGTCCAAGGACGAGGAGGCGTCGGAGGAGCCAAAGGAAGAGGCGACTGAGGAGGCGACCGAGGAGGCTACGGAGGAGGCTACGGAGGCCGCTGAAGCGACAGAGGAGGCCGCGGAGGAGGCTGCCGAGGCGACCGAAGAGGCGACTGAGGAGGCTGCCGCCGGCGAGACTCCAGCAGCGGAAGAGACTGCGGAGGAGGAGACGGTGGAGACGGAGGAGCCTGCGAAAGTCGCGAAAGGCGAAGACGAAGCGGAGACGAAAGCCGCGCCGGCGGTGACGCGCTTCCACGTCCAAGCGACGTTTGTGCTCTCGGAGATCGAGGTGCTGAGCCTCGAAGCCGTGAACCTCTCGAAGAAGAAGCAGGAGGCCGAGGCCGTGCTTGCGATCCTCGAGCGCGAAGCCGCGAGCCTGCGCACCAAGTACGAGCGCCTGAACGCGAGCCAGCGCTCGCTCAGCGCCTCGAGCGTCTCGAAGCCCAAGTCGAGCCTGCTCCTCGGCGGCCGCACGTTCGCAGGTCAGCCTGCGGCGCCAAAGTCGAGCTACCAGAAGCTCAAGGACTCGGTCTCGGCCGTGCTCACGCCGCAGCGCCAGCAAGTTGCGATTAGCGTTGCGATGTTCTTTGGCAGCGCTGTGCTGTTCCACTTCCAGGGCGAGAACCTGCTCGCATAAGCGCGTGACGCAGCGCGTTCGTTGTTAGGCACATGCACGAGAGAGTGAGAGCTTATGCACACGGCAGACTTTATACAGACAGACCCTCGCGAGTCGCCCGTTGCATGCGCTGTCTCGCTGATGACATCGACGTGCTCATGTGCTCATTGAGCTCTCAGGCAAGAGCTCCAAGACGAGCTTCATGTGCTTTATGTGATGCCTATCAAGCGATGTTGCCTGTTTGCATACTAAACTCAAGATATTTGCATCGCAGCCACCGATTTTCGAGGTCATTCGTCCCTCATTTATATCACTATACAAACGCGATGATTGTCCCGCCAATCCTGCGTCGAAACACATCAAAAGGCGCGTAAGTGCCTCGACCGACGCGCTCCAGTCGCATCCTCGCTGCACTCGATCAGCATCCGCTCTTGTTCTTGTTGCGGCACCTGGCAGTCGCTCTTACGTACAACAAGCAGCAGCAATAGCAGCGATGGTTGCGAGCATGTCGGCGCCGTCGACGGAGCAAGAAGAGCTCCAGCAGACGACTGCGCCGCTTGTCAAGACGGAAGACAGCAGCGATGTGGAAGATGCAGTGGCATCTGCAGAGGAGACTGCGAGTCGCATCGCGAAGCTCGACAACCTCTTGGAGAAAGCAGGCATGTACTCGAGCTTTCTGTTCTCCAACATGACGACTGCTGCGACGACTGCTCCTGCGCCAGCTACAGCCGGCAACGACAACGACGATGTCCCTACGACTGGCAAGCACAAGCGCGCGCGTGCGGCCAAGAAGACCAAAGACGGCGCGAAGAAGCTCAAGCAGATGCAGAACGATGCGTCGCTCGATACGCGGCAGCAGCCGCATGTGGCGTTTGCACAACCTGCGCTCTTGACTGGCGGGACGCTCCGCGACTACCAGCTCGAAGGCATTCGGTGGCTCTGCAACTTGTTTGAGAACGGCTTGAACGGCATCCTCGCAGACGAGATGGGTCTCGGCAAGACGATCCAAGTCATTGGCTTGATCGCGCACTTGAAAGGCCTCGGTGTGCGCGGTCCGTTCCTCGTCACGGCGCCGCTCTCGACGCTCATGAACTGGGCGAACGAGTTTGCCAAGTTTGCGCCCGACATCCCGTGCTTTGTGTACCACGGCACGGCGACGCAGCGCAAGGCGTTCCGCTCGCGCGAGCTCGCAAAGGCGCGCCGCGGCGACGCCGACTTTCCAGTCGTGATCACGTCGTACGAAGTGATCTTGGCCGATGCGAAGACGTTCAACAGCCTCGGGTTCGTCTGGAAGTACATCATCATTGACGAAGGCCACCGACTGAAGAACATGGACTGCAAGCTCGTGCGCGAGCTCAAGCGCACGCGGTCCGAGAACCGCTTGCTGTTGACCGGCACGCCGCTCCAGAACAACCTCACCGAGCTCTGGGCGCTGCTCAACTTCATCTTACCCGACGTCTTTGACGACCTCGCGCTCTTTGAGTCGTGGTTCTCGTTCACGCCCGACAGCTCTGTCCCTGGTGCAGCGACTGCTGCAGCACATGACGTGCTCGCAGGCGACAAGAAAGCCGAAGTCGTGTCCAAGCTCCACGAGATCCTCCGGCCGTTCCTCCTCCGACGCCTCAAAGTCGACGTTGTCGACGAGATGCCGTCAAAGACCGAGGTCTTTGTCTACTGTCCGATGGCGCCGATGCAGCGCGCGTACTACCAGATGATCTTGGACGGCACGATCCGCGCTGCGATGGAGGCCAAGTACGGCAAGTTCCGCGGCGCGTCGTTCAAGACGAACGGCGCAAAGAACCGCGCGATGCAGCTGCGCAAGTGCTGCAACCACCCGTTCCTGTTTGACGAACCGATGGACGCAAGTGGGAACGTGAGCACCGATGCGCGGATCATCGAGGCGTCTGGGAAGCTCCAAGTCCTCGACAAGATGCTCGCGACGCTCCAGCGCAATGGCCACAAAGTGCTGATCTTTAGCCAAATGACCCGCGTCTTGGACATTCTCGAAGACTTTGTCGACTGGCGCGGCTACCGGAGCTGCCGCCTCGACGGCTCGACGAAGCTCCAGGACCGTCAGGACCAGATGGACGCGTTCAACAAGCGCGGCAGCACCGACGACGACATCTTTTGCTTCCTCTTGTCGACGCGCGCCGGTGGCTTGGGCATCAACCTCATCGCCGCAGACACGGTCATCTTCTTTGACTCGGACTGGAACCCGCAGCAGGACAACCAGGCGCAGGACCGGTGCCACCGCATCGGCCAGACCAAGGAGATCGTTGTCTACCGTCTCGTGACCGAGAACTCGTTTGAGAACCGCATGATCGCGCGAGCGATCGAGAAGCGCAAGCTCGAGCGCGTCGTGATCCAGCGCGGGCACTTTAAGCACGAGCACCAGCTCCGGTCGAGCGACATGGCTGCGCCTGCTGCGCTCACGAACGACGAGCTCGAAGAGCTCTTGCGCGACGACGTGCGCATTCGCAACGGCGTCGAGAGCGGCGGGATCCAAGACGACGAGCTCGCGCGCATTCTCGACCGCGACCTCGTGGTCAAGAGCTTCGTCACGCACAAGGACCGGAGCGACGACGACAACAAAAATGGCGCGATGAAGGACCTCTTGGCGTTCAAAGGCGACGGGTACGAGGTCGTCGAGAGCACACCGGCTGCTGCGATGGAGAGCTTTGCGTAGTCAGTAGGAGCAGCAGAAGCACCAGCGACGCTGTTGTCGTAGATCAGAGAGCGAGTGACGTAGATGAATCCATCGCAAGTGCGTTCGTACAGACAAGAGTGAGTGACGGAGCAGGTCATGTACGCCTGGAGCTAGCGCTGGAGCGACTGCGTGAGCGGCTCTTGCTCGAGCAAGAACGTCGTCATGAACGGCGGCGGCGTGCGCATCGTCACGACGCGGAAGACGAGGTTGAGTGCTGCAACGACCGTGCGCAGTGGTCGCTGCGGTTCTTGCGCCATTGCGTCGCGCGCGAGCTCGAGCAGCACGTCGCGCACCAAGCTGTTGGACGCACACACAAGAGGGTGTTAGCTCTGTATAAGGACAACTACGACTGTAGTGACGACAACAGGAGACAACGTACTCGGCACACACGTGGTCGTACGCGCACTTGGTGCTTGGCGCTGCGTCGTCGCGATCGAGCGCTACGCGATGGCGGATCCACTGCCAGAGCTGCGCGCGCGAGATCTCTGCTGTCGCCGAGTCCTCGACGCAGCCGTTCACGACGACCGTCCCGAGTGCGTCGAACCACGCGAGGACGTACAGCAGCGCGACGCGCAAGTTGGTCGTGACCGACGCAGTCGTGACGAAACCCTGCGGCATTGCGAGCAGCGTCTGCTCGTAGAACGCTTCGTCGGCGACTGTGACGATACAGTCAGTAGCCGAGTGCGTTGAGGCGTTTGCCGATGGGGCGAGGAACACGCGTTGGATCGGCGTGACGAGCGCCAGGTCGTACACGAGCGCGCCGTCGGAGCCTGCGAGCGCCTCAAAGCGCTTTGCACTCACTGCTTTCTCGATCGCGTCGTGGCGCGAGAGACTCGGCGGCAGCGCATCAAGGACAAACGGGACCATGCCAGTCGTCGCTGGCGCGTCGCGGCGCTTGCACGTGCGAATGAGGAGCTCCATGTAGTGCTTGAGGAAGTCGGAGCGCATCGAGACGCACTGCTGACGGTCTGGGAGCACGCGCGCGCGGTCGTGACGAAAGAGCACGACGATCGACGCCGTGTAGTCCCACATGCCGCAGTTCAGACCAGACGAGTGGCGCCGGAGCTCGTACAGGATCTCGTCCATCTCGAACGCTGCAAAGACGTTCTCGATCAGCACAGTCGCCTTGATGCTGCCCTGTACGTGCACGTATGTGAGTGAAGAGGTGAGTGCAGTGCTGGGTTGATGGAGCCTGCCGTGCCTGACACATAGACAGACAGACTGACCTGCGGCAGTCCGAGCGCCGACTCTGTGTGCTCAAAGATCTTGCGCCAGAGCGCGGCTTCGTAGTGACTCTCGAGCTGTACGTTCATAAGGAGAGAGAGCAAGAGTGTGAGTGACTGATGAGCTATTGGTGACTGAGGCTGACGACTGGAGACGTACTTTCGGGAGATAGAGGAACGGTCCTCGCCCACTCGCAAGCAGGAGCTTGCCACTAGAGCAGTCAAGTGCGCAGGAGAGAGAGACGCGTTAGATCCTAGGGCGAGCGAGTGACTGAGGACACTAGCAGCAGTCGCGTACTTGTGGAAGAGGTGGAGACCAAAGTCGACGACTGCGCCAGGCACGACGACGCCGTTCACGAGCACGTTCTGCGTGCGAACAACAGCAGCAGGAGCAGCGTCAGTGGTGCCAGTCGAGCAGCAGAAGACGCAAGAGAGCGCTTCTGGCTGACCATCTCGTCCATGTTCCACGCACGCGGTCGCACGAGCAGCAGCGCAGGCGACGGCACGAGCATCTCGCCAGTCGCAGCATCTGTCAGTGTCCCGCGCACTGCGTCCATGATGTTGAAGTGCCCACGCAGCGTGTTTGTCCACGTCGGGCAGTGGCCGTCGTCAAAGTCCACTTGCACGCCCTTTCATACATTGTTCAAGTCAAATGTGTCAGTGCAGTCTCACTCACATGTGTCCATGATGCTCCTGAACAAGCGCACCTGAGCACCCGAGTTGAGCGCGCGCAAGAGGAATGTGCGGTCTGCAGGCGAGACGTCGCCAATGTCCACGCGTCGGTCGCGCAAGATCGACGGGATCGGCTCAATGCGCCACGTCGGATCGTCTCGGATCGCGCGCGTGTCCTTGAGGAACGTCGGCACGAGACCCTGCTGCTCAATCGCAATGCGACGCGCACTACGGCGCTTGTGGAGCTACTCGTACACGACAAGTAGATCCACACGTACAAGTGAGCAATGCGGTAGAAGACGACGCATGTACGTACACACACAACAAGAGCCAGAGAAGCTGCAAACCTGTTCGATGTCTTGGGCAAACGTCGTTGCGAGGTTCGCGACGAATGCGAGTGCGTCAGGCGTGAGCACTGTGTCGTACACGTGCACATCGAGCGCGACGTCACGGTGCGAGACGTACAAGCTTGGCGTCGCTGAGGCAGGTGCATTGACAGCAGAGCGCTTGCTCACAGCAGCAGCAGCAGCGCAGAGCTGCGCACGCAGGCGCTCAATGCGGTCCATGATGATCGAGGTCGTGAATGCGAATGTTGGTTCAATCGAGTCGTACTTAGTGGAACATATTCAGTACATTGGACCATTTTCGATCCCAATCACATCAACAAGGCGCTGCACGAGCTCTGATCGATCGTGTCGACTGCTACTGCGCTCGTGGGTGTCTGTCGCGCTGTGTGTGTGAGCGACTGCTGTAGCAAGACGCCTCAGTCGATAGCGCTCTTTCTCTCTTTCTCTCTGTACATCTCTTTCTCTACGCTACTCGTCGCATTCGTCGTGAACTAGCGCTCGCACAAGACCAGTCGGTAGTGACGTTCAACATGGTCGGAGTGACTGCGACCGACACCAAGTCGCTCATGAAGCACACGGTGCGTCACATACGTATATGCACTAGTGGGCTCTCTACTCGCTACTGCTAACACGTACACACTCTGGATGCATCTGCGCCATGATGCTCAGGTGAAAGAGCTCCAAGCAGAGCTACGCAAACATGCGCTCGAGACCGTTGGGACAAAGGTGCGTCATGTTGCATGACAGTCGCACATCGACACGATACGTCGACCGCGAGTGTTCTTCTCCGCTATGCATGTACTGACAGACGCTGCGTCACGATCAGGCGGTGCTCGTTGAGCGCTTGCAGACGCACTTGACAGCCACAGAGGCTGAGGAGCCGGCGCCAGCGCCAAGTGACGCGCCAGTTGCAGCAGAACACGAGGCGTCTGAGCCATCAACTGCAGCAGATGACGACTCGGTCGCTACTGCAGACTCTCCGCGCGCCAGCACAGATCCACCGACAAAGGACGAGCCTCTGGACGGCGCAAGTGGCCGTCCAGCGTCGCCAGCAGCGCCAGACACGGTCGAGACTACAACTGATGATGCACAAAGCAATGAGGTGCAAGACGATGCAAACGCAGCTTTGAGCGACGCGCAGGGCGCCTCTGAGCAGCAGAGCGAGCCTGCGCCCAGTGTCACGACGCTTCGGATCGACAACTTTCGCCGTCCGTTCACGCTCAACGCAGTCAAAGTGCGTTCGAGACCAGCGTGCGCTCTAGCAACTCCATGCGGTGAAGGACTGACGGACAGATCTGTCGTGTTTGCCACTGCGCCGCAGAGCCTCGTGCAGGAGTTTGGGGGCTTTGTCGAAGCCAACGGCTTCTGGATGAACACGATCAAGACGCACTGCTACGTCTCGTACGCGTCAAAGGACGTGGTGCGTCCTACTTGACAGACAAACGAGCCGCTTGTGATGCGCTGACTGCAGCCTACTCACTCGTGTGTGGCACACTGCAGGCGACGAAGACGCGCGAGCACTTGGACGGCAAAGTGTGGCCGCCAGTGAGCGGCATTGCGCTCAGTGCGGCGTTCTCCGACACGACTGCGATGGACGTCCATGCCCATGGCGAGCCGGCGAGCACAGGGCTGAAGCGGAAAGCGAGTGGCGACATCGCGCCACCGTCGCAGCGCCGTCGCGAGCAGCGTACGTCCTGTTCTCGCTCGTCTACGCTATCGAATGGATCGAGTGTGTGGCATCGTTGCTAAGGCTGCTCACTCTCTCTCTCTCTCTTCTGTCCTGCGGTGCATGCAACTAGCGCCAGTGTCGATCGACGCGACGTTTCTCAAGACCGAGACGAAGCCTGTGCTGTACTACTTGCCCTGGACCGACGAGCAAGTGAAGCAGCGCAGAGAGCAGCAAGCGCGCGGAGAGACGCCTCATGTTGCAAGCGAGCGCGAAGTCGGGACGTCGCAGCGCACGCACGCGCGAGGGCATCGTCGCGGTGGGAAGAAGAAGAAGCGGAACGTGCGCGGTGGGTATCGCCACGTGCGTCGTCTCTAGCTCAAGCGTCGTATGAGTGTCGACAGCGCGTCTTAGGACTGACCGACACGCGCAACTCGATGGCACCGACACGAGAGCGCACTAGTCCAGACAACGAGAGTAGAACAAGACGATGATGAAGGACCAAAGCCATGACACGTGTATGAACGACAGAGGCTCGTAGCTCTACGCTCTACGCTCTGGACCTCAAAGACAACGACGACCTACCGAGTCGAACGACAACACCGGCGAGAGAACCCGTGGCAGCGCCGACGGAGGCAATGCTCAGCCCCGACGGACTTTGCACTTGGACGTCGCGCTCGGTGCTGGCGCAGGTCCAGCGCTCGGCTTCGTTGCTGGCGCCGCGCTCGTCTTTGAAGCAGGAGGAGCTGGTGCAGTGGTCGGTTTGGTCGCTGCAGCTGGTGCAGGCGCTGTGCTCGGCTTGCTCGAGCCCGAGGACGACGACGGTGTCTGGCTGCCGCTGCCGATCTTTGCGCAGTCGATGTACACTTGCCACTCAAGCAACGTGGACATCCAGTAGAGCGTCAAGCGGTTCTTGCCGACGCACTTGGACTTGTCGTACTTGATCTTGCCCTGCGGATACGTCGCGGCGCAGTCGGCCGTGAACGGGAGCACCACTTCGTCGTCGCACCAGACCTCGCACGGGCCCGGGTGGTTCATCTGACCGCCGTACCACTCGAGTTGGTCTGGGAGCGTTTGGACGGCGCCACCGTTTGGGTCCGTGAAGCCGCACTCAGCGGTCGAGGGGTTCGACTTGCGGCCCTTGCTCATGTCCTGGTTCTTCAGGATGAACTCTTTGAGCGACTTGTACTGCGACGCTTTGAACGCGCGGCCAAAGGCGTTGGCGTTCGCAGTCCAGTCGGGGTAGTGCGTGAAGATGTCGCCCGCCTGGGGCTTGAGCGCTGTCATCGGGACGAGCGACGAGAAGTCGCCGCCGTACGCCGAACCAGTGAACTTGAGCCCAGGCTTGGCGAGCGTGCCGTGCGCATCGACGCTCGAAGTGACAGCGAGTGCAGCGAGCGCGGCAGCAGTGAACGACGTGGAGACCATGGTGACTGCGAGTAAGCGTGTGTGTGTGTGTGTTCCGGTGCGAAAGAGTCGAAAGAGCTGTGTTGTGCCGTGCTGAGCGTGAGCTGGTGGAGGCGAATCGCAGAGTGACGAGTTCGGTGGACCTCGCACAAGTGCGAGCACTTACACTTCAGTGGAGGCTCTCGAAGCTTTCAAGCACATTGCTGACGCCCGAGCATTGGTGCTCCAACAACTCCAATAGCTCTCAGACTCTCAAGCGAATGAGCGAGCCGGGGACTGGTATCGGTCGATAGCCGGTCGTGAGATGGCGATCGTGAAGGATTGCGAGTCGAGCCATCTGCTGCGGCAGCGGGATGGATGTCTCGAGTGTGAGTGAGAGCGTGAGAGCGTGTGAGCGGGACGCCATCACACTCTCACTACTGCTGCTGCTGCTCCGAGTGAGTGTCATACAATTCTCCGATTGGCACGCCGCTGCTGCTGCTCAGCACTCACCGCTCAGCGTTGCTCTGCCATCTGCGCTCCTGGAACGCGCTGTCCTCTTGAGAGCGACGCTCACTTGCAGCATGGAGCACTGCAAGGCATCGCAACGCAGCAAGACGCAAGCCATGGTACAGTACACGGATGTAGGAGCTTGCGCACTGCGCTCGTGGGTGTAATGCTACTACTGCTGCTGTTGTGGAGACACACTCATGAATCGTCTACTGCGCGCGATGGTAACACAGCAACGGCAACAACAGCAGTAGTGGAGGAACGCCCGTGCGCTCGCGCCATGTGCACCGCGGACACCTTCTTGTGTGTGTGTACGTCATCAGTGAACACGCGCTGAGCTCTTGGTCGGAATGTGCGAGCTCGAGCGCGACTCGTTGTTGCAAGTGCTAGGACATTGAAGTGGAGTGGTGCTACTGCGAGCGAGGGTTCTCCGTGGCGCCTTGGTAGATGACGCATGGGAACTTTGCGACTACAACTACCTGCATGACCTGCATACACCGGTCGTCAACATAGAGCAACAGGCACATTGCGAACAAGAGAGCGACGGAGCAAGAGATGTGGATTGGCCATGAAGGACCGCTGCTTGGTTGAACGACATATACCTTACTCTCTACTTGCACGCCACACTTGGTTGTTTGGCTGTTTGCTCTGTGAGCACAACGCCTCCTGATCTAGCTACTCACTATAGACGGCAGCTACGGGGGACGTCTGCACTTGCTCATAAGCACACAGGTGAGCTCCAGAGCTCTCTTACGCACGGCGGACCTTGCACTTGGTCGTCGCGCTCGGCTTGGCGGTGGACGCTGGTGCCGAGCTCGGCTTCGCAGGCGAGACTGGCGCAGTCGTTGGCTTGGCCGGAATGGCAGGAACCGTGGTCGGCTTCGTGGTGGTCGCTGGAGCCGTGCTCGGCTTGGTCGTGTTTTTCGCCGGCGCAGGCAACGCGGTCGGCTTGCTCGAGCCCGAGGACGACGACGGACTGCCGTTGCCGATCTTGGAGCAGTCAATATAGACTTGCCACTCGAGGAGCGTGGACATCCAGTAGAACGTGAGACGGTTCTTGCCGACGCACTTGGACTTGTCGTACGGGAACTTGCCGTTCGGGTACTTGGCTTGGCAGTTGTGCTCGAACGGCAGCACGAGCTCGTCGTCGCACCACGCTTCGCACGGACCTGGGTGGTTCATCTGACCGCCGTACCATTCGATCTGGTCAGGCAGGGTCTGGACTGGCCCGGACGTCGGGTCCGTGAAGCCGCACTCTGGAGTGGACGGGTTCTTCTTGCGGCCCTTGCTCATGTCCTGGTTCTTCAAGATGAACTCTTTGAGCGATTTGTACTCGGACGCTTTGAAGGCGTCGCCGAACGCATTCGCGTTGAGCGTGGCGTCCGGGTAGTGCGTGAACTTGTTCCCTCCCACAGGCTTGAGCGCCGTCATGGGGACGAGCGACGAGAAGTCGCCGCCGTAGGCAGTGCCGGTGAACTTGAGCCCAGGCTTGTTGATCACGCCGTGGGCGTTCGCTGTCGAGGCAGCGAGCGCAGTGAGAGCGACGACCGAGAGCGCAGCGTTGACCATCTTTGGGACGGATGTGGAGTGTCCTCTTTGTGCAGAGCGAGTTGGGAAGAAAGCGAAGCGCGCGTGGATGCGAATTTGAGAGTGAGCTCCGAATGGGGCATAGCGACCGGCGCCGTCACGAGCAGCGCGCGAGCCAGGCAGGCAGACAGACAGACAACAGACAGCAGACGCAGCCTGGATCACAGCAGATGATGGTCGCACGAGGCACTTGCTGCTGTAATCAAGTCGGTCTGGATCAAGTCGACACCTCCTCGTGCTTTGTCCTTTGTCCTTTGTCTTGAGCTGATTGATGATCTGCTCGTGTATACTTTATTCAAGATAGCTGGGCTCGAGTGAAATTCAATCACCCGATTACCACAGCACCACCAAGTGATTCGCGAAAGCAGGTGGTGCATAAGATCGACTGTGGTTAATGACTGTCAGTCAACCGAGCGAGCGATCCTGGAGCTGTCAGCGTGGCGCGTGCTGAGCGACCATCTGCGAGCCGAGAAAGCGATGTGGCCGAGTGCATGTGCGCGCACGAGTTGTTCTTGTGCCTCGACGCTTGACTGGGTTTGTAAAGACGAGGCGAGCGCTCATGTTGCTGTCGTCGTGAGTCGTCGTTGAGCGTGCAGTCGCAGCTCAAGTTTGAACCACGAAGTGTGCGTGGTGTGTGCTGTGAAGAGACGCAAGGATCGCTACAAAATGATGGCAAGCAACGACAACTACATGTAGCGGGATTGCTTTATAGGCGCGCTCGTCCCAGTACTTGGCTGAGCGCCACATTAATTGACAGTAGTTAGTAGTGAGCAGCGATCGACCACGTAGCTCTCTGAATTGCTCAACGCCGTTGGATCCGCGCAACGGTCCAGTCGCAGTAGAGCAGATTGACTGAGCAAACGCCGCACACGATGCCCGATGCAAGACACAAGACACAAAGAACAATGTGTTGTGTGCGTGGTGTTCATCATGGTGGTTGTGATATCTATACGTTTATCGTTGGCAGCTCTGCGTCCTAGACCTTGATCGCTAGTAGCTAGACGCTGACCAACTGCCCAGATTTCCTCTCTTCCTCTCTCCCTCTCTTGCTCTTGACCGGTCGGTATGTTCACTTCTCACACACGGTCCGAAGTTTGTACGCACTGCTCGCTCAGACATGTACTCGCGGCGCCGTCGCTCTTTAGTTGTCAATCGACGTGAAGTTGTACGAGTCGACCTCCGGGGTGTCGTCGTCCGGGTCCATCGAGCGCGCCTTGCCGCCGCCACTGCCGCCGATCTTGGCGCAGTCAATGTAAACCTGCCACTCGAGGAGCGTGGACATCCAGTAGAGAGTCAGGCGGCTCTTGCCGACGCACTTGGCCTTGTTGTACGAGATCTTGCCCTGCGGGTACGTCGCGGCGCAGTCAGCCGTGAACGGCACGACAATCTCGTTGTCGCACCAAACCTCGCAAGGGCCCGGGTGGTTCATCTGGCCGCCGTACCACTCGAGTTGGTTTGGCAGTGCCTGCACCGCACCGCCAGTTGGGTCCGTGAAGCCGCACTCAGCGGTCGACGGGTTCTTCTTGCGACCCTTGCTCATGTCCTGGTTCTTCAGGATGAACTCCTTGAGCGACTTGTACTGCGAGGCCTTGAACGCGCGACCGAACGCCTTGGCGTTGAGCTTAGCGTCCGGGTAGTTGTTGAACCGGTCGCCAGCTTGCGGCTTGAGCGCTGTCATCGGGACGAGCGACGAGAAGTCGCCGCCGTACGCCGAACCAGTGAACTTGAGCCCAGGCTTGGCGAGCGTGCCGTGCGCGTCGACAGTCGAGGACGTAGTGGCGAGCGCGGCGACCGCAACGACAGCAGCGAGCGAGACAGAGACCATGGCTGGTAGTTGGTAGTGGGGGTGCTTGGCAGTGGTCAGGCGCTGGCAGTCGCTGTGAGCTGGTGGATGCAAGAAGCAAAGTGACTGACTCGGTTCGACTTGCAGCAGTAGCAGTAGCAGCGCCGACTGTGAGCAGCTCTGTGGACACTTTCAGACGCGGCCCGCGAGTCTCGATCGAGCGAGCGATCACTTGATCGGTCTCAGCCTCCTTGAGTCTTGAGCCTGGTGCTCTCGGTGCGAGACACTGCGCGATGTACAACTCGCACTCGCTCTCCACGCGCAGATGGATATACGAACAGACGGATGCACGGACGGACAACCAGGCAAGACACATCCTTAGGACCACTCGGCATCGTTGCAAGACGTCTTTGGTTTGCTTTGATGTGCTGCGCATGTGTGCATGTGCGTGTGTGTGTGCATGTGCTAGGAAACCAGCTGGAGCGTCACGCGCTCGACAACGAACAACAAACTGCGACCAGTAAACAGCAACGATCAATGAGCAGGAGCTGCTCGCTCGGTCGCGCGTGTAAGACGATTGACTGATTGCCATGTTCCTACGATCGCTCACGACGTCAACCAGCGTCTTGTTGTTGTTGTTGTTGTCCATGCTGTCGATCACCGCACCAGCGAGACAAACACGAAGCAAAGACTGGATGCACTTCGAGTGCTTTGCGTTCGAGTTGGCATTTGAATGTGCTGATGGCGCTGAGCATGAGCTCAAGACTTGGTGTTAGCTTTGCTAACTTTGGCTTTGGTCACTTTGGTCAATGACACTGCTTTGTGTCTCACAGGAATGGACACTTTCGTTTACGTTGTTTACTCTAGACTGACTCTCAATATCAGGTGAACATGTACCCATCCACCTGCTTCTCGCGAATTGACACATCCAGAGCTGCGCAGCGCGCGAAAGCAAGTGCACGGGTGCTCGCAATTGACCGGTCAGTGCATCGCTGTTGCAGCTCTTAAGCTCTTAGCTATAAGTTTGTTGGATTCGTTTGTACGCAGTGCTTTCAACTAGGACGGATAACAGAGGTAGAGTGCCTGGTCTCGGAGGAGCGACGACTACACGCTTAACCACAGCAGTCCTAATAACCCAGCGCATTATCGGTTCGAGAGTCGATGTGTGTCGCTCAACACAGGTCATGGACAACAACAACAACAACAAGACGCTGGTTGACGTCGTGAGCGATCGTAGGAACATGGCAATCAGTCAATCGTCTTACACGCGCGACCGAGCGAGCAGCTCCTGCTCATTGATCGTTGCTGTTTACTGGTCGCAGTTTGTTGTTCGTTGTCGAGCGCGTGACGCTCCAGCTGGTTTCCTAGCACATGCACACACACACGCACATGCACACATGCGCAGCACATCAAAGCAAACCAAAGACGTCTTGCAACGATGCCGAGTGGTCCTAAGGATGTGTCTTGCCTGGTTGTCCGTCCGTGCATCCGTCTGTTCGTATATCCATCTGCGCGTGGAGAGCGAGTGCGAGTTGTACATCGCGCAGTGTCTCGCACCGAGAGCACCAGGCTCAAGACTCAAGGAGGCTGAGACCGATCAAGTGATCGCTCGCTCGATCGAGACTCGCGGGCCGCGTCTGAAAGTGTCCACAGAGCTGCTCACAGTCGGCGCTGCTACTGCTACTGCTGCAAGTCGAACCGAGTCAGTCACTTTGCTTCTTGCATCCACCAGCTCACAGCGACTGCCAGCGCCTGACCACTGCCAAGCACCCCCACTACCAACTACCAGCCATGGTCTCTGTCTCGCTCGCTGCTGTCGTTGCGGTCGCCGCGCTCGCCACTACGTCCTCGACTGTCGACGCGCACGGCACGCTCGCCAAGCCTGGGCTCAAGTTCACTGGTTCGGCGTACGGCGGCGACTTCTCGTCGCTCGTCCCGATGACAGCGCTCAAGCCGCAAGCTGGCGACCGGTTCAACAACTACCCGGACGCTAAGCTCAACGCCAAGGCGTTCGGTCGCGCGTTCAAGGCCTCGCAGTACAAGTCGCTCAAGGAGTTCATCCTGAAGAACCAGGACATGAGCAAGGGTCGCAAGAAGAACCCGTCGACCGCTGAGTGCGGCTTCACGGACCCAACTGGCGGTGCGGTGCAGGCACTGCCAAACCAACTCGAGTGGTACGGCGGCCAGATGAACCACCCGGGCCCTTGCGAGGTTTGGTGCGACAACGAGATTGTCGTGCCGTTCACGGCTGACTGCGCCGCGACGTACCCGCAGGGCAAGATCTCGTACAACAAGGCCAAGTGCGTCGGCAAGAGCCGCCTGACTCTCTACTGGATGTCCACGCTCCTCGAGTGGCAGGTTTACATTGACTGCGCCAAGATCGGCGGCAGTGGCGGCGGCAAGGCGCGCTCGATGGACCCGGACGACGACACCCCGGAGGTCGACTCGTACAACTTCACGTCGATTGACAACTAAAGAGCGACGGCGCCGCGAGTACATGTCTGAGCGAGCAGTGCGTACAAACTTCGGACCGTGTGTGAGAAGTGAACATACCGACCGGTCAAGAGCAAGAGAGGGAGAGAGGAAGAGAGGAAATCTGGGCAGTTGGTCAGCGTCTAGCTACTAGCGATCAAGGTCTAGGACGCAGAGCTGCCAACGATAAACGTATAGATATCACAACCACCATGATGAACACCACGCACACAACACATTGTTCTTTGTGTCTTGTGTCTTGCATCGGGCATCGTGTGCGGCGTTTGCTCAGTCAATCTGCTCTACTGCGACTGGACCGTTGCGCGGATCCAACGGCGTTGAGCAATTCAGAGAGCTACGTGGTCGATCGCTGCTCACTACTAACTACTGTCAATTAATGTGGCGCTCAGCCAAGTACTGGGACGAGCGCGCCTATAAAGCAATCCCGCTACATGTAGTTGTCGTTGCTTGCCATCATTTTGTAGCGATCCTTGCGTCTCTTCACAGCACACACCACGCACACTTCGTGGTTCAAACTTGAGCTGCGACTGCACGCTCAACGACGACTCACGACGACAGCAACATGAGCGCTCGCCTCGTCTTTACAAACCCAGTCAAGCGTCGAGGCACAAGAACAACTCGTGCGCGCACATGCACTCGGCCACATCGCTTTCTCGGCTCGCAGATGGTCGCTCAGCACGCGCCACGCTGACAGCTCCAGGATCGCTCGCTCGGTTGACTGACAGTCATTAACCACAGTCGATCTTATGCACCACCTGCTTTCGCGAATCACTTGGTGGTGCTGTGGTAATCGGGTGATTGAATTTCACTCGAGCCCAGCTATCTTGAATAAAGTATACACGAGCAGATCATCAATCAGCTCAAGACAAAGGACAAAGGACAAAGCACGAGGAGGTGTCGACTTGATCCAGACCGACTTGATTACAGCAGCAAGTGCCTCGTGCGACCATCATCTGCTGTGATCCAGGCTGCGTCTGCTGTCTGTTGTCTGTCTGCCTGCCTGCCTGGCTCGCGCGCTGCTCGTGACGGCGCCGGTCGCTATGCCCCATTCGGAGCTCACTCTCAAATTCGCATCCACGCGCGCTTCGCTTTCTTCCCAACTCGCTCTGCACAAAGAGGACACTCCACATCCGTCCCAAAGATGGTCAACGCTGCGCTCTCGGTCGTCGCTCTCACTGCGCTCGCTGCCTCGACAGCGAACGCCCACGGCGTGATCAACAAGCCTGGGCTCAAGTTCACCGGCACTGCCTACGGCGGCGACTTCTCGTCGCTCGTCCCCATGACGGCGCTCAAGCCTGTGGGAGGGAACAAGTTCACGCACTACCCGGACGCCACGCTCAACGCGAATGCGTTCGGCGACGCCTTCAAAGCGTCCGAGTACAAATCGCTCAAAGAGTTCATCTTGAAGAACCAGGACATGAGCAAGGGCCGCAAGAAGAACCCGTCCACTCCAGAGTGCGGCTTCACGGACCCGACGTCCGGGCCAGTCCAGACCCTGCCTGACCAGATCGAATGGTACGGCGGTCAGATGAACCACCCAGGTCCGTGCGAAGCGTGGTGCGACGACGAGCTCGTGCTGCCGTTCGAGCACAACTGCCAAGCCAAGTACCCGAACGGCAAGTTCCCGTACGACAAGTCCAAGTGCGTCGGCAAGAACCGTCTCACGTTCTACTGGATGTCCACGCTCCTCGAGTGGCAAGTCTATATTGACTGCTCCAAGATCGGCAACGGCAGTCCGTCGTCGTCCTCGGGCTCGAGCAAGCCGACCGCGTTGCCTGCGCCGGCGAAAAACACGACCAAGCCGAGCACGGCTCCAGCGACCACCACGAAGCCGACCACGGTTCCTGCCATTCCGGCCAAGCCAACGACTGCGCCAGTCTCGCCTGCGAAGCCGAGCTCGGCACCAGCGTCCACCGCCAAGCCGAGCGCGACGACCAAGTGCAAGGTCCGCCGTGCGTAAGAGAGCTCTGGAGCTCACCTGTGTGCTTATGAGCAAGTGCAGACGTCCCCCGTAGCTGCCGTCTATAGTGAGTAGCTAGATCAGGAGGCGTTGTGCTCACAGAGCAAACAGCCAAACAACCAAGTGTGGCGTGCAAGTAGAGAGTAAGGTATATGTCGTTCAACCAAGCAGCGGTCCTTCATGGCCAATCCACATCTCTTGCTCCGTCGCTCTCTTGTTCGCAATGTGCCTGTTGCTCTATGTTGACGACCGGTGTATGCAGGTCATGCAGGTAGTTGTAGTCGCAAAGTTCCCATGCGTCATCTACCAAGGCGCCACGGAGAACCCTCGCTCGCAGTAGCACCACTCCACTTCAATGTCCTAGCACTTGCAACAACGAGTCGCGCTCGAGCTCGCACATTCCGACCAAGAGCTCAGCGCGTGTTCACTGATGACGTACACACACACAAGAAGGTGTCCGCGGTGCACATGGCGCGAGCGCACGGGCGTTCCTCCACTACTGCTGTTGTTGCCGTTGCTGTGTTACCATCGCGCGCAGTAGACGATTCATGAGTGTGTCTCCACAACAGCAGCAGTAGTAGCATTACACCCACGAGCGCAGTGCGCAAGCTCCTACATCCGTGTACTGTACCATGGCTTGCGTCTTGCTGCGTTGCGATGCCTTGCAGTGCTCCATGCTGCAAGTGAGCGTCGCTCTCAAGAGGACAGCGCGTTCCAGGAGCGCAGATGGCAGAGCAACGCTGAGCGGTGAGTGCTGAGCAGCAGCAGCGGCGTGCCAATCGGAGAATTGTATGACACTCACTCGGAGCAGCAGCAGCAGTAGTGAGAGTGTGATGGCGTCCCGCTCACACGCTCTCACGCTCTCACTCACACTCGAGACATCCATCCCGCTGCCGCAGCAGATGGCTCGACTCGCAATCCTTCACGATCGCCATCTCACGACCGGCTATCGACCGATACCAGTCCCCGGCTCGCTCATTCGCTTGAGAGTCTGAGAGCTATTGGAGTTGTTGGAGCACCAATGCTCGGGCGTCAGCAATGTGCTTGAAAGCTTCGAGAGCCTCCACTGAAGTGTAAGTGCTCGCACTTGTGCGAGGTCCACCGAACTCGTCACTCTGCGATTCGCCTCCACCAGCTCACGCTCAGCACGGCACAACACAGCTCTTTCGACTCTTTCGCACCGGAACACACACACACACACACGCTTACTCGCAGTCACCATGGTCTCCACGTCGTTCACTGCTGCCGCGCTCGCTGCACTCGCTGTCACTTCGAGCGTCGATGCGCACGGCACGCTCGCCAAGCCTGGGCTCAAGTTCACTGGTTCGGCGTACGGCGGCGACTTCTCGTCGCTCGTCCCGATGACAGCGCTCAAGCCCCAGGCGGGCGACATCTTCACGCACTACCCCGACTGGACTGCGAACGCCAACGCCTTTGGCCGCGCGTTCAAAGCGTCGCAGTACAAGTCGCTCAAAGAGTTCATCCTGAAGAACCAGGACATGAGCAAGGGCCGCAAGTCGAACCCCTCGACCGCTGAGTGCGGCTTCACGGACCCAAACGGTGGCGCCGTCCAAACGCTCCCAGACCAACTCGAGTGGTACGGCGGTCAGATGAACCACCCGGGCCCGTGCGAGGTCTGGTGCGACGACGAAGTGGTGCTCCCGTTCACGGCCGACTGCGCCGCGACGTATCCGCAGGGCAAGATCAAGTACGACAAGTCCAAGTGCGTCGGCAAGAACCGCTTGACGCTCTACTGGATGTCCACGTTGCTTGAGTGGCAAGTGTACATCGACTGCGCAAAGATCGGCAGCGGCAGCCAGACACCGTCGTCGTCCTCGGGCTCGAGCAAGCCGAGCACAGCGCCTGCACCAGCTGCAGCGACCAAACCGACCACTGCACCAGCTCCTCCTGCTTCAAAGACGAGCGCGGCGCCAGCAACGAAGCCGAGCGCTGGACCTGCGCCAGCACCGAGCGCGACGTCCAAGTGCAAAGTCCGTCGGGGCTGAATGTCGTTCATGTGTAGACACTTTGAGCACCAAAACATGAAATTTACGTTTGGTGTTGTGAAATATTATGAAACGCAACTGCTTAGGATTGTATAATAGAGATAAAAGTGAGGGTGTCATTGTAGTCTTGCAAAGCAAACGATCATGAGCGTCATGAGCGTCAGTCGCAGTGCCAGTGGCAGTGAACGACGCGTGACGCAGACGCTCGAGCACTTGCGTGTGCTCCCAGCATCGGCGAACTGGTACTGCTCCAAGGTGCGAATGCGCTTATCCTGCTAGGCGTGCGATCAGCGCGTCAGTGGATCTCATTCCCATACTCATGCGCGCGCTCTCTGTCGCTTGAATGGCTTGCGTAGGTCTGTGACTGGGGCTACAGCAGCGCACTCGGCTTGCTCGTTGCATTTGGCGCGAAAGACAGCGTCTTTGTGTACCAGGTGCGTCCAAGAAGCTCCATTCTGAAGCTCAGTCATTACCACGAGACGTCGTCACTGATGCGATCGTCGCCATTCACGATTCAACAGGTCGCACTCGATGATAGCAGCAGCAGCAGTAGTACACATGGAACCAAACAGCAACAGGCGTCTGCTCACACGCCCTCGACGAGCGACAGCAGCGGCTTGCGCTTTGTGGCGCACCTCACGCGCGGCCGAAAGGATCAGCGCGTGACTGCGCTTCAGTTTGTCGAGTCTGCAAGCGGTGCGCTCGAGCTCGTCATCGGCGGCGAAGAAGGGAGTGTCCAGGTGTGGGACGTCGCAGCGCGCTCACTCGTAGTGCAGCAGCGCAAACACAGCGGCGTCGAGGTCATGGCTGTGACTGCGATCGACGCAGCGCTCGTTGTCGCTGGCGACCGCAACGGCCGCATCAGCGTCTGGCAGCGCAGCGAGTACGTCTCTAGTGGTCAATGGGTTCACTCTAAGTTGCTAGCAACTGACGCCTACGCCTACGCCTTTGTCTGTCTGTCTGTGTCTAGCGAGAGCGTTGCGCTCGTGACGCCAGTCGCCAGCGACGGAGTGTTTGCGATGGCGATGGCGCCGCATGACCGAGCGCTCGTGGCTGTTGGCTACCGCGGCGGCGTGCTCTGTATCGTTGACGTGCTCCAAGGCGCAGTGCGCCATCGCCTCGACGGACACGACCAAGAGGTCCAGTGCGTCGTGTGGCGCGTGCCGCCTGCAGAGGAGGCGAGCCACAACGACCAAGACACGACGGCGCTCCTTGCGTCGTCGTCGCGCGACCGGACGATCAAAGTCTGGCGCGTCTCGGCTGCCGACGCACCGCAGCTCGAGCAGCAGCTCACGCTCCCAAAGCCCAAGCAGGCGTCGTCGTACAGCCAGTCGAAGCGGCTGTGGCTCCCAATCGCATGGAGCGACGCCATTACCAGCGGCAGTGCGGCGCCCAAGCGAAAGGCACAGACGCTTCGGCTCTGGTCTGGCTCGTTCGACGGCAACTTGTTAGCGTGGGAGTGGAGCCCGTCGCCTCCTACGAGTGGCGCAAAGTTCCCACCGTGCAAGCCTGTTGTGGTCAAGAACGGCCACAATCGTCTGCTGTTCAACATCGTCGCGCTTGGCTCTGGAGCGACGCGCGCGCCGTCACTCGGTACGCCGCCGCAGCTCCTCACCATGTCGCTCGACCGCGACGTTCGCATCTGGCGCGAGAGCCACCAAGCAGCGTCGCTCGCGTGCCGCGACACGCTCAGTGGCCTCGGCGGGTACGTCTACAGCGTCGCGTACAACGCTGAGACCGACGTCGTCGCTTCAGGCGTTGGCGACCAGACGATTCGGCTCTGGCGCTTGAACACGACGACGCTGTCGTCCAAGCGCAGCAGCAGCAGTCGAGCGTACGACGTCGAGCTGCTGTGGAAAGGGCTGCAGAGCAAAGTCACGTGCGTCGCGTGGAGTCCGTTCGAGCGCTCGGTGCTGGCGTTTGGGACTGACGACGGACACGTTGGCGTCGTCGACGTCGCGTCCAAGAAGACGCTGCGGTTCAAGACGCGCCACGCAAGTGCTGTGCAGTTGCTCCAGTGGCGCGTTGCGTCACCTGCTGTAGCAGCAACGTCAGCCGCGATGGAAGGCGGCAGTGCGAGTGCGTTTGTCGAAGCGATGCAAGCGCTCGAGAGCGCACAGGCGAGCGGCCAGCGCCTCGAAGACGCGCTAGAGGCACAAGCGAGCGGCCCGTCGGCGCCGTCATTTGAGCTCCGACTCTGGAGTCAGGACGTCAAAGCGGCGCAAGTGCTCGAATCCGACCCAGCAAAGCCTGATGCGCCGTCGCGCGCTCTCTCGCAGCGCACGTGCTCAGCGTTTGCGTGGACGGCGCGTGGCGATCGCATCGCACTCGGTCGCGACTCTGGCGCGGTCGAGATCTTTGCAAGCGGTGCAGTAGGAGCAGCAGACCTCGCGTCGTTGCAGCTCTGCCACGAGCACGAGCAGCGTGTTGTGTGTCTTGCGTGGAGCGCTGATGACGCTGCGCTTGCGAGTGCGAGTCAGGACGGCAAGATCGCCGTTGTTCGCGTGAGCGGTGGTTGTGCATCAGTGAGTGCTCTCGCTGGCCACTCGAGTACGATCACGCGGCTCCAGTGGCGCGACACGATGCTCGCATCGAGTTCGGTCGACGGCACCGTCCAGGTCTGGGACACGACGACGAATACGCGCGTGAGCTGCTTCCAGCACCACGCAGGACGCGCACTCGCTGTTGACTGGATCGACGCGTTCACGCTCGTGAGTGGCGGCGACGACCAGACGATCCGGGTCTGGGACTACCGCGCACAGGCGACTGCACCAGCGCCTCGATCGGCAATGACATCAGCGCCAGCGGCGAGCCACCAGCGCACGAGTGTCACGAGTACTGCTGCTGGTAGTGCTGCTCCAGTATCTAGCAGTGACCGACCAGAGACGCCAGGCAATAGTGTCGCTGACAGTGTCCGCGCAGCAAAGAAGCCGGCGACCGGCAACAAGGCGAAGCGCAAGGTCAAGACCCGCGTCTTCCACGCAGAGGCGCCAGTCGCAACCGACGACGCCGTGCACCAGTGCCGCGACTTACTTGCAGCCCAACAGAGCGCCGCGAGCGATAGTGTTGCTGCTCCAGCGCCACCGCTGCCGTTCGCTGCGCAGCTCACGACTGAAGCCCACGTGTACGCGCAAGAGCAGGACTGGGAGCACGCGGCGCAAGTGCATCTGCTCCAGGGCAACGTGGCGGATGCGCTGCGTGTGGTCGCGAAAGAAGGCGCGCTGACAGCATCATGGCTCGCACTAGCGCCAATGGCCGGCATGGATGTCTGGCGCGAGCTCACGAACGTCTTTGCACAGCAGCTCGAAGCGCAAGGCGACAAGCGAAGCGCTGGTACGACGATCACCACTGGACACTGCTCATGGTGGTGATATGTGTACCTGCTGACTTACAAACACTGTTATGCTGATGTTGTGACTGTTCTGCTCGATAGCGCTGCACTACCTCAGCATTGGCAAGACGCGCGCAGCTGTGAAGGCGTTTACGAGCGGCCACGCGTACGCAGAAGCGCTTGCGCTTGCGCAGACGCGACTCGGACCTGACGACCCGCTGCTGCGCACGACGTTGCTCGCATACGCTGTGCACTTGGACACGCACGCGCGCTATGGCGAAGCAGCGCAGATGCTCTTGCGCGTTGGCACAGCGTCAGCGTCTGCGCGCGCAGTGAGTGCGCTCGTCAAGACCGGGACTCGCGACGCGCTAGTAGTGGCAGTTGACGTGCTCGAAGCACTCACTCGTTCACGTAGAGAAGCAGACGCTCGTAGCAGCGCAACTGGCAAGGACGATGGTGATGATGCCTGGTCGGTCCCGAGCTCGGTCGTGCTCGACATGGTGCGGCAGTCGGTGCAGACGAGCGACTTTGCGCTCGCAGCGCGTGCGAGTGCGTTCACGGGGACAGTCGTGTCGTCTTCGTCGCTGTCGTCTTCGTCAGTCCCAACGACTGCGACGCGCTTGACGCAGTGCGTCCTCCACGTCGCACAGGAGCTCGCGCGCCATGGCGTTGGCGCTACATCACTGCAGCAGACCGAGACAAACAACGACGACAGCAGTGCGACAGATGCACTAGCGCTGCCAGCAGACGTCCCAGACGACACGCGAGCGTTCGTGACGTACTTGACCACGCACTCCAAGCGCAGCTACAGCGACGACCTCGCACCAGAGACACCTGCTAGCGACCGTCAAGTGCAGAGCCAGCGGCTGTGGACATCGCTCTTGGCACACTGTCGAGCGCACGGGTTCTGGTTTGGCGACGCACTCGAAGACGACGTGCTCGCGGCGCAGGAGCTGCTCATGGACGAGCGCTTGTTTGCGCACGTGGTCGACGCAGCGTCTTGCTCAGCGCAGACGAGCGACACTCGCTCGATGCCGACGCTCTTGCGAGTGAGTCACGTCGTGCTCCAGCTGCTACTCGATCTCGTCTGCGGCTACTTGCTCAGCGCCTTGGAGCGCGTGCGCGATGCACTGGAGACAGCGGCACAAGCACCAGCTGCGCCATGCAGTCACGAGCTCGTTCGGCTCGTGATACTTGTGTTTCCCAGTGGCTTCATTGATCCCGACGCACCGCCGCAGATCGGCGAGCTCGCCGTCGAAGTCGACGACGCCCGAGCGTTCTGGCGCGCGTGTCTGCTGCTCCAGTGCAAAGCCGCTGTCGCTGTCGCTGAGACTGATGGCTCTGATGATCTCGCGGTCTCTAGACGCGCAGCGTTAGAGCGATTGCTTCATGATGAGCTCGCAGACGTTGGGGCTGACAACGTAGTCGAATCGGCCAACACAACGGCCGACGACACAACGACGCCATCGCATGAGCTGAGGACTCTTCGTGCGAGAGTCCTGGAGCTGCTCTCGGCATCCAACGAGGTCGCTGAGGTCAGTGACAATAAGGCAGAGGACTAAGGTCGGTCCCTAGAGACAGCTACTCTCAACATGCAGCACGTAGAGAGAGAGACTGGCTAGCAAGTAGAGCGACTTGGTGGTGCAAAGGACCTCACTTGTCGTGCATGCATCCATTTGGCTCTCATCTCTTCCTACTGCTGTCGTCACTGAGCGTTAGTGCTAGTGCTGCGGACTGAGCAGGTCTTTGCCTGGACTGTGGAGCCCGACGCCCGAGCCTGTGAGCGCTGCTTCGAGCTCCTCAAACGCCTGCTTCTGGAGGTGCTGCGTATTGCGCAGGCGCTGGATGAGGTCGAGCTCCTTGCGCTCCATCTCTTGGACTTCGAGCTCGCGCTGGCGAATGAGCTCTTCCTCAGCACGGATCTTCTCGCTCGCGCGCTCCTTCGTGAGCTTCTCAATCTCTTGCTTGTGCATCAGCTTCTTGTTCTTGAGCACCTCTTTCTGCGTCGTGACTTCGTCTTTGCGCCGGATCGCGTCCATCAGCTCCTCCTTCTTCTTGCGCTCCGTGTACTCTTTCCACCGCTGCTTCTCCTCCTTGAGCTGCTGCGCCTCGGAGCGCCGCGCTTCGGTGATCATCTGTCCCATCTCTTTCTTCTTCTGGATGCTGTTGATGCTCAAGACGAGCTCGCGCTTGACGCTGATCGACGCCTGGAGCTCTTTCTGAGCGAGCATCGCTAGCTCCCGCAGCTCAGCGTGCGACCGGTCGTTGTTCTCGCGCACACGCAGGAGCTCGGCTGTGCGTCGGCGCGTCTGCTCGATCTTCTTGCGCGCCTTCTTCTCTTCAGCATCGAGGAGCGCGAGGCGGTTCCGAAGGAGCAGTGCGTCTTTGGACGCTTCTTGACGTCGCTAGAGGTGGCGTGGCGGCGAGTAAGCGGTACACGAGTCATTGATCCGTACGAGCACGTGCGTAGCCACGTGGCCTCTTCTCCAAACTCAACCAAGCGCACCCGACAGAGCGTACGAACCTGCTTGGCTTCAATCAGCTTGCTCTTTGGTCCGTCCATGGCCGTCGGTGACGATGCGAGCGCGCTCATGTGTGCACGTGTGTTCTCTCTTTCTCTCTTGTATGGCACCGAGCGCGCAGCTAGTGCGTGCATGTCTGGGAAGCGCGAGACTCGACTGAGCGCTAGTGCGTGAGCAAGTCGAAGCGCGCTAGTGCTCTCAGATGATACGAATCAGACGCATAACATGGCTACATGGCTACAAAACGAAATACCAAAAGATATTGTTAGCTCTCGTCTAAAGATGATTTTGTGTGGCCCACACACACTCGATCGTTCTAGTTTCAAAGTATGGGTGGACCACACATACTCTGAAACTGTAACGATCGAGTATGTGTGGACCACACACAAGCTATTTTGATCCACCAATTACTGTGAGAGACCTAGCAAAGAAAGTTGACAACACTGTACTTCATGCTTTCCTGTTCTAGGAGAGGTAACCCTAATGTAGAGCGTACTTCACAGAGACTTCACAGTGCTCGATCTGGTTCTCGTCGATCATGTACCGACTCGACATGTACTCGAACATGTCTTCGTGGTGGTAGCTCGCGCCGTGGTGCGCAGCCACGAGCAGCATGAACTGGTGCTCATAGGTGGAGTAGTCCGGCAGCGCTCTACACAGACAGTCAATCAGTCAGTGCTTAAAGCGGTTGTACAGCACCAGGTCATGATCTTCAAGCGCATTCGCCCCTCATGTTCTACCCACGCAACTACGATGCCCACTACCCCACTGCGCTCTAGGACGCGAGCGCAAGTGGCTCTTCACTACTGTCGACGACCTCCAAGCCATTCGCGTCAATGCTCGCAGCGTACTTGCTCGCGAGCTCGAGGTCGGCCTTGAGCTGCTCCATGCCACTCGACAGGAGCTCCCACAAGTCCGGCGTCGGGCTCTGGTGCGCTGCCAAGCGGTCCTCCTCTGGGACGTCCGTGAACTGCGAGAGCTGCTGCGTGAGGCGATGCGCGCGCGCAGCAAGCACGTTGTTCTCGGCCTGGAGCTCGGCAATGTGCAAGTGGAGCTCCTCTTCAGCGCTCGCTTCGCGGAACCGGTGCTGCGCAAACTTGTCGAGCTCGCGCTGGAGTGACTCGTTCTCGCGGCTCAGGCGCTGGACCTCGCGCTGCGACTCGTCCTGGATCTGCTTGGCGTACGTCTGGACCTGCGCCGTGCGCTCCTCGCAGCGCGCTGAGAGGTCTTCGCAAAACTGCTTAGACGCCTCAAGCGCGCGCTCGAGCTCGCGGCACGACGCGTCCGTGCTCCGCGCGTGGTCTTCAGCGTGCGCGAGCTGCGCACAGAGCGTCTCGCGCTCGGCATCAAGCGCCTCGGCGCGTGTTGCGTCGGCTTGCGCTTGCTCGAGCGCGTGCTGGAGCCGCGACAGCTCGTGCTGGTGCTGCTCGACCTCGCGCTGGAGCGCTGCGTGCGCATTCACACTCGCGCTCTCTGCGCTGCGAACACGCGCGAGTTCGCTCTCGAGCGACGCAACGTGCGCGCGGAGCTGCTGCGTCTCGCGCTCGCGCTGTGCATGAGCACTCGCAACGACTGCGTCTTTCATCTGCGCGACGCGCGCGAGCTCGGCTTGTGCGGCTTTGAGGTTCGCACTGAGCGACTGGGACGCCTCCGACTTGAGTTCCGCCTCTTCGCGCGCGCTCTCGAGCTCTGAGCGCATGGCGATCGTCTTCTTCGTGAGCACCTCGACCTGCGCGTGGAGCTTCGCAGCGTCTGCATTGACAGTCGCGAGCTGCTGCTCGGCACGAGCAAGCGCACTTCGGTCAGCTTCACGCGCAGCTGCAACGTCATCGAGCTCGCGCTGGAGCTCCGTCTGCGCGGCTTGCACTTGCTGTGCGCGGCTCGTGTGGTCCTGGAGCTGCGCCTTGAGCGCTTGCGCTGCGTGCTCAGCTGCCTGGCGCTCGGTCTGAAGCGCTGCGAGGTCGCGCGAGAGTTGCTCGTTCGCGTGCGTCGCATGCGCGAGTTGCGTCGTGAGACTCTGCTCCGACGCGCGCAGGTGCTGCACGTGCGCGTTCAGCTCAGCGAGTTCGCGCTCAGCACTTGCAATGCGCTGCGTCGCGTGCGTTGCGTCGACTGCTGCTTGTTCGAGCGCGAGACACTCGCGCGTCTTTGCGTCGAGCGCCTGGCGGAGCGCGTCGAGGTCGAGCGTCGCCTCTTCGAGCTTCGTCTCGGCTTCGTACGCGCTCTCCCGTGCGCTCTCTTGGACGCGCGCGAGCTCCGTCTCTAGCGCTGCGTACTTGGCTTGGACCTGCGCGAGCGCAGACGCAGTGTCACTCGCACTCACGAGCTGCTGCGTCACGCGCTCGATGTCGCGCATGAGGTCGACAACGCGCTGCTGAAGCGCTGCGTGCGAGCGCGTGGCGTCCAAGAGCGTTGTCTTGACGCTCTGGAGCTCGCGACGCAGCGTCTCGGACGCAGCTCGCTGTGTAGCGAGCTCTGACTCGGTCGCGCGGAGCTGCTCTTCGTAGTGCGACGCTTCGTTTAGTGACGCCTTCGTTGCCTCAAGCTTGCTCTCGAGCGCACACTTGTCGGCTTCGAGCACTGCGACGGAGCGCTCAAGCTCGTGCTGTGCACTCGCGCTCTGCGCAAACAGCGCGTGCGTCGACTGCGACTCGCGCGCTTGAGCCTCGAGCGACGCAATGATACTCGCAGCGTCGGCTTCTGCTGCGCGGAGACGCTCGAGTTCGCTCGCACGCGCACTTGCTGCTGTCTCGAGTGCCTCGAGCTGCTGCTGCGTGTTCACAAGCTCCTGCGACGACGCAGCCTGCGCGCTCCTGAGGCTCTCGATCGCACTGTCGCGGTCGCGAAGCAGCGTCTGCGCACTGCTGTAGTCGCTCTCGAGTGTCTCGAGCTGCGCAACAAGTGCGTGGTACTGACTCTCAGCACTTTCGTGCGCTTGCTGCATCGCTGCGAGCTGCTGCTCGAGCGCTGCGACTGTCGCGTCTGTCGCACTTGCGCTCGCAGCTGAAAGGACCTTGTGCTGCTCTTCGAGCCACGTGTTGCGGTCGTTCAGGTGCAGATTGAGGTCCATTGCGTCCGAGAGCTCGCGCTGCGCCGCTGCGACTTGGTCGGTCAGGACGCGGATCGCACTGCTCTTCCACGGCTGTCTGCTCACGCACCACAGTGTTCACCAGTCAGTCACTCTCTCTCTCTCTCCGTCCATTTGTCTAGCAGACCAACACACACGCACTGTCGTCAGAACGTACTCGTCAACAGCGGCCGCGCGCTTTGCAGCTGCGCGTGCAGCGTCGGCTCGGACTGTCGCGACCTCTTGCGTCTTCTCGTGGAGCTGCTCGTGCGCCACCTGGAGCTGACACTCGAGCTCGTGGACTTTCTCGAGCAGCGCCGACTGATCCGACAGTGCAGTCTCGCGCATCTCAGCGTCGCGGAGCATCGTCTCGGCGGATGCGAGCGCGAGCTGCTGCTTCAGGTCTTCGTTCGCTTTCCAGAGCGACGCGCAGTCGTCTTTGTAGTCGTCGTTCTCGTGCGCAAGGTCGCGCAGCGCAGTCTCGGACTCGCGCACTTGCGCCTCGAGCGACGCAATGCGCTGCTCGAGCGTCTCAGTTTGCGCGTCGTGCGCTGCTTCGAGCTCCCGCAGCGCCTGCGCTTTCGACGCAATTGCGTCGTTGAGCGACGTCTGCAGCGCTGCGAGCGCGTCTGCGTGGCGCTGCTCGGCAGCTGCGAGGTCGTCGCGCACTTGTGCGAGCTGGTCGTGGTGCTGCTGCGCGACAACAGCGCGCTCGACTTCCAAGGCTTCGAGCTGCTGCTGCTTTGCCTCGAGCTCCGCCTCGAGCGCTGTGACTTCAGCTGTGAGCTCTGCGACGGCTGCGTCTTTCGCTTGGAGCTGACTCTCGTACTGCGCCTTGGCGTCTGCCTCGGCGGCTTTGGTCGCATCAGCGACGCGCTGCTCGAGCTCATCGCGCTCGCACTCGACTTCGTGGAGCTCGTGCTCGAGCTGCTGGAGCTCGCGCGCTTTTGCCTCGACAGCAGCGTCCAACGCGGCTTGGCGCTCTGCGAGCAGCGCGTCCTTCTCGCTGATCTCGCGCTCGAGCTGCACTTTGACGTTCGTGAGCGCGTCGCGCATGTCGGTCACGTCCTGGAGCTGCTCCATGAGCATTGGCTCCGTTGTGTACTCGAGCTTGTACTGGAGCTGCACGTTCTGGTCCTTGAGGTCTTCGATCTCGCGCTCAAGTGCGCGGATCTGCGTTGTTAAGCGTTCGCGGTCTTTCTCCATCTACATACGCATCGTTACATACAATCGTCGTGAATGCATGCGGACATTATCGCATGTATGTCCGCACAGGACACGTACCCCATCGACGAGCGTCTTCTTCTCAAACTCGTGCTCACCGACCTTCATCATGAGCTGGTTCATGCGGCGCAGGAGCATCGCCATCGGTGTCTGCTCGTCGTCGTCTGGCACTTGACTGCGCGAGCCGCGGCGAGCTGACGACGAGAGCGGCGGCGCTGCTGCAGCAGAGCTGGATGATCGCCGCACGCCATGCGACGATCCAGGCGGCGACGGCGCAAGCACAGACGACTCGGAGCCGCGGATCGTCGCTGCCGACTCGGACGACAAGCGCAAAGCGTCGGCTGCACTCGTCGGCGACAGTGGCGGAGAGGACGCTGCGGTCGAGGCGATTGAGAGACGCAACTTGCCGTTCGACGCTGCGTGGGCGTGGCGAGTGCGCGGCGATGGCTGCTGGTTCTCTTGCTCGTCGTCGAGGAGCTCGAGCGGGTCTTTGCTCGCAGCTGCGGCCACCGCGTCGTGCTCACCGAAGAGGACCGTCCACATCGTGCCTGTGCGCTAGGAGTTGCTCGGAGTGTGTCTGGCGACTGACTGTGCGTGTCGTGGTGCGAGGGGGAGTTGCGAGCGAGTGCTGAAGCGCAAGTGGGTGTGATACAGATACAGAGCACGCGCGCGTGCCGAGTGCCGAGTGGTGGTGCTGGTGCTGCTGTTGGGGTCCTGCGACGACGGCGACTACCACGACGACGTGTCGTGCCGTGCGCGCGCGTGTGTGCTGGGAATGTTTTGGACTGGATGCCCCCTTGTGCTGAGGACTAAGCGGGCGCAGTATGACGCTGTAGAGGTACTTTTGGGTGTGAAGCAGAAGATTAGCGCGTGCGGTGTGTGACGATGACAATAGACAGGAAAGAGGCTGCTATTCAGAGCGAAATGCGTCAGGGTCAAGTCTCAAAGCCAGTCCGACCGAACTACACACACACACACACACAGTGCCTCTGGCTCGAGTTGTTGTGGCGCTTGTAGTGGCGTCGCGACGCGCATGCGATCGACGTGACTACTAGTATGTCTCTACGCAGTTGTGCACTAGTGTGTTTGCCATCATGCACGATAGCGAGCAGCGCACAACAAGGAGCTTGCACGAGAGACGCTTGAGAGTCCACGCGTCAGGTCTTTTTGGTGTTTACCACACCACAATCGCAACATAAACAGGACATGCAGCTCTTAGTCGGTACCGGATGTGCATACACTGACTGACTCAAAACAATAACCACTCTTGAAACAGCATTTTTGAGCTAAACTCGTGGCAATTGTTTTGAGTCATGTTTTTGCATATTGAAATCAAGTCTACATGTTGATGTGTGGGTCACATGAATATCGTGTGACCCACACACACGCGACGTCTTCGTTCAGAACCAACCAAATGGCGGGCAGAATTGACTTGGCAGCTTGAAAAGACAGACAGAGACGAGTGGCATTGTGTGCGTTCCAGCAGGAGCTCAAGCAAGCAAGCAAGTCACCACAGCAAGCAGCAGCACGTGTGCACGTACGCGCTGCATCCTCGTCGTCGCCGTTCACCGCTAGTCGCACGCAACCGCACGAGACAACAACAAAGCAACAGCCATGGTCGTGTACAACTTCAAGAAGATTCAGACCGTGCCGTCGGCGTCGGACTTCATCGACATCGTGCTCACGCGCACGCAGCGCAAGACGCCGACGGTGATCCACCCGACGTATGCGATCTCGCGCATCCGCGCGTTCTACATGCGCAAGGTCAAGTTTACTCAGCAGACGTGCCAGGAGAAGCTCAGTCAGATCATTGACGACTTCCCGCGTCTCGATGACTTGCACCCGTTCTACGCCGACTTGATCAACATCCTGTACGACCGCGACCACTACAAGCTCGCGCTCGGTCAGGTCAACACTGCGCGCGCGCTCATTGACAACATCGCAAAGGACTACGTGCGCATGATCAAGTACGGCGACTCGCTGTACCGGTGCAAGCAGCTCAAGCGCGCGGCGCTCGGTCGCATGTGCACGCTCTTGAAGAAGCAGAAGGCGTCGCTCGAGTACTTGGAGGAGGTGCGCAAGCACTTGTCGCGTCTGCCGTCGATCGACCCGAACACGCGCACGCTCCTTGTCACGGGCTTCCCGAACGTCGGCAAGTCGAGCTTCATGAACAAGGTCACGCGCGCGGACGTCGAGGTGCAGCCGTATGCATTCACGACGAAGGCGCTCTACGTCGGTCACTTGGACTACAAGTACCTGCGCTGGCAAGTGATCGATACGCCAGGTATCCTCGACCACGCGCTCGAGGACCGCAACACGATCGAGATGCAGGCCGTGACTGCGCTCGCGCACTTGCAAGCGTCGATCCTCTTCTTCCTCGACATCTCGGAGCAGTGCGGCTTCACGATCGAGCAGCAGCTGAGCTTGTTCCAGAACATCCGTCCGCTCTTTGCGAACAAGCCGCTCGTGCTCGTGTGCAACAAGATCGATCAGACCAAGTTTGAGGAGCTGAGTGCGGACCACCAAGCGATGATCAACAGCGCCGTGTCGGAGACCAAGGCCAAGATGTTCACGATGTCGAACCACTCGGAGGAGAACGTCTCGGACGTGAAGAACTACGCGTGTGACCAGCTCCTCGCGCACCGTGTGAACTCCAAGGTCAAGGGCAACAAGGTCGCCGACGTGCTCAACCGCTTGAGCGTCGCCGTGCCCGTTGCGCGTGACGGTGTCAAGCGCGACGTCACGATCCCAGCGAGCGTGATTGAGTCGCGCGAAGCTGGGTACGTCCCACCGCCGCGCGTGCTCCAGAAGGACAAGATGAACGCAAACGGCGGCGCTGGCGTGTACTCGTTCGACTTCCGGGAACACTACAAGGGCATGCTCAAGGACGACTCGTGGGCCACGGACGCGATCCCAGAGATCTGGAACGGCAAGAACATTGCCGACTTCATCGACCCGGACATCCTCAAGCGCCTCGACGCGCTCGAGAAGGAGGAGGACGAGATGATGGCGAACGCGCCGATGGACGGCGGCGACGACGACGACGACGTGAGCGACCTCGACGACGAGCAAAAGGACAAGCTCGCGCGCATTCGCAAGAAGAAGGCGATCATGGTCGCGGACCACCGCATGAACAAGAACAAGAACCGCTCGGTGCTGCCGCGCAAGGCGCTTGCGAAGATGCGCTCGCTCGCCGACACGAAGAAGGAGCTCGAGGACCTCGGCGTTGACACGAGCCACATGAAGCACGCTGCTGCAGTCGCTGCGAAGCGCCGCGCTGGCGACGAGAGCCGTGGCCGCAAGCGCGACCGTGAAGATATGGACGTCGACATGGAGGACGTCGATGAGTCGGACTTCCGTGCGCGCGCGCGGTCCAAGTCGATCGCTCGGTCCAAGTCGCGCAACCGCTCGGCGTCGCTCGTCACGCCGCGCAACGAAGCGGGTTTCCCGAGCGAGAAGACGCAGGAGGCTGTGCGCCGCGCGACGAAGCTCTCGCAGCGCCCACTCAACAAGAAGGCGCGCGCAGGCGAGGCAGACCGCAAGCCGCTCGTGAAGCTCGCCAAGTGGCAGAACTCTGGCAAGCGCGGCAATGGCCAGACGTACTCGCGCTAAGCACTGCGTCGCAGCATTCGGCGTCGCGCTCGCTGTCGCAGCATAGAGAAGCAGCAGCGCGCAGTGTGCTGCGGTGCTGGTGCTGCGATCTGTCGTTGCTTGTGTATTGCTGTCAACGCAGCGACGACGAACCAGAGCAGCAACAACAGCAACAGCAGCAGCTTGCGTCAGATGAGAGCGACGCCGTGTGCATTTTCACGTTCGATACTCTAATAACCCACGCTTTTGTTTCACTTGTTTGTTGCGTGCGACTGGTGCATTTGCTGCTCGCGTGTGGTGCAAATGCGTTTGCTTGTCACGGCGTCAGGAGCTGAGCTGCTTTTGTTGGTGCTGTTGTTGCTGTTATTGTCGATACATAGAGTGGCGTGGCGTCGTGAGCAGTGTCGGCTGTGTGACTCTTGTTTGTGTCAGTGGTGTTGCCGTTGTTGCTGCTGGTGTTGCTGTTGCGATCGCTGCTGCCAGTGACGCTGCTGCTCGTGTGAACGCAGTAGAGACGCCGAATGCGCGCATAGAGCAGGCGCTCGTGTCCAGTGTACTCCTCGAGCAAGCGGTCGACGAGCGGCACGAACTCGCGGTCGTGCTGCGCAAAGAACGCTTTCAAGTTGCGACTGCAGTTGTACAAACGACAAGACCACGGACACAAGCAAGTGCGAGCGTGAGTGTTAGTGTGTCTGACCATCGACGTCTTGTGCTGTGCTGCAGCCATTCGCAACAGCAGCAGATAGACAAGCAGACAAACCTGTGGCGCTGGAACGTCGCGAGTGCCGACGGTGGAGGGAACAGCACGTAGCGCAGCAGCAGTGCGAATGAGAGCAGCGCGCCGTACTCGTACGCACAGGCTTCAAACGTGCTCGTTCGCCAGTAGCGTCCAATGCTCAGCAGCTGCAGTGACAATGATGGCGATGACGTTGATGACGGCGAGTGCGTTGTGACGACGGACGGCGCGTCCGAGATCGAGCGCGCAAAGTGGATCAGTGCGTGGAGCAGCGAGACTGCGAGTGGTTGATCGTGCACGATCCATTGCCGACAAACGACAGACAACAGCATCACTTGAGCGTGAGTACTTCTCAACGCATCTTCAGTAGAGCAGTCATATCTGCATCTACGACGGCCAAAGTGCCACGCTATAGACGTCATCCAGTGTACACACACACACACGTTCACACTCGAACGTACCGAGCACGACTTGCTTGGAGATGACGCCGCAGAGCGCGTACAGTGTGACTGCGAATGCGAGCCACATGCGCAGGAACAGCACGTCTTCAAAGTCATTGTGCTTCTGGTCGTGCTCATGTTTGTGTAGATAGCGGGGACGATGGCCGCTGTGCTCGAGCACGCGCAATGGTGCGCAGTAGAGCTGCAGCGCGACTGCACCAATCGCGAGACGCAGCAAGACGCGCCAGTGGCAGCGCTGCATGCTTGCAACGAGCATTGCCGTGGACGTCGACAGTGTCACGCCGAGATACGCTGCTAAAGCGCACGGCGTTGAGCAAGAAGCGCCTCTCGAGCAAGAAGACGAGCTTGTGCTGCTGATGGCATGTGACGACAACTCGCACTGTTGTTTGTTGCTACTGCAAAATGTGTGTGCAAAACGGAAGTGTCCCGCGTGTCCCGAAAACAACAACTCGATGCTTGCCGACTTACTTGCGAGAGACACATGCACGAAAGCTCAGCTCGTGCTGCTGCGCATTGGTGTTGTGTGCGTGTGTGTGCGTGTATGTGTGTGGGACCCGGCGCGCACCAAGACAACAGACAGACAGGCACACTCAGTAGCTTCTTTTGCGCATCGACTGCTACGACTGCTACTGCTTGTGTGTGCCTGTGTGAAGTGTGTGTGTGTGCATCAAGCTCGCTTGGTCTTTTGGATTCTCACATCAACTGCCACACGACAACAACAACAACGAGAGCCAACTGACGCACGTCAGTGTCTCGACAACAAGCGATGGAGCGACCGACGCATGCGCGATCTGACAGCACAGGCACTCGTCGACTTGCAGAGCTCGTGATGCGTCCTGCCGCTGCGCACCGAGACAGTGAGCACTACCGCCACCAGCAGCAGCAGCACTACACCGCACCATCGCCATCGTCAACGTTCTCGTCATCATCGTACTCTTCGTCGTCGTCGTCTTCATCGACTCTGTACCGCACCATGTCGTCGAGCGTGTCGATCCCAGGCACAAGCAACAACAGCAACAACGTGCCACTGAGCTGGAACCTCAGTGTGCAGCGCAAAGACCGCAAGACGTGGACGACGATCCGCGAGCGCATTGACGCCGACATTGGCGCACTGCAGCTCACGTCTGTCGAGCTCGAAGACATGCTAAAGCAGCTCTTGAGCGTTGCGCTCCCAAGTCCGCGCATCCGCAGCGAGGTGCGTCCGTTGCGCTGCTCTGGATCTTGTCGCTTGCGCTACACTGACACTCGCATCGCTCTGTCCATCTGCCTTCACACAGGAGATCGCTGGCATGATCGCTGCGTTCGCGCAAGTGCTTCCGCTGAGCTCGGGCCTCCTCTGCTCAGAGTTCACGCGCTTTGTGCAGAAGTGCTGCATGCGCGAGAAGGTCTTGTTCTCTGCGCCGCAGCTCGAGTGCGTCATGGCGTTCTTCCTCGGCTTTGTCAAGATCTGTCCGAGCTGGTACACTGCGAGTGCGATCCGCGCACTTGGACTTGTGCTCCACGACAACGCCGACCGCGCAGTGCATCACCATGTCGAGCCGCTCATTGCAGTCCTATTGAAGCACTTGGACTCGTCGGGCGTCGACATTGACGCGCGCTACGCAGCAACGAGCTGCGTCTCGAACATCTGCACGTACGCAGCCAAAACGCCGGAAGTCTTTCAGTACTTTGCTGCGCTGCTGCGCGTCGTGGTCGAGAACTTTCGCCAGCAGTCACAGAGTCTGACGAAAGGCGACGACGACCGCTTGCTCGTGAAAGCGTGTACGTGCAGCGTCAAGTGCATCTACACGATCGTGCACTCGAGCCACGACCGCTTGGCCGACCGCATCGAAGCGATTCTCCCGAGCCTCTTGAGCTCGATGCGCCAAGTCGTTGGCTACGGTCTCGTGCTCCAGCACGAGCGCGACGCGTTTGTGTTTCGGTTCCGCCCAGAGCTCTCGCCATCGGACTCGGACTCGTCGATGTGCGGCTCCGACAGCAGCAGCAGTAGCAGTGGACGGCATACGGGCGAGTACGTTGGGATCTTGTTGGCGCGCGTGTGTGAAGCGGTACAGTCGTGCACTCACCGATCTTTTGCATTTGTTGTGTGCGACATACACAGTGGCTTGCTCGCACGCTTGCGCATTACTGTGCTCCACACGCTTGAAGCGATTGCGCAGCACTTTCCAAAAGCCGTGACGTCGTCGGTTGGGCTGTACCTCCCAGAGCAAACGACGCCGTTCATGACGCTGTTCAACAACGCGCCGTCGGTGCTCACGCTGCTCATGGCAGACCAGAGCGAGCGCGTGCGCATCGCAGCAGCCAAGTTCCTCGACGCGTTCTGGGAGAAGATCCCGCTGAAGCAGTACTTTCGCCACGCAGCGAGCGTCGTTGCGCCGTCGACGTCGTTTGCATCGATGCCAAAGCGCATCTCGCTCATGCTCTATCAAGTGCACGTGACGCTCGTGTACTGCATCCAGAACGAGAAAGACGGCACACCACTCGCGCAGATACTCAAGGTACGATCTATCTGTCGTGTATAACAGCTGCTAGTGGGTACACGTGTGGTTACTCACACGATTGGTTACTGGAACCTATGTTGTGACAGACGACTGCGTCAGTGATCCAGCACTGTCCGTACGCGAGCGTCACGATGCTGCTCGACAAGAGCGGCGTGACGCCGCAGCTCGGTGTCATTTTGAAAGCGCTCGCATCGAGTCTGTACGGCGCAGCGTCGTCGTCGGATCATAGCGTCCGCATGGCGAGCCTCGCGTGCTTCTCTGCGCTCTTGAACCTCCCGGACGCGCTCCCGTCGCTGCTCGCGTGGATGACGAGCCCAAACAACGCGAAGACGTACATTGACATTGCGAACATCACGATCCTCTGCGGCACCGTTTCGCTCAGCACGCGCTCGTTTGTCGAAGAGCTCTTGGCGATCGCGTCGCGACCGGACGACTCGACGCGGACGCTCTTGCGCCTCGAAGCCATGTCGCTGCTGTCGAAGATTGCAAAGAACTACTCGGCTGCGCTCAGGTGCGTGTACATGGTCTGTATGTGTCTCACAACGCGTGTACTGACAGACTGGGGATCTCTGTCTGCTGTCACACAGTGCAAACTGGCGCCGACTCGCAGACTTTATGCTCGCAGCGTTCCAAGACCCAGACCCGAACGTGCGGCTCCAAGCCGTCAAGATCTTGGAGAACTACATCAAAGGCGAGAGCACGAGTCGCTCGGACACCAGCAGCAGCTCTGCATTTGCAGCTGCGTCGCCAACTGACTCGAGCAGCGTCGACAGCTCGGACCCTGCGTCGTACAGTCCAGGACGCAGTGCGAGCAGCCACTGGATCAGTGCTGCGCAGCACGCGAGCGCAATGACGCGCCGCGAGTGCTTGGACTTCATGGCGACGCACCTCATCCGCGCGTTCCGCGACACGTCGCACCACGTCCGCGCAAGCGTCTGCGCGTGCTTTACGCTCTTGCGTCCGAGCGACTGGACGCTCTTGCGCGAGAAGCAGAGCCGCTTGCCAGCGCTCGCCAAAGTCACGAGCGCATCGAGCCAGTCGCTCGATATGTACACTGCGCTGTTCCTGCAAACGCCGCGCGACAGCTCGCCAGTCGTGCGCGCAGCGGGCTTTCGGCTCCTCGGTTCGCTTTGCCTCGCGCCAGTGTTCAAGACCCGCGCGTTTGCGTCTGCAGTCGTGTCGCTCGCGCTCGAGTCGCTCAGTGACTCGACACTGAACGTGCGCGTGCGCGGCGCGTGGGCACTTGGGAACGTCTGCACGACGCAAGGACCTGAAGTCGTGTGCGACACTGAGGAGCCTCTGAGCCACGAGAGCGGCCAGCTCTTGCTCTACGAGCTCTTGCCAGTGTACCAGATGCGGCACATTGTCGAGAAGATGCTCGTGTACATTGGCGACAACGACAAAGTCGCGTCGAGCGTTGCGCGGACGCTCGGCCTCGTGTGTCGCTGGATCTGCTTTGAGCCGTTTGTCGCGACGCTCAGTGCGTCCGAGCAGCGCACGCTGAACGACCTCTTGGCGCAGACGATGGTCATCTTGGCGACGAAGATCAACGCTGGATCGCCGAAAGTGCGCTGGAACGCGTGCCACGCGATTGCAAAGATCCTGCTCTGTCCGAGCCTCCCGCTCGCGTCGGTGCCGTGGGCGCCAACAGTGTTCCAAGCGCTCGTGACTGCGATTGCGCAGCAAGAGAACTTCAAAGTGCGCATCAGTGCTGCGAGCGCACTGCGCGTCTCGCGCTCGCGCAGCGGCTACGGCGCGTTTTTCAAGACTGCGCTCCGCGCGACAGCAGATGCGCTCGAGACGGCGTCCGATCTGCAAGACGTGACTGAGTTCAAGTACAAGGAGCAGCTCGAGACGCAGCTCTCGTTCACGCTCGTGCACTTGATCGAGATTGCGACCGAGGAGGACGACGCTGTGATCTGGGACGTCCTCTGCGCCAAGCCGCCCGAGTTCCTCTACGACTGGCTCTACCACAATCTTCACCGCATGTGCAGCGCGATTGAGCGCGAGAGCGAAGTTGCGAGCACTAGCTACGGCCTCGAGCTCGGCGACGAGAGCAGTGCAAGTGGCAGTGGCAGTGGCGACGTCCACGACGTGACGCCGATCCGGAAAGAGGAGATTTTGTCGGCGGTTGGCTCGCTCTTGCGCATTCTCCAGCGTGACGCAGCGCACAGCGTCGGGTCGTCGAGCTCGATCTCGATCCTGTACGACGCAAAGCTCAGTCTCGAGCGCGACGTGCTCTTTTCAAACGACGACGACATTCGCTTTGAGCTGTAGGACGCGAGATGCGCGTATTCGTAGTCTACGTGAGTGCGTGACTAACATGGCTGGACACGGCTGCAGTGAATGAAGCGAGCGGCGTGTGTGTGCTCCATGCGCTCGTGTTTCTTGTGGCTGCGTGTCATTCGCCTGTCCTGCTTGACAACGCAACAGATGATCGACAGTCAGTCAAACACCAGAGAGTGCATCGATTGTGAACCCATTGACCACTCTTTGCCATTTCTTGCGGCTTTTGTACTGAGCGCCGAGGTTCCAACGCATTGACAGGTTGTTGTTGTTGCTGCTGCTGCCGCCTGTGCCTGGGATCGACATGCTTGACAACACGGTGTGATGTGATGCAGAATCGACGAAGACGACGATGTTGATGGCGATCACCAGCGTCCGTCCGGGAGACCCGTTTGTTGCCTCGCACTGTCATTCTCTATGTGCTCGGGCGCACAACTACCCTTCGCCCACTCTGCACCGCTTGAGCTCTTGCGTGTGCGCTGTCCTCGATTAGACTTGAACGGCGTCCTCGCAACGATCCTTCAGGCGCTAGGCATGCGGTCGTCTTACCAGGCACATACACTGGGATACTGTGACGCGTGTGTACCTACGACTACTGCAGATAGCCTGAGGAGATATCTGCTGCCGCCAAGCGCCTTGTATCATGATCGCCTTCGACGCGGCACTCTATGCGTGGTGCTTGCTTGTGAACAGAAGAGCAGACAAACCTACTATTGGCGCTTGCGTGTACATGCATGTATGCGCGTCTTGACGTCGCTGTTCATGAGAAAAGTAAGAGACCTCGTCGATATTGATATCGTTCGTGGTGGTGGTGATCCACATGCGGCACTGTTGCTGCTGCTTTGATGTGCTGCTTGTTACTCATAAGACCACGATACAAGCAAGTCTCAAGTCTCAAGTCTCATGCACGCAAGCTCCTTGCTTTCATCACTACCACAACTCTTGACTCAAGTCCAGCTCGCCCTCGTTTTTTGCACTATCACAGTTGTCTCTTGCTTGTCAGCATACAGTTTTGAAGACTACTCGCGCTCGTCACCTACGGTATCACAACGACCAAGCAGATCAAGCAACTCGTAGTAGGAACGCTCAACGAGACGCAGTAGCAGAGCGCTGACAGTGAGCACTCCATCGCACACGAGCGACAAGCCAGACACACACACAAACACACACACAGAGACACACGCTCTCACCTGCTCGCTGCAATGGTGCGCGTCGCAGTCGTCGGGTGTGCCCACGGCATGCTAGACGACATCTTTGCGACCGTGAAGATCGTGAGCACGGGCGCCGTCTTCTCGCCTTTGTAGTACTGGTGGAACGAGTGCATCTCGCGGTACTTGGGCGGACACGCGAGGTTCGCCAAGTCCCGCGAGTTGCGCATGCACTCAAAGTCGCCGCAGCAGAGCAAGAGCTCGATCGGGTTCGTCGCGTCCATCTCATTGATGAACCGCATTGGCGGGAACCACGAGGCGTCGAACTACCTCTCGGAGCTCCACTACGGCGGCTGGGTCGCGCCCAACATCTTCTACCTCGGCGCCGCCGGCGTGATCAACGTCGCTGGCTTGCGCATCGCAGGGCTCTCGGGCATCTACAAGCAGCAGGACTACACTGCAGGCCGCCACGAGCGCGCGCCGTTCGACAACAGCACGATGCGCAGTGTGTACCACGTGCGCGAGCTCGAGGTGTTCCAGCTCTCGCACTTGCAGCGGCAGGACGCGACGGCCGTGAGTGCGTTCCTCTCGCACGACTGGCCGCGCGGGATCGAGCAGTTTGGCGACGTGCGCGCGCTCGTGCGGCGCAAGCCGTTCTTCCAGCAAGAGATCCAGTCAAATTCGCTCGGGAGCCCCGCCGGCGAGTTCCTCCTCTTCCAGCTCAAGCCGCAGCACTGGTTCGCAGCGCACTTGCACGTCAAGTTTGCTGCGCTCGTGCGGCATCCTGCGCCGTCACTGGCAGCGCCACCAGCCGGAGCAGCCGACGCTGTTGCAGCAGCGCCAGGGACAGACACCGCCGCCGTGTCACCGCCACTGCCGCCAGCGGAGGAGCGCGTGACCAAGTTCTTGGCGCTCGACAAGTGCTTGCCACGGCGCGAGTTCCTCCAGGTGCTCGACATCCCGAGTGCGACTGGCGATGGCGATGCGCCAGCGGCTGCAGACAGCGCACGCGCGCCGCTCAAGGTGTTGCTCGACTACGAGTGGCTCGCAGTGCTCCGCGCGACGCACCACTTGGCGTCTGCGGACCGGTACGCGCCGCGCGTGCCGCAGGACGAGCTCCCGATCGACGCCGCGGACATTGCGTGGGTCCGCGCGCGCTACGACGCGTTCGTGCTCGAGAAGGGACTTGACAAGCGTGGCGGCGAGTGGCTCTCGGACTTTGCCAAGACTGCGCCGGCGTTTGGCGACGAAGAGCGCGCGTGGCCACCGGGGCAGTCGTTCAGTGGGAATCCGCAGACCGACTTGCTGTTGGAGTTTCTCAAGCTCCCGCACGTCGTCACGTCGCCGTACGTCGGGTGTGGCACGAGCGCAGATGGCGCAGTCGTGAGTAGCAGCACAGGCGTCGAGGACCCGAACGCGATCGACTTGGACGACGATGACGATGACGAGCAGGACGACGGTCTGGACGACGCAACGGACACGACAGACAGTGGCGCTGGTCGTGGCACGGACGCAGTGTCGGCGCCAGCACAGGCAGAGCCAGTCGTAGCTGCACAAGACGCGCCGGAAGTGGTGACTGCGGACCCGAATGAGCTGGACATAGATATGTGAGTGCGTTGCTCGTAGAGACCGTGGCGGTAGAAGCAGAACACGACGCGAGCGATCGCTTGCGATGGGTCCGTCAGCGACTCGCTGACTCAGCGAGTGAATGGGGCGTTGGACGTGCCGCCTCCTCTTTGTTGGCGTTGTCCTTGGCGTTGGCGCTGGCGTTGGCACTGGTGTTGGCGTTGCAAGTGAACTCACGGGCCACGCACGCGCTCACTCACACAGTGCGTATCAACCGAGTCCTGTACGCGCACACTTGGTCGATCGTATTGTTGGTTGCTCATCTGTGCGGTCGTGATAAATGATGCTGAACCTAGTGACGCCACGACGACTGCTACTGCTGGCGCCATGTGATGACCACCGCGGCAGTACTAGTGCTGCTGCTACTGCCATCGAGACTTGGCAGTGAGTGGCGCTGCAGACATTGACGCCTCCGTGTCTGTCTGTCTTCGCTGTTGTATCCCCTGCTGCTGCTACCCACTCGCGCACACGCACAGCGACCCATTGGCTCAGTGACCCAATGACTCGAGCAAGACGTACGCCCAAGCATGCCGCTGGCGGCCGTGAGCGAGCAGAAGGCGCCGAACACTGTCGACGCGACGGGCTCGAAGATACCACCGTCCATACAGCTCTGCAGACGCACACACATGCGCACGTGCACAAGCTCACGTGCGAACACGTGGCGCAACGCAGCACATCAAGCACGAGTGGCTGTGAGGCATCCGTCATGTGCACATGCATGTGTGTGCGGACTCTCGTGAGCTGTGAGTTGTGTGTGTGTGTGCAGTATCTCTAGAAACGTTTAGGTCTTGTTGTCACAATCGAGCTCGGCGCGTGCGTGCTGAAGTACTGGATCACTGTGTATTTGGCAGCAGTGCTATGTGCCATTCGACAAGAGCGCGCGTCGAGCGAAGCAGAGCTGAACAAAGCCATCCCACGCGCCAGTGCAGGCCAGCAGGACATGCGGATGTATGCATGTAGGCAGTAAGCCACCACGTTGTCTTACATTTACAGTTTTGCTTTTTTGGAGTCGTTCTTGTGTGAAGGGTTGATGGAAGTATTTGAAGTTGGTGAATGTACATTTTCACGTGGTTGGTTTTGTATGCAAAAATACTGTGGCCAACTAATACTTGTTTTTGAAGGCGTCAAAAAGATAAAGGGAATGTTGTTGTCTGTGGCATCTGACACAATAATGTCGTCTACAGCCGATGTGCAATACATAATCACACCACTAATACAGTAGTGTATTTGAGGTCTGTCGGAAAATACGAAAGCGGAAAAACGAAGTTAGTACACTTCAGTCGCACATAGCGCGCTTCTCGTCAAAATGCTGCGCAAAAATCGCGTCGACCCGCACTGCGCACCGCCACAAAGAGAGCCATGTCAGCAGCGCATGCACCATGCCCTGATGGCGCTGGCGAAGGCGACCAGCAACAGCGCATCGTGGACCTCATGGAGTTTGAGCATGGGAAGGCATCGAAGGCGCAAGACCGCTCTGCACGGTCCAAGTTCAATGCGTTCTTGCGTGAGCACATCAGCAACAGCGTCAACATGGACAGCATCTCACGAGACGCAGTCACAAAGGAGCTCGTCGGTCAATTCGCGACGTACTTGCTTCAAGACGACATGGTGCAGCAGCAAACATCGATGAACTACTTGAGCAGCGTACGCCGGCAGCTTGAGGCCGCGACGTACACAGACATTTTTGCTGAGCAACGAGCCCTGGTACAAGCGGCTGCGAGCGGATTTGAACAAGCAGTACGTCCTCAGTTGCATCAAAGACGGCAAGTCGCTGAACGAGCAAGCGCCGATCATGACTCTCGAAGACCTCAAGCAGATTGGCGAAGCACTCTTTAAACGCAACGATCGAATCTCGCTCAAGGACAGAACGCTCATGAACCAGCAATGGAGCGCAGTTGGACGAAGCTCCGACGTCGGCGGGCTTTGCTTTGACGATCTGCAGTGGATGGACACGTTCTTGCTCGTCCGCCTCAATCGCGTTAAGATACGCACCCAGCACTCGATGGCCGTGTTTGTGTCCGCGCTGCAGTGGGAGATCGATCCTATGCATTCGCTCGCATGTCAACTAGTCGGAGATCCATTTGAACTGTCAGCGAACGTCTTCAGCCAGCTCCAGACTGCTCATGATGGAGTGGACAAGACGGCAGCTCACATCAACAGCTTGTTGCGCACTTTGAAAGATGTGAACAGTTTTGAAAAGGACCTGAACTCTCGCTCGACGCGTCGCGGATCGGCTGTCCAAGCCTCGTCCAACCCGAGCATCAACCTCAGCGACGTAGCGCACAGAGAGCGCTGGACCATGGACGGCTTTGCGACGCTTCTCGGGTACATCGCAGAGACCTCGGGATCAGACCAGAAGGTCGCGCGAGTGCTGGCTGAATGGGAAGACCCCAGTCGTTCGGTCGTCCCGCCATCTCTTTGCTGTCCGGCCAACACGAGTGCTGATGTGTCGCTCAAGCACGAGTTCGCCGACAACTTGTTCATTCACTACCGGTTGCGACTCAGCTCAGTCGAACTTGCTCGTGTCCTTGCCGCGTCGCTGCTACTCTACTACGACGTCACTGTGCGACTCGCCCAGAAGCACATTGACCACGGCGCTCTCTACGCAGCACTGATGCGTGCTTCTCCCGTTCTCGACCGCGAACGTGCACGCGAGCAGATAGAAAAGTGGAGTGCTCCAACGAGGTCTGCATTCGTCCTCGACAACCTCCTTGGTCTACCAGCGTCAACGGTCAGCGCAAACGTGCCGAAAGACGACGTTGACAAGCACTTCGTCGGCGTACACAGCTTTGAGTCCAGCTTGCATCGCCTCGTTACTGGCATGCGATCGATTGCGGACGAAGTACAGCGCCTGAGCACTGCAGTTGAGCAAATGAAGCAAGACATCAACAAGACAGCGTCTCTCTCATTGTGTCGCAGCACCAAGTCGCTGTGCGCGACGTACCGGGCGTCCGTTCAGTCATCCACGAGGAGCAACAGTGGCCGTCGAACTTGCGATCGCTTTGTGGCGTGTCATTCGCCTCCCCCATGTACCTGTTCCTGTACGACGGGTATGACCGAGTGAAGAGAGACAAGCACAACAGAGCTCAGACAGAAGCGATAGCGGCGATGAAGATTGCAGACGAGCTCTTCGGCACGAGCAAACCTCCAGCGTACTGTGATGTGCATGGTGACCAGGACCGTGCTGCGTGGAGAGACAGCGCGGCCACGTCCACAGGTTGCATCCAAGACGCGGCACTGAAAGAGATCGCGACCGTTGCGTACGACGAGAAGAAGCGCAAGTCAAACGGGACAGTCACCGCGATTGCAGTGACTGTCGTAAGAGCGTGGAGTGCAGTCAAGAAGGAGAAGCTCGACAGAAACAGTAAGAATCAATGCAAAATACGATGCCGTTGCCGCAACTTGTACAAACGACTGTGGCTGTCGAACCCGCGCCACCCACACAGACGCTGCAGCAGCGCCGCACCTTGCCGAGCCAGTGTTGCATGTTGTGCGTACGAGCAGCGCAGCCAAGCCGATGCGAGGCCAGGAGATCCTTTTCGAGACTGACATTCAAACTAACACATGCAGGCACCGAGGCTACTCCTCTGTGCTCCAACCGTGGCGCTCGGCCACTCCCGTCCAGTCGGATCGTCACACTTCCTACAACTGGAACATGCATACAAACTACAACATTGTAGTAGTAGTAGTTGTTGTTCGTGCAGACTGCGCGTCTGCTGTTGCAAGTGGCATAAAATCGTTTGAACACTGTCGGTCCGAGATCAGGTTCAGTGCAAACCATCTTTATTTGATCTTAGTGGTGGTGCCTTTGGTTTGGGTGTATTGTCATTCTTCGGAATAACTTAATACAAAAACCCTTATTCGACAGTTTCGACCAATTTCCGAAGTTACACGATACAGAATATCAAGGACAAAATACGAAACACGACTGCTACATACCACCAATACAGACAAAAGGAGATGACAACATACAAATCTACAAATGTATAGGACAAAACGAGATAGTATGAATGCACTATGATTCAATAATACATATCAAAACAAAATACCAAATCGACAAGGAGATGATAACGTGCACCACAAAACTCATAACCGATACCCATCCACGCCAAACATGCGCTACCATGTTGTGTGTATATGACTTAAAGGTCTCACACAACGCCAAGACCGTCTACCCCATTACTTCATACTTCTAGACCTCACAAACCGCGAGATTGACAGTATTGTCGATGTGTAGTGTAAAATTTGCTGTAGGTACAAGCCACACAATATGGTTTGATTTTCTACAAGGTGATTCTTGTTTGGATACTATATAGCTTGTGTTTCAATCAATGTCGTGTTAGAATACTGCGCGTCAGTACTACCCCTGTAGAGCGTCAAGGTGTTGCCGACATATCGTTTAGGCGATGGAAGAAAGCCATATTGATTAAATTGGGTTTTGCACGTGTGATGTTCTGAAGGATGGTGTCGCGTGGACGCAAAACCGCCTTTCGAACCACTCATCCCTTCACCAGAGCAAGGTGGGGATGTCCCACTCCCACATTAGACCCAAATTCGTATGCATCATTTGCTGAAGACGCTAATTGAATGTGAAAATTTTCAAGGCAAGAGGTGTAAGCGTAAACATGAAGTGTTGACGTGAATTTCGCTCTGTTGATATGAATACGCCGTTGCTTTTAGCACATCCTTTAGATTGCTTGCTGTGCCTCACCAGTCAGAGCCATTTTCCATGAAACGAGCAAAGCAGACTAGCACCACCAATGCAGCCAAACTTGCATCAATTGAGCGTCTCTCGCAAGGCGCCACTGTCGAGGTAGTTGCTCGCCTCAACAAGAACTACATGGCGACTGTGTGGCGCTGGCAACACCAGCAAGACGCCTTACAAGAAGCCGCTCCTGCGCGCGTTATATTGGCAACAACACCGTCTTGCGTATTGTCAGGTACAGTCAAGAGAAAGTGAGTAACATTGAGCGTGAGTGATGCATTAATGTGGGTTTGACTACTGACATTGTGCTTTCTGGGCATGCAGACTACCCGAATGGATAAGCATGATGCGCACGGAGTGCTTCCTTTACGTCATTACCGAGTGCAAATGCATCGCTCTCGCTTGCATCGACCAGACGAACGACGAAGCACGCACGCATCAGGTTTTCGTGATGTTCGTCCAGCGCTTTCTAATGCCAAACGGTCTGCCCTAGCGTCGCGTCATGCACCGCGGACAAAAGGAAAGGCGTGAACCAAAGGTGTGTGTTACGCTTAACTGTACCGTTGTTCAGCGAAGTCCATAGTTAACAACCGGTGGGTGATAGCGCATTGCTAAGCGCTTTGCTCAAATCTTTCAGTACAGGATCGAGTGCACACCCTTCCTCGCCAGTAACTATGGTGTAGAGCCGTCATGCATCCATTCAAGTCGATATACCACGCTCTGTATCTGTAGCGCAACAGAAATCGCGGGTTTTGAGCGTTTGCATGTTTATGAACGTGTCCGTGATGCGTCCGTTCAATTCGAGATGCCACGCTCTGTACCTGCAGCACAACGGAGATGACGGTTTTGCGCCACTCCTCGCGAACGTCGCAAGTGCATTACAGCAATCGTGGCACGTGCATGGAGCGACCAAAGCAGTGATTGCGCCGTTGCTGGATTTGCCAGTGTGCGCTTAGTATCCGCGGTCGAACGAGACGAGAGTGGTTTTGTCACACTCTACGCACCGCCACCTGACTCGCATGAGTATCGTTAAGAAACAATTCAAGATTGACACAGCGGCAAGATTCCCTGACTGTTCGTGGCCGTTTTGTGTAGCGCACTATCATGTGGGGTGTCTGTATCGCCATCATTCTCACGCGTGGCAGCACCAGGTTCTGCTTGCTGCTGTGTTGATGGTGTCTGTAGTCTGCGCAGTTGGTGGCCGTCAATGGCAAGAGCGTGTTACAAAGGGCAGCCAACCGTGGGCGCAGCACATACGAGCATGAGTACTAGTGTCGGGTCTTGGCGGTATTCGCACGAACTATAGCTCGGTCGCGTCAGCGTGCGTCGTGGCGTCATGTGTGTGCAAATACCACCACAAAGTAGTCGCCTCAGCAGATGTTGTGTATGTGGGGTTCGTCGTGCTGTCTTCGCTGTCGAATGCGTCCTGTGCTTGGTGCTCGTTCTATACTCTCGTCGTGTGATCAGGATGGGGTGCCGTTGGGGAAGGGTGCCACTTCGCGTGCATTTGGCGGCGAATCGATGTAAATGATGTAATTACACACGTTTCATCGTTTCCAAGGGTTGTACCTTCACCGAGTATTTTTGCTGAAGAGTTGAGCCGCACAATAGTGTGCGGTTTCAGAACGGAAAAGGTGTACGTTACGCTCATAGTGTACAAAATCCGCGCCATGTGTAATTACATGTCAGGTGGTATAGTTAGAACAATTCGCGTTAGCGCTACGCTGGCTGAGGTTCAACCTGATGCCCGTGCACCCTTTCGGTGATAGTGTGCTGAGAGAGTCTGGGTTTACACCAACCGACTTTGCATCTGCGACGGCAGATGTTGGCTCAGACGTCAAGTAAATGATGCATACGAATTTGGGTCTAATGTGGGAGTGGGACATCCCCACCTTGCTCTGGTGAAGGGATGAGTGGTTCGAAAGGCGGTTTTGCGTCCACGCGACACCATCCTTCAGAACATCACACGTGCAAAACCCAATTTAATCAATATGGCTTTCTTCCATCGCCTAAACGATATGTCGGCAACACCTTGACGCTCTACAGGGGTAGTACTGACGCGCAGTATTCTAACACGACATTGATTGAAACACAAGCTATATAGTATCCAAACAAGAATCACCTTGTAGAAAATCAAACCATATTGTGTGGCTTGTACCTACAGCAAATTTTACACTACACATCGACAATACTGTCAATCTCGCGGTTTGTGAGGTCTAGAAGTATGAAGTAATGGGGTAGACGGTCTTGGCGTTGTGTGAGACCTTTAAGTCATATACACACAACATGGTAGCGCATGTTTGGCGTGGATGGGTATCGGTTATGAGTTTTGTGGTGCACGTTATCATCTCCTTGTCGATTTGGTATTTTGTTTTGATATGTATTATTGAATCATAGTGCATTCATACTATCTCGTTTTGTCCTATACATTTGTAGATTTGTATGTTGTCATCTCCTTTTGTCTGTATTGGTGGTATGTAGCAGTCGTGTTTCGTATTTTGTCCTTGATATTCTGTATCGTGTAACTTCGGAAATTGGTCGAAACTGTCGAATAAGGGTTTTTGTATTAAGTTATTCCGAAGAATGACAATACACCCAAACCAAAGGCACCACCACTAAGATCAAATAAAGATGGTTTGCACTGAACCTGATCTCGGACCGACAGTGTTCAAACGATTTTATGCCACTTGCAACAGCAGACGCGCAGTCTGCACGAACAACAACTACTACTACTACAATGTTGTAGTTTGTATGCATGTTCCAGTTGTAGGAAGTGTGACGATCCGACTGGACGGGAGTGGCCGAGCGCCACGGTTGGAGCACAGAGGAGTAGCCTCGGTGCCTGCATGTGTTAGTTTGAATGTCAGTCTCGAAAAGGATCTCCTGGCCTCGCATCGGCTTGGCTGCGCTGCTCGTACGCACAACATGCAACACTGGCTCGGCAAGGTGCGGCGCTGCTGCAGCGTCTGTGTGGGTGGCGCGGGTTCGACAGCCACAGTCGTTTGTACAAGTTGCGGCAACGGCATCGTATTTTGCATTGATTCTTACTGTTTCTGTCGAGCTTCTCCTTCTTGACTGCACTCCACGCTCTTACGACAGTCACTGCAATCGCGGTGACTGTCCCGTTTGACTTGCGCTTCTTCTCGTCGTACGCAACGGTCGCGATCTCTTTCAGTGCCGCGTCTTGGATGCAACCTGTGGACGTGGCCGCGCTGTCTCTCCACGCAGCACGGTCCTGGTCACCATGCACATCACAGTACGCTGGAGGTTTGCTCGTGCCGAAGAGCTCGTCTGCAATCTTCATCGCCGCTATCGCTTCTGTCTGAGCTCTGTTGTGCTTGTCTCTCTTCACTCGGTCATACCCGTCGTACAGGAACAGGTACATGGGGGAGGCGAATGACACGCCACAAAGCGATCGCAAGTTCGACGGCCACTGTTGCTCCTCGTGGATGACTGAACGGACGCCCGGTACGTCGCGCACAGCGACTTGGTGCTGCGACACAATGAGAGAGACGCTGTCTTGTTGATGTCTTGCTTCATTTGCTCAACTGCAGTGCTCAGGCGCTGTACTTCGTCCGCAATCGATCGCATGCCAGTAACGAGGCGATGCAAGCTGGACTCAAAGCTGTGTACGCCGACGAAGTGCTTGTCAACGTCGTCTTTCGGCACGTTTGCGCTGACCGTTGACGCTGGTAGACCAAGGAGGTTGTCGAGGACGAATGCAGACCTCGTTGGAGCACTCCACTTTTCTATCTGCTCGCGTGCACGTTCGCGGTCGAGAACGGGAGAAGCACGCATCAGTGCTGCGTAGAGAGCGCCGTGGTCAATGTGCTTCTGGGCGAGTCGCACAGTGACGTCGTAGTAGAGTAGCAGCGACGCGGCAAGGACACGAGCAAGTTCGACTGAGCTGAGTCGCAACCGGTAGTGAATGAACAAGTTGTCGGCGAACTCGTGCTTGAGCGACACATCAGCACTCGTGTTGGCCGGACAGCAAAGAGATGGCGGGACGACCGAACGACTGGGGTCTTCCCATTCAGCCAGCACTCGCGCGACCTTCTGGTCTGATCCCGAGGTCTCTGCGATGTACCCGAGAAGCGTCGCAAAGCCGTCCATGGTCCAGCGCTCTCTGTGCGCTACGTCGCTGAGGTTGATGCTCGGGTTGGACGAGGCTTGGACAGCCGATCCGCGACGCGTCGAGCGAGAGTTCAGGTCCTTTTCAAAACTGTTCACATCTTTCAAAGTGCGCAACAAGCTGTTGATGTGAGCTGCCGTCTTGTCCACTCCATCATGAGCAGTCTGGAGCTGGCTGAAGACGTTCGCTGACAGTTCAAATGGATCTCCGACTAGTTGACATGCGAGCGAATGCATAGGATCGATCTCCCACTGCAGCGCGGACACAAACACGGCCATCGAGTGCTGGGTGCGTATCTTAACGCGATTGAGGCGGACGAGCAAGAACGTGTCCATCCACTGCAGATCGTCAAAGCAAAGCCCGCCGACGTCGGAGCTTCGTCCAACTGCGCTCCATTGCTGGTTCATGAGCGTTCTGTCCTTGAGCGAGATTCGATCGTTGCGTTTAAAGAGTGCTTCGCCAATCTGCTTGAGGTCTTCGAGAGTCATGATCGGCGCTTGCTCGTTCAGCGACTTGCCGTCTTTGATGCAACTGAGGACGTACTGCTTGTTCAAATCCGCTCGCAGCCGCTTGTACCAGGGCTCGTTGCTCAGCAAAAATGTCTGTGTACGTCGCGGCCTCAAGCTGCCGGCGTACGCTGCTCAAGTAGTTCATCGATGTTTGCTGCTGCACCATGTCGTCTTGAAGCAAGTACGTCGCGAATTGACCGACGAGCTCCTTTGTGACTGCGTCTCGTGAGATGCTGTCCATGTTGACGCTGTTGCTGATGTGCTCACGCAAGAACGCATTGAACTTGGACCGTGCAGAGCGGTCTTGCGCCTTCGATGCCTTCCCATGCTCAAACTCCATGAGGTCCACGATGCGCTGTTGCTGGTCGCCTTCGCCAGCGCCATCAGGGCATGGTGCATGCGCTGCTGACATGGCTCTCTTTGTGGCGGTGCGCAGTGCGGGTCGACGCGATTTTTGCGCAGCATTTTGACGAGAAGCGCGCTATGTGCGACTGAAGTGTACTAACTTCGTTTTTCCGCTTTCGTATTTTCCGACAGACCTCAAATACACTACTGTATTAGTGGTGTGATTATGTATTGCACATCGGCTGTAGACGACATTATTGTGTCAGATGCCACAGACAACAACATTCCCTTTATCTTTTTGACGCCTTCAAAAACAAGTATTAGTTGGCCACAGTATTTTTGCATACAAAACCAACCACGTGAAAATGTACATTCACCAACTTCAAATACTTCCATCAACCCTTCACACAAGAACGACTCCAAAAAAGCAAAACTGTAAATGTAAGACAACGTGGTGGCTTACTGCCTACATGCATACATCCGCATGTCCTGCTGGCCTGCACTGGCGCGTGGGATGGCTTTGTTCAGCTCTGCTTCGCTCGACGCGCGCTCTTGTCGAATGGCACATAGCACTGCTGCCAAATACACAGTGATCCAGTACTTCAGCACGCACGCGCCGAGCTCGATTGTGACAACAAGACCTAAACGTTTCTAGAGATACTGCACACACACACACAACTCACAGCTCACGAGAGTCCGCACACACATGCATGTGCACATGACGGATGCCTCACAGCCACTCGTGCTTGATGTGCTGCGTTGCGCCACGTGTTCGCACGTGAGCTTGTGCACGTGCGCATGTGTGTGCGTCTGCAGAGCTGTATGGACGGTGGTATCTTCGAGCCCGTCGCGTCGACAGTGTTCGGCGCCTTCTGCTCGCTCACGGCCGCCAGCGGCATGCTTGGGCGTACGTCTTGCTCGAGTCATTGGGTCACTGAGCCAATGGGTCGCTGTGCGTGTGCGCGAGTGGGTAGCAGCAGCAGGGGATACAACAGCGAAGACAGACAGACACGGAGGCGTCAATGTCTGCAGCGCCACTCACTGCCAAGTCTCGATGGCAGTAGCAGCAGCACTAGTACTGCCGCGGTGGTCATCACATGGCGCCAGCAGTAGCAGTCGTCGTGGCGTCACTAGGTTCAGCATCATTTATCACGACCGCACAGATGAGCAACCAACAATACGATCGACCAAGTGTGCGCGTACAGGACTCGGTTGATACGCACTGTGTGAGTGAGCGCGTGCGTGGCCCGTGAGTTCACTTGCAACGCCAACACCAGTGCCAACGCCAGCGCCAACGCCAAGGACAACGCCAACAAAGAGGAGGCGGCACGTCCAACGCCCCATTCACTCGCTGAGTCAGCGAGTCGCTGACGGACCCATCGCAAGCGATCGCTCGCGTCGTGTTCTGCTTCTACCGCCACGGTCTCTACGAGCAACGCACTCACATATCTATGTCCAGCTCATTCGGGTCCGCAGTCACCACTTCCGGCGCGTCTTGTGCAGCTACGACTGGCTCTGCCTGTGCTGGCGCCGACACTGCGTCCGTGCCACGACCAGCGCCACTGTCTGTCGTGTCCGTTGCGTCGTCCAGACCGTCGTCCTGCTCGTCATCGTCATCGTCGTCCAAGTCGATCGCGTTCGGGTCCTCGACGCCTGTGCTGCTACTCACGACTGCGCCATCTGCGCTCGTGCCACACCCGACGTACGGCGACGTGACGACGTGCGGGAGCTTGAGAAACTCCAACAGCAAGTCGGTCTGCGGATTCCCACTGAACGACTGCCCCGGTGGCCACGCGCGCTCTTCGTCGCCAAACGCCGGCGCAGTCTTGGCAAAGTCCGAGAGCCACTCGCCGCCACGCTTGTCAAGTCCCTTCTCGAGCACGAACGCGTCGTAGCGCGCGCGGACCCACGCAATGTCCGCGGCGTCGATCGGGAGCTCGTCCTGCGGCACGCGCGGCGCGTACCGGTCCGCAGACGCCAAGTGGTGCGTCGCGCGGAGCACTGCGAGCCACTCGTAGTCGAGCAACACCTTGAGCGGCGCGCGTGCGCTGTCTGCAGCCGCTGGCGCATCGCCATCGCCAGTCGCACTCGGGATGTCGAGCACCTGGAGGAACTCGCGCCGTGGCAAGCACTTGTCGAGCGCCAAGAACTTGGTCACGCGCTCCTCCGCTGGCGGCAGTGGCGGTGACACGGCGGCGGTGTCTGTCCCTGGCGCTGCTGCAACAGCGTCGGCTGCTCCGGCTGGTGGCGCTGCCAGTGACGGCGCAGGATGCCGCACGAGCGCAGCAAACTTGACGTGCAAGTGCGCTGCGAACCAGTGCTGCGGCTTGAGCTGGAAGAGGAGGAACTCGCCGGCGGGGCTCCCGAGCGAATTTGACTGGATCTCTTGCTGGAAGAACGGCTTGCGCCGCACGAGCGCGCGCACGTCGCCAAACTGCTCGATCCCGCGCGGCCAGTCGTGCGAGAGGAACGCACTCACGGCCGTCGCGTCCTGCCGCTGCAAGTGCGAGAGCTGGAACACCTCGAGCTCGCGCACGTGGTACACACTGCGCATCGTGCTGTTGTCGAACGGCGCGCGCTCGTGGCGGCCTGCAGTGTAGTCCTGCTGCTTGTAGATGCCCGAGAGCCCTGCGATGCGCAAGCCAGCGACGTTGATCACGCCGGCGGCGCCGAGGTAGAAGATGTTGGGCGCGACCCAGCCGCCGTAGTGGAGCTCCGAGAGGTAGTTCGACGCCTCGTGGTTCCCGCCAATGAAGATCGTGAGCACGGGCGCCGTCTTCTCGCCTTTGTAGTACTGGTGGAACGAGTGCATCTCGCGGTACTTGGGCGGACACGCGAGGTTCGCCAAGTCCCGCGAGTTGCGCATGCACTCAAAGTCGCCGCAGCAGAGCAAGAGCTCGATCGGGTTCGTCGCGTCCATCTCGTTGATGAACCGCACGGTCGCAAAGATGTCGTCTAGCATGCCGTGGGCACACCCGACGACTGCGACGCGCACCATTGCAGCGAGCAGGTGAGAGCGTGTGTCTCTGTGTGTGTGTTTGTGTGTGTGTCTGGCTTGTCGCTCGTGTGCGATGGAGTGCTCACTGTCAGCGCTCTGCTACTGCGTCTCGTTGAGCGTTCCTACTACGAGTTGCTTGATCTGCTTGGTCGTTGTGATACCGTAGGTGACGAGCGCGAGTAGTCTTCAAAACTGTATGCTGACAAGCAAGAGACAACTGTGATAGTGCAAAAAACGAGGGCGAGCTGGACTTGAGTCAAGAGTTGTGGTAGTGATGAAAGCAAGGAGCTTGCGTGCATGAGACTTGAGACTTGAGACTTGCTTGTATCGTGGTCTTATGAGTAACAAGCAGCACATCAAAGCAGCAGCAACAGTGCCGCATGTGGATCACCACCACCACGAACGATATCAATATCGACGAGGTCTCTTACTTTTCTCATGAACAGCGACGTCAAGACGCGCATACATGCATGTACACGCAAGCGCCAATAGTAGGTTTGTCTGCTCTTCTGTTCACAAGCAAGCACCACGCATAGAGTGCCGCGTCGAAGGCGATCATGATACAAGGCGCTTGGCGGCAGCAGATATCTCCTCAGGCTACCAGCTTCACAACCAAGCACCACACATCGTCGTCCACGTCTTGCGGCCTTTGCGCTGCACACTGAGGTTCCAGCTCAGTGGCACGTTGTTGCTGTTGTTGCTTGTGCCTGGGATCGACACGCTCGACGACATGGTGCGGTACAGAGTCGATGAAGACGACGACGACGAAGAGTACGATGATGACGAGAACGTTGACGATGGCGATGGTGCGGTGTAGTGCTGCTGCTGCTGGTGGCGGTAGTGCTCACTGTCTCGGTGCGCAGCGGCAGGACGCATCACGAGCTCTGCAAGTCGACGAGTGCCTGTGCTGTCAGATCGCGCATGCGTCGGTCGCTCCATCGCTTGTTGTCGAGACACTGACGTGCGTCAGTTGGCTCTCGTTGTTGTTGTTGTCGTGTGGCAGTTGATGTGAGAATCCAAAAGACCAAGCGAGCTTGATGCACACACACACTTCACACAGGCACACACAAGCAGTAGCAGTCGTAGCAGTCGATGCGCAAAAGAAGCTACTGAGTGTGTCTGTCTGTCTGTCTGTTGTGTTGGTGCGCGCCGGGTCCCACACACATACACACGCATGTTGTGCGCCAGCGAGAGCACGCGCACTCGGGACAGGACGCAAGAAGCGACAGTTAGGTAGCGAGGTTGTTCGTCCAGACCACTAGTTCGTGGTCATGGTTTTCCTCGGTGTATCAATGCAGCTCACTTCAAAACTCTCCACTCCTGCGCACACACAACGACAGGTTATGAGGCCAAGTATGTGCGCATCACGAAACCGCAGATCGCGCTCACAATGACGCTACTCGCGGTCACGCTCTCCTCGGCGGTCGTCACGTCGAAGCAGAAGCCGATCGCCTGTCCGTCGCGTGATCGCGGCGCCGTTGAAGTGGAGTTCCGACAAGTGACTGGATGGCACCAACTACACTGCACGGAAGTGGCGCGTACAGTCACAGATGCCGGGACTTGTGGGGTATCGTGACAGGGGCTGAGCAGCCTCCTCCTCGCAATTCGCGTCGCTACGATGACTTTTGGCAGCGTGGGCATGAAGCTCGCGCGTTCCTGCTCGACACGCTCAACGACACGTTGGTGATCAGTGTCGGCTCGAAGCAGTACGCGTACGAGATCTTTAAACACTTGGAGTCGACGTACGAGGCAAAGAACTGGGGCAACCTCGTTGCGTGAGCAGTTCATCGCACTGAAGTACCAAGACGGAGACGACATGACCGCTCACATCAATCGGCTCAAGGTGATCGGCGACAAGCTCAGTCGCCAAGACAAGACCATCGACGACAAGGAGCTCGTCTGTCAGCTGCTCACGAGTCTCCCGGACTCGTGGTCGCAGTTCAAGAGCGTGTACTTTACTCAAGATCGACCACTGCCATGGCATGTGATTGAGGGCAGTGTCATGGCAGAGGCAGCTCGGCGCAAGATGGCGCAGCGCACTCACGAGTCGGAGTTCCGCGCAGCGCTCGTGTCGTCGAGTGACAGCGACCTATTCAGCCACGCTGAAGCTTTGGTCGCAGCGCGCCGGCAGATGAAGACAAGCGCATACACACACGGCAGCAGTCAAGCCAGTGCATCGTCGCCGCCGTCTCGGTGCTTTTACTGTCTGTGAGGCGGGCACCTGAAGAAGAACTGCCGTCTTCGCGAGAAGCACCTGCGAGAGCGAGGGATCGATCCAAGCACGTTCGATAGTGGCTCAGCGCACGTTGCGACTACAGCGACAACCGCGAACACGTCTCTTCTGGCTACTGTCGAGACCGCGCAGAGCTCACCGCACAACAACGTCGTCGAATGGGTCATTGACTCTGGCTGCACTCAACACATGTGCGCCGACGCTTCGTTGTTTGTCTCGCTCGATCGCAACTGCAGCACAGCAGTGCGAGTCGCGACCGACTCGACTGTGCGTGCACAAGGCAACGGCACCGTTGTGGTCTGCGCGACGCTCGACAGTGGAGATCAACACACTTTGCGTCTCGGGCACGTTCTCTTCGTTCCGGAGCTTCGAGTGAACCTGTTGTCCGTCGTTCAAGCTGCTCGCAACGGAACAGTGTTTGACTTCCGCACCTCTCCAGGATCGGTGATTCTCCGATCAAAGGGTATACCAATCACGTGCAGCGCCAACACACATCAACTCTGCGTACTGCGCGGTGTACGAGCAACTCAGTCAGCACACGCAGTCTTTGCTCCTGTGACGCTCGATTTCGTGCATCGGCGTCTTGGGCATGCAAGTAAGGCCACGATCGTCAAGATGATCAAGCGTGAAGGTGTGCACTGGGTCTCGTGTGCATCAGAGCAAGATCGACTGTCATGCGACGCATGCGAACTCGGCACAAAGCGTCGCTCGTCATTCCCGCCAGCAACGCGCGCTGGTTTGAGTGACTGCAACGACGTCGTTCACAGCGACATTGCTGGACCAGTGGAGATTCCATCTCGGCATGGCGCGCGCTACGTACTTGTGTTTGTCGACGTCTGGTCTCGGTTGACGACGATCTTCCTACTTCGCGAGCGCTCGGAGTTCTACGACAAGTTCCTCGAATACAAAGCTCACGCCAAAACACAGCATAACCGCAGTATTCAGCGCTTCATCAGTGACAACGGCGGCGAGTACCTGGACGATCGCTTCGTCAGCTACTGCCGCGACGCCGGGGTCAAGCGCGAGACTACAATCCCAGACACGCCTGAGCAGAACGGACTCGCGGAAGTCCGGTTTCGTGTTCTGTTCAACAAAGTGCGAACGATGTTGATAGCAAGCGGCGCGCCAAAGCAGCTCTGGGGAGAAGCGATCGGCACGGCTGTCTACCTCAGCAACCGCACGCCGTCAACATCAACAGGCGCAACGCCGTTCGAGCGCTGGCTCGGGTACAAACCCGATCTCAGCAACCTGCGCGTGTTCGGGACCGTCTGCTACGTGCACCCGAACAAGAAGTTTGACGACGAGCAGACTGTCGAAGCCACTCAATAAGCACAGAGGAAGCGGCAGAAGCTGGATGCGCGCGCATTTCGAGCGATCATCGTCGGCTACGCTGCGAACCAGTGCGGTTGGCTTGCGCTCGACTGCTCGACGAACCGAGTTGTCTCTTCGATCCACGTGTCGTTCGACGAGTCGGATTCAGAAGCAGTGTCCGAACTCAAGCGCGTCGAGTTCACAAAGCTCACACAGTGCACATCCGCGACGTTCGACTACTACTCCAAGTCGGCGACTGCAGTCACGGACTTGCTCTTCTACAGCGCACTGCCTGCGGCGGAAAAGCCGCGAGGAAGCGAGGCAGTACTGCTGGAAGACTTTGTGGCGCAGTCCGAGCTCCAGTCGCTCGACACAGCAGCAACAGCGATCGCATTGTCAGCGTATGCACCAGACACAGCTCCATGGCTGCGAACGCTGCCAGACCAACAAGCACTTACCAGTAGTCATCCGCTGCTTCGCATCACTCGGGCACAACAGCAGGCAGAGCTTCTCGTCGCGCTCGAGAACCTGTCGGCGAAGAACGCGATGGCAGCGACCGCGAGCTACGGACTCAGTGCCGATCCTGCGTCGTATGCAGAAGCAATGCGACGTCCAGACGCAGCACTTTGGCGAGCTGCGACTGAAAGCGAAGGCCAGTCGTTGAGAGCAAACAGCACTTGGATGCTTGTTCCTCGTCCACGTGACAAGCGCATTCTGCCATGCAAGTTGGTGTTCAAGGGGAAGTACATCAGCGACGGCAGCATCGAACGCTACAAGGCGCGAGTCGTTGTGATCGGCTACCACCAAGTCAAGCACGAGGACTACAACGCTGTCTTTGCTCCTGTCGTGCGTCTCAAGTCGCTTCGTGTGCTCCTTGCGATCGTCTGTATTGACAACCTCGAGTGTGAGCAGATGGACATCGAGACTGCGTTCCTGAGCGGGACACTTGAAGAAGAAGTCTTTGTCGAGCAACCAGAAGGGCTAGTAGAGCTCGGCAAGGAGAGGCTCGTGTGCAAGCTGGTTCGAAGCTTGTACGGGCTGAAACAAGCTCCATGCGCTTGGCACAAGGCGCTCATGACACACCTCGTCAACGAAGGCTTTGAAGGTATTCAGTGTGAACCCTGCGTCTACATGAAGCAAGTCGAGTCGGAGACAGTCGTGGTCGCAATCTACGTCAACGATCTCGTACTCATCAGCCGCAGTACCGAAGCGATGACGAGCACGAAGACTGCCATCGCTCGAGCGTTCAAGGCCAAAGATCTCGGTACTGTCAGCTTCATTCTCGGGCTCACGATCAAGCGCGATAGAGCGAATCGCAAGCTCTGGATCGGACAGCAGCGTCAAGCGCAGAGCATCGTCGAGAGGTTCAACCTGACACATGCTCATCCAGTCAGCGTCCCAGCAGCTCCCGGCATCCGGCTTCGAACGCCGCATGCGATCCCGACCGGCGACGAGATGGCTGACCTCATGGGCAAGCCGTACAGGCAAGCAGTCGGCAGTATGATGTACCTGATGATCGTGTCTCGACCAGATCTCGCGTACGCGGTTCAAGAGGCGAGCAGATTCCTGAATAACTACGCGCGTGCACACTGGGAAGCGGTGAAGCAGATCATCAAGTATGCCAAGAAGACGAGCGAGCGCTCGCTCGAGTTCAGCGGCAGCAGTATCACCTTGACAGCGTTCACTGACTCCGACTACGCTGCAGACGAAGATGACCAGCGCTCTGTATCCGGGTACGTCACGTTCATTGGCAACTGTGCTGTGACTTGGAGCAGCAGAAAACAGCGCGTGATTGCACAGTCGTCTGCGGAAGCCGAGTACGTCGCGCTAGCACATTGCCCGCGGGAGGTTCTGTTCCTGCGAGAGCTGTTGCAGGAGCTCGGGCACACGCAACAGACTACCAGCGTCTACGAGGACAACCAAGCCTGCATCGCGATAGCAGAGAACCTGGCTCAGCACACGCGCACAAAGCACATCGATGTGCGCTATCACTTCGTCCGGCAGCACGTGCGCGCTCAGCATCTCGCGCTCCAGTACGTCAACGTTAAGATCAACCTGGCCGACATCTTCACAAAGGGTCTGGCACGGGATCACTTCGAGCTCCTGTGAGATCGAATCGGCGTGGTCGAGCAGCATGTAGACGCGGCAGTGACCACAAGCGACAACTCGGGTTCGGAGGGAGGTTGTCACGGGAGTGACTTGCTTACACTATAGCACAGGAAGCTTGAGTGTAATGTGTGTTTTTCAACTCTGAGGTTTTTGATTTGGGTTTAATGAGTGCTCTCCGCTAAAGTACGGCAGTAATGAGAGCCACTCAAATGCAGGGCGCCTCTAACAGGAGTCCCTCTCAAAAGAGATCCCTCGCTAATAGAACACCTCCTGAAACGAATATGCATGAGTGAAGGTCCGCTAGTCGTACCTAGCGGTAAGTGTACGGTGACCCTGTCACACCACCCCCCACCCCCCCACACACACACACACAAAATTGCGAGCACCCTCGCAAATGTCACACAAAGGCAAAGAGCCTAAAGAAGAAAAGAGAAGTGAGCCGAAGCGCAAAGAAGGAGAGCCAAGCGGCGCGATCACAACGGAGCCAAGGCCGCCGCGCGCGAGCGCGACAGAAGACACGATCGAGCCGCAGCGATGTCGTTCGCGGAGTCGCGTCGGCAGTGGACGCTGTACGACGACGAAGTGCTGAAGGAGTTGTGGCGCCGGCAACGAGTCACGAACGGAAGGTCGATTACCGCGGTCGGTCGAGTGATAGTGGACGATCTCGACGTGTCATGGACGGCCGACGCTGAACCGTGGATGACGAGCTGCAGCGTGGAGTCATGAATCGCGAAGAACGCCGTCGTGCGTACAGCACGACGGAGCTGACGGGCAGGCTGTGCAAGCGCGCGTGGGAAGCTGAACGTCGATGCTGCTACGCGCACTTCTATCACGGTTGCGACTCGTGCTGCACGCGCTGTGGGCGACCGACGACACTCGTCTGGCGCGAGATCCTGAAAGAGAAGCCGCATGATGCCGACGAGTAGCGCCTCGTCGGGAGGTACCGTCGTGCTGTGAGCACGTACGAGCGTGCGCATTGTGGCGTCGCGCTTGGCGAACCGGACCAAGCTGAAGACTGGCATCGCGCGCGCGCTCAGGCGGCGCTCGAGCGTGCACGTGCGCGATCGCAGTCGCCAAGAAGTCGTCAACAGCGCTCGCGGTCACGCTCACGTCGTCGATCGCAGTCGCGCCAGAGACACTCGTCGCATGTTCGCGGCGCGCATCGCGTCGACGCGAGCTTGTCGACACCGCGTGCTCGATCTCGTTTGAGCGGCAGATCACCGCCGCGCGAGTCAGTGTTGAGTCGCACCGTCGCGCCATCGCAGTCGCAGTGGCAGCCGCAGTGGTAGTACCAACACCGCCAGGCGCATCAGCAGTGGCCGCAGGATCGAGCGCCGACGCACTACAGATCTCGCTCGCGCGGACAGTCTCCGCCGCGCGATCGTTCACCGAGTCATGGAGACCAGCAGTCCTACTGGTAGTCGCGCGGACGGTCACAGCCACACAACGTGTCTCTGCAACACAAGGGCTGGCGTCGAGACGAAGAACGCTTTGAACGCACGCACGCTTGGATCGATCACCACACTCCGCCGCGCGGACGGTCGCCGCCGCGCGGGTCTTCGACATACAACGACAGCTGGCGTCAAGGCGAAGGATCATCTGGTCACGCGCGCGCATGGGTCGATCGCCGTTCTCCGCCGCGCGAAGTCCGAACTCAACACTGGTCTCGATCGCCGCCACGTGCTCAGTCACTTGGTGACCATCGGCGCTCGTCTCCGCGCGGTCTGTTGCCTCCGCGCGGTCATGCTCATTCTCCGCCGCGCGCGCTGTCTGCGTCTCCTCGTACGCAGTAACAAGATCAGGAACGTCTTCAAGCAGTGTCGAGCGCGCCTCCCATGTATCATGGGAGGGAGAGAAGCCGAGCCATCGCACCCGATACTGGCGTGAGGCACGAGACACGTGTGATCGAGCAGCACCGCGACGCTGGTCACGATGATCCACAAGCGAGTCGACTACCCAACGCGTCTGTCCAGCGTGATCAACAATTGGCGGCGGACCGTCGCGCTCGAAGCGCGACGGGGTCGGAGCAGCACTTGGCCCCGGGAACGACGAACGCGCCGTCAGCGGTGGACGTGCCGACAGCGACGAGCGCGCCAACAACGACGAACGCGCAGGCGACGGGATGGCGTCCCGGTGATAACGAGCGAGCGGCAAGCGGCCACGGCACCGGCGCCGTGGGATGACGCGTTGCGCTTTGTGCGGCACGACGCGACAACAGCGCTTGATCAGATCAACGAAGAGAGCCGCCGCATTGATCATCACGACGAGCTGCTACAGGCGCTAATGCGTCGAGTGGAGGCGAGCGAGCAGCGCAGCCGGACGGCGAGAGATGACGCGCGTACTGTTCGCCAGGGACGGCCTCCGCCGAGCACCCAGAATGTGCCGCGCTACCGTGGGCCGCGCTTCGCGCCCGCGGAGCCGCCTCGTCAGCCGCCGAATCCGGGATCGTCGCCCGAGTGTACCGCTTGAGTCTACCAACGTAGAAGGTGTTGTGTAGGCGCAGGGTGGATGGTAGATCGAGCTCGTAAGCACCGTCGTGGGCCTTAACGACCATGAATGGACCGATGTACCTCGGTGCGAGATTCGCAGCACCGAGGTTCGTCACTGATGCTGCCGCGATTCCGTTTGTCGACAGGAGAACACGATGACCAACCATGAAGCGATCATGGTTGGACCTGCCACGCTTGTCTGCTGCAACCTTCTGTTGATCTATCGCTCTCGCTAGCACTTCTCGAACGAAGCGAGCGATCGCTTCTCGCTGGTCGACAAAGTGTGCGAGTGCGTCTGACGCGTGTGATCGTGTGGTCGGAGATCGGACAGTTGTACCGTCGTCGCGATCTATGACGACGGGAGTGGGCGACAGAGACGTGGCGCGACGTGATGTGGGATCAATGAGATTTCGCTGGACCCATGACGCTGTCGAGGACAAAGCCTGGCGAGGAGACTGAGCGCCGCGCCTGGAGCCGGCGCGGTTCTGTACAGAGTTCACTGACGATGGCTCACCCGTGTTGTTCGAGTGTCCACGCTCGCCCGTGCGAGCGTGGAGTGGCCGAACGTCGCTCGTCTGTTTGCCTCCCGGCGCAACGGCTACCGGGAGGTCGTCGAGACACACCATGCACGGCACTCTCGGGTGCCAACCGTTGTTGATGAAGAACGGTGTCATCCCCGTCGATGCGTGCACCGCGTTGTTGATGGCAAACTCCACCATGGAGAGCGACGCGCTCCATGGCGCGAACGAGGTGGCGTAGCTTCGCTGCACATTTTCCACGACGCGGTTGACTCGTTCCGTCTGCCCATCCGCCTCCGGGTAGGAGGCGGTCGACATGAGCGAGCGCGTGCCGAGCAACTAGAACAGCTCTTGCCAGAACGCCGCCGTGAACCTCGGGTCACGGTCGGAGACGATACTCGACGGCATACCATGGTATCGGTACACCATGTCGATGAACAGCGCTGCCGTCTCTTCTGCCGAGATCGTCGCCTTGACAGGCGCGAGATGCACCATCTTACGGAACCAATCCACCATGAGGATGCCCGTTCGTCCTTGGTCGTCTCGCGGCAGCCCGAAGACGAAGTCCATGCTCGCTGAGTGCTATGCCGACTCAGCGATGGGGAGTGGCTGAAGTGGTGCTCGCACCGCGGGCGCTGGCTTGACGCGCTGACAGACCTCGCAGCTCCGCACCCACTTGTACATGTGAGGTCAATAGAAGGTGCGAGAGAGCGCGAGATACGTCTTCTCACTACACAAGTGTCCGGCGCTCGTGCTGTCGTGGAGCTCGTGCATGATGCGAGCGCGGAGATCGTCGTCCAAAAGAACCACGATGCGCGGCACATCGTGGTCGTCGATCTGGTAGTAGAGCAGATCGCCCTTGGCAAAGTAGCGCTTGACCTGCGAGCGCGACGTTGCAGGAAGCTCGCTCAGCTTCTTATCGGACGGAGCATGGAGATACTTGATCAGCGCGGAGCAATTCGCGTCGTTCTTGTACGCCGCTGTGATACACTCACGCAGCGGGCTGACGACGACGGTCGTCGTGTTGATGCCTTGCGCGATGCACACCGCGCACTCGTCGTCTTCCTTGTCGGTGTCGACGAGGTGCCGAGCCGTTTCTGGCCGCGGATCGTAGTCTGGTCGGCGCGAGAGCGCGTCGGCGATAATGTTGGTCGCGCCTGGTTTGTAATGCGCGACGAAGTTGTACTCGGCGAAGAACGACAGCCAGTGCGCCATCCGCTGGCTGAGATGCGGCGACTTCGTCACAGTGCGCAACGACGCGTGGTCCGTATACACAACAAACGTCCTCTAGCCAAGGAGGTAGACGCGGAACTTCACGAACGCGTACTGCATCGCGAGCAACTCCTTGTCGTGGACTGGGTAGTTGCGCTCCGCGGGCTTGAGCTGTCGAGACTGGTAGCTGATGACACGCTCGCGCCCGTCGGCATCGAGTTGCATGAGCGCACAGCCGATCGCGAAGTCGCTCGCGTCGCACACGACATGGAACTCCTTGTCGTGGTTCGCCAGTGCGAGCACCGGCGCATGGAAAGGCGTCGCTTGAATTCATCGAATGCCGTCTGGTGCTCTTGGCGCCACACCCAGAGTGCATCCTCCTTGAGGAGCTGCGAGAGCGGGTAGATTGTTGCTGCAAAGTCCTTCGCGTAATGATGCAGGTAGTTGGCGAGACCAAGCCACTGCCGGAGCTCCTTCTGGTCGCGCGGTTCCGGCCAGGAGACGATCGCAGACACCTTCTCTGGATCGGCTCGCACACCCTCGGCACTCACGTAGCTGCCGAGGACTGGGATCTCCAGCGCGCAGAAGATGCTTTTCTTCAGGTTCGCGTACAACTTGTGTTTGCGCATCGCAGCGAAGACCTGGCGCAGGTGCGCCAGGTGGGCTTCGATCTCGGTCAGTTGATCCGAGGCCCGACTGTGCACAATGATATCGTCAAAGTAGCTCGGCGCGAAGTCGCGCAGATGCCGGAGCACGTGCGAGACCATGCGATTAAAAGTCGCTGGCGCGTTCTTCAGACCGTGTGGCATCACGAGCCACTCCCACAGCATGCAGCTGGGAGTACTAACCACCGTCAACGGGACGTCGGACTCGCGCATCAGGATCTGATAGAATCCGTCGGTCAGGTCGATGGCGCTGAAGATCGTGCTGCCTGTCATGGTGTCAAGCACCATATCCTTGCGCGGGATCGGCGTCTGCGCAGGGATCGTCGCGTCGTTGAGCTTGTTGAACGCGTGGACGATACGCCACCCGCCTGTCGCGTTTTTGACACAGAACGTGGGTGACGAGTGGAGCGACGTGCTCTCGCGCACGTGCCCGGCGGCGCGGCGTCCCTCGAAGAACCCATCGATCGCTTCGACTTGATTACGCGGCAGTGGCCACTGCCGCGTTACGCAGTACTTCGTGCCTGGAGCGAGGTCGATCTCGTGGCGGACCCCGCGGTCGGCTGGCAGCGTCGCAGGGAGCTTGTCCGGGAAGACGTCGGCAAACTCACGCGCGAGCTCGAGAACCGGGTTGTTGGTTGCGGCGAGTTCGTCCCACGACTGCGCAGCAAATCGCTCTTCCCGTGCCGACTTCGGCACGGCTCCTTTGGGACGCTCGCTAACGATTGTGCAGAGCTGCTCGATCTCGCCGCGCTTGATCTCTCGCAGCATCTTCTTCCACGACAATGTCGGCAGTTCCGTGATGGTCTTGGCATCGCGGGGAGGACTCGCGACCTTCATCGAGTGCTGTTGTGGACCATGGCCGGTCTTGTTGATCACGCTGATCGTCTCGAAAACGGGCGGCAAGGCTGCGGATGGCCATACTCGCTCGTCTACGTCGTCGCCGGCCGAGTTTCGTCGTCCTGTAGTACCGTCAGCTGTTCAGACAGCGGCGACCACCGACCCGCTACTGCAAACAACCTGCGCGAGCCGCTACTGGCGCGGGAGTGCGAACAACAGCTCGAGCTCTGTTTGAAGATGTAGTCGACGAAGGGATCGCGCTTGAAGGTGGAAGCGCGGGGTGTGCGAGCCAATGCTGCAGCACCACTAGAAGATGACGACGATGATCGAACCGCGCAAGCCGCTGCATGCGCGGGAGTGCGAACCTCAGCTCGAGCACATCCAGGGGCCCCAAGCGCGTGCGTTGAAGCTTGTGCGTGCTTGGGCCGTCGACTATTGCGCACCGTGATCCACGGATCGGGCGATGCGGTTCCGCTCGGGAGCCGCTGCTCAACCGAGGAGGAGCATGAAGCGTTGTAGCACGCAACACACGAAGGGCCATCGCGCTCTTCGTGGTGCATGAGTGACGCGGACGCGGGGTCCATGACTGCTACATGCGGCCAGTTGCTCAGTCGCAACATTGCGAGCACCGCGTCGACATCGATGTCGCGCGGCTTGACAGTGCGGTTGAGCCAGTCGACATCAGGGCGATGGCGAGCGAGCCATGGCATGCCGAAGATGCAGTCGAACGCGCTGTTGAGCTCCACGACGAGGAACTTGTCGTGGCCCTTGAAGCCGTCGAACTGGTACTCAAACGAGACTGATCACCGAGGAAGCGATCGAGGAAGACCGTCGGCGAACTTGACGATCATCTCACCCGGAAGCTCGCGAACGCGTATTCGCGAAGACAGCAGCGAGATCGTCTCGGCGCGCACGAAGTTGTTCGTCGCGCCTGAATCCAGCAGTGCGCGCAGCGGGCGTCTGGCGCCGTCAACATGCAGCCTGAGAACGGTCAGTCGCGAGTCGCTGCTGGAGGTGGTGGCCTTGAGTTGCGCACGTAGCGCAGAGGGGCTAGGAAGACGATCTACCACCGTGGGAACGTTCCTTGCAACACGACCAGTAGGGCACCCCGCACCTACTGGTGACTCTCGTTTTTTGGCTGTCCAGTGGCGCTTGTCTCGCCTTCGCCTTCGATCGCTGCGAGCACAGGAGCTGGAGCGCGACAACCGCTGCCCGGTGACCGACCTTGCGGCAACGGAAGCAGGTGATCATCTTGCCCGTGGTGTTGCGACCCGCGGCTGGAGCTGGTGTTTGCCTGACCGCCGCGGCCACGCTGCGGCGGGGACGACTGCACGATGGCGTCGATCTCCATCGGCTCCGCATCGTTCTCGTACTGGTAGAACGACACATGATGACGAGACGCGTGGACGCTGTAGTCTTCTCGAAGAGCGATCGTGAACGCCTCTTCGAGGGTGGCCGCGGCTTGCGAGTCAAGTAGAAGCGCTGGTGACCCGCGTTCATGCCGGTGATGAACACGTGGACTTGCGCCACAGTGTCGATCGGGTTGCTGACGATGCACGATGCCAGGTGTCGAGCGTGCTGGATGTAGTCGATCATGGATGAGCGACCTTGGCGCAGTGTCAGGAACGCCGTGCGATGTTGCGTCTCATCCTGCGGCGGCTCGAACGCCAGCCGCAAGTCGTTCTTGAGCGAGTCCATCGTGGGGAAGCACGATGGATCGGCGACGAGTTTGCCGAGCGCCCACTCCTTTGCCTTGCCCGACAGCTTGGACAACAGGAAGTGGGTGCGAGCGTACTCGCTGGACAGCTGACGCGCTTGGACTGCGATGTCGACCTCGCACAGCCAGCGGTTCAGTGCGAGGCGCTTGGCTCCTTCACCACTGTACCTGGAGATATCGAGCTTGACCACGTCGAACTTGGGCGATGCGGGGGTTGATGATCGCCGACTTGCGTCGGCGAGCTCGCGTGCCATGAACTCTCGGATTGCGTTGTGTTGTTGCGCTTCGGGCGTCGCAGTGAGCATCGCTGCGATGACGGAGATGCCGGCCGTACTTGACAGGCGACGCAACGTCTCCCACTCATACCGAGTGAGATACTGGAAGTCGCCGTACGACAGCGACGACCCGTCGTTGGACGGACTACGAAGTGCTATCAGGTGTCACGGGAGTGACTTGCTTATACTATAGCACAGGAAGCTTGAGTGTAATGTGTGTTTTTCAACTCTGAGGTTTTTGATTTGGGTTTAATGAGTGCTCTCCGCTAAAGTACGGCAGTAATGAGAGCCACTCAAATGCAGGGCGCCTCTAACAGGAGTCCCTCTCAAAAGAGATCCCTCGCTAATAGAACACCTCCTGAAACGAATATGCATGAGTGAAGGTCCGCTAGTCGTACCTAGCGGTAAGTGTACGGTGACCCCGTTACAGAGGCAAGCGCGCTGTCATGAGCGCGCCGGCAACAACAGAGAACAGAACCACAACGGACGAGCATCAAACGGACAGTTACTACTGTGCTCGAACCAGTCAAGATGTCTAGGCGGCAAACTGAAGGTCCCTGCTGCGCCGACAACGGACAAGACTCAAAAGACGTGGGCGGCAAACGGACAGTCACTGCGGCGCTCAAGGTCGAAGAAGAAGGACAAAGGAACAGGACCAAGAGCGGCAAACGGAGAGTCACTGCAGCACTCAAGGTCAACCAGGAAAAGCACACGGACAGTCACTGCTGTGTCAACCGCGCGTGCTCGCTGTGGGGGAGTGTTGTGTGCCAGCGAGAGCACGCGCACTCGGGACAGGACGCAAGAAGCGACAGTTAGGTAGCGAGGTTTTTCGTCCAGACCACTAGTTCGTGGTCATGGTTTTCCTCGGTGTATCAATGCAGCTCACTTCAAAACTCTCCACTCCTGCGCACACACAACGACAACGCACACGCACACAACACCAATGCGCAGCAGCACGAGCTGAGCTTTCGTGCATGTGTCTCTCGCAAGTAAGTCGGCAAGCATCGAGTTGTTGTTTTCGGGACACGCGGGACACTTCCGTTTTGCACACACATTTTGCAGTAGCAACAAACAACAGTGCGAGTTGTCGTCACATGCCATCAGCAGCACAAGCTCGTCTTCTTGCTCGAGAGGCGCTTCTTGCTCAACGCCGTGCGCTTTAGCAGCGTATCTCGGCGTGACACTGTCGACGTCCACGGCAATGCTCGTTGCAAGCATGCAGCGCTGCCACTGGCGCGTCTTGCTGCGTCTCGCGATTGGTGCAGTCGCGCTGCAGCTCTACTGCGCACCATTGCGCGTGCTCGAGCACAGCGGCCATCGTCCCCGCTATCTACACAAACATGAGCACGACCAGAAGCACAATGACTTTGAAGACGTGCTGTTCCTGCGCATGTGGCTCGCATTCGCAGTCACACTGTACGCGCTCTGCGGCGTCATCTCCAAGCAAGTCGTGCTCGGTACGTTCGAGTGTGAACGTGTGTGTGTGTGTACACTGGATGACGTCTATAGCGTGGCACTTTGGCCGTCGTAGATGCAGATATGACTGCTCTACTGAAGATGCGTTGAGAAGTACTCACGCTCAAGTGATGCTGTTGTCTGTCGTTTGTCGGCAATGGATCGTGCACGATCAACCACTCGCAGTCTCGCTGCTCCACGCACTGATCCACTTTGCGCGCTCGATCTCGGACGCGCCGTCCGTCGTCACAACGCACTCGCCGTCATCAACGTCATCGCCATCATTGTCACTGCAGCTGCTGAGCATTGGACGCTACTGGCGAACGAGCACGTTTGAAGCCTGTGCGTACGAGTACGGCGCGCTGCTCTCATTCGCACTGCTGCTGCGCTACGTGCTGTTCCCTCCACCGTCGGCACTCGCGACGTTCCAGCGCCACAGGTTTGTCTGCTTGTCTATCTGCTGCTGTTGCGAATGGCTGCAGCACAGCACAAGACGTCGATGGTCAGACACACTAACACTCACGCTCGCACTTGCTTGTGTCCGTGGTCTTGTCGTTTGTACAACTGCAGTCGCAACTTGAAAGCGTTCTTTGCGCAGCACGACCGCGAGTTCGTGCCGCTCGTCGACCGCTTGCTCGAGGAGTACACTGGACACGAGCGCCTGCTCTATGCGCGCATTCGGCGTCTCTACTGCGTTCACACGAGCAGCAGCGTCACTGGCAGCAGCGATCGCAACAGCAACACCAGCAGCAACAACGGCAACACCACTGACACAAACAAGAGTCACACAGCCGACACTGCTCACGACGCCACGCCACTCTATGTATCGACAATAACAGCAACAACAGCACCAACAAAAGCAGCTCAGCTCCTGACGCCGTGACAAGCAAACGCATTTGCACCACACGCGAGCAGCAAATGCACCAGTCGCACGCAACAAACAAGTGAAACAAAAGCGTGGGTTATTAGAGTATCGAACGTGAAAATGCACACGGCGTCGCTCTCATCTGACGCAAGCTGCTGCTGTTGCTGTTGTTGCTGCTCTGGTTCGTCGTCGCTGCGTTGACAGCAATACACAAGCAACGACAGATCGCAGCACCAGCACCGCAGCACACTGCGCGCTGCTGCTTCTCTATGCTGCGACAGCGAGCGCGACGCCGAATGCTGCGACGCAGTGCTTAGCGCGAGTACGTCTGGCCATTGCCGCGCTTGCCAGAGTTCTGCCACTTGGTGAGCTTCGCGAGCGGCTTGCTTCGATGCGACGACTGCTAGTGCGTCACGTGACTCACAGCAAGATGTTTGGGGTCGTTGCACACCTGTTGGCGCTCGATGGATGGACTGCACCGCACGCTCATGACAAGCACTTGAGCTTGCTGGTTGTTGCTGTTGATGTATGGTGCAGTGAAATGAGTCACAACAGTGCAGCCATTGGCCACAATGTTTGTACCCAGAGGTTGGTAGGATCCGAAATGACTTGACTTGAGTATGGCTTATCCCACTTGCTGCAAACGTCAAGTGCTTGATCAGTTTCGTGAAAAATGAAGAATCCATGGCCAGAAATGAAGTTTATGCGTTATAACAGTGCTATCGTGACTTGAATCAAGTATGCTCAAAGTTAAGTCTGAGGAATATCCAGCCAGCCAGAAATCAAGTGTATGCGTTTCCGCAATGTGATGTGAGTGACTTGATTCGAGTATACTCGAGTGAACCCCTGCGCGGTCACTCTTCGATCAGGATCAAGATCAAAGACCTCAAGCACATACATGTAAGCTCATATTCCTGCCACCTCACAGCTGACGTGGAGATCGTAGTGCACACGAGCACATAGCGAGAAGCGATCCTAGTTGCTCTCATAGCAACACACGCACACTTTCAAAGCAAAGCAAGGAGCGAGCGCCACTCGATCGTCATGGTCTCGACGTTATTTCGAGCCTCCTTTTGTGTGTTTGACACACATTTTCAAGTGGACAGAGTCGAGCCAAGTGTGCTCGATTGCGCCCGACTCGTGGCAGCCCAAAAGCCAGTCAGGCGCGCCTCGACTCAAAATTTGTATGGTCGCATTTCGAATTTCCAAGTGTCGGAAGCAAGCAACGAGCAAAAGCAAAAGCACACGAGCGTACCATCATTTGCGAGAACGCGGCCGACCAGACAGACCGATCGACAGCTCGACCGACCGCCTTCATCGACGAGAGAGCTGCTCACGCGCGCACACGAGTGTTTGTGTGTATCGACGTGTGTAAGCGAGAGCGATGGTGTCAAAGCGCCACCACCACCAGCAGTCGCAGCAGCACCGCCAGCAAGAGGCGAATCCGTACCAGGCGTTCTACGCACAGACCGACAACATCATCATCAACAACAACAGCAATGACGATGACGACATCGCAGTCGGCGTCGCAATGGACACGCGCAACTACCAGGAGCTCCTAAAACAAACTGCTGCGCCGCCGCCAGTTGCCGTCACAGTCCGCGGGACAAAGCCCCAGCACGATCACTACAACCACCACCATCACAATAACAACAACAGCAGCCACAATGGACGGCGGCAGTCTGGCGCCGATGCATCGCCAGTGCGCTTCCCAGTGCTCCTCGGCACTACGACCACACACGACGATACCGACGACGACACAATTGCTGTCGGTGAAGCGCTCACCGAGTCGGACGACGACGCGATCGACGCAACTGTGCGCGGTCTCCCAGTCGACACGCGCAACTACGAGGCGTTCGCACGGAACAGCGTGCCAGCAGCGCCAGTGTCTGCGCCTGCGAGCCATCGCCAGAGCGTGAACGAGAGCAAGCCGCGGTTCCCAATCAAGCGCTCGGACAGCAGCAGCAACACGGACGACGCAGACGAGACCGGCGACACAGTCTACGGTCTCCCGATCAGCACAGGCAACTACGCTGCGCTCGTTGGCGCAGACGCCAAGGTCAAGCAGCCAAAGAGCCGCTCACGTGGCTTTAGTGACCAAGCGCAGAGCGGCAATGGCCCAGAGCGCCGCGTGAGCGCACCGGCGTTCGACAACCGATCACCCGCGCAGTACGCGACTGCACCTGTCGCTGCAACGACGAGCATGGTCCCGCGCGGCTCATGCTTTGAGACGCGCCGCGCAGCGACCGTCGCCGTCGTGCCGTTCACAGGCTGGCTCCTCATCCAGCGCAAGACGTTCCGCAAGTGGACAAAGCACTACGCCGTGCTCTCGGGCGTCGACTTCAAGTATAGCCGCGGCCCGGGGCACGCGCCAAAGGGCTTTGGGACGATCCAGAGCGTCCAGCCGTGGACGGGCGTCCCACTCGGACTCGTGCTCGTGTTCTCGTCTGGGTCGCAGCTCCCAGTGCGCTGCAGCAGCGCCAGTGAGCACGAGAGCTGGCTCCGCGCGCTCGAGCAAGCGCTCGACAAGCTCCAGCACTTGACTGGCCACTCCAAGACGTCGTACACGGTCACTGCGTCCGAGCCACACGACGGGTACTTGTTCAAGCAGGACGTGCGCGCTGGGACGTGGCGGCGGCACTACTTTGTCGTGCGCATTGACGGCTACTTGGAATGCAAAGTCGCTGAAGACGCGTCGAGCGTCGACAGTCGCCACTCGGGCTACATCCAGTCCGTGTCGTTCGCAGACGTCCACCCGAACGGCATTGCCATTGAGCTCGACACGGGTGCGTCTATGATCGTGTCTGCTGAGACGTACGACGACCGCATGCTCTGGTACGCTGCCATGTCGTCAGCTGCGCTTGCGAACGACCACGCGCCGCAGTCGTCGGCGTCGGCAGTCAAGTCGACGTACGTCCAGACCGCGCGCGGGAACCACGCAGGGTGGCTCTACAAGCAGTCGGGGCTGTTCAAGACGTGGAAGCGCGTGTACGTGACGCTCCACGGCGCCGAGCTGAGCTACGCGCGCGACACGAATGCGCAAGTCGCGCTCTGTGACACTGTCCACGGCGTCGCGGACTGGTCTGGCAAGCAGAACGGACTGGAGATCCGGCTCAAGAGCGGTCGGGTCTGGAAAGTCTATGCCGAGTCGTACGACACAGCGAAGCGCTGGCGCACGCTTCTCATGAACGCCACACGGAGCGATAGCTTCAACGTGAAGAAGTACATTGCGAGTCGCAGACGCAAGGGTCTCCTGCCGGTCTATGGCGGCTGGCTCACGAACGTCAAGGACGCAGCGAGCGGCGCCTCGGTCCGACAGTTCTACATTGTCGACGGCGGCATCTTGGGCGATGCGAGCGAACTGGACCACCAGCTCCGACCGATTGGTCGCGTTATTGACGTCGGCGCGTCGCGCGACCTCGACTGCGGACTCGTCGTGACGTTCATCAACGGCACGAAGCTCAAGCTCGCAGCCGACTCGGTCGAGTCGTGCAAGGCGTGGTACGAGATCCTCAAGACGGGCGTCTGATGTTCAAGCGTAGCAAGAGTAGAGTACTGAGAATGATAGTGCGATCGTAGACTAGCCAATGCGTCCGTGAGTGGAGCGTACGTAGTAACACTGTCGAGAGTCCACGTCTACGGCGGCGATCATGGTGACTCGCTCGCGCATCAGTCAGTCGGTCAGTCTGTTGGAAGGACACGAGCGTCACTTGCGGCGACTCGCTGCTGCAGCGCCACCAGATTTGACTGGGAGACTCCGGAGCGCGTCGAGTGCGATCTTGATCGCGTCGCGTGGTGGCAAGCCGTTCTCTTCGAGCACACCGAGCGCCACGCGCGCAGTGACTTCGAGGAACTCGGCAAACACGAGGAGCTGGTCCTCTGGCAGCTTGCGCTCGCGCGCACCGGTGAAGCTCTGCTCAACGGCGCTTGCAAAGAGCGCGTCGTGTGCGTTTGTGTCGCCGGCGCTGAACATCCCAGCATCGTAGAGCATCTGCTTGAGCGCGAGTGCGGACAAGAGCTGCGGCCACGTCGTCGTCGCGGCTGTCGACTGGTCTTTTCGGTCAGCTTGGAGCGCGAGCTTCGCTGCACCGCCGGGCTTGTCCTGCTGCGCGTACTTGGCGTAGAGCTTGAGGAGCTTCGGCTTGGCGTCCTGGAAGACTGCAATCATTTTCTAGACGGTAGGAGCACCAACGAACCGATCGCGACGATGTCAGTGAAGAGTAGCCGACGCGAGCGTGCGCGCTCCTCCACACAGTTAGCAGCCGACTCGCAAGCGCAGATAGAGAGCAAGAGCACGTACGTCATGGTGCGAGTGGTCTCGGAACGGACCGCTCGTGAGCCGCGTCACTGCAGGCGCGACGTTGCTCTGGAGACTCTTCTCGATCGCATCGCGAAACGCAGTCGCAGCGTTGTTGTCCTTTGCGCCACTCGCACTGCTGTTGCTCGCGACGTGCGAGAGGATCACACGCAGCAGTGCGTGCACAAAGCCAACGCGCGAGAGCGTGCCGCGATCATGGAGCGACGCGAGGCTGTCGTGCTTGAGACACTGCGTCAAGATGCGCTCGAGCGCGCAGCGATCGGTCTCGAAGTGGCTCAGTCCGCACTCGTGCACAAAGTGCGCAAACTCGTGGCCGTTCATGCCAAACGCCATCTCGCCACTCCCGATGGCGTAGTGCATGAACGCGGCGTTGAGGTGCGCAAAGTGCGCGAGCAGCAGCTCCTGGATCGCGTCGCGCTCTTTCACGTCTCGCTCCAAGTCGTCGATGCGCAAGCGACTCCAGTCGTACAGGAACGCAGCTTCGACCTCCATCTCGGACTGGAACTGCCCCGAGTTGACTTGCTGGAGCAGCTCAGCGCGCGCGTACGCTTTCATGTCGTCCTCGATCGAGCCCTTGCCTTTGCGCTCGTCGCCGCTCGACGCTGCTGTCTTTGCATCAGCGTGGAGCATGTGGTTGCTGCTCGCGTACGACGACGACGATGATCCGTGAGCTTTTGCGTCCGCACTGGTCATGAACGACGCTTTGCTGCCAGCGGCAGTCGATGCGCCGCCTACACTGCGCTGCTGCTGCTGGCTGCTCGCGCTTGCGAACGCACTCACAGTCCACCGTGCGAACTGCGGCGTGCCGATCTCGTTCACTGGAACCTCTTGCTGTGCGATTCGACCACACAGGCACACATGCGTGAGCTCGTACCAGCACAAGATCGACTGGTAGACAGACACAGACGTGCACCTGGAGCTGGACAATGATCGTGTCGCTGTCTTTGCAGACTTCAGCGATGCGGCTCGCTGGACTGAGGCTCTGGTGCCCACCACCACCACCAGTGGCGACTTTCAGGACGTTCGCGGGCAAGAAGAAGCCTTGCTTCACGTGCGCGTCTTCGCGCGTGCGGCAGCGACCGTGCGGCGCTGCGAGCGCATAGCGCTGCGCGACCGCGAGCCCGAGCCACTTGACGCTCTGGCTCCCGTCACCGCACGGCACGACGAACTCGAGGCCATGGACTTTCACGAGCAGCCGCATGGCGACGCGAGGAGCAAGGATGGCTATGACCAAGTCGGTAGTGAAACGAATGTGCCTCTCCAGTCGGGCACAGCTCCGGCGGACGGCGTGACGGACACACTCTCGTGTCTACAAGAGGCAATGCAAGCGTGTTCATAGGGGGAGCTAGCGATAGATATCAAGTGCAGTGCGTGCCGAGCTCCGTGGGCCGAAGCGGTGGTGGTGGTCCGACACTCTGCTAGTCGGCGAGCTTGGACTCGACGTGGCGGCCAGCAAACTTGCACGCGCGCGAGGACAGGTCGCGCTTCTGGCAGCAGCTCCACTGGTAGCCCTCGAGCGGGTACTGCCGCGCGACGTACCGCCCTGGGTGGTACGAGCACGAGAGCGACGTGTTGGTCTTGTTCGTGAACGTCTCGTTGCAGTGCTTGCAGCGCCGCGGCTTGTGGAGCACTTCGAGGTCTTTCATGATCTCGGATCGGTCTCTGTGAACACATGTACAAGCCAGCAACACTGTTGTGAGCAACAGCGCACTACAGAAGACGCTGTCGTCTTAGAACGAGCACGCAAGAGCACGAAGACGTACTTGGCGCGCTGTTTTTTCCCGCCACACTTCGTCCTTCTTGACCTTGTTCAGGTACTCCTTCTGCGTGTCGAGGAGCTGCTGCTGCAGGTCGCTCACTTGCCGCACGAGGTCTTCGATGCGCTCCTTGGACGAGTCGTCGATCTTCGCCAGGCACTACAGCAGAAAGTAGAGAGAGCGAGATGATCACATGAGCACGCAAGAGTGCGCACTTGTTGACGGATGAGCGACGCACCTTGACTTCGGTCTTCTTGCACCGGATCGTCTCGTCCTTGCGGTCGATCTCTTTGTCTTTCTCCGCCATGAGGTCCCTCATGACCGACAGACTGGACGACAGCGTCTGGACCTTGTCGGTCACTTTGCTCAGCTCCTTCTTGAGCTGCGCATTCGTGTCGCGCAGGTCCTAGATAGCAAAGAGAGCAGTGTCAGCGCATATGCGCGTTGCGAGAGTTCAAGAGCTGATGGTCAAGCACGACGCGCGTACTTCGATCGTCCGGTCCTTCTGTCGGAGCTTCGATTGCGCCGACTCGACTTCGACGTCGAGCGCGTGGATGCGGTAGTTCGTGTGCTACGCGCGCCACGAGCCAAGGACAACAGTGAGCTAACTGATCACAGGCATCGAGTCACAAGACATTGTCGAGAGTGTGTGAGAGAGAGAGCGTACCTTGGACTCGGTCTTGACGACTTCGAGCTCTTTCGAGAGCGACTCTTTCTTCTTGAGCTCGTGGAGCGCGAGCTTGTTCTGTCCGCGCGCGGCCTCCCACGCCGACTCGACCGCCTGGATCGTCACAAGCAGATCCGATCGCATCGCATCGCAACCGAGTTAGTCAAGCGTCTACGTTGTCATCGCAGCATAGCACGACTACATCTTCAGTTTGAAGACTTGGGACGCACTGCGAGGCGCACTGCGAGGTTCTTGCACTCTTCAGTCTTGTCGCCAAGCGCGTCCTCGGTCGAGTCGACCTTGCGCTTGAGCTTCTGGACCTTCTCTTTGAGCTCCAGGATCGTGTTCTCGTGCTCGATCGCGACGATCTCCATCCTAGTGAAGCGCAGACGAAGTGTCAGACAACGCTGGTTGATCGATACAAGCAGTTCGGGTCGCTCGCTTGTCGGAGACGCACTCTCGGATCTTCTCCTTGTTGCGCGTGTTGCGCTTCTGCGTCTCCTCGAGCTCGCGGAGCATGTCGAGACGTTTCTGATCCACCACAGTAGCAACAGATGAGTGAGTGCACTTGGTGCTCATAGCACATGACGCATATACGCTCGCGGGTGTGTACCTCGGTCTCGCCCTTCATGCTCGAGACTTGGTCCACGAGAAACGAGTTCTCGCGCTCGAGCGTCTGCGAGCGCTCGCACTCCTGTCAACGCACAAGCGCCATCACGAAGACACCAGAGCTCTTTGTCAATAAAAGAACCGAGCAGAGACAGCAGCAGTCGCCATGGTCCTACGCACCCGCTCGTATTTCTTCATGTACTGCTCGAGCTTCGTCGTCGCTGCGACTTTGTCCTTGTGCTCGATCCTAAGAGGAGACGAGTGTGGGCGTACGGTCAGCAAAGGAGCAGCTACGACAAGACGCATACACGAGCCAGATTGCATCACGTACTTTCGTGTCGCGACCTCTTTGCTGATCACGTCGTCAGCGGTCTCTTTGTAGCGCTGGAGCACGCGGAGCTCGCCCATGATCTTGGCTTTCTCGAGCCGCAAGTCCTGGTGATCAGACAAGAGCTGCTGGTACTGGTCCTCGAGTCCCTTTGCTTTGCGCTTCCACATCTCTTCAGTCACGCTCCAGGGCTTTGACGTCCAGCTACTATCCATGACGTCCGCTACCATCGTTCTCGAGACGTAGAGCTTGCGTGTGTGCGCGTGCTGCCGCTCAAAGTCCGACTGACTGCGATGCGCTGCTGGAGCTCTGCGATTGTCCAAGCGGCTGCGAATAGCGCGCGCTCTCTCTTTCTTGTCTTCGTGGGCACTGGCGCCAAGACACGACGACGACGGCCGTGGCAAGCGCTCGAGTGCGAGTCCTCGTCTAGCGTTCTGACACGCATCGAGACCTCCGAGTGGCTACTTTTAGAAACCGTTGACGAGTGCGTATATTTTCAACGCATCACAGTACGCTTCAATCACTGAATCAAACTATGCTGCAAATGTTTCTGACGCTTCACAGTACGCCCGTGTAGCCATGTCGATGGACTGGCCAAGACATGGTATTCATTCACTTCAAGGCGCTTGACTTGTGCCACCGACGCTCAGTCGTCATCGTCGTCGTCAATGTCGTCCAAGTCCGGCATGACGCGACCTGCGTGCACAGCTTCGCTCGGTGCCGCATCTGCTGCGTCCGAGTCCGAGTCGTCGTCCGAGTCGGGCATCACGCGTCCTGCATGGACAGTGTTGTCAGCCGTCGCGTCCTCATCTTGCTTGCTCGCGTCTGACTCTGTTGGCGTCGTCGCACTCGCAGTGGCAGGTGGCGTTGCATCCTCTCGCTGCGTTTCTCCATTGCGATCGCCACTGGTCGCGTCGTCGTTGTCGTCGTCTTCGTCTTCTTCTTCCGACGACGACGAGCCTTGCTCGAGCCACTCGCTAAACTTCTCTGCGCGCTCCTTCTCCTCGTCCTTTGACTCGCGATACGTGTAGTCCGTGCCGTCCCAGAACGCGCACGTGAGCTTCCGACCTGCAAAGAACCGGCCGTTCATGACGTCGATGCACGTCGCTGCTGAGCCTGTCGACTCAAACTTGACGACAACGACACCGTCGATGTGCTTGCTGAACAACGTGATCTGCAGTATCACACACATACGTACAGAGTGAGACGTCTACGTCCATGACCATAGCCAAGAGCACACAGTCGGCCCGACAGTCGGTACCTTGGAGACGTCGCCCAACTTGAGGCACTCAGCGAGGATGTCGTCGCGCAGCTCTGCTTCGTACGCTTCGTCTGTTGAGATCGTCCGATGCCAAGAGCGAGGCGTGAGCCCTCCTCACACGCGCACATCCACGGACGAACACCAGACGCACCTTCGATCTCTTCAGGCGTGAACATGTGCTTGATCACGACAATGCGCAGACCATTGCGCTCGTCATCTGCGCCTTCGTTCCACGACAGCGCCTACACAAAGCGAGCGTCAGTCGCACGCTCGTAGTGGGAAAGCTCCTCTCAACACACACACACACACACACACACACCTTCTCTTGCTCAAACTTCTTCACCTTCGCGCGACTGTCGAGCTTGAGCTTCTTGCGCTTCACGAACTCGCTGCCCTTTTGCTCAAACACGGCAGGCGAGACGTCGATCGGCCACCTGCCGCACGCACGAGCGCATCGTCAGTCCGTGCCTTGCGCGATCCGTTCACATGATCAACAGAGAGACACACGCAAGCAGCAACAGACGACGTACTCGGGACGGATCAGCGACTTGTCAAGCAGCTGCACTGCGAGCTCGACGGACGCCTCTTTCATGAAGCACACGGACGCGTCGCCCTGTCACGATCCGCACCACAGCGACTACGTCAATCAATCAGCGCGCTTCACACAAGAGAGCGACGCACACAGAGTCACAGCAGGACGTACGTTGAGACCGCCGAACGCCTTGTTCTCGTACAGCTTGATGCGCGGTGCGCCAGTGACTACGTCGTGCTGAATCACGCCGCACTTGGCAAAGTGGTCGTGCACTTCAGCGACCGTGACGTCGAGCGGCAGGCCGTTGACGTAGACCCACGTCTTCGTCTTGCTCTTGCGCCACTTGTCGCTCTTCTTCTTCTTCTTCTTCTTGGGCTTTGCGTCACTCGCTCCTGCTGCTGCTGCTGTCGCGTCTGTAGACGTCTCAGAGCTCGCTGGTTGATCCGCAGCAGCAGCTTCAGGCGCACTGCCACTCGCGTCGTGCGTCGTCTTCGCCTTCTTCGTTGCATTCAGCGCTGCAGCAGCGTCATAGTCGGCTTGTGTCTCGCCTGCAGCTTCTCGGAGCGCAGCGAGGTCCTCTTCGATCTTGTCGGCTGGCGTGACCCACTTGCTCGTCTCGGCGTCGTAGACGTACTGCGTGCCGTCTTCGGCTTCAAACGCCTCGACTTTGCTGGTTGATAGCAGTGTGTGACGCGACTGTAAGTAGCTGTGAGTGGTGCGATTGACTAGGAGCGCACGTGTACGTACTCGTCTGTGTACACTTGGTCTTCGACCGCGACGTCGCTCTGCTTCTCGAGCACCTCCTCTTCGCGCGCTTGGTCTTCGTTCGCATCGTGGAGGAACTCCTTCAGCGCTGGGACGTCGCCTAGTCACGCGTATGTATGTACACTGTCAGCCGCTATACGCAGAGTAAGAGAGCTAGCGTACATGACAATGCATGGACGTACTCATTGGGAGCCACTTGGGCATGTCAGTTGTCCACACGAGCGTCATGCCATCGACGTCGCCGTCGAGAAAGAGCGCGACGAGCTCCTTTGTGCTCACAGGTCCGACTTGCTTCGTTGCATTTGCACCAGCGCTCGGGTCGTCGACCATGTAGTACCAGAAACTGCTCCACGTCGCGCAGTACGCAGCGAATGCGTCGACTTGTGCGAGCGCTTGCCACTCGGTCAGTCGCTGCGTCCAGACGAACTGCTGCGGCTGGAGCAAGCCGCGGCGCACCAAGCGCTTGAGCGTCGCAGCTGGGAGCGGACCTTTCTGCTGTCCCGTGGCTGCATCGACGTACAGCCAGAGCTCTGGCGGCTGCGTCGTCGCCATCGCGCGCCCAACTGATCCACTCACTCGCTTCGCTTTGACGGTGTTGCTCGAGTCGCGAGTCTGTTTGAAAATTGATACAAGTTACAAGTACGATTTAGCTCAATTTGCCGATAATTGCGGTAAATCGTTTGAGCGATTGGATACAAACATCAAGTCAACCTCAAGTCCACATCGATCGTTCATCATGGCGACGAACCACAAGCATGAGCATGTCGACGATCATCTGCACGAGCACGCGAACGAGCACGAGCACGCAGCGGTGCTAGACTTTGTCGAAGTCGTGTACACACCACTCGATGCGCAGCGCGCAGTCGACCTCGTGACGCACACGAGTGCTGGTGCAGTCTCGACGTTCATTGGCACGACGCGCGACAACTTTGACGGCAAGAAGGTCGTGCGGCTCGAGTACGAGGGGTACGTGCCCATGGCGACGTCCGAGCTGCGCAAGATCTGCGCTGAGATCCGCACGCGCTGGCCGAGCGTCGTTGGCATCGCGATGTTCCATCGCCTCGGCGTCGTGCTCGTGAAAGAAGTGAGCGTCGTGATCGCAGTGTCGTCGCCGCACCGCGCCGAGGCACTTCATGCGTGTGCGTTTGCGATCGACACGCTCAAAGCCACAGTCCCGATCTGGAAGAGCGAGCAGTACGAAGGCGACTCGCGCATGTGGAAAGAGAACGTCGAGTGGGCGAGCGGCGGTGAGTGGCGCCGTGGCGCTGGCGGGTGCTGCGGATCGAAGCGCATCATGGTGCCATCGTCGTCATCGACGGACGACAACTCGAGTGCATGAGAGGAACTTGTGTTAGAATCTCAAATACAAAATCTGTCGAGAGAGTCGAACTGTCCATGAAGAGCCGCGTCTCGTTGCATTGGCTCGACAAGCAGGTAGCGTGAGTGCGCAGCGACAATGGCGCGCGAGATCGAGCCTCGACGCGTTGCGTTGCGGTATGTGCCACCAGGGATCATTGTCGAGTACGCGCACAGCTCGAAGCAGCTGTACCACCACGAGATCGACTTGCAAGACGCTCTGCAACGCGGCGCACGTCTCGACATTGACGCAGTCGTCGAGGAGCTCATAGCAGCGCACAGCCACGTCTTGGGCGAGCGCAAGGTATCGTCGCGGCAGGTACGCTTGTCTCCTCTTCTCAGTTGTCTCCTCAATGACAATCAGCGAATGAATGGCAGCTCACACATTGGTCTATGGACAGCTCGCGCGCTTGGTCGAGCGCCTCATTGCTCAGACAGCAGCGGCATCATCATCGCCTCCTGCCAACACTGCGTCGCTGCCTCAAGCAGACTACAATCGCGTGTCCGAGACGCAGCTCAAGCAAGTGAAGCGCAAGATGGACGTCGTGTTTGAGCAGAACATCGTGCGGCCAGGCGAAGACGGCTACGAGTACGACAAGCAAGTCGCATTCGCGCCTGCGAACGAAGCGAGCGACTGGGACGACGAGTGACTCGACAATAAACAGCATATTGGTTACAAATTCAAGCAGGCGCGTCGAGCGAGTTGCTAACGCGCATGGAGAGAGCGAGGTGTGTGTGTGTGTCTATCGAGAGAGAGAGAGAGAGATGCGGCAACTGCAAACGCTTACACGCCCTTCTTGCGCAGCGTGTGGAAGTGCACAAACTTCTTCTTCCGCCGCTGCGCCGCGAGCTTCTTCGCCGCTTTCTTCTTCGCCTTTGCCGCCGCCGCGAGCTCCGCCTCGTTGTTCAGGAGCTCAGCTTCGGTCTTTGCGAGCGACGCGGTTGCTGCATCGTCGACGTCCATGCTGCTGTCGTTCACTGCGACTGGCGCAGACGCCGTGCCCATGAGCTTCTTGAGCTGGAGCACCGAGTTGCCCTCTGTGCATTCAGACAAACGCAAGAGGAGGCAGCAATGTCAGTGCGACTGCTACTGCACACTCGTGACATTTACACACAAACAGCAACATAGCACAGCGCACGCGACGCACCTTGCGACTCGATGGCTTTCTTGAGGTTCTCCTGGATCTTGGCTTCCTGAATCGCTTGGTGCGGCACGCCGATCTTCTTGCGCAGCTCCGTGCGGAACTTGCGCTTGATCTTCGAGCGCAGCGACTTGGCCATTGTGTTGGTCTAGAGAAGGAGGTGTTTGTCGTAGACGAGCGCGACGACAAGCGAGGTCGCGGCTAGATGTACACGCGAGTGCTGCTGCTGCAAGAGCGTCGCGTTCGCTTGTTGCTCTGGTCGCGATGCCTGACAGAATGATTGGCTGGTTGGCTCGTCGGCACCAACCAGCCAGCTCATTGCCTTGAAATCTGTATGTGACTTACAATGCTCAAGTATAGTTGACCGGGTAGTCAAAACCCTTTCATATGGACTTCCATGATAGTTTATTTGGACTAGCAACGACCTCCTAGACAAGCACGCGCGCTGTCGTCTCAACTTCAAACAGCGCACTTGCATCGTCATCCTCGTCCTCGGCCTCGTCAACTCCATTGCGATCTTGACCACCAGTCTCTTTATGTCCACGCGTGCGACTGCCAGCGCGCAAGACGACGTTCTCGATCCGGCGCTTCGAGAGCTCGAGCTCCTGTTTCCAGCGCTCGCGCTCTTCCAGCGTCGTACCAGATGCGCTCTTCTTCCGGATCGCATCGAGCGGCAGGTGCAGCGCATTGAAGCGCTCCGTCAGCGCCACAGGCTCCATGTACGCGCGCACAGCTGTTCCAGCTCCAGCGCTGCTATTCGACGCGGTACTGACGGAGCGCTGGAGCAGCAGACTCGTTGCACTGGCGTCTTGCGGCATCTCGGTGTGCTCGCACTCGTATTCGCGCTTGAGGATGTCAAGGAGCTCGCGCAGCGCTGATGGGAAGCAAAAGCCTGTGATCTCCGTCCTTTGATGTCATAGACGGTCAGTCGACAGTATGCGTGAGTCGCCACTCCAGCAAGGCACGACTGCCAGTGTCAACACTGTCGAAAGCACGAGGAGACGCACCGGAACATCGTCGCTGGTCCCGACTCGTCGCTCGCACCTGCTGCGACGCGGCCCATGTACTTGACATCGAGCGACTTGATCGCTGCGTTCGCGAACGGATGGAGCGCAAAGATCTCTGGGACGTCCTCTTTCGTCAGCGCTACGCACGTTCCAAGCAAGTCAGAGAGAGAGAGAGAGTGCTCAGTGTCACGATAGGCACAGAGGAGCAGGCACCAACCTTTACTACACGACCGCACGTACGTTTGCGGTTGATGAGGAACTCGTAGATGCCGTGGACTGCTTCGTGGCCGCGAAAGTAGAGCAGCGAGTTGGCGCCGTGGACGTTCTGCTGCGACTGCACCGGGCCAGACGCTGCGTCCATCGCACTCAGCTCGGCTTCAAGGACGTCAAGGTGGCCCATGTCACGCTGCGTTGCGCTTGCAGAGCTGAACGGCAGCGCATACGCGACGTGCAAGCGATGCAGCGCTTTGCGGACGCGCGCAGTCGATTGAGACATCACCGCGCAGAGACGCGCGTGTGGACGCTCAGTCGACTGCGCTTGCTCTTGCTGCTGCTGCTCGCGGAGCTCGAGGCAAATGCCGAGGAGACTCAGCGCACTCTGGTCTGTCAAGTGGCTCGTTGCTGTCGCTGGCGTCTCGCGGTAGAAGCACACGACGCAGTCGTGCGACCGCACGTAGAAGACATTGTGCTGCTGCTGCTGCGTATGTCCGCGGAAGCTAAAGTACGCATCGCGAAACGCGACTTGCCACTGCTGCAAGCGCATGGCGTAGAACGCGCGCTCGTCGCTCCGGAGCTCCGGCTTGGCGCTGTCGGTCTTGGTCGCAGTCGTCATGCGATTGAGCGTGATTGATGCTGGCAGCGGCGTCGCTGGGTGCGCAAAGTAGAGCAGCGTCTGGTGCCACGCGACGTCGCTTTGAGCGGCAGTGGCTCGCTGTGCGTCGACTGGTGGCGCGACGAAGCGCTCCATTGCTGCACGACGGACCATTGAGCTATGATAGAGCGAGAGATCGCATGTGTTAGCTATTAGTCGCAGCGACTAGGACGCAGCAGTGGCGCCGCTCACCTCGGACGCACAAACGGTAGTGGGAACGCAGTGAGGATCGTCACTTTCGCCTTTGGCGTCAGGTCCACCGGAACGCGCGCCGCCTGTAGGTTGTAGATGTGTCTACAGTCAGTAGGGCGACACGAGCACAAGGTGACCACAGACATATGGACGTACGTGGAACTTGGACGGCACGTCTGCGACTTGACGCGTCTGGAGCCGCTGGCGCTTGCGCTCGACTGCCGACCAGTTGTAGAACGAGCTCAGGCGCGACGCTGCAGTCGACGGTGTCGGGAGCACATACGACACAGACGATGACGTTGACGTGTTTCGCGACAGTGCTGACACGAGCGCGTCCTGTGTGTTTTCGTTTGCGTCAATACGAGCAGGTGCGTCGGTCTCGACAGACTGCTGGTTGTCGCGCTGTGCGTGTGCTGCATCAGTGTCGCTGGACTTGGTAGATACATCAGCATCCTGAAGCGCAGGAGCTTCCGCTATGACACTGAACTCGCTCTTGTTGGACGACCCAAGGAGCTTGGCAGCGCGCCGCCGTCGCTGTGTGTGTGCGTCACAAGAGTGACAAAGAGCCCGAGGTCAGTTGGATTGTTCCAAGTCCAATGCGTGTTACGCGCAGTGAATGCAAATCCAATCAGCACTCGCAACAACGTACGCGCAGCTCCATCGGGAGCAGCCGCTTCTTCGCGCCAGAAGCTGCTGGTGCTGCGCCATTATCAGCGACGTTGCCAGTCGCATCCGCGCCGTCGTCGTTGCGTTTCGTGTCGTCCTCCATTTCGCAGCTCTTCAATTCGTCGCACATGATGTTTCAATAGTGGCAAAAGCAAGGCTAATAGTATGAAATTTAGGACAATACTTAACATTTAGGATAGAGTTTGCTGTCAACTGAGCGTATTTATGACACCGACAAGCGCAGCCATTCACACAACGACGACCATTGCTCATTGACCACATTGACCAGCAAGTCGCACACACTTGGAGCAGGAACTTCACGATCATGGCAGGCGAGACGACGACACCGAGCGGACACCACGTGATCCTCTTCTACAAGTACGCAGAGGTGCCGAGCCCCGAAGCAGCGAAAGCTGAGCAGGACGCGATCTGCCGGCGCCTTGGACTCGTCGGTCGCATCCTCATCAGCGAAGAAGGCATCAATGCGACGCTCTCGAGCGCGAGCAAAGCCGTCATTGACGAGTACATTGCGTTCCTGTGCGCGCACGAGACGTTCGCGATGAAGCCGGAGGACTTTAAGCACAGCTTCCACGCTGCCGCAGCGGCGCCGTTTGTCGAGCTCTTGATCAAGTACGTGCGCGAGATCGTGTCGACTGGCGGCGTCGTGGCGCGGCCCAACATGGACGCAACGGACGCTGAGCGCGGGTACCTCACGCCGCAGCAGTTCCACGAAGCGATGGAGCACGCTGTTGCAAACAAAGACAAGACCGTCGTGCTCGACGTGCGCGCGCACAAGGAGTTCCTCGTTGGGCACTTTGAAGACGCCGTGGACCCCGAAGTGAAGAACTTCTCCGAGTACTACGCGTTCCTGCAGAACCGCATCGACGACATGAAGGACAAGAAGGTCTTGATGTACTGCACTGGCGGCATTCGGTGCGAAAAGGCGTCGAACTTCCTCCGGAGCAAAGGCCTCGAGGACGTGCACCACCTCAAGGGCGGCATCCACAAGTACCTCGAAGCGTACCAGGACGGCGGCTTCTTCAAAGGCAAGAACTTTGTCTTTGACAAGCGGTGCGTCCATGCGTCTTCTCCTTCTTGCGCTTGTGCTGTGTATCGTACTGTCGACTCACGCGAGTGCGGTGTCTATCTGCCGTGTCGTTAGTGTGCTCATGGGCGCCCAGAACAGCGCAGTCGTGGGCCAGTGCATCGAGTGCAAAGTGCCGCACGACGAGTTCAGTGGCCGCAAGGTGTGCTCAGTCTGCCGCGACCCTCGTGCTCGTGTGCGACGCGTGCTTCTTTGCGCGCCATGGCGAAGTGCACTGCACGGACCACCAGTACCTCAAGCACTGCTACGTGACGTTCATCCAGTACCTCACGCGCGACGAGCTCGAGGCGCACAAAGCAGCGCTCGAGGCGATCTACAAAGAGCACGCAGTCGCCAAGGGCTGGAAGAACAAGCGCCGGACGATCCGCAACCAAATCGACAAGATCGACGCGCGTCTCGCTGCGATTGCCGCGGACCCTGACGCTGCACAGGCGCTCGCGACGCTGCGTCCTCGTCCGCTGCACTGCCGCACGTGCGGTCAGGACTCGTGCGTTGGCAACTGCTGGGGCTTCTGGAACGACTTCCCGACGGACGCACCTGCTGCGGCGACCGAGTCTGTCGCCGCCAGTGCGCAGTAGACAGAGTGCCGTATGGACTGATAGAGAACGAGCGAGAGAGAGCGAGTCGCAGCAGCTAGAGCGCGTACAAGAGATAGAGAAGAGATGACGCAATGGTGCTGGGGAACAAGACGGATCCGATTGGATGGAACGTGGTGGAGTGTACTCGCGCGACTGCGACGTCCTACGAGTGAGAATGAGAGCGACTGGAGAGGAACGGATGGAGACTTAGTTCGCGAGCCACTTCTTGCGCGCTGCGACGGCGGTCTTGCCGTTGTCGCTGAAGAGACCGTCGAGACCGCGCGCAAAGAAGTCGAGGTACTCGTTCACAGGGTCCTTCGAGTAGTTGGACGCAACGCGAAAGCTCTCGTCGCGGAACGTATACGCGTGCACGAGCAAGCCACGCGCGTGGGCGTCTTCGATCACCGTGTTGTTCACGTATGTGTAGTAGTCCGAGTCGTCGACGCGGCCGTCGCCGTCGACGTCGACTGCAGCGCCCGAGGCGTCGACCTTGATCGGACGCACTTGCACGATGTCGCGCTTCCACGGCGAGATCACGTCGGCGTACGTCTTGACTTCGTCGAGCCCCTTCTTCGAGATCACGTCGTACGACGTACCGGGGCGGCCGCTCACGACCCAGTCGTACGGCGGCACCGGGTTGTCCACGAGCTGCACGAGCTTGACAGTCGAGACCTTGCGGATCTCCTTGAGGTTACTCGTCTCGAACGACTGGATGAACACTGGCGCGTCCTTGTGGTTCCACCCGGCGCTCTCGAGCGTCTTCAGGAGCTTCTCTTCGAGCGGCAAGCCGAGCGCACGGTGGTACGTCGGGTGCTTCGTCTCTGGGTAGATGCCGATCGTGCGGCCGGCTTCCTTGGACTTGGCCTTTGCGAGCGCCACGACCTCGTCGAACGTCGGGATCTGGTACTTGCCGTTGAAGCTCTGATCGCGCTCTGGGAACGCCTGCTTCGCGTGCAGCGTCTTGATCTCTGCGAGCGTGAAGTCGCTCACGAAGAAGCCCGTCTCGTCGACACCGTCGACCTTGACCGTCTTCTTGCGGCTCGCGAACTCTGGGTGGTCCGCAACGTCCGTCGTCGCGATGATGTTTGGCTCGTGGCGCGCAATGAGCACGCCGTCCTTCGTGCTCACGAGGTCCGGCTCGATAAAGTCCACGCCCATCTCGATCGCGAGCGTGTAGCCCTCGATCGTGTGCTCTGGGAGGTAGCCAGGTGCACCGCGGTGACCGACAATCAGTGGCGTCTTCTTGCCTGGAGCGACCGTCGGCGTTGGCACGACTGGCGTCTTCGTCGCTGGCACTGGAGTCACTGTCGTCGGCGTCGGGACAACAGGCGTCTTGGTCGCTGGGACTGGCACAACCGGTGATTTGGTCGCAGGCACTGGCGACAGCGTCGCTGGCGTTGGCGCGCTCGCGTCGCCGCACACAGCCTTCTGGCCCATTGTTGCGGAGGCGCTGAGCACTGCGAGGAGCGCGCTGGCAGCGAAGAGGATCTTGACCATTGTGACGATACGAGATGCGCGTGAGAACGAAGCGAGAGCGAGGTTTCGAGCTACTTGAAGCAAGGTCGACTGCGCTGGAGCTGGAGGATTGAGAAGTGAGCCCTCAAGCGCACCAACACAGTCGGCACGCGTCCATCACGTCCATTTGCTTAGGCTCCTCTCGTTGACCTCGTACGTAACGTGGACGCGTGTAGAGACCGCCCATGTCCGATTCGCCGAGATTCGCGATTCGGCTTTAAGTCAATATTTTGTATGCACGTGTCGACAACTACAGGCTCAACACGCTCGCGTTGACTTCTGACTCGCGTGCCAATGAACTGAAGCAAGTCGCGACGTCCATGGGGATCGTCACAGAAAACGATGTCAAAGCGTTCTCGATCTCGTAGATAGCCCAGGACATGAGCGACTTGCCAGCGGTTCGAGTATGTGCACAAGCAGTTCAATGCAAGCAGCGGCGCGTTGAGCAACACGTCGAGCGCGAGTGCACGTTGCTGCAAATCCCTTCTCTACGACGCTGAACACGCTTGGCGCAGAGGCGAAACACGGCAGTCGATGTGAAGATTTGTTCATGTCTCTAGAGAGGGTTTTGTCGATGTAAAAATGTCATTGAAAAGAATCCACACACGAAAAGTATGTCTCTATACAGACTGACAGATCGCACATCCTTGCACTCAAGAGAGCCGGCAAATTGGCCGTCAAGCTCGCCCACAGACCCACAGACACATGCACGCACACATGGCACGCGCGCGCACACCAATCGTCCAGATGCTCAAACGTACTAGTATGGCCGATCCGTGCGGCTTAAGTCCAAGTGTTCAGGCGTGCATGCGTACGAAGCGTGTATGAAGGCGTTTGGCTGACAATGACAACAGTACAATTAACGCGTACATTATGCAATGCTGACAGTACTGTTGTTTTATCCTACAAAGTGCAAATGAATTTGTACAATATACGAAAAGTACAGTTGACTTCAACTTGCTCAACACAACAATTCCGCATTGCACGACTGCACTCAAAGCACTCAAAGCACTCAAAGCACTCGAGCACTCGACGCGATGGTCGCGGCCGCGAAGCCGAAGCGCGCGAGTGCGAAGCGCGCAGCAGCAAAGAAGAACAAGAACGTGTCAGCAATTGCGACGCCCACTGATCTCGTGAGCAAAAAGAAGCACGTGCGCGAGCTCGCACTCTCGGGGCGATGGCATGAGGTCTGCGCGGCTGCATGAGTCGTTTGTTGAGTGCGCGCATGTGCGTATGTTTGTACGTCATTGCTCATGCATATCGCTGTGTATACGTAGATCAAGAAGCGCTATGGCGAAAAGATGGTCGTGAAAGCAAAAGCCTGTACGTCCTCGCTTGATCTGTGGCGTCGTGAGTCTGTGAGGCACAAGCAGCTCGTGTTTGGTGCTTACTGACGACTATGTCTGTGCGTCGCTGTGTGCATCACGATCTCTCCTTCTCTCTGGCGCTTCCACACAGACGCAGAGAAGGCAAAGGCAAAGCACACGCCACAGTCGATCGCACAAGCGATCCTCGCAAAGAACGGGTACACGCCGCATCAACCAGCGACAGAGACAGCAGCTCCGCCTTCAACGCCTGTGTCCAGGCGCCGTCCTGCACATCCGATCAGCAAAGCAACAACGCCAAAAGCTGTCGCGCCTGCTGTGGTTGAAGACTCGCCTGAGGTGCTGACAGTAGCACAGAGACAGCAGATTGAGGCTCGACGGCGCGAGGCACTCGAACGACGGAACCGCAATGCTGCTATGACGCTGTCCGTGCCGATCAAGCCTACGACAGCAACAGCGTCTGCACAACCACCGCACGTTGCTGCGAGACGGCCACCACTACTCGTGCATGTTCATGCTCTACATGAGCAGCGAACAGTCACGCATGCTCAGTCACCAGGTACGCCTCCAATCGTGGTCAAACATGAGTGCGCTGATGCACGTTCCTGACCGAGTTGTTACTGTGTGTTGTCCTAGGCGCCTCAACACGACCAGGTGCTCCAACAAGCGAGACGAGCAAGTGGGTCAGACCGATGGCAGCATCGAGTGACCACGCGCAAGCGAGTGTGCGTGCGCCAGCGCCGAGCGCTCAGCATCGATCGACTGGACAAAGTCGCGTGGATGTGGCACCAACGCAACGATCGTTGCTCTCACATGAGCTCGAAGCAGCAGCAGCAGCAGCAGCAGACATTGTCGAGTGGGAGAACCAGCACCTCGTGCACGAAGTCTCGCCAGATCAGTACACAGGGTCTGTACCTGCACCGATGTGCACAGCACGAAGCACAGCAGGCACCGTTAGCGCTAGCGAGGCGCTCCAACGGGCATTAGCGGACGAGCTTGCTGCGGCTGCTGAGGTTGCAAGGTGGGAAGCAGAGCAGGAGCGGCAACGCGCGATCGCAGCAGAGATGGCTGCCGCTGCCGAGGTCGGGGTGTGGGATGACGAAGACGCCAGCATAGTGGAAGCGATTGCGGCGGCGAACACTACACCGTCTGCGTCGGACGCCAAGCGTCAGGACTTGATCCATCCAGCAGGTATCCTCTCTGATGTTGTTCTGACTGAAGAAGCGAGCGAGTGACTCGAGAGCTTCCTTTACAACCTGCTGTGGCGGTTGCTCGACGCAGATCTTGATCGCAACACGCCCGCAGTGGTTGTCCCAGTCGACGAGAACGACGATGACGACGATGAAGCCCCACCGCACTTCCAGCTCCTGTGCTCAAACGCATCGGTCGTTCACGCACAGCAGCATCACATCCCAGCGTCAGCGTCAGCACCAACGACTCGAGACGCAATCGAGCTGTTTGTTGCTGCAGCACGCTCCAAGCCAACACACGCTCGCAAGACGGAACGCAAAGAGATCGACACACGTGAGTCCATCGCGCGGCGGCACGCGGTCATTCGCTGGTTCCCCACTACGTACTTCTACAACACCAAAGCTATCGTCTTACCTACTCTGTGTCCTAACTGTTGATATGATTCAGACTCGCCGCCATCGCGTCACCACGCCTCGACATCGTCGTCGTCGCTGCCATCGTCTCGTGTGCACGCAGCTGTCTCGCCTCCGCGACCGGACGAGTCTCCAGACTTGAGTCGAGCTGCACTCGATGCGTTCCTGTACGTTCCTGCGCGTGGCACTCGTGCGGCTGCGTTGTCTCGCGTTTTGCTCACGATGTCGTGCTCGTTGCTTGTGTCGCTGTGCAGCAAGAAGCACAGTCTCGAAGACAAACTCGACGTGTCGGTGCTCGACTTTGTCGAGATGATGCTCGCGTAGTGCGCATCTTACGACTTGAGCAAAGCGCGCAGAGCGATCATCTGCATCTGGACAGCTGCAGCGCACGAGCGTCTTCTGTCACGCTCCTCTTGGACCATCGCCACGTGCGCTCGCTCGATCTCGTTGCGCTGCGGATGCAATCGCTCTTGCTCGTCGCGTGCTCGTCACTCGTACTTGCGACAGACCGGGTCGGCGTACATGAGGTGGTTCTCCCACATGACCAAGTCGACTTCTTCTGCCGAGAACGGGAGCACGAGTCCGACGCTATTGAAGTTCTTCGCGCCGTCGTACTCGACATTGAGAAACTTGTCTTTTGCGTCGAGCAGGACGTACCAGAGCGACGCAGTCGGTGCTTCGCTCTCTTTGAACTTGCGCTCGCGCTCGCAGTTGTACAGAAAGTTGCCGTAGCGACCCGAGAAGACGCTCTCGTACAGCGACGCGAGCACGGCTTCGTTGAACTCGAACGCCCACGGCTGCTGCCGCCAGATCTGCCACACAGCGTCGATCCACTGCACAAACACGGGCGACTGCTCCTCGAGCTCTTGCGCGCCTGGGCTCTCGCCTTGCGCGTACCGGTGCCGAAACATGTGCCCAAATGTGCACCACTCTTTCTCGACGAGCTGCAAGAAGCCATGGAGCGTGCGGTAGAACGGATCGAGCAAGAGCTGCACGAGCGTCGTGAGCTGCGGCGTGCGGTCCCACCCATCGCTGCAGTGCACCATCACGGACTCGCCTTGGCACAAGCACCGGCAAATGTCCTGCGACGCGGCGAGGATGCGCGAGATGTGCATGAACCAGAACGTGTTCCGGAGCTGGAACGCCCACTCGCCGCCGTACTTCTCCTGTCCAGGCTGACACACGGACGAGAGCGCGTTGTACGACGACCGCACGGCGTGGATGTTGGCAATGTCACAAAAGTGGAGCTCCGAGTTCGCGTAGTTCCGCGGGTCTTCCGTGCCTTTGCCCTGCGCCGCGTTCGCAGTCGCTGCGATCTGGCTCCGCGCATCAAAGAAGTGGAACACGGACGCATCGTCGAACGCACTCGTTGCGCGCTGGAGCGCGACCACGAGCTTCTGGTCTGCTTCGACGACGTAGCCGCTCAAGCCAGCGCACGGCTGCGCACAGCGACACACGAGTGCGCCAGTGTGCGGGTGGCGCCACACAACTGCTGGGATGCGACTCGCGCTGCGGTACGCACTCAGCTCGCGCAAGTCGTACTCGTCGAGGATCGACGGGATCACAAACGTCTCGGGGTACGACGGAAAGAGCGCGTAGTCCGAGTTGTCGTACAGCCGCATCCAGCTCTCTTCGTTCAAGAGGTTCAAGCGCCGGTAGTCCGTCTCTGGGTCGTAGAACCGATCCACGAGTGACGACACTGTCGTTGATGTTGTCGACGCAAAGCCTGGCGAGATGCCGTCGCGCCGCAAGAGCGCGTCTTGATGCACGTGCGCAAACACGTAGTGCGGCGACGCAGCGTACAGGTCCCAGACGTTGCTCAAGAACGTGTAGCACGTCGCTTCGTCTTCAAACGCGATGCTCGCGCGGAGCAAGTTCTTGCAGTCAATGTTTGCAACGTGCGGCGCAGTCGTCGAGCTCTCGAGCGTCAGGATCGACGCTAGAGGGATCTCCATCGCGTCCTTTGTGCTCTGTGCGAGCCAGATGATGCGGTAGTTCGTGAGCACGAGCGCGCCGTCGATGCTAAAGTGCGGCGCAGTGCCAAGCATCATCTCGCCGACGAGGTTCGTCACTTGGCCAACGCCGCGAAACGCGCCTTTCACAGTGTGCGTCCCAAGACCGAGCATGCCCATGCCAAGACCTTTTGCAAAGCCAAAGACACCGCCGCTCGCACCGCCTTGGTACGTCTGGTTCACGAGCCCTGCTGCGCCTTTCAAGAACGCACTGCCGACGCTCGTAGATGCGCGAAAGAGACCGCGACCGATCGACCGCGTCGGGTGCGTGTAGTCGCGCGTGAAGCAGTTGTCGGTCTGTACTTTGTGACCAGCAGCGCCGAGCGACGCGTACGACCGTGGCGGCCGTGCTGTTACACCTGCGCCGTCTTCGCCAAACTCGGTCATGACGTCACTCGACTCTTCTGCCGACGACGAGGACGACGACGCGTACAGCGCCTCCGTGCTCTTGCTCTCGTCGCTGTCTTTCGTCTTGTAGAAGATGATGTACGCTGCACTGTCGGCTCTCATGTGCAAGATCTCGCCTGCGACAGGGTAGATCGAGCCAACGAGCGGCTGGGACTCGTCCGCTGCGACACCAAAGCGGATCGTCGGCGTGATGCGGCCGCTGGTGCGACTGCTCTTGGACGGACTGTAGAAGGGGTGCAAGACGCTGCGGTCGCTCAGCGCGTGCGCGTCGTGGTAGCTGCTGCTGCTCGAGCCATTCGCAGAGCCCATGGACGAGTGGATGATCCGGTACGCGTCCTCTTCGTAGATCGGGTAGAACGTACCAATCACGCCATTCGGTGTGACGCTGTCGCCTGCGCCACTGCCCGAGCTCGTGGGTGGACCAACTGCGTCGGCGAGCGAAAAGTCGTCGTAGTCGCCCAAGTCCGAGAAGCTCTCGGACGTCTTGCGCGTCGCGCTCTCTGGACCTGTCACGGGCGTGCCGCCGATCGACGGCGTCGTGTCGGTCTCAAAGTCCAGCGCGATCGCAAGCTCGAACTGGTCGTCTTCGCGCTCACTGTCATCGACGGCATCGTGTGCTTCACCAGTTCCTGCCGGCAATTGTGACGCAGTCGCAGTAACGCTGGCGCTCGCTGCGGTCTGCGGTACTGGCAACAGCTTTGGCGACGCGCTACTGCTACTACTTGCTCGCTTCTTCATCGCCCCAGCGCTTGCAGCTGCAGATCGTCTGTCGTGTGTGCGCGGAAAGAGCTCTGTGCTCGAGCCATTGCTGCTCGACGACGTCGGCGAGATCACTTCGTCTTCGAGCGAGCCGACAGCGAACGACTGCGTGAAGCTGCTGTATATCCGCAACCCGTCTTCATCGTCGTCTTCATCAATGCGCTCGATGAGTTCACCTCCTGCTACTGCTGCGTCGTCGTTGTCATCGTCGACGTCGTCTGCGCACACGACATCGTCGTAGTCAAACTTGGGCACGAGCACGCCGCTGTTCGAGCGCTCATACAGCGCAGGTAGTGTGTCAATGGCTTCTGCGACTGCTCGTTGTGGCGGTGCAGCCGGCCTGCGCTGTACAGCGATGGCTCCTTTTGTGTCGCCGTGCATCTGTGATGTGCGTTACTCCTCGTGCGAGTGCGTGTCTGGAGTCGAATGAAGATCCACGCGCTGCGTGTCGATCGCCTCTGTAGCTGCGCGCTTGCTCTCGTTTACGCTTGCGGTCGCGTACTTGAGCTCCGACACGGATCAGACCGATCGCCGTGCGTGTTCAAGCGATCGTCGTCAATGTTGGTCTCTTTCGTTCTCGCTCCTTGGCGTCACGCGCTGGTGGCGAAAGTGGACGCCTCGCGCTGCCGCCGACCCGCGAGACCGAGTCCCTCGCTTCTCGACGACTTCCTCGCTCGCTCGCGCTTGTCTCGCTGATCGATCGATCGATCGATCGATCTGCTTGAAGACGCTACTGCTGCTGCCGCGGATGCTGCGACTCGAGCTCGAGCTCGAGCGCCGCCTTGCCTTACTTTCGTTTCTTTCCGCCTCTGGTCACGCTGTGCTGACAAAAATACTCGATTCAAAGTACAAATTCTATAGTGACAAAAGCAAGGAAACAAAAACCACCGCATAACCAATTCGAAGAATATACTTGTGACAAGTAAGAATACGAGACACAATGGATCGCGAGAGTGATGGTTCAAATGAACGAATGCAAATGAGTGTTAGCGGCGTCAGCGTACAAACTCCTAGATAAGGCGCAACCTCCAACAACAAACAGTGAAGGTTAAATGGGCGGAACAAACGTGTGACATGCGCGGGTGTTAAAACCAATTGACGACTCTGAAGTCGCAAATGTTGTCATCGATAAAAGTCTAGTACGAGAAATTGAGACTCAAAATACGAACAAGGTATCCTGAGCGCCCCATTTACATATCGGTTACTTTGGTGCTGCTGTGTGGACTTGATTTTCAAGTCAAGTGACTATTGATGGTCTCCCACGCTTCTCAGCCCAACACTTGAAGACGCAACTACTCCATCGATACAAGTCTAGTACAAAAATTAAGACTCAACATATTAACAAACTTATCCTAAACGCCACCCTTGTATCTCAAAGGTTGCATGATACGACATAGTTTGGGGAGCAATATTATGAAGAGAGGCTATACATAAACAGGCATTCAGTCATCTCTCTCGGAATATGTTTTAGGCGTTGGGCTCTACTAATACCTACCTGTTCGTAGATGTGTCAACACTCCGCTCAACAATGCAACAACAGCAATACGCATGGTCAACAGGCGTCAAAATTAGTGATGATGCTTACACACCTGTTAGCTTAGAACCCAGTGTACTCTTGTCTCTAAGTGGATATGACTCTACCTTCGAGTTTGCAACGTGCGTATGGCGGTGTCTAGCCTTGAACGAGAGAGTTAGCTTTGCAAATAGAGAATTTCAAAACATATCTCTTGGTGTCGCTGTGTTAAATATAGGCATAGCCATCGTGATCTTTGATTTCAAGTTTGTGTCTAGTTGAGTACAAGAGCGCTAGCAGTGCAAAATTTGAAAGGTAAAACATGGCTCTAGGAATAGAAATTGGCATCATCGTGATATTAATATTTATATATCACACAATTGTAATGGGATCATCCGCACCAATTGCGTAAACATGATCAAAACTAGTGTACAAAATTGTTTAGTGATATTTACAGTTATGTTAGTGTTCCTACGCGAGGTGTGTGACACACGACATTCGTCACGCCGCAATTGCCACAATTGCCCGTTACAACGCACAGCTGAGTTCGTAGACAGAGTTGTGTGGAAGGTCTGTACTGCAGCTTCAATCATATAGCCGTGAACCTAAAGGCTGACGATGCAATGTAAAGTATCGTTGACAGGTCGATAACTTTCTACTCTTCACGAACGCTACGAACAACAATTGTCAACATTTGATTATGATATACTGAATGTACGATTCCAAAAGAGGATGGTGTTTAAAGAATATAGATTAAATTTTGCGTGTTTAGCTTCGCGTGGTTTTTTTCTGATGCTAGCGCACTCCAAGGCGAGGTACGAGAAACGAGTTCATGTGTTGTCCACAAATAACAGGTTGCGTTGCTTCGCCTCTTGTGACTAGTGGCCATTCGTTGGGATTTTGTCTTTGTAGACCTAGTTTACTTAACAGACCTATTCTGTTGAGTGCACTTTCAGTATAAAATATATTGTATACTAGAAATATTTAACCTTTTGTGGCATATTGACATATGCTTTTGGATAATTGGATTAATGTACAACAATATAGGTAAAATACAAGAATGTACGTATTTTGGACAATATGATTTATGCACAATAATACACAGAAAATACTAGGTATTATTCTACCGGCTTTATTCACTTGTTACTGACAGCCATGTATGGGTTCACCAATTTACCTCTAAAATACAATGTAACATACATTCAAACAGGCTTTGAGTTAATCGTGCGCGAAGGTGGCAATGCGATTCATACAAATGTACTGATCAAGCTGTCCACAACGATCACAATGACTGCTTAAGCGTCTTCGAAACCAGTGCCACTGCATTTTTGTTGTGCTACATCATAGTGCATGCTGACTGCATTTCCTATTGCACAATAAACACTCGCTCTCGTCATTCAGCATTTTGAATGTGTGTGTTTGATTTTCAACACATTATCTTTCATCGTCAAATAGACCCGGTATTACTATTCAGCAATTCAATATTTTGTGTAATAAACTATCGCTTAACTCCTGTCGTAATGTGTCCGTTCGTGCGTGCGCCCGTCCGTACGTCCAAGGGACAGCCAGAATGTGTCACGCTTTATTAGGGCAAGAAGCAGTATTTGACTGGCGTTTTGATGGGTGATTTTCGAGACATGAAATCACTTTTTGAATCGTCCACACTTGAGGTGGATTAGGGACGTGTCCCACGCGAGTTGTCAGAATAAGAAACCTTTCCGCACAGCATTTCCATACAAATCACACTCGGCCAAAATGGGGACGAGGTAGTGGACGAAAGCGTCCATAGCGCAACGAGTTTTGACCATGAGCGACTGCGAATTCATGTAATCGATCTGCATGACGTAGACACATCTAAGCTTACTACGTACATTGTGCAGCGATTTTTTTGGTTGCGTGGCACTCACACACATGCGCTCTCTGTTTGAGTTCCGATACATAAGCGCAATTTTCGTTGTATGACACTCAACATGCATGAGTCTACAAACAACTTATGGTATGTGGCCATGAAACTGGTGCGTGAATATGTGCGGCGCTCTTTTTCACTATTGGCTTCATTTCGGGAGCCAGTTTTGCATTTCCATATATATAGGGAGAGTGTGGTGCGAGGTCAGAGCTATTGTATCGGAAATACTGTGTGGCGCTTTTCGCTGCTTATGTATGGAAATTACAATAGCGAGTATTTTTGTATCGCATTCCGCTAATGGCGAGTTTTGTGGGAATTACTGTTTAAAGCGATTATCTGTCGAGCGTGCTGATTTGCTAGAGCGTTTGTGTGGAAATTCTATCAGGCTCGATTTTTACTGTGGAGTTTGCTGTTAGTGAGTTTCATTGTGTTAGTTTGCTGATTGAAGCGATTTTTGTGAGTGTGGTGGTTCGCCGCCGTGTTCACTATGGAAATTGCATATGGTAGCGATTTTGCGGTTGGCTGAACTATAGGGTGCTTCATTGTGGAATTTGCTGTTTAAAACGTTTTTTCCGATGCATTCTGGCTCGCTGCAGTGTTGTGTGTGGGAATCGTGAGCGATGGCATTTTACTGTGGCATTTCTCTTCTACAGATAATGGTGTGTGTTTCTATCAGAGCGTCGGCTTGCTGGCACTTTGTGTGGGAAATTCATTGGGCGGGGATTGCCACATAGTGGAGATTGCTGTTTGAGCAATATTTGCCAATGCGCAGTGGCTTTTGCTGCTGTGTTGTGTGGAAAAATCATCAACGACAGTTTGTATTGTGAGAGTGATCGTTGGTGTTGGTGTCAGTGCAATTCGACACAAATTAGCATAATTGCTTTTTTGGAGGCGAGATGTGTGTTTGTACAAGATTTGCATTAGCAGCACGTCACGTATCGGTATACGATTAGCATGGCGTGTTTGGTGACGTAAGAGTATATAATATAGCCGGTATTTTTATTCAGCAATTTAGCATTTTGTGTAAAAATATGTATCTACTTCAATATGTCCAATATTGTTGTCTCAAAATCGTTTTGTACGATTTAAACGACTTTGAAAAGTGAATACGTTCATGAGATATTGAACAACACCATTAATATATACCGTTTCAAATTCATTTCCCTCCTCAAAACGTTAGCATAAATGCTGGTGCTCATTTTTCATCAAACACAAAGCAAGAACAACGACAACCAACACTGACAACCAAGGCGCGAGCATCGAGAGTGCGCCTCACATGTGACGAGAAACGCGCGCTATTGAAAGTGTACACCGAGAACCCGGAGCTCTCACTGCGGGTAATATGCGCGTGGGCCGCCATCAAATTCAAGCTCATGAAGTATCCTGCACCATTGACACTCTTGCTTCTGTTCAAGAGCGGCGACCTCGACACCGGCGGGACCACACGGAAGACGAAGCAGCCTGTTGCAAGCGGCCGTCTCGATGAGGAGCTTGTGGCGTGGGTCGACTCATGTGAAAGACTGCAGCTACCTGTGGGGACTGGAGCTGACGTCATCACAAAGACCACCAAGATTCGCGATGTTCTGATACGCAATCCAGCGACAGCATCGTCCAAGCTGGCTCGCCTGAAGTTCTCTGTCGGCTGGATGCAGACGTTCCAGAAGTAGCGCGGATTGAATGCTCGTCGCGCACACAGCGAAGCTTCGTCAGCGCCGAGAGAGAGTGTGGAGTCAGGGCGATCGGAGCTTCGGCTTGTAACGAGTCAATACAGCAAGCGAGACGTTTTCAACAAGGACGAGAGCGCGTACTTCTACTGCTCAATTGCTGACAAGACGATCTCCAAGAACAGCGTGCAAGGGCGAAAGAAGAGCAAGCAGCGCATCACTGTGGCGCTCATGACTAATGTGGACAGGTCGCACAAGCCACCCTTGCTCTTCGTGGGCACAACGGCGAAGCCGCGCTGCTTCGGCAACAAGACAGCAGAGGAGTTTGGCCACGCGTATACGAGCAGCGCGAAGTGTTGGATGACAACCGCGCTGTTCCAGCACTGGATTGAGCGCTTCAACGACGAGATTCGCCGTGATGTGCGACACGTACTGCTACTTCTTAACAATGCATCTCCACATCGCTTCGCGGCGCCGCCCTCGAACATCACCGTGCAACTGTTTCCACCGAACATGACAGCGCATCTGCAGCCGCTCGACGCTGGAATCATTCGCAGCTTCAAAAGCGCGATGAACGAGCCAACCCTCAACAGCCACGTCGTCGAGAAGCTCGAAGAGTTTCTTGAAAAGACAGCTCGAGACGAGACAGTCGACGTGATCAGAGCAGTGAAGTGACTTCATCCTGTCAATGTCCTCACCGCGATGTGCTGGGCAAGCAAGGCATGGTTTGCTGTCACACAAAGCACCATCGCAAACTCCTGGAGATACACAGGTATCTTAAATTTAGACATTTACAAGCTAGTTGAGTCTGTTGAGTCGCTGCAGCTCTAGTGTCGAAGTGATACCTCGATTTCACCTGAGAGTGAGGCTGACTACATGACTTGCATTTGGTATGGCCTTGCGTCTCGTCGAACTTGCTTCAATGTGGTGCAGCGAGATGCATTTGATATTTGTACGCGGCGCCTCAGGCTCGATTTCACCTGGAAGTGAGGATGAAAATCACCTCCTATATTCTACACCTATAAACAATAGAAAACCATTGCGTTTGAATAGAATCTTTGCCCAAAAAATTATATATAGTATACGTGTTTGCGTGCCACTTCCAACGGGTCAATATATATTTTCGTGTTTGCGTTCTTTTCGAGGAAGCCTGTAAAGACAAATTCCGCAAGGAATTCAGTCACTTAGGACGAAGATGATTACCGCAACAGTTATGTTAGTCTAAATAGCAATTCCTCATTTTAGTTGGTTGTGAGGACTCCACTTGTGAATATACATCTTGGGATGAGCACGCTGCAACGTTGATAAATGTAACGGGGTTGCTGTGCTAAGTACGAAGTAGCACAGCAGACACCCAATTAGTGGCTCAACCTGATTTCTGGACGACCCTGGTCGTCCCATCAGACAGCTCACTATTTAGGTTAGCTCCCTCACTTTCACCACTATACATGATCCTAATACAAAAACCTCAGAGTTGAAAATACCGAGTTCAGCGCAGTCCCTCTGCGCTTCACCACATCGCTTCCTCGTAAGACCACGTGTAAGCTACGTCACGGAGAACACTCCCGTGACACCTGGTAGCACTTCGTAGTCCGTCTAACGACCAAGATGAGCACGCTCCCGATCGAAGGTGACAACGGAACGTCGCTCAACTACAGCGACTTCGCGCACCTGACGCCATACGAGTGGGACGCGCTGCGCCGCCTCGCCGACGTGTCCGGCCTGACGGCTGTCGCGGCAATGCTGTCCGCGATGTCGCAGGAGCACCAACGTGCAGCTGCACAAGAGTTCATGGTCCGCGAACTCGCCGACGCGCGTCGGCGAGGCTCAACTCCCGCGGCATCATCAAGGAGCGACGTCGTCAAGCTCGACGTAACCAGCTACAACGGCGAAGGTCCAAACCGACTCGCTTTGAACCGCTGGCTGTGCGAGGTCGACATTGCCATACACGCGCGGCAGCTCACGTCCGAAGTGTCGCGCACCCACTTCCTCCTGTCCAAGCTCGGTGGCCGTGCAAAGGTGTGGGCTTTGGGCCGGCTTGTCGCCGACCCCGACTGCTTCCCGACGCTTGACGCGCTCAAAAGCGACCTGCGACTCGCATTCGAGCCGCCTCAAGACGAGATGCACCATCGCGCTGCGTTCCTCGCGCTCAAGCAAGGTCGCGCGTCCATGCGCGACTACGTACAACGCGCTCGTCACCTCGTCTCATGCGTCACATCTGCCCCGATCGACATGGCGACCCAAGTCCATGTCTTCATCTCCGGTTTGAACGCCGGCCACCAGCGCCTGTATTTGACCCGGAAGCCTCCGGCGTCGCTCGAAGAGGCTTTTGCGATCGCGATTCGCGAAGACTTCAGCGTATCCGCCTCGCGGGGCCACCACGCGGTCGTCCCGCGAGCTGACAACGGCGCCGAGCCGATGGAGATCGACGCGATCGAGCACGACGCAACCCCGCAGCGCGCCAGCAGTGGTAACGGCAACGGCAACGGCAACGGCAACGGCAACGGCAACGGCAACCGACGCAGTGGAACAAGCAACAAGCAGCTCATTTGCTTTCGCTGCCGTAAGGTCGGTCATCGCGCGGCGGTGTGCCGCGCGCCAGCTCCAGTACTTGCTACTGTTGAGGTCGAAGACGAGTCCGAGCAGCCCGCGCATGCAAAAAACGCGGGCTCCCAGTAGGTGCAGGGCGACCTACTGGGCTCATCCAGCGGAACCTGCCTCCGGTGGCGTCACCTTCTGCTAGCCCCTCCAACGCCGCGCTTCATGCGCAGCTCTTTGCCACCACCTCAAGCAGCGACAAGCGACTGATCGTACTCAGCTTTCATGTCGCCGGCGCAAAGCGATCACTTCGCGCCCTCGACGACTCCGGTGCGACGAACAACTTCGTCCGAGCCGAGTCTTTGAAGCTCCTGGCCTCGCGGGTGCGCGCCCGCGAGCAACCAGGTGCGATGATCGTCAAGTTCGCAGACGGCGAGCCACGGTCGCTCCCGCGGCGATCAGTCGAGTTCGGGTACGAGTTCGACGGATTCAAGAGCACCGACACGTTCCTCGTCGTCGACCTCGGCGGCTCGTTCGACTGCATCTTTGGAATGCCGTGGCTGGCGCGCCACCGGCCTGACATTGACTGGCTGAGTCGCACTGTAAAGCCGCGCGACATCGACGTCGACGGTGTTCTCGCTCACTTGAGCGATTGCGCGAGCGCCTGGCCGCACGTGGCTGTCGTGGACCCGGACTCCACGACCCTCAACCCGCACGAAGTGAGCGATGGCCCTTCGTGCGCGGTTTGCTGCAACGTACCGTGCGCCACGCCAACGAGACAAGAGATCGCTGATGACCAGTGGGTCACAGTGTGCCGCAGGAAGCAGACCGATCCTGCAGCGAGAAGTGGAGAGGTCCCCGGCCGTTCCAAAGCCGACACAGCACGAGCAGTGGCTCGCGCTCCAGCGTCTCAGGCGCGCGAGAGACATCCACACGCGCCGGCTTGGCCCGTCGCGCCGGCGCCAACGTTCGACACGATCCACGTCGTCAACATGACTGGTCACGGCCCGCCGCGCCACGGCATGAAGGTCGCATCCCCACCACGCGCAGCAGCCGAACTCACTCGGCTGCCTGTGATGTCTTGGAAGAACATGCTCAGCGAGATCAAACTCGGCCACATCGAGCAACTGTGCGCCGTCGTGATCGACCCTGCGGATCCTGCGGTTGTTGTCAGCGAGCGGCCTGCCGGAGCAGAGCCGAAGTCCGCTCGCGAAGAACGCTACGCTGCGCAGTCATGGAGCGAGCTCGAAGCCTCTGGAAATCCCGTCCTGGATCTCGCCCGCGAGTTCTCCGACATCTTTCCTGACACCATTCCGCCGGTGCTTCCGGCGGACAGGGGCGTGCGACACGAGATCGATCTCGTGCCCGGAGCGAAGTACTGCGTGACGCGGCAGTGGCCGCTGCCTCGCGATCAAGTCGAAGCGATCGACGCGTTCTTCGAAGGCCGGCGAGCCGCCAGCCATGTCCGCGAGTCGACATCACCGCACTCGAGTCCAACGTTCTGCGTGTAAAAGGCGACTGGAGGATGGCGCATCGTCCACGCGTTCAACAAGCTCAACGACGCGACGATCCCAGCACAGACGCCGATCCCGCGCAAGGACATGGTCCTCGACACAATGTCTGGCAGCACGATCTTTAGTACCATCGATCTCACCGACGGCTTCTACCCGATCCTCATGCGCGAGTCCGATGTTCCGCTGACGGCAGTCAGTACTCCCAGCGGCATGCTCTGGGAGTGGCTGGTGATGCCGCAGGGGCTGAAGAACGCCCCTGCCACGTTCAACCGCATGGTGTCGCACGTGCTTCGCCCGCTGCGCGACTTTGCCCCAAGCTACTTTGACGACATCTTCGTGCACAGTCGCGCCACCGAGGGCGCGACAGACCTGGACGTCCATCTCGGGCACTTGCGCAAGGTGTTCGAAGCCATGCGCGAGAACAAGCTGTACGCCAACTTGAAGAAGTGCATCTTCTGCGCTCCCGAGATCCCAGTGCTCGGCAGCTACGTGAGCGCGGACGGCGTCCGCGCTGATCCAGAGAAGGTGGCTTCGGTCGTCGCGTGGCCGGTACCTTGCGACCAAAAGGAGCTCCGGCAGTGGCTTGGGCTTGCGAACTACCTTCATTATTACGCGAAAGACTTCGCGTCCGTCATCTTCCCACTCTCGCAGTTGTTGAAGAAAGACGCCACATGGGAGTGGCGTCGCGAGCACCAGACAGCGTTTGATGACGTCAAGACGCGGCTCTCCACCGCGCCGGTTCTTGCATTGGCGGATCACGCCAAGGCGTTCCATGTCGTTTGCGATGCGAGTGAATTTGCGATCGGCTGCGCGCTCATGCAGCACGACGACGAGGGACGAGAGCGCGTCATCAGCTTCCAGTCGCGGCAGCTGAAGCCCGCAGAGCGCAACTACCCCGTGCACGACAAGGAGCTGCTCGCGATGCGCTACGCGTTGGTGAAGTTCCGCGTGTATCTGCTGGGTGAGCAGACGTTCGCGATCTACACCGACCACGCGTCTCTCCGAACCGCGACAAAGTCGCCGCATTTGAGCCAGCGCATGGCGCGCTGGCTGTCGTTCTTCGCCGAGTACAACTTCGTCGTCTTCTATAAGCCGGGCGCGACGAACATCATCGCTGACGCACTGTCGCGGCGTCCCGATTACGACCCGCGACCCGACTCGCCGCAACACGCTGTCGATGATGACGACGAAGAGTGCAGCGCGTGTGTCGCGCTTGGTATAAGCGCGACAACGTCGACAGCTGTGAGCCCGCTTCGAGATGAGATCGCCGCGGCGTACTCCCGCGACCCGTCGTGCGCCGCAATGCTCAAGTACTGTCGTGACCCGTCTCCGTCGGCGCTGCTGCAGCTGACGCCTTCAGCGCGGAGTCAAGCACCGCGCTACTCGGTATCCGGCGACTTGCTCAAGTACCAGATCGATCGCTTCGACAGCCCTCGCGTCGTCGTGCCGCTCGACGACGACCTGCGCGCTCGTATCTTGCACGAGTACCATGACGCTGCGCCTGGCGGTCACCTTGGCCGCGAGAAGACGTATCTCGCTCTTGCACGCGACTTCTACTGGCCCCACATGTACAAGTGGGTGCGCAAGTGGGTTCGGTCGTGCGAGACTTGTCAGCGCGTGAAGCCCGCGCAGTCGTCGCAAGCCCCGTTGCAGCCCCTCCCAATCGCCGCGGACGCCTGGCGATCCGTGAGCCTGGACTTCATCTTCGGGCTGCCTCGTGATCAAGCTGGTCGCACGGGCATTTTTGTGGTTGTCGATCGCTTCAGCAAGATGACACACCTTGCGCCAGTCGCGGTCGGCATCACCGCGCAGGAGACAGCTGAGCTCTTCCTCTCCATGGTGTATCGGCACCATGGCATGCCAACGTCGATCGTCTCTGACCGCGACCCGCGCTTCACGGCATCGTTCTGGGACCGTCTCTTCCAGCTTCTCGGGACGCGGTTGCTCATGTCGACCGCGTCGCATCCGGAGACCGACGGGCAGACTGAGCCCGTCAACCGAGTCGTCGAAGACGTGCTGCGCAGTTACGCGTCGTCGCACATGTCGTGGAGCTCGCTGTTGCCGATTGTCGAGTTTGCCATCATCAACGCAGTGCACGAGTCGACCGGTCACACGCCGTTCTTCATCGATAACGCGCGCCACCCGCGCGTTCCCGCGGTTCTTGGCTTTGACGACGACGGATTTCTTGAGGGGGGAGGGACACCGAGCGCGTCGACGTCATGCGTCGCTCTTCCAGCATCTTCAGAGGCGAGTCCGCGCTCCAACAGGCCGTCGCACTGCGCAGTCGTGATGACTCCAACCGAGGCGACGAGTTGGGCCAACGCGGCGCTTATCGCGCCATCACGACGCGATCGCCATCACCTCTCGTGCCGGCGCGGGCAAGCCATCCGCGCCTCTGTCTTCAATCGGCGACGATCGTGTGCTCGAGTTCGTCCAAAAGCGCGAGTCAATCGCGCGCTTTGTGCGCGATGCAATCGTTGCAGCAGTCGATCGGCAGAAAACAGCAGCCGATCAGCGCGGGCGCAAGAATTCCGAGGAATTCGCGGTCGGTGACCGTGTTTTGTTATCGGCGTCCAGCATTGCACCTGGTTCTGTCACGAACCTTGGTGCGACGAAGCTCGCACCACGCTTTATCGGCCCGTTCACGATCACACGACGCAAGGGCGAGGCGTACACACTTGACATGCCAAGTGCATTGAAAGTGCACCCGACTTTATATGTCGGGCGCTTAAAGCGCTATGTACCGGCTATGCCGCCTACGGACGAGCTGCCTCGCCAGGCTCGAAGCGCGACCCGACGTGACGAGGACGCGGCTTTGTCAAAGCGCTTGGCGGCGTCTGACCCGCGCGGAACGCCCGATTGTCCGCGCGAAGAGCCTCGTTTGCCTGGACCACCTTCGCCAGCTGCGCTCGAAGCACAGCAACCTCTTGGTCGAGTCGATCCGCCTCCGCAATGGCGTCATCGGCGCGGCTCAGAGCAACGTCGCCGTCGTGCGACACCATCTCCAGCCGATCAGGCACAGGCGCGGCTGTCGTCTCGTCGCGCCACGTTCCGCCGCGATGGTCCGCCGCCGCTTGTTGACAGCGCGGGTCACCCGCGCTGGATCGTCGATCGTCTGCTTGAACACCGCGACCGTGGTCGCGGTGCCAGTCGCCGCGAGTATCGCGTTCGCTGGCTGGGCTTCGACTCGGCCAGTGACTCGTGGGAGCCTCGCGCCACGCTGCTTGAGGATGTCCCCGATTTGGTGACGGCGTACGAGGCCACTGCTCGCGCCAAGGCGACGGCGCGCGCGCGCGACCACGCGACCGAGAGCGTGAACGCGATCGTCTCGGCTCTTGCCACGCCACATGCCTCTCTTGCGAGCGCGCGAAGCGCCCGCTGCCCGGATACGCGCGCTGGGGGGAGCGCGGGCTGCGCCCTCGAGACAAAGAACGCGCGCTTGTCGCGCGACGAGACGGAGACGATGAGCGAGAACGGCCGCGCGAACGAGAGCGAGAGCGCGTGCGCTCCGCGCGCGCGTGCGAGCGACGTGGTGGCGAGACGCCGCGGCGGTCACCGCGCGCAGCGCGGTTCGCCGCAAGCGCGCGTCGATACTGGGCGAGGAGAGCCTTCTCGTCTTCGTCGAGCGGATATTCCGCGAGCATCGCTTCCCACTGCTCGAGCGTCGGCTTCTCGCGGTGCGCGCAGATGCGACAGTACGCGACGACGTGCACGAAGCAGCACGGCCGGTCTGCGTCCGACGACGCAGAGCACACACGCACGGCGAGCTCGCCGAGGTGGTATCGTCCGTGCTGGGACTAGCGGCGCTCGAGGGCGAGCGCCATGCCTGGCTCCAGGTTCCAACGCGCGACAAAGCGCGTCCACGACTCGTCGAGTGCCCCCTTCGTCACCTGGCTGGTCGTCGTGATGGTCTTGCCGCGCGACTGGCGCCATCGGCGCCACATGTCGGCGAGCTCCTCGTCGCCAGGGGAGTCGCGCACAGTGCTGCAGTCGTACAGCGACAGTCGGCGAAGCGCGTCGGCGTATGTCGCCGTCGCTGCGATCACGCTCGAGCTCGGCAGAGGCTGGCGGCAGGCGTCGCACATAGCTCGGCTCTCGTCGCCGTGCTGCATGGTCTTCGAGGTCGTCGCTGCTGTTGCTCGCTGCGTCGCGCCACGTGTGCGCGTCGTGTTGCTTCTTCTTGTGTGCTTTTGCTTTCTTTCGCTTGCGTGTCTGCAAGCTTGTGTGGGGGATGATGTAACGGAGTTGCTGTGCTAAGTACGAAGTAGCACAGCAGACACCCAATTAGTGGCTCAACCTGATTTCTGGACGACCCTGGTCGTCCCATCAGACAGCTCACTATTTAGGTTAGCTCCCTCACTTTCACCACTATACATGATCCTAATACAAAAACCTCAGAGTTGAAAATACCGAGTTCAGCGCAGTCCCTCTGCGCTTCACCACATCGCTTCCTCGTAAGACCACGTGTAAGCTACGTCACGGAGAACACTCCCGTGACAGCAATAAAATAAAAAAAAGATGAGTGAATGTGATTACTGAGTTATCACAGTTGATTCCAATTACATTTATATATAGAGCGAGCTACTGGCGCTTACAGCATTGAAAACTAGGGTAGAGATTACCTGCCGAACTAACCTCCACCCCCCCCCCAGGTTACCACTTGGGTTTGGCCAAATCGTTCACTACAAACCTACCAGCGTTCCTGGGGGCAAAGGCCCTAAGAATTTGAGTGCGTGTAGCGCAAAGCCACATCTCTCTCTCTCTTCTTCACAAAACAAACCGTTTCAATTTGTATTGTTGGCTAGGTGAAATATTCCAACATGTATGCTGCTAGCACAAAATAATTCGTCAATGTAGCACTTGATTATATCGAGTATAACCTCGATTATTGCACGCGCGCATGTGCTGCTTGAGCCAGCTCAGCACTTTTCAAATGTTTTGTAGGATTTTCCCCTCATCCGGCAACCAGCGCGGTTCCCTCGCGGTCGTAGACTTTGCCATACGATATCCCTATCAAGATTCTATTTTATCCGACGCGCTACCAGCTCGGTCAAAAATGTATTTCCTCATTCATTCACCAACACCTTGACGTCAATCAAATCAGGATCACATGAAGCAATGTACGTTTGTGTGTGCTCATGTGCGCGTTTTGCCTGCGTGTGTCTGTGTCTTCCTGCATGAGCTTGGTGCGAGCGTGCTGCTGCAAATATTAGCATGATGATTGTTGCTTCGTGTGCGTTACTAGCGAACTAACTCACGTGTTGTTCGCTGACATGCATCTCTGCTGCAGCTGTGCTCTTGACTGTGTTTGGTGTGCTCTTCGTGCTCGCGCTCACCGGCGTCATCCTCGAGGCAGCGCTGTACGAGACACAATGGGGCCTCTTCGTCCGTACGTGCCTACATGAGTCTGTAGCGGCGTGCCTACATGTGTCTGTAGCGGCGTGCCTGTGAGCTCGCATTTGCGTCGGGAACGCTCGCACGCTCATGTGCTTGGGCATGTGCGCGCCTTCATTGTGCAGTCTTCCCGTACGTGCTCCTTCCAGTGACAGCGGCTGCATGCGCTGAGCTCGCTACGAACGAAGAATCGAGGTACGTGATGAGCGTCTTGAGCGGTCATCGCACGCGCTCAGTCGACTGGCAATGTCCTGCTTGTCCATGCGATCTCACGCACATGCTCACTAACGACTGTTGTGTGCATGACGCAGCATTTGGACGAACTATGGCTGCTTCTTCGAGTCGTTCTTCTGGGTCTCGGCGTTTGCTGTGCCGTCACTGCTCTACCGCGTCGCTGCCGTACGTTTGTGCTCAATGAGACTCGTAGTCGTTGCCACGTAACGCAGTGCACGTTGCCATTGCTTGCACTGGACTAACCTCATGATGTGCATTGGTCATGTCGTGCTGACATGCAGATCAACGTCTCGCAGCTCTGGTGGCTGCTCTCGTCCGACGTGCTCGTGTTCACATCGTTCGTCGGGCTCTCGTGGGTGAGCAGCTCGTCGGACTGAGCGAGACGTGCGGCGATGTCAGCAGTATCGCCGTGTGTGAGTGCCGTGAAGATGCGGAAGCGTGTGAGCGTTTGAGCGTCCGAGCGTCGCTTGTTGTTGCAATTGCACACACTGCTATGCGAGCACACGTGTGCCGCGAGAGAAGACAAACGCGTCGCGGCACTACATGTAGTACTTGCGCTCGCTCTTGCTCTTGCGCTCATGGACCGTCATTCTCCACCAGTTTTTTCGCGTGGACTCGATCGAGCGTCGCTGTCGTCGCTGTCGTCGCTATCGTCGTTTAGGATGCGGGAGAGGAAGATCATCGTGCGTCGCGTGTGTCGAACGCACGCTTGGATGCGTTTTCACTCGCGTCGAGGAGCTGCCGTGACGGTCTCGAGTCGCAGCCGATCGAGGCGAGCGAGCACATCGGCATGGTCTCGAGAGAGACCATGCTTTGGACCATCAAAACGCAGCAAGAGCTCCATGTGCGCGCGACGTCCTGTCATGCACGTACATGCACGAGCTGGCATGTGTCGATCACACACACATACACACAGCAGCACGACTCGATCGCTCCATCCAAACCGAGTGAACAAGCACGAGCAGCTGCGGCGCGAGTGGTCTCGTTGAGGTCTTGTTGAAGCGCAAGACAGCATGTGGATCGCGAATGTGACTCGACGGTGTACGAAAAGGCGGTGCAAGATAGAGAGGGTCGCTTGGATTTTTTCACGTGAGTCACGATCACGTTTTTGTCTTGAAAATGTATGCTCCACCTATTACTAACGTAATGCAACACCTATAATGCGCAGGTTCGCGTCGAGATAGAGAGGCTTTCCAGCCACGCAAACGAAAGTCACTCGCTCACGTCCACTCGACGCCAACATGTGCGCTCCACGACAGCAGCGACGCCAGCGACGCTCGAGCACACACGCACGAGTGAACTGCGAGTGCTTCAGTCATTCAGTCATTCATCGGATCCTTCTGCCGTCCGCTCGTCGCGCTCGCTTGTGTGTGTGCACGTGCGTGTGTGTCGCTTGGCGCATCGAATCGCTCTCTCGCACGCGCCGACTCGCTGCCAGATCCGACTGTCTCGTGTGCGAGCGTGAGTACTTCGTAAGCGTGACTACAAACGAGCGCGCACCAACACAGAAGAAAAAGGAACCGGCGCACGACACACCGACAACGACGACCAGCCGCTGCTGCAGTCGCCTCGCTCGCCAGCGTGCACTCTTGAATCGGCGCGCGACCTACCACACCGACACCGAGACCAACACGCCAGTGCACCTGCTTTCGTAGCTCCACACACTAATCACACATCCAAGCAGCATGAGCACTGCAGACGACCAGCAGCAGCACGACGCGACCATGCGCATTGCGGTCGGCCCAGCCGGTAAAGTCGGCGAAGGCGTGAACGCCTACTACGTCTACACTGTCACGTCCGAGCCGATCGCGCCTGCCAACAGCAACGCAAACGCTTCGACGAGCAAGGACCCTGCAGGCGCGAACGCGCCGGTTCGCAAGAGCAGCGCGAGCGTACAGGTCGACCGACGGTACTCGGACTTCCTCTGGCTCCACACGCAGCTCTCGAAGCAGTGCGCTGGCTTCATCATCCCGCCGCTGCCGGCCAAGGTCGTTGGGATCTTGCAAGACCGCGAGTTCCGCGAGCACCGCCGCGCTGGTCTCGAGCGCTTCCTCCGCAAAGTCGTGCAGCACGACGAGCTCAAGAACACTGAGTTCTTCCAGAGCTTCATCGAGTGCTCGCCCGTGGAGCTCACGGCATTGAAAGCCAAGGTCTACGCTGCGAAGCTCGCGCCACCGACGCTCGCAGGCGTGACGCAAAAGACGCATGCGATCAACACGTGGTGGGGCAAAGCGGTCCAGCGGCTCTCAGAGAACGACAAGTTCCGCATGCTCGCAGCGAAAGCTGGACACGAGATCACAAACAGCACGACGATCGAAGACCCGGGCTTCGACGAGCTCATCAAGTACGTCCACGAGCTCCACGCGCAAGTGCGCGCGCTCAAGACCAAGATCGCAGCTGCGGACCAGCAGAACAAGCTCACAGCCGGCGCGTACTGCGACCTCATTGAGAGCTTGCACGCGATCGCAGACACTGAAGAGGCGTACTCGGAAGTCCCAACGTCGGACTTTAGCGCGGTGCTCGCGCTCTTGGACACGCGCGCGCGTCAGACCGACAGCGAGCTCGAGCGCTTTGGCATCGCAGTCAAAGACTTCTCGCGCTGGATGCACGCAGTGAAGAACGCGATCGCTGTGCGCGAGGACCGGCGCTTGCACTACCAAGCCAAGCTCGCTGCGAAAGCGCGCGAGAGCGACAAGCACGCTGGCTACGAGACGTCCGCGGCGCCAGAGAGCCCGAGCAGCAGCAATAGCAGCAGCACGAACCAGCTCGACGACGAGCTCGAGCTCGCGCGCGTCGAGTTTGAGCGCGTCCATGCGCGCGTCGTGTCTGAAGTCGCGCGCTTCCGCGCAGACAAGTCGGCCGAGCTCCGGCAGATGTTTGCCGAGTTCGCAGCGCTCCAGCTGCGCAATACGGCGGAGCTCAACGACGCGCTCACGTCGAGCATGGTCGCGCTCAAGAGTCCGCTGCCGTCGCGGCTCATGTTCTCCAACTCGTCGCGGTTCCTCTCGCGCTCGTCGTCATCGCTCTTCTCGGACGACGGCACGCTCGGCAGCAGCAGCAGCAGTAACCAGGTCGAAGACGAGAGCGCGACGCTGCTCCAGAAGATGGGCATTCGCACCGACGCCGCGCCGTCGCCTGGCAAGACCACCGAGTCGTACGCGGACGTGCGGCTGTGAGCAAGCGCTTGACGCGCACTCTCATCAACTAACTTGCATCGATCAACTACCTCCATACGACCGTCATACGTCTGTCGATTCGCTTGCATTGATAGCCATGCGACTACGTTGTCGTGAAGAGCGGCGGTGCGTTGTTGCGGTGGACTGACTAACTGAATGAGTTCACCTTCAAGAGAATGAGACTGCTGCTGCGTCATGCAGACTCTTGCTCTGAAGGTCCTAGAGCGACTGTGGCGCTCTCGTACACGCGGCGGAGCATGTGCGCAACGCGTTTGATGTCGTCGTCACTAGCGATCAGGACAGCGACAGGAAGTGTGAGTATGAGAGAGCATAAGGCAGTCTATCAGTGCGCACCTCGTGTCGTAGATGTACCACCACTTGTCGCCACCTGTGCCGCGGTCCTGTGAGTCACATCGCAGTCCATTGAGTCACTCTGTGAACACTCGAGACGGAGTATCCTGAAGCGTACAGACGCACCTCGAGTACGACACTCGCAATGCGCACAGTCGCAGCAGCGACAGCGAACGCCGGGAGCGCAAGTGCGTTCACGTCAAAGTACACGTCGGTCGCGAGCTGGAGCGCGCAGTTTGCTGTTGCAAGCGAGAGACTGAAGAGGAGCCGCCACCAGATCGTCAGACGCAATGACGAGCACCTCGAGGAACAGCCAAGCACCGTTTGAACGCACTTGGTCGCGCGCACGTAGCTCCAGACGAACGGGAGCGGGAGCTCAACGTCGACATCAAAGCCCAGGACGCGCAGCACAGTCTGCTCCGCGTTGATGAGACTCATCTTCAGGTCTGCGTATCGCTGGCAATCGCAGCATGCGGAGTAAGTGAGTGAGTGTTGCTGTCATGCGGAAGAGCGTTGGACGCATCGAGACCGGGTGAGCAGTCGTACAGCTCCTGTGCCGAGCGGTTCGCCCGTGTTGTTGGCGACTGCGTAGACGACGTTCGCGACACTGCGGAGCGTCCTCGGGACTTCACAGCTCTGCACACACACACGCACAATGGCTCAGTGGAGAGCGGGTACTTGGTAGAGACAACTTGCTGTGAGTACCACAAAGAGAGAGAGAGAAGGCGCACCTTGGTGCTCACGAGCACGGAGGCGCCGCCGATGACACGCATGTCAAACTTCGAGAAGCTGTCGTTGTCAGCAAGCACCATAGACACAGCAGAGACTCAGTCCGGGTGCAAGCGGGCACTGAGCTTCGTTACCAACCCAATTCAATGGGATACAAGCGCATGTGCGTTCCTTCGGAGCCGGAAGAACCGCTGTGCGAGCACGAGTGCCGCGAGTGCAGTTGCCTGTCGATGCACGCATCATGAGTGGTCTGCTCTGCTCGCTGTCGCTCAGTTCACATCTATCTGTGAATGGCAAGTACTAGGTCGAGACACACACCACTACGCACCTGGTCAAGCAGCAAGTTTGCTGCGCACTGCAGCACAAACTTGCACAGCTCAATGCGCGCTTGGTAGACGCGCTCGTTGTCAGCAGCACCAGTCGTGTCGCGTGTATGGCTGCCATTCGTGCTAAGGTGCTCGAGTGCCGCTGTAATGCCGTGTCGAGTAGGATGCCGCTGCTGCTCTTCTTCTTGCAGCGCTTGTGCAGAAGAAGCAGGAGCAGTACGCACGGGCGCGTCACTCGCAGCAGACTCGAGTGTCGAGTCTGCTGCTGCTGGTGCCATGACGACGCTGAGTGTGATGATCATTTGAATGTGTCCGCCCTCGATTTTATCACTACCAAAATCCACATAGTAGCCCGAAACGACACTCGCACGCCCCGACAAGACCGACAAGACCAACGCTGCAGTCGGAGCAGCACGCGAGCGAGCATCTGGAGCCCGCGACCTTGCGTGACGGACTGACGCACTCACTCTCTTCACCATTGTGCACACACGCGCGTGCTCTGTCTCGAACGCACTCGAGGTCGCGCAGTGTCGGTCGTAGTATATGTGCGCAGTTGGACCGAACCAAACGAGCATCGCGACGACCATGGCGCCGGGTGCAGGCGACTCGTTCCGCAAGCTCTACCTCAATCGCGACGCAGAGAACGAGCGATTGCGCCGAGAGCACCACTACGCGAGCAATTACGTCTCGACGTCGAAGTACACGCTCGTGAGGTGCGTACGTGAACAACGCAGTTCATGTCAAACCCTTGAGCACTACGGCTAGTCGTGCTCACGTGCAATCGCTCATGTATCATCTCGCACACTGCTCTCCGCGCGGCAGCTTCATTCCAAAGACGCTCTTCGAGTTCTTCCGCGTGATTGCAAACTGCTACTTCCTCGTCATCTCGATCCTGCAGGTCGCAACGCCGTGGTCGCCAACGAACCAGTACACGACAGCAGGACCGCTCGTAGTCGTGCTCTTTGTCTCGATGGTGAAGCAAGGCGTCGAGGACAAGAAGCGCCACGACGCAGACAATGTTCAGAACTCGCGGCAGTGCAAAGTCCTCGGTCGCCGTGGCGAGACGATCGTCAAGCAGTGGCACGAAGTGCTCGTTGGCGACGTTGTCTACCTCAGCGACCGCGAAGAAGCACCGGCCGACTTGTTCATCCTCGCAACGTCCGAAGAAGAGGGTCGGTGCTTTGTCGAGACGTGCAACCTCGACGGTGAGACGAACCTCAAGCGTCGGAGCGCGATCGAGCAGGTCGCCAAACACATTGGCTACCGGAGCTTGAACGACCCGGCGCTCGTTGAGAAAGACCACGCTGTGAGCATGATGAAGTTCACAGCGACGATGGAGTACGAACAGCCAAACAACCGGCTGTACAACTTCACGGGGCGTCTCGAGTTTGGCGACGCGTCGCAGCCGCGCGAGACTGTGCCACTAGGACCGTCGAACATCATCCTCCGCGGTTGCAGTCTCCGGAGCTGCGCGTACATCTACGGCGTCGCGATCTTCACTGGTCCCGAGACAAAGCTCATGCAGAACGCGCGCGCGACGCCGTCGAAGCAGAGCAACGTGTACAAGATGGTGAACCGGTGCATCCTCTTGGTCTTCTTCACGCAAGCTGTGCTCTGTCTCATCAGTACGATCTGCAACGCTGTATGGGTGCACCGGTACGAAGCGCGGCTGTGGTACTTTGGCGCAGCGACGGAGCGCGCGGCGCTCGCAGATGTCGTGAGCTTCTTCACGTTCCTCATTCTGTACAACAACCTCGTGCCGATCTCGCTCTACGTCTCGCTCGACATGGTGAAAGTGCTCCAAGCCAAGTACATTGCCAAGGACGACGCAATGTGCTACGACGGCAAGTACACGATCGCGCGCACGTCCGACTTGAACGAAGAGCTCGGACAGGTCGAGTACATCTTCAGCGACAAGACCGGGACGCTCACGCGCAACATCATGGAGTTCCGCAAGTGCTTTGTCCGCGGCGTCTCGTACGGCTTTGGGACGACGGAGATCGGTCGCGCAGTCGCAGACCTCGCAAAGAAGAAGAACGGGAGTGACCCGAGCGCGCCGAGCGACGACGACGTCGTGCACGACCCGCGCGACGCACAGGTCGCGTTTGACCCATCGATCCACTTTGACGACCCGCGGCTGATCGACGCCTTGGACACAAACTCGGACGCTGCAGCAGGCATTGACGCGTTCCTCACGATCCTCGCAGTCTGCCACACAGTCATCCCTGAGCCAACGAAAGACGGTCGCGTCGAGTACCGCGCGTCGTCGCCCGATGAAGAAGCGCTCGTGAAAGCCGCCAAGTGCCTCGGCTACGACTTCCTCACACCAGCGCCAGTCATGGACGTGCGCGTCACGACCAAGTCGGGGCGCTCGACCATGCGCACGTACACGATCTTGAACGTGAACGAGTTCAACAGCACGCGCAAGCGCATGTCGGTCGTCGCGCGGACGCACGACAACCGGTACTTTGTCTTTTGCAAAGGCGCAGACAACGTCATGCTCCCGCGGAGCCTCCCAGACACGTACACTAGCACGCTCGTCGACGAGCTCAAGCGCTTTGCGAGCGAAGGGCTCCGAACGCTCGTGCTCTGTTCTAAAGAGCTCACAGAAGCAGAGTACCACGCCTGGGACGCAACGTACCAAGACGCCGTGACGTCGCTCGTGAATCGTGACGAGATGCTCGCAGACGTCGCAGAAGTGCTCGAGCAGCGCATGACAGTCGTCGGTGCGACTGCGATCGAAGACAAGCTCCAAGAAGGCGTGCCAGCGGCGATCTTCAACCTCGCGCAAGCGGGGATCAAGATCTGGATGCTCACAGGCGACAAGGAGGAGACTGCGATCAACATTGGCCACGCATGTCGTCTCATCAACGACACCATGCGCTTGCTCGTGATCAACTGCGAAGACCTCGCAGGCTTGACGCAGCAAGTCGACGCGCTCTACCACGCGAGCGACGTGCAAGCGCACATCCAAGCGCGCAAAGTCTCGAGTCACTTGGCGGTCGTGTGCGACGGCAAGTCGCTCGTGCACTTCTTCCCGCCCAAGCACTCGACAACACCGGCAGTCGAGGCCACAGCGAAAGAGCTCGCGCGCAAGATGCTCAACATCGCAAGCGTCTGCCAAGCGCTCATCGCGTGCCGCGTCTCGCCGGCGCAGAAGGCGGACATTGTCAACCTCGTGCGCTATCGGTCGCCGACAAAGGTCATCACGCTCGCGATCGGCGACGGCGCGAACGACGTGAACATGATCCAGTCGGCGCACGTTGGCGTCGGCGTGTCGGGCCAAGAGGGCGTCCAAGCCGTGAATGCAAGCGACTACGCGATCGCACAGTTCCGGTTCCTCGAGCGTCTCTTGCTCGTCCATGGGCGCTACAACTACCGCCGCGTATCGAAAGTGATCCTGTACTCGTTCTACAAGAACGTCGCGCTCGTGATCGCACTCTTCCTCTTCAACTTTCACAACGGACAGTCGGGCACGAGCGTGTTCGAGAGCTTCGTCATGGCTGGCTGGAACTTCTTCCTCGCGCTCCCGATCATCGCGATCGGCATATTTGACGAAGACGTTCCACCGGAGCAAGTGCTCCAGCAGCCCAAGCTGTACGTCCCAGGTCAGCGCAACAGCGACCTCAACATGACGCGGTTCTCGATCTGGATCGTCAATGCGATCACACAGGCGCTGCTGTGCTTCCTGCTTACGGTCCACGGCATTGCGCACCTCGACGGCTTGAGCGTCGCGCTGTACGTCCAAGGCACGCTCATCTACTCGGTCCTGCTCATGTCGGCGAACGTCAAAGTCGCGCTCGAGACGCTGTCGTGGACCAAGTTCAACGTCGGCTTCCTCGTCTACAGCATCGCGTTCTTCTTCAGCTTTGTCGTTGTGTTCCAGTACTTTGGTAGCCTCGGCGACGACCTCTACGGCGTCTCGTTCCGGATGCTCGCGAGGTGCGCCCGTCTTACACGCGTAGTGTTGCCGCGCGATTGCGACGCGCGCAAGGACTGACACTGTGGTGCGTGTGTGCTCCCAGTCCGGTGTACTGGCTGTACATGCTGCTCGTGCCACTGACAGCGAACGTCCTCGACATCTGCATGAAGTAGTACGTCCACGACTGCCTGTGGCTGCGTGATCGCTGTGGCGATGTCACTGACACGGACAGCCGCCGCTCTCTGCTACTCTGACAGCATCCAAACGAACTACTTCCCGACCATGGCGAACATCTTGCGCGAGAAGAGCGTGCTCAACATGATCTCTGCGCAAGTGGCGTGCGAGCCGCCAGCGAACAGTGGCAGCAACAACCATGCGCTGCCGATACCAGAGCGCACGTCGTTTGCACTGCCACCGCCGCCTGGAGCTGTCGTCATTCCTTGTACGGAGTTGCCTGTATCTGTGGCTTGATCTCGTGAGTGAGTGAACAAGCTTGAACGACTCACATTGCTGTTGTGCGGCACACCTCCAGACTCGGGTTTTGCCTTCAGTTCCGCCGAGGGGAACTTGACTGACACGCGCGAAGAGCACGACATTGCGTCGCTCAAAGTGATCCAGTTCCACCACGAAGAGCGCGTGCGGTCCGGGAAGCTCCAGTCATTCCAGTCCTCGCGTCTGAGCTCCGTGCAGTCGATCGAGAAGAACAACGTCGTCGTGAGCGACATCTCGGACGCAGGCGTGGACACCGACGTCACGCATCTCTAAGGCGAGCGAATGAGGATCCAAAGTATTTAACACGGCACACACACCATAGATGAGAGCGAGGTCGTCAGCATGTGAGGTAGAGTGGAGACGTATGAGGGCGAAGGACGGCTTGAGGAGAGTGTAGACGAGAGCCCAGTGCATGCTGTTGCCTTCAAATCATCCGATTTTATGAAGGAAAACATCGTCTACATTACTGGACAAAATGATTGATGTCAGCCCTCCTACTCGACATAGTCAAACCAAGTCAAATGGTCGTTTGGCGACACAACCAGCAAATACAGCAACAACAAGTGAAGCGACCGAGACGACATCGAGGCGATGATGGCGACGATCGGTCCGCACGCGCCGCCTCCGCAAGCTGCGACCGACACATTTGCTGTACGTACATACACGTGCACACTCTATCTGCATGCGCACTGATGTCGCTTATCTCTCAATGTGCGTACACTCACGCTCTATCGCATTATTGTGTCTTGTCACAATGTCTGTGTCTTGCTCGCCCCCTTTGCAGTCCATGGCAGCAAACGGCAGCAGCGCAGACAGTTTGCTCGCAGACCACGAAGAAGAGATCGCGCGCGACCCGTACTCGGTCAACGCGTGGACAAAGTACCTCCGCGACGCAGACGCACTTGCGCCGCGCCAGCGCTTTGCGATCTTTGAGCGCGCGCTCGTCGTGCTCCCGCGGAGCTACAAGCTCTGGAAACAGTACCTCGACGCGTTCTACGAGACGCACGTGCGTGGCAAGCGCATCGATGCACCAGCGTACGCACAGCTCACAGCGCTGTACGAGCGCGCACTCGTGCAGCTCCACACGATGCCGCGCATCTGGCTCGACTACACGGCACTCTTGCGCACGATGCAGTGTGTGACGCGCACGCGCGAAGCGTTTGACCGCGCGCTGCGTGCATTGCCGATCACGCAGCACCACCGCATCTGGACGCCGTACATTGCGTTCGTGAAAGTGCTCGGCGTCCCAGCGCTCGCTGTGCGCGTGTACCGGCGGTACTTGATGCTCGAGCCGTCGCAGCGCGAGGACTACGTCGCGTACTTGTGCTCGATCCGCGCGTTCGACGAAGCGAGTCGGCAGCTCGTGCTCTTGCTCGAGAATGAGCGCACGTGGCCATTGACTCGGACGCGCCACTCGCTCTGGATGCAGCTCTGCGACCTCATTACGCAGCACCCAGACGACGTCGCACCGACGCTCGACGTCGACGCGATCCTTCGCAGTGGCATTGCGCAGTTCACGGACGAAGTCGGGCGCCTCTGGTGCGCACTCGCGACGTACTACGTGCGCTTGGGGCTCTTTGAGACTGCGCGCGACGTGTACGAAGAAGCGATCCAGACCGTCACGACTGTCCGAGACTTTAGTCTCATTTTCGACGCGTACGTCAAATTCATTGAAGCAATGTTGACAGCTGAGATGGAGCTCGCAGAAGATGACGAGTCCGACAATTTCGACAAAAACGACAAAATCGACCACCAAGCGCAAGTTGACCGACTGCTCAAGATCTACGAAGACGTTGCGGATCGACGCCCACTGTTGCTCAACTCGGTGCTCCTGCGGCAGAACCCGCACAATGTGCGCGAGTGGGAGAAGCGCATCGAACTCCAGAAGACGGACGCGGTGAAAGCCATTCGGACGTTTGCTGACGCTGTCAAGACGGTCGAGCCAGCAAAAGCAGGTGGACGTCTCCATGTGCTCTGGGTCAAGTTTGCCAAGTTCTACGAGTCGCACAACGACTTGGCGAACGCACGTGCGATCTTTGCGCGCGCAGCCGATGTGCCGTACCGGAACGAGCACGAGCTCGCGAGCGTGTACTGCGAGTGGGCCGAGATGGAGCTCCGCCACGACAACTTTGACGAGCCACTCGACGTGCTCCGGCGTGCGTGCGCAGTGCCCGAGTCGCGGACGCTCCACTTGCGCACAAAGACGAGCTTGACTGCGAAAGACAAGGTGCACAAGAGCGTGAAGCTCTGGACGCTGCGTCTCGACCTTGAAGAGTCGCTCGGCGACCTCGCGTCGACGCGCGCAGCGTACACCGATGCGTTTGAGCTCAAGATCGCGACGCCGCAGATGGTGCTCAACTTTGCTGCGTACCTCGACGAGCACAAGTACTTTGAAGAGTCGTTCCGCGCGTACGAGCGCGGCCTCGCGCTCTTCCCGACGTTCCCGTACGCGAACGAGCTCTGGCACGCGTACTTGACCAAGTTTGTCGCGCGCTACGGCGGAACGAAAGTCGAGCGTGCGCGCGACTTGCACGAGCAGGCGATCCGAGCCGCGCCGCCGAAGTTTGCCAAGGCGCTGTACATCAAGTACGCGACGTTTGAAGAGCAGCACGGCATGCTGCGCAACGTCATGGCGATCTACGAGCGCGCGACTGATGTCGTCCCGGAAGACGAGCAGCTCGAAGTGTACGCGCTGTATGTGAAGAAAGCGCAGACGTTCTTTGGCGTCTCGAAAGTCCGCGACGTGTACCAGCGCGGGATCGCGCAGCTCAGCGACGCGTTCGTTGCGCCGCTGTGTCTCAAGTTTGCGCGCATGGAGACAAAGCTCGGCGAGATCGAGCGCGCGCGTGCGATCTACGCGCATGCGTCGCAGTTCTGCGACCCGCGGCAGCACGAAGCGTCGTTCTGGAAGGTCTGGCACGACTTCGAAGTCGCGCACGGGTCGGAGCACTCGTTCCTCGAGATGCTCCGGATCAAGCGGTCGGTTGTGGCGCAGTACTCGCAAGTGAACTACGTCTCGTCCGAGATTGCGCCGGTCGTGTCGGAGACTGCGCCCGTCACAGTCGCTGGCATGGTCCCTGCGTCGTCAGCTGCTGCTGGACCAGGCGACGCAATGGCTGCGCTCGAAGCCAACTTGGTCGACACGACGCTCGACGAGCGCAGCAGCGCGAACAAGCGCAAGTTGGAAGCACCAGGAGATGGTGATGATGAAGACATGGAGACGCGACCAGCAAAGCAGCAGACGATTGTCCAAGTTGAGAACGAAGAAGAGATCGACTTGGACGACGAAGGCGACAACGACGAGGACGACGAGGGTGACAAGGACGCAGTGGGCGATGTCGAGGAGCGCGCGTTGCCTGCGACGCTCTTCCGCTCCGTTGGCACAAGCAAGTGAGCTCTCGAGACTACTGTCGTCGCTGTCACTTCTTGACAACAGCAGCACGAGCAGAGCCGCAGCAGGAGGACGCTTTGAACGAGGACCAGATGGTATCCTTTACTTTCTTCACTATAGCGATTGGTGTCAAGTCGTTTGCATTCAAACTTCAAGTCAAAATCTCTTGAATGTGATTGGACAGTAGTGTAGCCATTTTGAGAGGCAAGGCGACAACAATGTCAACACTCCATCCAGCCTGATGGCCACCCACTCTGCGAGTCATCGAGGCAGGTGCGAGCATGGAGTCGGATGCGTACAAGTGCTTGCTCGCAAGTGCGAGTCGCGAGCACCTTCGACGCCAAGCGGAGTTCAATGGCCGCTTTGTCGGGAACGTCTTCTTGCCTGCGATCCATCGCCAGACGACGAAAGGACCGAGTACAGTGTCGCCGCTCAAGCACCTCAAAGTCATTGAGCAGTGCATCTTGGCCGAGAACAAGCGCGAGGAGCAGCTCGCACGATGTCAAGATGAGCGCGAGCGTCGGCTCTGGTCCAAGAAGTTTCAGGCGCAGCGCAGCCACGAGCGCAACTTGATCCAGGCACTGATGCTCGGCACGACTACAGATACAGAGCTCACGCTCGCTGATGTCGAAGTAGACGATACCACATCAGTGCTCGCGCGCTCGCCACTGCATGCGCGTGTGCAGCACGCGACGACTGGGATCACTGCACGCGTCCCGAGTCAAGACCGAGTGTTCCACAAAGCCAAGATCACTGGCGGCGTCCCCAACACGAAGCCGCACATTCGCAAAAAGTTCACGTTGCCCGACTGCCAAGGCTCGTCGAACAAGGTGAAGCCGTACGTGCGGCCCAAGCTCTCTGACGCGCACCGTTACAATGCAAAGTCACTGCCGGTCGATGGAGCAGACTCGGCGTCCGCTTCATCATCTTCGCCACATCGAGGCAGCCGGTCAGCTACTCTCCAGCGCAGCTCACCGTCCAAGCCGAGTGCCTCAGACGCGCTCGCGCACTTCAAGTCGCCAGCCAAGCAGAGCGATGGTATCAAAGACGTTCGCGCCACAGCTGCCTCACCGAGCAAGAGTTCACCAAAGAAGAAGCGTGCCAAGCCAGTGCGCGTACCTGGACTGTCAGCTGACGCGCCGGGTAGCATTGATCGCATGCAAGACGACTTGGACTGTGTACTCGCGTTCGGAGGGCCAACGAGCTTTCTTGAAGCTCAGCGCATCGCAGTAGCAGTTCTTGGCGACGACTTGCTCGAGCACGATCATGGTGAAAGCAATGAAGACAACACGCTGGACGAACGAGCACGCGCACGAAAAGAGTTGATGGCGCCGGTTCGAGGCGTAGCGCCACAAGACACGCACGCACGGCCGCGCTCTTGTCCCGAGGCACGACCGCGACCGAGCGACAGCAACGACGACTTTACTGCACCAGCTGCCAACAGAGACCTCCCGCACTCGCGCTCGACTGCAGCCATCTCACATGCCAGTCAGCATCCATGCCGCTTGACATCTACAGCTAGAAACAACAACACACCAACTCATGCGAGTGGAAGCGATGTCGAGCTGGAACCGGTGAACGAGACAGCAAAGACCGCTGACGCAGATGACGATGACCAAGACGAACAGTGGGAGACGTACGATGAAGAGATCGAAGACGCCATCTCGACGGAAGTGACTAGCGGCATCCACGCAACTCACATCGACACTGATCCAGCATCTGCAGATGACGAAATGCTGTCGGGATCGAGTGAGTTCCTCTCCAGATCAGCTGAATCCGAGCGCGACAGCTCTCGCAGCGCAGATATCGAGTGTGATCTGCACGTGCAAGAGGTCGAGACTGATGATCACGTCGCTGATTCAACACCAGCAGCAGTAAGCAACGTCAGCAACGACGAGCCGCCTCCCACAGACACCGGCGCGTTCATTGATACAAGTGCTGCGAGTGCGCCAGCCTCGCCTGATGCGACTGCGGCTGCGACTTCCATGAGCGACAACGAAGACGCTGAAGCAGATCTGAACGAGCGAGAGGAGATGGAGGTAGCCGAAGTACTATTTGACCTCGTGGACGAGATCGCAGCGGATCACCTGTCAAGCACGCCTCGTCGCAGCGTCGCTGCCATCGCTTCGTTCGACCTCTCAAGCTCGCCTGGCAAGCTCGCAGCAACAGCTAATGACGCGTTGCTGACTGCGAGCACGCACATCCAGTCGGCGTTCCGTGGTCACCAAGCCCGACGCACGTTTCGACTGGCGCTGTACCAAGAAGCGCTGCAATGCGGCGTGCTTGGGGCAATGCCTGGAACCACTCAAGGCAAGTCGGGCTGGTACCAGGACCCGAAGGGCTTGATGGCGTACTACTTTTTGATCACCGCGGACTCGGGCGAGTGGAAGCAGAAGCTCGTGGTGCGCTGCGGTCGCCTCATCCTCACGCCGTACGAGATGCACGAAGAGATCCTGAGCAAAGTCTTTATCTCGCCGTAAAGATGGCGATAAAGAGAGACCGCGAGTAGCAAGACAAGCTAGAACAAAGAGTCAAACAGTAGTGTGTTGCTGCTAGCTCCTGAACCTCGAGAGAGAGAGAGAGAGAGAGCTGAGAGGAACGAGACTAGAGGAACAAGACGAGGACTCGAGGTTGTAGTGAATCGGGCTCAATTGGGTACAACTGAAAATGAAAAACTACATAAACAGTCGTAAAATTTGTGAATATTGCAAATAACGGTCGCGCCATTTTTGGCGGGAAGTCCCTCAGAAATCGCACTATCAAAACCTAACAGCGAGGTGCGGTTGTCGCTTCAGTCATTTTACGTGGTTCGCAGCAGCAGCAACGCGAGCAGCGCATCCGACAGACGCTCGCCGCTTTGACGACTGACTGCAAAGACCCCGAGCTTCGCGACGACACGAACGAGCAGCATGGGAAACACGGAGCCTGCCATCGCGGAGCGCACGGACGCGGGCGCAGCGACTGCCGCAGTGTCGGAGGCGGCGACGAACGCTGCGTTCCAGGAGAAGCTCATCAACGAGGAGTACAAGATCTGGAAGAAGAACACGCCGTTCCTGTACGACCTCGTGATGACCCACGCGCTCGAGTGGCCGTCGCTCTCGGTGCAGTGGCTCCCGAGCTGCCACACGTCAGCTGGTGACGACTACTCGGTGCACAAGCTCCTGCTCGGCACGCACACGTCGGGCTCGGAGCAGAACCACCTCATGATCGCAGAAGTGCGCTTGCCGCTCGAAGACACCGAGATCGACACGCGCAAGTTTGACGACGAGACGCAAGGTATCCACCATTACCCATGCTTGTTTGCTTTGTTGCTTGTTTGCTTGTCGTGGTAAGCAAAAATGTGCTCACGCAACTTGCGCTTGTTGCAACAACGTGCTTCGATAGAGCTCGGCGGCTTTGGCGGTGTGTCGGGCAAAGTGGACATCAAGATCCGCATCAACCACGACGGCGAAGTGAACCGCGCGCGGTACATGCCGTCGAACGAGTTCATCGTCGCGACCAAGACCATTCACGCCGAGGTGCACGTGTTTGACATCTCGAAGCGGCCGTCGCAGCCAGAGGAGAACGCGGGCTCGGAGCCAGACTTCCGCTTGCTCGGACACACGAAGGAGGGCTACGGTCTGTGCTGGGACCCGCACGAGCCGTTCCACCTCATCAGTGGCTCGGACGACGCAGTGATCTGCGAGTGGGACATTCGCAATGCCGGCAAGACGGTCGAGCCGCTGCACAAGTACTCGGGCCACAGCGACGTGATCGAAGACGTGGCGTGGCACATGCACCACAAGAAGATCTTTGGCTCAGTCGGCGACGACAAGAAGCTCTTGATCTGGGATATGCGCAGTGACAAGTACACGGCGCCTGTGACGCAGGTGTATGCGCACACGGCGGAGGTGAACTGCGTGGCGTTCAGTCCGTTCAGCGAGTACTTGCTCGCAACGGGCTCGGCCGACAAGATGGTGAACCTCTGGGACATGCGCAACATGAAGGCGAAACTCCACTCGTTCGAGGGCCACAACGACGAAGTGTACCAGATCCAGTGGTCGCCACACAACGAGTCGATCCTCGGGTCGTGCTCGCAGGACCGGCGCCTGCACATCTGGGACTTGAGCAAGATCGGCGACGAGCAGACACCCGAGGACGCCGAGGACGGTCCGCCGGAGCTGCTCTTCATCCACGGCGGCCACACGTCTAAGATCTCGGACTTCTCGTGGAACCCGAACGACCCGTGGGTCGTCGCGTCCGTGGCGGAGGACAACGTGCTCCAGATCTGGCAGATGGCCGAGAATATTTACAACGAGGACGGCGAAGGCGAGGGCGAGCAGGACGACGAAGTGGCAGAGGACGACCTCGAGTAAAAGTGCAGATGTGCAGGAGATGAGCGTAGGAGACAGCACAGGTCGTAGAGCGAGCGAGCGAGCGCGCTTGATGGATCGATCGATCGATTGATGGAGGATAGGAGCTGCGCAGGTGCATGATTGACAAATACAACAACAACAACAACTTGCATACGAGTGACGTACTAGTACAAGCAAACAAGCAAGGCTTGTGTTGCTGCTTGGTGCTGGCAAATCGCCACCTGACTTGCTTGTCAATTTCGTGCGACACGCAAACAAGCAAGTTGCTTCACTCGCAAACAGACCGACAAGCAAGTATGGCAAGCGAGACGCGCGCGTTCGGAGCAGTGTTCGACCTCGACGGCACGCTGCTCGACACCGAGGGCATCAGTGAGCGCGCGATCGACCAGGCAGTCGCAGCGCACGGTGCGCACCACTCGAAGGCGCTGCACAAAGCGATCCTCGGTCGCCCGAGCGCCGAGTGGACGCGCATGGTCATCGACGCACTCGCTCTCCATGACGCGATCGCACCGCTCGAGCTCGCGCGCCAGTGGGAGAGCAACATGCACGCCATGATGGCTGAAGTCGAGGTCCTGCCCGGTGCGCTCGAGCTCTTGCGTGAGCTGCGTGCGCGTGGCGTGCCGCTTGCACTCGCGACGTCCTCGAGCTCGGACGCAGTCGCAGTCAAGCGGCAGTTCCACCCCGAGCTCTTTGCTCACTTTGACGTGATCGTGTGCGGCAACGACCCGGACGTCGCGCGTGGCAAGCCCGAGCCCGACATCTTCTTGCTCGCAGCAAAGCGTCTGCATGTTGCGCGACGCAGTGCTGCAGCGAGCGACAGCGACGTCGCCACTGCGCGCTTTGTCGTATTTGAGGACTCGGTGCTCGGTGTCCAGGCAGGCAAAGCAGCTCGGATGCACACAGTCGCGATTCCAGACCCACGCATCTACACAGACGCAGAGGAGCGTGCGGCGCTGTACCGCCACGCCGATGACATCCTCACGTCGCTCGCGCAGTTCCAAATCGCGCAGCACGGGTGGTGAGACTTCGCGACGTTTTCGCATTCGACCACACCACATGCAAGTACGACGACCACAGGAGCTACGTAGCTACCATGAACGAATACACCGACTGATAGAATCTCGTGCTGCTCGTCGACACTGTCGACATCACCGCCATGACACTTGTCGATATGATGTCGACACGGGTTGTCTTCATTCCGAAATAGGAGCTGTCGAGAACAAGACGGAGCACGACCACGCTGCTCGCTGCTGCGCGATGAAGATGAAGACGGCGGCTGGTGTGACGGACCCACACTTGAAAGACGTCTATGCAGCATGGCTCCAAGATCTGCACGACGACAACTCGGCGAAAGTCGTCAAGACCCTCCGACGCGCCAAGCAGCAGCAGCAACAGCGTCAAGACGATCGGAGCAATGGCGCTCGAGTTGGACGGAGTGAGCGAAAGCTCCGCGTGCTCCAGCCAACAGAAGCGAGTGCATCAAAGCACATCTCGCAGCGGCAGGTACAGACCGATCGATCGATCCACCTGGTCGCTCAGGCCACGACTGCATCCAAGTAAGCTGTCTGACAGAGTCGTGATGATACTCCACACAGGAACCGAAGCTTCCAGTGCTCGTTCGACCGAGCGCTGCTACCTCTGCATCAACACAGCACGAAGCGCAGCAACGGCGGCACCAAGCACTCGCAGACGAAGCGAACTGCAGCAGCTATGCGTATCGCGCACCGCTCGCACCGGGTCTTGCGTTCTTTGCGCTACTCGCGACTGCAGCAGTGCAGTCATCATCGTCAGCATCATCGTCAAGCAGCAAGAGCAGCGCATCGGCCGCAAAGCATGAGCTCCAAGCATTCCCGATCCGCATTCCACCGACGCTTCTGCGCATGAGCGACGCCACCGCGCTGCATCGTCAGCAGCAGCAACACTCGACGCTGTTCCGCGTCGCACTGCTGTTTACCCAGTCCGCACATGAGAGCGCTGCAGCACCAGAGGACGCGAACAGCGACCTCGTGCTCCATGTCCACGTGTTTGCAACAGAGCAGCAGTACCGCGACCAGCGCCGCGTGCTCCTGCGGCTGTTTGCCAGCAATTCTCCGGCAGGCGCTCAAGCAGTCATTGCAGTGTCGAAAGTCGCGAGCGACGACGATGAGCGCTGCCGGAGCAAGAGCAACGCGACGAGTCTACTGCGCGGGCTCGACGAGCTCGAGGTCGCGATTGACACGCTCTGGCACGCAGACATCGACGTCGAGGGCGCACGGGCGATTCAGAAGTACGTCCCGTTCAAAGGGTCCGCGAGTGCCAGCACAACGCCACGCGCGTGGATTGCCCGCGCAGTGTACCGCAAGCGCGATCGTGCGTCGTGGGTCTGGGTCCTCACAGACAGCGACAGCGCCGAGGTCACAGACTCGCATCGAGATAGCTGCCAGCTCGTCAAGTGCTCGAGCACTGCGTCGTGGGCCGACCCGCGCATGCTCGCAGCGACGTGCAGCCAAAGCTTCGAGGCGCTGCTGCAGCTCTCGCTCACAGAGCTCGCGCTCGACTTGGTTCAGGACACGAGTGGCGCGTGGTGGCTCCTCCAAGTGAAAGCGTTCCAGCTCCGGCGCCAGTCTCGCCCGAGCTCTGCCTATGGCGCATCGACAGCCTTGACGCCAGTGAACGAAGCCGACCGCGCAACGTCAGCGCCAGATCGCCTCGAGAGCATCGGCGTAGGCGCTGCAGTGCCACACAAGAAATGGCGCTGTGCTGGTCGCTTCTGCAGCGAGCAGGCTAGTGACGCCAACGGCAGCGCACACGAGAGCCTCTTGATGCTCCACACTGACGCTTCGACATTGACACCGAGCGGGTACTTGACGAAGAAGGTGCTCCTGACGTGTGAGTTCTACGATGCGTACATGACACGCAAAGACATGAGCGTCACGAGCGGCTTTGCAGACGTCCGCGCAGCTATGGCGTTCCACCTGCAGCACGACATCTCCAAGCGCGATCGCAACCAGCTGTACGAGTCCCAGCCTCTCTGTAGCGCGTGTGTGCGCAAGTACCACTTTCTCCACGAGCAGTGGCTCCGAGCGACTGGAGCAGCACCAGCAGCGCCGCTCGAAGCTCGGCGCACTGCCAAGCGAAGTGCTGCGGTGCGCACGAATGACGAGCAGCCGACAGAGCATCCGCGACGACTGCTACCAGCACTTGCGAGTGCTTCATCCTTGCCATCGCTGGTAGCGGAGTCATCACTGGCGACGCAGTCGTCGTGCTCTGCACCCAGCGTCCTGCGGCGCCATGGCTTCAGCGGATCGCCAGGTACTCTTCCCAGTTCAGCGACGGCTAGTCCTCCACTACAGTGCCAGCCAGCGTACGTGAGCGAGATGGAGCGCATCGAAGCCATGCTCGCGACACACGACGCTACGTTCGCATCCAGAGACAACGCAAGCAACCAGGCACAAGAAGAGCCAGGCAACGGTGGTGGTGATACAAGCACCACGGACTTTGCGTCGCGTCACTTCTCGCGCTTCTTGGAGCAGCAAAGTCATACCGACAGTGTCGACGAGATGTGGAAGAGCGTGACGCTCACGCCAATCGCTTCTGCGGCAGCTCCTGCAGCTGCAAAGCCTCCGACGTACGCGTACAACACGTACTCGACAGCGAGCGAGCTCTCAAAGCAGCTCGCTGAGCTCGACACCGACGCATTGACTGAGAACAATCACCGGCAAGTGCTGCCACTCCAGTCACGACGAAGTCTCGCTTCGGTCGCAAGTAGCAGCAACAGCACCAACGTCTCGCAGACTCGAACTCCAGCGAACGAAGTGCACACGATCGCGATCGATCGCTGCCGACAAGTGTTTTACGACGAAGCGTATCGCGAACGTGTCGTGCGAGACGCGAAAGCACAGCTCTTTGAGCACGAACGCGCGCTCCGGATCGTCGTGCTGCCGGCAACACACACACAGCCTGAAGTGAGCAGCAGTGCCGTCGACAGCGACACAAGCAAAAGTGCACACGACGAGCAAGACGGCGCGCTCGCAGAGATGGTCCTCCGCAGTCTCTACCTCGACTTGAGTCAGTCGGCGCCGATGCAGTTTGCGCCGCTCTTTCAAGGTCGCCCGTGCATCGCGCGTGAAGCGAGTGGATGCACAACACTGACGCTCTCAGCGCAGTGGTGACGCGTCTTGGTTCACACGAGCGATGCGTTGTTGTTCGTCGTCGTAGCCAGCGCTCTAGTGGTTGTACTAGTACATCCGTGCGTCGCAAGTCATCTAGCTCTCTCAGTCTCGACAAATCGAACGAGGTCGAGAGCTCAACACTTGCAGAAATAGCGAGTCTTCGCTCACCCTCGACCTAGATCAACAGCGACGAACGACACTCAACGCAAGAGCTCCTTCTGTTGGCACCACGCGGTGGTGTGTTGGAGTCGTGGTGAACTAGGTCTTGACAAACCCTAGATGCCAGGCCCTACACCCTAGAAATGCGAGCGACCTTTGGTGGACTCGACGACTAGCGTCAAGCGCCACGAACTCCTACCGATCACGTCTGTGTGTGTGCGCGCGCGTGTGCTCGCACTTAGCAGCTCGCAACAACAGAAGACGTCACACGCGCTCGCATATCGTCAAGTCTGCGCACGAGCAACGATGTCTGGCACAAAGAAGACGAAAGCACCAGCCGCTGCAGCCAAGTCGGCGCCAGAGCGCAGCAGCATCGACGATGAAGACATGGTGCTCGAGCTCTCGCGGTTCGCATTCGTCGCTGCGTGGTGGAGCATGATGCTCGTGCACGCGAGCATCGCAGCGTTCCTCTTTGCAAACAACCTCTTGTACGCGTACATGGGCGACATGAGCCTCATTTACTACAACAAGCTCCTGGACTCGGACCTCGCTGCGCAGCTTGCGCGCGTTGGGTGGGTCTTTAGCGTTGTCGGCGGCGTGCACTGCGCTGAGATGCTCAAGATGGTGCTCTTCTCGCTCCATGCGCGCGAGCTCTCGTTCCGCTTCCAGTCGCGCAAGCAGAAGATCGTGCCGGTGCTACCTGGCTCTGTGATCGCCGTGCGCGCTGCAGCAGGTTCCGAGACTACTTCATCTGGTCCTGCCGCGCACACTGATGCGCCCGTGCCAGCGCCAGCGCCAGAGTCCAAGCCGAGTAGGCTGCTCATCGTCCTTGTGCCATTCTCGATGCTGCTTCGCGCGGCGATCGCAGTCGCACGCAAGCTCGCTGCTCTGGTCCCGCAGCGCGTCAAAGTCGCAGCACGCAAGACGCTTCGCGGGCTACAGCGCGTGCGCAAGGCGCTGTACGACCGCCAACATGGCTACATGAGCGTCCAGAGCAAGTACTTCAACTACCTCTTCCTCATCCGCGAGACGATCGAGATCGCGTCGCAGTCGTACCAGATGTACAACTCGGCCACGCTCTTGGCGCGTCCGTGGGTCAATGCGTTCTTCCTCTCGCTCGTCGTGATCAACTGCTGGTCCACGCCGATCTTGCAGCACGTCCTTGCACACTCGACTGGTCTCGAGCGCGTCATGTGCTTGATCCTCGACGGTCTCCTCGACGCCGGGAGCGCGATCGTCATTCCGCTCATTGTGTTCATCCCGTACGCGCAGGCGTTCGACGTTGCGTCGCTGTCTTTCCCGTCCGACGCGCTCTACGACCCGCAGTGGTTTGTCAACATGGTGCGCGAGAACCGCATGCTCTTTGCCATGTCCAAGCGCGACCTCTTCTCCAAAATCGTGCCGCACCACAGTCTCTACTCGTGCATGAAGAACATCAAGAAGTTCATCGTGCGCGCTCCGACTGCCTCGCAGCGCTACAGTCCGTCGACCCCAGGCTCAGCAGCAAGTGACGACGCCACGAGTGCGACAGCGAGTGGCACTACTGCAACAGCAACAGCGTCCGTGAAGAAGCCGCGCAAGAAGCCAAAGAAGCCGATCGAGTACCCTGGCAAAGGCAAGCGTCTCGTGCACGTCGTGTTCACGCTCTGGGGCATCGCTGTGCTCGTGATCTACTTGCACGCGCGCCAAGTGTCGGTCAACACGGACGTGTCGGCGTGCAAGCTCAAGCTCCGGCCGTGGTTCGCAACTACGTTCTCGTGCGCGTCGTACACGTTCGACTGCTATGAGCAAGGTCAAGTGGACTCGCTCACGTCGAGCGACCTCGCGATCTTGCACACCGACTACCTCGCTGCGCTTGTGATCGCCAACTGCCCTGCGCTCACGATGCCACGTGAGCTGCAGCGGTTCCCAAACTTGCTCAAGTTCCTCATCTACAACTCGAGCATCGCTGCGTGGGACGCGAGTGCGTCGATCAACGCGCTCAACCACACTGCACTTGTCTCGATCTGCCTCGTTCGCGTGAACATGTCGACGTTCCCGCTCGGACTCCAGGACTCGCTACCGACGCCGCTGCAGGACATCCAAGTCTCGACGTCGAACATCACGGCGCTGCCAGCTGCACTCGTTGGCAAGTGGCAGCCCGTGACGATCATCTACTTTGAGCACTGCGACTTTGCCGAGTTCCCGAGCGTGCTCGTCCAACTGCGCTGCGACTACCTCTCGCTCACTGGCGCCAAGTTTGCAGCGCTACCAGCGACTACGTCGAGCGCCAAGTTCCCTTGGATCGACGTTGTGCTCTCGAACAACGCCAAGCTCGCGGCGTTGCCAATGAGCGGCTTCAAAGCAGGTCTCCAGACGCTCTCGATCGAGAACACGGACGTGACAGAGCTCCCGGCCTGGATCAACTCAACTGCAAACATTGGACCGCAAGGACTTGCGATCTACGCGTACAACACGCCGTACTGCAGCAACAAGCTCGCACCGGCAGCTTCGTCGACAAGCGGGAGTGGCGGCTCTGGCGTAACTCCGGTGCCAGGCACATCAGGTGGCGTGGTCGGGACTAGCGGGAGTGCCGCTGTCTCAACGTCTGCGCCAACGACGGCAACATCTTCGTCAACGATAACGCTGACGACAAGCGGCAGTAGCACTGGCGCTACAGCGACGCCAACGACAAGCGGCAGCAGCTCTGGCAGCTCACCTGGGTCGACGACGCCAACGACAAGCGACAGCGGCCCTGGTGGCATGAGCGGTGGCACCGTGACTGTGCACTGCGAGACGCGCGATCCGAGCGGCGAGTCGCGCTACCCGCTCGCCCTCACGACCGCCGCGTTCCAGCCGCAGTAGCACCGTGGCGGTCAGTGCTTCAAGCAGCGCGCGCTCTGAGGTCCACGCATTCATTCAATCGAACGCGATTGATGGAGGTTGTCACGCGGCAGGTCCGCTGTCGTGAGAGTTGCTGTCGTCTACAGTTGCAAACGAGCGCGGCGCCGGACCTTGCGAGCAGCTCCAGGCGCTCACACACACACGCACAGTTCACGAGAAAACCGAACGACGCGGTCCAATGCGCGGCACTGTTGTCGCGGTCGTCTGCGATCCGGAGCTCTCGCGCGCGCTGCGCCATTGGCTCGGTCGTGCGTGACACCTCGGTCGCGTCCTGTCAGCACATCGATCGAGGATCGATTCGCATTTGACGTTTGACGCTTGACAAGCGTCTGAGAACTGATGAGCATGCACGCGCGCTCGGTTTGCTGCGCGCTCGCGTGTTCGCACGGGCGCTCGACGCGGACTGTCGACGGACAGACCGGCGTCTCAGTCAAAGCAAAGCAAAGCCACGCATTCGTATGCGACTCTCGCTCGCTCGTCGTCGTTGTTGTTGTTGTTGTTGTTGTTGGCATCCAGCAACAACAGTGCTCGCTGTCTCGGATGCTCGTGTTGCCTGTTGTTTGCTTGCTTGCTCTCGTCGTCATGGCGAGCGCGCGATCAAGACGATCGGGATTGAGACGCTCGGCGTCCACAGCCACCACGGTGCGTGCCATCAGCGCTCACACAAGCATGCGAACGAACGAGTCGTGAGTGCGAGCGCGTGTGTGTGATCTCATCAAAAGGATCGATCAGATCGATCAGTGGACTCGATCAGTGCGCGCGCGCCGAACCGGATGCCGCGCGCGATCCGCTAAACAGTCCGATGCAACACAAGCTCTTTGATGGAGTGAGTGCCCAGGCCGCGACGACAAGAGCGTTTTGCAACACGCAAGCTCGGCACGCACGCATGGACGAAAGCAAGGACGAAAGCAAGGACGAAAGCAAGGACGAAAGCAAGCGTGTGTGCGCGCATGCTGTCATGAAGCCAGCACGAGCAGATTTGCGACCTGCGCATGGCGACGACGATCGACTGACCGACGGATCGCTCTTCGTCGTGTGTGCGCGCGCAATGTCGTCGCTGTAGTTGTTGTGCGCTCGGCGATCTCGGCAAGCGAGCGAGCGAACGTGTGGCGACTTGCGCAAGTCGATGTGCTGATTGACTGCGTCCCCGACTGTGTCCGTCATGCGAGGAATTTCCATAATTCAGTACGTATGTACTGAGTTTGCCCCCAGAGGTGAAATAAAAGAGGCATTTCAGTACATTGCTCGAGGTAAAAATAAAGTGCGCTTGTGATGAACGAGATGGTGCAAGTGCGAACTTAAAAAACTAAATTTGGACAAATATCAGTCATATTTAAAGAAAACGTATCCGATAAGATACGAGACTGTGCAGCTCGATTGAGGTGGAGCTTGGAAGCGCGCGTGGGTGCATTTCGACCATGATATGTAGCGCTCAAGCTCATTGCTCAATCTACCAAGCCCGCGACATGGCAACAACAAAGAAACCAGCGAACTTCGGAGCCGCAAGATTCTCACTCGACCTGGCGGACATAGCTGCAGCGAGAGAGTGTGGCTTACTTCGACCAGACATCGATGTTGACAGCGACCCAGCGAGCAAGACGCACGGTCATGTCTACGATCGCCAAGACAACATCGGCGTTGACGTCTTCGAAAGCCAGAAAGCCATTCAACGGCGGTGCAAGACTCTTGCGACTAAGTGCGGCTTTCAGCTGTACGTCAAGCACAGTAGCGTCAAGGCAAACAGCTCGGGCAATGCCAAGTACGCCTGTAAGATCGTGAACGGCTTGCAGTTTTACGACGCAACAGCAGAGCCGGGCACTCTCCAGTGCCCCTTCTTCATCAACGTGTTCAGCAAGAACGGGAGCTGGAAGATCACGGCGGCCAACTTCTGTCACAACCACGCAAAGCATATCGGCTCTTCTCGACCACCGTGCGTCGAAGGCTCTGTCCCAGCACCAGCTCGCCCCTTGCGCAACACGACTCAAGACATGGATCAGATCACGTCTCTCGTCGAGCTCAATGTCGTTCCAGCCCACGCCGGATCTGTCTCAACTCTCAAAGGCAAGGACATCACGACATACCTGCGCTCTCAAGGCGTCACGATCAGTGCAAGTGCCGTGTCCAGAATGAAGCAAGCCATCGACGACAAGCTGCATGGCGACCACGCGGAGAGCTACCAAAAGCTGGAGGCGTATCTAGATCTGATGGCGCAGAAGAATCTGGGGTCGATTTGGCGCTTCGACAAGGAGAGCGACGGCATGACGTTCAAGCGAGCCGGATTCTTCCCGAGCGTCGGTATGCACATCGTGGAGATGACCAAGAGGCTTCTCGGGTTCGACGGAGTGCACTTGAAGGGCGAGATGAACCAACGCGGCGTCTTTCTCGTTGCGACGGCGAAGGACTACTGCAACCACATTGTACCAGTCGCTCTCGCTCTCGTCCCAGTCGAGAACTTTGAAAACTGGTGCTGGTTCCTCCAGATGGTCAAAGACGGGCTCGATGGCGCGAACAAGTTCACGATCCTGTCAGACCGGCAGAAAGGACTCCTCAGCGCTGTGTCCAAGGTCTTTCCTGATGCGGGCCACCGATACTGCGTTAGGCACATCATGGACAACATATCGAGAACGAAGACGTCGCTGACGAAGGAAGAGCGAGGGATCATCTGCAGCATGGCTCGAAGCGACTGCGAGAACGACCTCAAGCTCTTCACCAAGCAACTCAGCAGCACAAAGGCTGCAGCATCTGAGTATCTGGCTGGGATCGACATTCATAACTGGGTCAAGTTCGCCTTCCAGAATCTGTACAGCCTCCCGACGTACGGCGAGATCACTTCCAACCTCTCCGAGCAGACGAACAACTGGCTCGGCGATGAGCTTCGAAGCTCGAAGCCACTCGACGCTTTCCACCTCTTTTTCGTCCGGCTCAGCGAGCTTCTCTCCGAACGACGTCAGCTCGCCGGAATGTGGATCCGCAACGCGGGCGAGCACAACTTGGTCCCACCTCTCGCTGCGCGACTCAACGACCTGTCTCTGGCGAGCACCGCGTGCACTTTTACGCCGTGTCTTGAAGGGGCGTACAACGTGCGGCACCTCGGTTGCCCGGCACCAGACGGCCTGACTCATCCTTGGCGACTCGTCTCACTGCCCGAGAAAGAGTGCACCTGCCGAAGCTGGAGAGACGAAGAGTTTCCGTGCGTGCATGCTGTGTGCGCTGCGGCAGCTGAAGGAACACCGCTCGCTCAACTTTACGACTCAAAGCGGCTGTCAAACGACCACTTCCGTGACACGTACACGCATCCATTTCTGCCATGGCCGACAGACGGAGTGCTTGCTCGAGACACGACTCTACGAATTCCGGCGGTGAAAGTTGCCCAGAACGGTAAAGGCAAGCGTGGCTTGAAGCCGGGTCCGAAGCCAAAGCACAAGAGACAGAAAGCAGTTGGTAGCCTTTAGGTTTGACTTACACTTTGTATACTTTATAGATAAACCAATGCTGCATGGGTTTTTGTTGGTGACTCATTACTTACTTAGAACACAATCGACCTCGTTCTAAATTTTAGATCTGAACTGAATTGTGGATGGCTCGTGATGACATCGCTAAAAAAGAGTGATGTGACTGGACTCTGTACACCTGGAGCTGCTTAGATTTCAGATTTCAGAGATTCTAGAATCTCGAACCCTTTTCTAGAAGGAGCATCCGCCATTCGGACTTAGTGTACTGGCGCCCAGTCAACTCACTCGCACACTCTGTCGCGGTCGCATTTAGCAGTTCTATGCGGTGGCAAGAAAGAAGACTGACTTTCAGTAGGAGGTTTGCACCTGGAGGGACTCGAACCCTCGCCACCTGCTCGTGAAAGCAGGGCTCTAACCAATTGAGCTACAGGCACGCTGACATTTGCCGTTGCTGTCGCATATTTGTGCGTGCAATATCAGCAAGTTTTCCCAAAATTCAGGTTTGTACTTAAGCAGGTCGAACCTACTGATTGGTCGAGTGTACTGATTCAGTACATCTTTGATAACGTTGCTGTGGGGGCAAACTCAGTACATACGTACTGATCTATGGAAATTCCTCTCCGTCATGCACCCGCCAGTCGTCTGCGTAGAGACTGCGCGAGTACAAGCGCGTGAGCGAGCACAAGCGTGAATGGATCCACTTTGTCATGACGAAAGCTTTGCGAGCTCAAGACGCTCAAGACGCTTGATCTCCAAGTGAGCTTGATTGCCCAGGGCGACGCGTGAGCAGGTTGGTTGCTCGTCTGTCCGGCTCCGACAAGACTCTCTCGCTCGTTTGGATCCACTTGCAGGTTGCTTGACGATCGCGATCAAGTCGATGCGAGTGCATGTGCATGACTTGCCAGACAGATGCGGACGCGGAGCGTTATCGGCAGCTGCTTGAGCCGAGACTTGAGAGAGAGCATGCGAGATGGCTGTGCTGTTCTCTTCATTTGCTTGGCAAGCGACTTTGATAGAGAGAGCATGAGCATACCAGTTGATCTTGGCTCATCGATGCAAACCTCGAGCGCCGATACTAGTACTCGCGAGCGATTCACAGCGATTTGCACTGAGAGACGCTCTCGCGAACACTCGAGCACTCATCGGGAAGCAAGTTCACCGGGCATTGCCCCGCGCAGCAGCAGCAGCAGCAGCAGCGATACCAAAGCGTGCCACCGGCAATCGACGCCACCTCGGAGATGACGACTTGGTCGCACCACTCGCACTTGCAGCACTCGAAGCAAGGGCAACAAGGCAAACGACAGTCTTGCTTTGAAGCTTTGACACACAGACCACAATGCCAAAACAACAGAGAGTTTGTATAGTGCTGAAAGCCGCGCTTTCAAGACTCAACTCTGGTCAACGAGCGCCTCGGATTGGTCTCCACCACAACACTTGCATTTTGTATGCACGGCAACAAGCGGCTCGTTTTTGAATCCCGCAGTTCCCGCACGTGCTTCGCGCAGAGACGAGTCAAGCCTGTCATCACGCGTCGTCAAAGTGTCAGGCTCTGTGTGTGTGAGTGCTTTCGTTTGTTTGGTAGCTCTGCTGTTGTTGGTGCTTGTTGGTGGTTCATGAGTGAGTGCTTGTTGCCAAGCTATATGTATGTGCGCTGTAGTGTTGCTGCTGCATGTGCTCATGTGACTTGATTCACACGAGCGAGAGCCAATAGTGCGTGTGTGTGTGTGTGAGAGAGAGCACATCGCGGTTTGAAATCGGACAAATGGCCGTACAAATGGCCATTTTGTTTTCAGTGCGCGAATCTGAAGCTGGTACTGTATCTCGTTCACCACACTCGAAATTTGTATACCGCTGTCGGCAATACCAAAACGCGATAGCAAACGCTTGAGCCCACACAAGCACAATAGCACACACGCACACAAGAAGCACAAGAGGCACTCGCTTGTTGTTGCTACACCACACGCCACACACACCACAAGCAGGTCCTGACGCACACAAGCACCTTCACAAGCAAGGCAGGCAAAGCCTGACAAACCCGAGGCTGACGCATTTCGAGGAAAGAAATTGGGAACGATACTCAAGTGGCTTGACTTGCATTGAGTATGTGAAAAGCAAGTGAGTCAAGGTGATGTTAAAGCTGGAGATGCGCCACTTTGTCGGGTCTGAATGCTTTTGTGTGGTTGTGTGGTGTGGCACAAACCCACACATTCCCTTGAAAACAGCACGCTCAGTATTTGCTCTTTGCAAGTCTCGACACACAGTGTGTGCGATAGAAACACGAGTGCGCAATGAAATCGGCCCGCGAAAAACAGAAACCAGCCACGCAGCGAGCCCGGCTCGCGGTTGCTCCATTCAAGCACTTGCTCGTCGAGGCAACAGCAGGAGTGAGAGCCACAGCAACAGGAGCGCGCACACACACATTGGATCTCTCTCGGTAGGCAGCAGCAGGAGCACACGAGCACTCGCACACACACACGCACGCACACACACATGAAGATCATGACCAAGTGGCTGAACCTGTTCAAGTTCAGCTGGCTGCGCAAGTGCAAGGTCTGCCGCGTGCGCGGCACCAAGTGCCTGTGCAAACGGCCGTCGCTCGCGCTCGAACACATCTTCTTCCTCGAGGAGCGCAAGAACAAGTTCGGCGCGCGCAACTTTAGCCACGTGAGCGACACGATGGTCACGTCCAGCACGCTCAACTCGACCAACAACACCGTGCTCATGCGCGGCAGCTCGTTCGGCGACGAGTACGCGTTCGTCGACTACTACTACAACCCGAGCCAGCAGCAACAGCAGAACTCGATCACAGGCGCTAGCAACAACACTGCGCAGCGCGCAAGTCTCACAGGCAGCAACGGTGGACGTGGCTCGCACAGCAGTCGCAGCAGCGGCAGCCGAAGCTCGCTCGACATGAAGCGCAAGGGCAGCAGCGGGACGAAGCGCGCCGCCCCAGCGACGACCACGACAATCGTGCGCAAGAACTCGGGCCGCATGGTACCGACTGGCGCAGCGCGCCGGCGCTTCGAGGAGCTCCCAAACGAGTACACGCTCTACTCGGACCACACGACGTCGTCGATCGCCAAGACCACGTCGACGTCGTTCCACGGCAGCAGTCGACGCCGACCTCTGCGTCTGCAGAATGGCACCAGCACCAGCAGCACAAGCATCACTGCGCGCAAAGAGGACACTGGGTGCTCGTTCAAGTTCTACGGCCGCGGCGGCCACAGCAGCAGCGTCTCGACGTCTGCGAGCACGTTCCGCAGCAGTCGCGGCGCGCTCCAGAGCGGCCGCGGGTTTGGCTCGAAGAACGACTCGCTCGTGCTCAGCTCGAGCGCGACGAGCTCGCTGCGCATGTCGACGACCTCGGACCGCATGAGCGTGGACAACAACTTTGGATCGTACAACCCGCGCGGCATGTACATTGAGCACGGCTACACGTCGAGCATCCAAGAGGACGACGACGACGCGACGGCGCTGCAGCAGCTCAACGGCTGGCTCCAGGCGTCGCCGACGTCGACTGCTGGATCGTTCGCTGCGCCGCGCAACATCCACTGCTTCTAGAGCAGCCGTCGCGCTGATGTCGTTGCGCAACATGCTCTGGGAGCGAACCAGAGGACGACCTCCACCCCGAATAGTGTGACACTAAGTAGCAAGTATTTATCATCGGCCCGCACGAACCAAGTCGAGTCGAGTCGAGGCGTCTAAAGTACGCGATCGACCCCTATGAACACCAACGATGAACATGACCAACTACTATCTCGCTGTTCACGAGCGCCCGTGCATTCATCACCATGTCGGTCGTGGATGTCTTGCTTGGAGCGCTCGCTGGACGCGTGCGCATCGACGCGTGATTCACAGCACTATCCAACGCTCGACAGTCGACCGACACAAAATGTCTTGTGTTCACTATGCTGGCTGGCAAATCACGCACTGGCCACATGACGCCTATGGCCTTTCTAGCAATTTTCCAAAGTTGCTGAGGTCAGGCTCTGAGGGTCTTTATTCGGGCGAGTACGGTACAGCTGACTTCAACGTCGCGAGTCTTTAGCGCCGCTGACACACATCCACATCTGGCCACCACTCGCTCGTTCATGGTTGTCGATCGCTTCGTGGTCCTTGTCGTTCATGTGTCGTGCGTTGTTGTTGTTGTTGTCGTTGATTGTGTGTATGTGTGTGTGTGCGTGTCATAGCTTGGCTTGGCTTGAGATCGCAGTGTCGCGATGAGATGCGAGGCTAGCAGCAATACGCTGGGAGCTTGCCGCTTGCGTCCTCGTACGCGCGGAACGCGACGTAGTCGGTCAGGATCCTAGAGCGAGCGAGCATATCGCCAACAACAACACCAACGCACGGTCACTTGGTGAGGCACATGACTCGAGACTCTGGGCTAATGCCGCCGAGCTCGGCTCTGCAGCTGCGAGAGTACCTCGCGACGGCGTGTCCTGCGCGACAGCGCTGCCAGTCGGCCCACGTGATCCGCAGCGGGCTTGCCGGCGCCACGATATCAAAGACCTGTGTCTGGGACACAGCGCACACGAACCACACACGCACAAGGGTCGTTAGTGTCCGTCCGTCTACATGCCAGCCGCGATCTCAGAAGCATGCGCTCGCGCGCGTGTCATTGCACGATAGCGTTTGTGGTCGAGCCACTTGGAGCGTTGTGATCGCAACCGATGGCGCCTCATGATGGATGCATGGCGGTGGTGGTAGCGGTGGTCGCGAGGACGTACGCGGAGACGTTCGATGGATGCAGCGTGGTGCTCGCTATCGTTGTCAATGTCGTCGCTGTCCTCGTGCGACCGGATCTTCTGCACGAGGTCGCGGAGAAAGTAGTCGAGCGTGAACTTGTCGAGGTAGCCCTGCTTCTGGAAGTCCAAGCAGTTCCAGAGGAACTAGCTCTCACACATGCACGTGCAGTACGAGTCACTATCATGCGCATGCACATGCACGTCTAGTTCTCAAGCAACAGCAGCAGTGCTCACCCGGAGCGACGTCCCTGACGTCTTGTCGGCCATCAGCAGCGTAAAGTCGACGAACGCTCGGTAGTCCATCTCGCCGTCCGGCGGGTACGTCGGACACTCGGCAAAGATCTGTGCGATGAACGCCGACGTGAGGTCGTGCGTTGGCTGCTGGTGTAGCGGATTGAACGCCTTCTTCTTCCCGTACTGCTCCATCTCGCGCGCACTCAGCATGCCGTTCTTGTCGGCGTCGAGTTGCGTGTACTGCCGATGGATGTTGCGCACTGCGCTCGGGTGGAACCGGTTGTGCTCGGTGCTGAAGTGCTCGTGCATCACTGGGTCCACGAGCTGGAAGAACTCTTGGAGCGCGGCGCACTCGAGCAGGTCGTCGACAAGGAGCAGTCCATGCCGCTTCTTCGTGTCGTGCGGTAGGAGCAGCGCGCGTGTGCAGATCAGCTCGTAGTACTCGAGGAAGTCGAACTGCATCGTTCCGCACGAGACGATCGATCGATTGGTTCGCCAGCCAGCCAGTCAAACTCATGTCCATTCGAGCACCAGGCTAGCAATACAGGACAGAGTCTCTCACACTCACATCCACGTCCAGGTGCGTCTCGACCGCGCGCACAATCAGCTCGTGGATCACCGCGGTGTACTCGTGCTCTTGCAGCGCTCCACCGTTCGTTGTCGAACGTGCGTGCCCACTGCCAGCCAGCACTGCTGTGTAAGCACGACACTACAGACACACGAGTGGTTCGGCGTTGCAGACGAGAACGCAACACATACACGCACCTCAAGAGCTTTGTGAGTGCGAGCGAGAGCTGGAGCCGAAAGAGATACTCGAGGAGCGCAAAGCCATTCAGTGTGCCGTCGTCGTTGACTGCGAGCTGTACAAGTTGGTCAGACAACGATCGTAGGCTCGGGGTAGCGTGTGCAGCATTCAGTGGACATACGCAGCAGCTCGCACCATGAGGAAGCACTGCGCAGGCAGTAGCTGCTGGACCTTTTCAGCCAACGCTGGACCGAGTCTCGGACTCGAGCGCAGGCGCTCAAAGTCGTCGAACGAGAGCGAGATCGCCACGTGGTCGTCGCGCATGCGGTCGATTGCGACGATGCCCGACGCGGTTGCACCGCTCTGGCGCAAGATGGCTTTCTGGTAGCCCGAGAGACCAGGGTCGTCTGTGCATTGCCAAGAGATGGCAGTAGGAGTCGCAACACCGTCATGAGCTTGACGATCACGAGCACGCGCTGTGGCCCAGAGTGTTCCTTGTATTGGAGCACTGCGCTCGCAAACGTACATGTGTGAGTGCGCACTACATCGAGCAGCCGACTCCATTCATCTGGCGTCAGCACCAGCGCGTCGAGTCTCGCGTCAACGCGTTGGTGCACGATCGCGTCGCTCAGCTGTGCAACACTGCTCCGAGTCGCGGCGCAATCGTGCGGCTTCAGTGAGAGTTGGGAGCAAACAACGAGCAGCGCAAGAGTCAACCAACGACGACTACTGTGCATGCAACAGCGAGCTGCGATCAACGTGCATCTGCATCGCTACAACCACATGCACGTCAGTGTGTGTGCCTGCGCGTACAGAGTAGAAGAAGCGCGGGATGCTCGCAAAGCTGTCGCGGTGGCGCTGCTGCTCTGCCGTGTCGACGCACAGCTCCATTGCGCGGCTGTTGTCGGCTTAGTGTCTAGTGCGGCGAAGCGGCGCCAGAGACCTCTAACCAGTCTCGTCAATGCAAGTCTCGTCCTCTCGAGACTCTTTCGCTCTCTTTGCCAGACAGACTTGTTCGCGTACTGAAGGCACCGAGTCGACTAGGACAGCAACCTGAGCGTACGACTTTTAGCCATGAGCTGACCACGCGTCACCGGATCGCCGCTACGCGCTTCGTGGCGTGGAGCACGGCCATCGATCGCTCGAGCGCATCGAGCTGCTCTCGCAGCGCCGGTGCGATGCGGTCGACTGTGTCTTGGCAGCTACAGGACACAGACAGCCATTCCGCCGTGAGTCACATAGACTTTTGCTTCAGACGCTCGCAAGCAGAAGATTGTCAGCATGACCCGTCCAAAGCACACGCACTCATTCACGACGTCATGCGCTTTCTGTAGCGACTGATTGTCTCGACTCATCGTTGCTGCGAGCTGCAGCAGACACCGCCGTGCGTGAGCCAGCAATACATCGTGCGAGTCGTAGCAGCACTGCTCGCAATCACGAGACGCCCACACACCTCTGTGTTGTCAAAGAACTCGAGCACACGGTCGACGCGCTCCGCTGCCTCTGCAGCCGCCTGACCGAGTCCGATGAGCTGCGGTGCTGTGTCTGCTGTTTCAATCGCGATGTCCTGTGATAGCACCGCGTGCGCGCTGCATGATGCACGTCCGAGAGAAGACGAGAGAGCACCGAGACGAATGTAAGCACTTGGTGGCCAGCACCACAGCCGAGCAAGCTGCCCGCTTGGTGCAACAAAACAAGAAATCGCACGCACCGCTCGATCAGCACCACTGCATCGCGCAAGTGCGAGCCCAGCTCTGCGCTTCGCACTTGCGAGCCGCTGTGATCATCTACCGCTGTTGCTGGAGCACTTGCAGAGCCAGTGAGGGCACTCAGCCGCGCTCTTGCTGCCTCGATCCGTTGCTCGAGCCCTCGTGTTTGCTGCACTCGTTGCCACCACGGTCGTCATCAGCACACATCGTCTCTGACCATGTGACGACTTGACTTGTACAGTTTGGCAACGATGCAGCACTCGACGGCAGTCTGTACCTGCTCGAGAAACGCGACGTCGTCTGCAATCTGCTGCTGCGTCACACGTGCGCGACCGCTGCTGCCGTTGCTGTTGTCTGTACCGAGCAGCTGGACGCTCGCTGGGAAGAGCTCGCAACGACTATCGAAGAAGCTCTCCTGCGAGCGTCGTCGCCATGGGATGAGTTGCAGTAGTGATCGGGTCAGTCTTGGTCGAGACCAACGCAGCGTAGTGCAGTCATGGGACGTCACGAACCGCGTGTGCTGCAATGTCCTCAAGCAGTCGATGCGACTCGGCCATGCAAGCATCTTCTCCGCGCTCCTGCAGTACGCGAGCGACACGTCATAGTCAGACACGCAGAGACAGAGACTCTGGCGCGACATTCAAGGAGCGACTCTCGTGCCTCTAGCAGTACTCGCCCATAGACGCACTCTGCAACGAGCAGCAGCTGTGTACACGCTGCCTCGGCTGCTAATGCGCCGTCTACGAGTGCACTTGGGTCGGCCACGCCCTGCACATCGAGCACCAGACGCACACATACGTCGGCAGCAAGCACGTTAGCTCAAGTACTTGGCTTCAACTTCATGCGCTACGTTCGCACCGTCAAGTGCAGCCACTGCAACAGCTCTTGGTGCGATGGCTCGTGCCGCGTCCAGCTCTCGTCGTTGTCGCTTGATAGGCGAAGCGCTGGCGAACGGTACACTGCAAAGAGCCACAGCACGAGCGTCTTGCGGAACGCGCTCGACATCACACGCTGCGATTCCTGCTGCTGCGCTACATCTGTATGGGCGTCTCTGATGCGCAAGAACGCCGGGCACCGCAAGCACGCGAGACAGTCCTCGAGCTTGATGAGCATGATGACCGTGACCACGACGAAAATGGAACTCATGAGTAACTCGCTTAACTGTCGAGCTTCAAACAGACGAATTTCCAGACTGGCGTTTGACATGCACTGTAGATTTTGCTGTGATTGAGTCGAAATGTAGTGACTGAGTTGTATCTATATTCAAACAGGGGTATTCTTTTGTACAAAGTTACTTAACCGGAAACAATTGGGACACTCCCATCGACCCAAATGCTCATCAAGGTCCAAAACGACACAAAAACTGTATATTTGACCTGTCGGGTTGTTTACCGATATTTTTACACCAGGTACAATTTTGGTTCAAACCATTGGTTCAAACCGCACCGTTAGGAGTGCAAATTATCGAATGTTAGACTGATTTTTTTACCTCGACACAGGTAAAAACAAACACATTATATTCTTGCAAGTTAAAACATTGTATACAAACTAGCCGAGCGCCGCCCGCTGCGCCCGCGGAAAAACAATGCTTGGTTGGAGTCATTTGTTTAATTTGTATCGCTGTTTGGGCCTCACCACCACCGCGCAAAACCTCAGTCATACCACGCAGAGCGCTGCTGCCGACCTAGGCTTCGCTGCGGTGGCAAGCCCCAAGCAGCATGGCACTGCTTCGGTCCGCGCGAGGTGCTGTCGGCTGAAAGCCGGGACAGTTAGGGACAGTTCCGGATATGATTTCAAGTGTCGACAATCAAAAAGTGATTTCATGTCTTGAAATCACCCAACAAAAGGCTAGTCAAAAATCCCTCTTGCCCTAAAAATGCGTCACATTCTGGCTGACCCGCAGATGTACGGACTCATGCAGCCACGGCCTTAGAAAAAGCAAGAGTAGTTAAGTGTTAGATGAACCATTTTGCATGACAAAAATGCGCACTATTTCTTGTGTGTAACAGCTGAGTTTTCATGATTGACAGCGTAAAAGTCATGAAATGCCGTAAACTCCGACTTCTGTACAAGAAACAAACCCTATGTAAAAATACTTGAGGCACGTATGTGTGAGGTGAATGTACTTGGATTTGTATTAATCAGGATTCAAAAAGAAAAAGTATCGCTCCCGGATTGGACAGATAATTGAAATCCTCTGGAACATTTTCGAATTTATGAATAATTACACTGATCATTTTTTGAAGATATAAAATGAAACTGGTTCAGACATTTAAATATATGCATTTGCGAAAGATTGAGTTTGTCAACCCGGTAGCCATACAGGAGTTTATATTTTTATCGACCCCTAGCTAAAACGATTTGCTCATTTTATGAAATTTCGACGTTAAACAGAGTTAGGATCGACAGGCTACACTAAAATGCAAGATCAACAAATCTCCCATATTTGGGTCAATATCTAACCGGGTTTGTTTTGGATAGTTTTCACTCAATGATATATATATTTGGTTTGAACCATTGGCTCAAACCACACCGTTACTTATGATTGATAACGGAGATTCGACTTTGGTAAAAAAACAAATGATACTACGAACGCTGTCATACCTTTTTCTTGCACTTTTACACGCGAGGCAGTCATCGAGCTTGACGAGCATGATGAAATGCGCACTTGTAATTGGACATTCATATCGACCCAAATACCCATCAAGGACAAAAGAGGCACATATCTGTTCATTGTCCTATCGGGTTGAAAACGATACATTTCCCCATTATTTTTGGTTTAACCCATTGGTAGAATGCAAAATATCGAAAATTCAACACTTCTTTCAAGTAAAAATGCACTGCTCAGCCGCTCGAGCACTTGATAGGAGGATATGCGAGAGTTATCGAAGGTGATGTCATTCTCAACACCCATTTGTGTTGGTTTTTGAGCAAATTGCGTGCACGAAAACTCCTCGAACTCAACCTCGTCAAAGCCGCCTCGTATGAAGCGACGCTGTTATACCACAATTATCACACGTGTTGTGGCTTGCTTTGCGACTAGTCTCGCTTCGCAAGTTGTGGTGTGGATCTAGCAAGAGAGCTCCGCGTGGATGTCGACGACGTTAAATACATGTTTTTGTATGGCGAATGTTTTGTATCGAACAAGGTTTGACTTGATTAAAGTATTGATTTTACACGTCCGCATACCTTTTTCCCTGTCAGATCTGGGCGTATTTTTCTTGCATCTGCAAGTATTGACCATTTTGGATGTCTGCATCAATTGAAGTAAACTGTACGCTCTGATTCACCATAGTCGACATATAAAAAAACAAAAGAGCGACCGTCCGCATAATTATTAGGTTGACTGTACTTGTAAATCGCAAACGGCGTGCGTTGATCGACATGTCATTTGAACTTCTAGAAGGGGCTGAAACTGAGTAGAGAGGAATCAAATGTCTAATATTTGCATACGACAGGACACAGAGCGAAGTGGTGAGGTACGCAACGGAATGTACCTTGAGAGAAGAACTCAGTGTCGCTTTGATTGAGCGTCAGGATGAGCACATGGTGAGCCCAACAAATGGCCTGCTAGATGTGATCTTTCAGCTATCGCTTGTGATGTCTATGATTCAGTTTCTCTCAACTCAATCTTTTGCCGAAAGCTCGACACGACCAGGGAGATCGTCACCAAAGTAAGGCCGCGCGCAGTTCATACGCCTTACTCAAGACGAGTCGATTGTGGTCTTCGCTATTCGGGGTCGACTGCAGACTTCTACATACATGTGTTACCATCTAAGATAAGAGATGTTTGCCCAGTATGAAATAATATTGGCGGATCTCGAGCTTGAAATCATCAGCGAATGTAGCGTTTTGTGTACAATACTAGACAAAACGGTACATTCGCTGACTGAATTATCTAAGCATCAACATGCTCCAAGCAGTAATTACAAAGCAAGAACGCGAGAATTGAATGAACGGACAACTGATGATGATGTTCATCCAAATCCAAATCCTTGGCGGAATTTAACCCACCAAGACCCGATGTTGTATCCGACAACATGCTGGAAAATCACACATGTTTTACCTACAATATGTTTTAATAGTAATGGCTCGGAAAAAAGTTTTCGATACTAAAATCAAGATATACGCCAATTTACACGAAAACGGTCATGTCAAGGTTTTCCTCCAAATGCACAGGGTTAGGTGGCCAAACGGACACATAAAGGCATCGTGGGATGCAATCAAGTGCTTTGAGAGGTCTGGTCGTTTGAAAAATGGCGCGAACTCGTGGCGGTTTGAATCGCCGACACGCGTCTCCACAATTCACTTGAGAAATCGCCGAGAGAGCACCAGACCATCGGTGCGTGCACGGCGTGCGGTTGCATGCATGCTACATATGTGTATGTATGTGGACTCACGATCTCATGCGCTCATTGCATGCGTGTCTGCGAAGGGAGCTATGTCAAAACGCGTCACTAGAGCAAACAAAAAAGCGCAGCGCATGCTGTGGCAGCGCGACGCTGACGACGAAAGCGCGCCAGTGGTCCAGACGCGACGCCCAATTGGCAAGGACGCGGCATACCTGATTGCGCGTAGTCGCGCGCAAGTGGAGGGGAAGCGAGCTGTGAGTCGTAAGAAAGAGATGAGAGCGCGGACAACAAGCCGCGCGACGACGCCAGCGCCTGCAGCACCGACGTCTGAGCTTGCTGCGACGACGCCAGCTCCGACGACGCCTGCTGCACCAGCACCTGCTTCGACGATGCCAGCTGCGTCTGCCAGCCCTGCAATAGTTCTTGTAGTGCCTCGTGCAGCACGTGCGTCGCCGCGCACGCCGCCAGCGTCAAGCAAGAAACAGCTCGAGCGTGAGGCGGCGGCAACAGCAGCAGCAACCGCGCGCGCCCAAGAAAGACAGCGCACGCGAGTAGCGATCGAGACCGCTGAAAGACAAGGCACGGCAGCTCGGCAAACAGCTGTGATTTACTGAGGCGCGTCGTACAAGCGCTCGGCTCCAAGAAGAGATACGACAGGAAAGACTCGAGCAAATGCAGCAGAGCAGATCGGCACTGGTACCGCAGGCGACGCAAACACCAACTCAACTGAGCGAGTACGTCGCGCTCGGATCAGACGAAGAAGGAGACGGACTCGACGCGGCGACTACAGTCCGGTGACATGGCGCAAACTCAACCGAGACGAGCTCCTGGACCTCGCGCAAGACACTGACAAGCTTCGTCGTATGCGTGTCGACGGATGGGAGACTGGTACGTCGTACATACAACATGTCGATGTTGTATGTACAACGTGTGGTGCTAACATGTCCGATGCTGTTTGTGAAACAGACGAACTTGCCTTTCCAGCAGACTACAACTACCCAGGACTACGGCGTGGCGCTGAAGGACCATCCCATGCAGTCTCTGCGCTAGCCGACTCGCCAAGCGACCTCTTCCTGTACTTCATCCGCAGTCGCTCTGGAAGGAAATCGCGCGCGAGTCGAACCGGTATGGCGCCCAGAACTTGATCCAGAGAGTCGACAGCATCTTCGCGAACAAGGACGACGCAGACACGCGGACGAAGGGCGAGATCATGATGCAAGAAGCCCAGAAGAAGGACGTCAAGCCGCACGAATTGGTTGTGTGCATCGGCTTGCTCGTGGCGCGCATGCTAGCGCCGCAGACGCGCTGCTTTCACGACCATTGGACAACCACCCAGACGGGAGCCGTGCCGGCAGCCACGTTCGGCCGCTTCATGAGCAGGAACCGGTTTGCAGACATCATGCGCAACCATCGCTTCACGAACAACCCGGACCCGCGAGGAGACAATGATCGCGCGTGGAAGATCCGGTCGGTGGCGAACACACTCCAGCGCACGTTCAAGTCGGGCTACACGAACCCAGGCGTACTCTCGTTCGACGAAGTCGTGCTCCCGAGCCGCAGCCGATCCAACTCAACGCGCCAGTACGTCAAAGACAAGCCTCACAAGTGGGGCACGAAACTGTTCCTGACCTGCAGCGCCGAGACGTCGTATTGCCTCCGGTGCGTTGCTTGCATGCATATTTGCATGTGTGTGTACCTGCGTGTATGCATGTTGCGTATCTGCGAGTGTGCATGTAGCTCCGCGGTCCCTTTGGGGACCGCGGAGCTCAACCTATTTTTGGACAAGTTCGACATGTTGTATATCTAACATGCAGTTTCGGCCAATGTCGTATGTACTGCATTCCAGACTTGAAGTGTACTGCGACAATGCTGAGCACGCGGCAAGCTCAGTCGACACAAACTGCGGGCCGTCGGCGGTCGTCCAGTACCTTAAAGAGGTGCTGCCGGCTCGAGTCGGCGGGGTGTTCCACGCCGTGTCACTGACAGATTTTACACCTCGGTCCAGCTGGCGCTCGAGTTGCTGCGCCAGAACGTGTACCTCATCGGAATCATCCAGTCGAATCGCCAAGGCTACGCAGACGCGATTGCAGAGAAGAACCGCCTGCGGCCAGCGTCTATCGAGCGAGGCACATCCCGCTTCGCATTGTCCAAGTGCTGTCCACGAATGACCGCGTGCGTGTGGTGGGACAACCGTCCTCTCCAGCTTCTGGCGACCGGCGGCAGCCGAGAGATCGTGTCCTGTGGTACGCCTTTGCGTTTGCGAAGTCGCGCATGTTGTATCTGCGTACATGCGTACTGATGTGATGTTATATGTATGCCTTGTCTACACAGAACGACGCTTGCCGGGCGGGGCGAAAGTCACAGTGCCTTGCCCAGCGCTCGTGCATGACTACCAGCGCTGGATGGGGGGAGTCGGCGTTCACAACCAGCTTCGGCTGCAACGGTACTCCCTCCAGCAGGCGATGACGGTCAAGGAATACAACCGCAGCTTGTTCCTTGGGCTGGTCGATGTGGCGATCGTCAACGCGTTCCTGGTCCATCGCGAGGTGAAGAAGCGAGCCGGCGAGAAGCCCATGGACCACGCAAAGTTCCTCATGCAGCTGCAAGTGCAGCCTTTGGCAAGCAGTGCGAACGACTTCACTCCAGCGGTACGTCGTACATACAACATATGCGCTCGCTCGCATGTTGTCAAACTAACTTGTGTGCTTGTTCGTGCATTGCCACAGCATACGAACCTCGCAACGCAAATGCGACCTGTTGGACGGGATCACGCGCTCGAGGAATGTCCCGACTATCAGCAGATCGGGGACTTCAAGCGCCGTCGTCCGCGTCAATGCAAGGTCTGCTCTCTGCTCAAGACCACGAAGGGCGAGCGGATGGGAACAAAGTACTTCTGCCCAGCGTGCAGCAACGACACAGTGAGGTTAGTAGTGCTTGCTTGTGTGGCGACTTGGTGAGCGGTGGTGCGATTGACTGACGCTTGTGTGTCTGCTACAGAGTCTACTTGTGCAACCGCGCTCGGCTGCGCAACAACAGCAACGTACTAACGTGCCACCAGATCTGACATAACGTTTGGGGGAACGGCACAAACCTGCCGCCGCCCATCGTCGGGCACGGGATGCAGATGTGGCGCCCTGGTGGAGCGCTCGGCAAGCGCAAGCGCGGCTCTATTGCTGCTCGAGGCGCCGACGACAGCGAGCGCGACGCGGCGAGTGAGAGCGATGTCGGCGGCGAGAATGAGCGCGAGGCAGTGAGCGAGAGCAACGACGGCAGGACTGGTGGCGACAGCGAGCTCGAGACGACGGCAGAGCGTGCCGAGGACGCCGGCGATGCAGACACGAGCGCTGTGCGACCACGCGCACGAGGCAAGCGCGCTGCAGCGGTCCACTGGAGCGACAGCGACGACGAGAGCGATCGCGGCGCGGCAAGCTCGGCTCCGAGCGAGTGGGAGGGCGCAGATGCCGCGTCGATCGACGGGCGCGATGCCAACGAGTCGGACGACTTTGACGATGAGTGAGCCTATTTGGATGATGTGTGTGTGCGTCTGTCGTAGCTACATATGCTATCTCAATACATTTCACCTCTCTTTTGGCACACTTCGTCTGGTTTCTCTTGATTACACAATGGTTGCGCGCGCTCAAAGTGGGACTCTCGAAAAAAAGGCCATTTCAAACATGCGATAGATACAACATCGGCAAAGGAAATATGGTCAAATAAGACATGCAACCACTTGCACATTGTATCGGCAAGTCCATGTCCACCAAGTGACACTGTTTGCATGTCGCGTTTTCCAAGCGCAGGCGTCGCACTTATCGTTAGCTATTCAAAAACCTAGTATAGATTCTAATTTCACATGTTGTACGTACAACATGTGAGATTTTCGATAAACGTACTTATGTGAATCCGGGCGGTGGTGGGTTAATTTACACAAAATAATTTCGGCTTGACAATCGCTAAGGTTCGTAAATATTTGGGAACCAAATTGTACTGCTGTGGGTACAACCTTGCTTACCGCACTATCGGAAAGTCGCGTTGTAGACGAAATGGCGGTCGAAGTTGGTCATCGAAGTGCCGGCGACAGCGGGCACGGCAGCTGCACGCCTGCATCACGCAAGCGCGACATGGTGGTGCAGTCGACCGCAGAGACGCCTTTGCTCGCTCCTTCAACGCAGAGCAAGAAGACACTCGGCGGATGCCAGACGCAAATTGGTGACAATGCAGACACCACTCATGAAGTGAGCAATGGAACGCCACCGCTCAAGCGCTTGCTGCATCCCGACTCACCGACGACGCCGCTCTGGCGCAAGTTCATGTTCCAGTTCTTTGACGACACGCTCGCGTCGCCGGCCGGCATTCAGCCGAGCGACATTTGGGAGCTCGAGCACGAGTACACGAGCAAAGTTGTGACAGACAAGCTCCGCGCGCTGTACTCGCGCAACCGCACTGCTGCACAAACGAGCGCACGCAATGGCTGGAGCCTCGCCTACGCGATCGCGTGCATGGAGTGGCAGAGTCTCGTCACGAGCGGACTGCTCTCTGTCGTGAGCGTCGTCGTGCATGCCGCCAAACCATGGACGCTCTTCTCGCTCCTGAACGTCGTGATGGCCGAGCACGCGTCATCGCTCGTGAGCGTGCCAGTCTACGCACACTTGCTCGTACTGTACGTGCTCCACGTACTCGCACATGGGTTCACGAGCCTCGCAGCGTGTCAGAGCCTTCGGATCGAGATGCGCGTCGTGAGTGCGCTCCGCGCGCTCACCTTTGAGACTGCGATCCGCGAGCCGGCGCAGCAGCGGCTCGAGGACAAGAAGCGCATCGCCGACATCACGACAATGTACGAAAACGACACAGTCGCGATCGCTGCGACTGTCAGTCGTATCCACTCGGGCTGGATGCGACCGACGCTCCTCGCGCTCGAGGTCTACCTCCTAGTGCTCGTGTTCGACGCCAAGGCGATGCTGATCCTCGCGATCATGGCGCTCCTGCTGCTCGTGCGGTTCGTTTGCCAGATCTTCACGAGCTACTTACGCAACACTTGGCGCGACGCGACTGCGACGCGCTTCAACCTCGTGCACGAGTGCTTCAAAGGCATCTTGATGGTCAAGCTCAACGCGTGGGAGGCAAAGTTCCGCGCAAAGCTCGCACACGCGCGGAAGTGCGAGGACTCGCCGCGGCGCGTCTATAGCTGTGCGCTCGCAGTGAGCAATGCGCTCGGGAGCAACAGCACGCAGATCTTCTCTGCCGTGTTCTTCGCTGCTGCAGCGAGCGAGACGAGCTCGTTCTCGCCTGCGCAAGTGTTCACGTTGCTGATCCTTGTCGACCGGATCCGGTTTCGCATGGAGAGCTTCATTGCGTTTGTTGTCCGTACGCTGCACGGCGTCGCTGCGATGCACAAGATGGACGAGTACCTCCACAAGCCCACGACCGCGACAGCGCACAGTCGCACTAGACGAGTGAGCAGCGCAAGTGCAGCTATGACAGAGGACCACGTCGTTGTGATCGAGCGCGCGTGCTTCACGGAAGGCAGCGGCGCCGACGCAAGCTTGCTCCACACGAACGTGAACATCAAGATCCGCCACGGGCAGCTCGTGCTGATCCGCGGCGACGTTGGCACTGGCAAGTCGACGCTCCTACGCGCGATGCTCCTCGATGCCCAGCCACTCTACGGCACCGTAGCGGTCGATCGCACCAGCCGCGTCGCGTACTGTGCGCAGGAGCCGTGGCTCCAGACCCTGAGCATTCGTGACAACATCGTCTTTGGCGCGCCGTTCGACGACGCCAAGTACCAGTGCGTGCTCGACGCCTGCTGTCTCCTCGACGACTTGAAGTTCCTACCGCACGGCGACGCCACGCGCGTAGGACCGAAAGGCGTGAACCTCTCTGGCGGCCAGAAGAGTCGCATCGCACTTGCTCGTGCGTGCTACGCAGACGCAGACCTGTACGTCCTCGACTGTCCGCTCGCGAGCGTCGACGCGATCGTTCAGAGCGACGTGTTCCGCAAGTGCATCGTCGACCTCTTGCGGTTCAAGACCGTCGTGTTCGTGAGCCACAACCCAGAAGTCGCGACGTCAGAGTTCATCGATCAAGTCGTGACGGCCACTGATAACACGTGCGTCGACGTCGTGGACTGCGGCTCCTCACACGGCAGTCGTCGCGTGTGTGCGTTCGAGCGAGCAGCGCCTTGGAAGAAGTGTTTGCGCGCGTCTGAGCGCTCACGCACCTCGAGCCACCGCAGTCTGAACCTGTGGACATGTGACGCAAAGGCTCCAGCAAGCGCACACAAGCCAGCGCCTGCAGTCGGTCCTGAGAAGGACATGCGCTCGATCGAGCGCGAGCTTGTGACTGTGCCCAAGCAAATGCTGCCGTACGTGCTGCAGCGCGAGTTCTGGGGTCCGATGCTGCTCTCGATCGTAGCAGCCGTGCTCTGCGGCGCGGCGCTTGTTGTGAAAGACCTCTGGCTCGTTCGATGGATCTCGACGAGCAGCAGCGACGACGCGCTGAGCAGCGACACGAACGCAGCAGTCTACAGCGGACTCGTTGCGCTTGCGCTCGTCGCCTGCACGGTCGAGCGCATGCTGACGACGCTAGCGTTCTCGCGCGTCGCGAACCGTCTGCTCTGCGCCATGACGCACGCGCTGCTCCAGGCGCCAATGGCGTTCTTCTACGCGACGCAAGTTGGTGACATCCTCAAGCACTTCTTCAACGACATGGACGACTTGGACAGCTACTCCGCGGTGTTTGTGTCCTACGCGTTCCGCTACGCGACGCTCCTGGTCTTTCAAGTCGCAGTCGTGTGGTACTTGATGGGCATCGCCGGCGTCCTCGTCGTGCTCATTGTGGTCTTTGCATTCGCGACGATGTTCCCCGCGACGCAGCTCTACCGAGCGCAAAACCCGTCGTTGAACAGCGACGCGAAGCGTCTCAACTTCATCGCTGAAGTCATGGACGGCGCAGCGAGCATCCGCGCGTTTGGCGAGAGCCACGTCGAGCGCTTTCGCGTCGAGCACGGCCGCGACTCGGACACCACGACGCAGTGCGCGTACTTTGTCAACTGCTTCAACTGGTTCGTCATCATGCGCTTCACGCACGTCTACGGCGTGCTGCTGAGTGTGCTTGCGCTGCGACTGCTCAAGAACGAGTTCTCGCCCATGGAGCTCGGACTGACGCTCCACTACCTCCTCACAGTCGACGAGAACATCATTGGCGTCGCCACAGGACTTGTCAACCTCGTCTGTCTCCTCCCAAGCGCCCATCGCGTGTGCGAGTATTGCGCGATCGAGCCCGAGAGTAGTCTCCAGCTCCACCATACTGCGCTGCAGCCTCCGTGTGCGTGGCCGAGCGCAGGTGCGATTGCGTTTGAGCACGTCACGTTCAGCTACTCGGGCACGCCAGACCGCGACGTAGCGCTCCGAGACCTCTCGTTCTCAGTCACCGGTGGCCAGAAGATCGGCGTGGTCGGTCGCACAGGCTCTGGCAAGAGCTCGCTCGCACTGGCGCTCTTTCGGCTCCACCCGCTCGTGCACGGCCGGATCCTCATCGACGGCGTCGACATTGCGCGCCTCGACCTCCGCGCTCTGCGCAGTCGCCTCTGCATCCTCCCGCAGGCGCCGATGTTTCTACCGCTGCGCCGTGCGGCACTACCTCGACCCGTTCGACGAGTTTCACGACCGAGACCTCTGGCGCGCAGTTCACCAGTGCGGTCTCGAAACGAACGTACATCAACTCGACGCACCGCTCTGGGACGATGGCGAGAACTGGAGCCTCGGAGAGCGCCAGGCACTGTGCTTTGCGCGCGCGCTGCTTCGACCGTCGCGCGTCCTCGTGCTCGACGAGTCGTTCTCGGCGCTCGACCAGACGAACGAGACGAAGCTGTTGGCGCTCCTGCATGACGCGTTTGCGTACTCGACGGTGTTTCTGGTCACGCATCGACTGGACCAAGTGCTCCAGTTCGACAAGATCGTCGTGATCGAGAGCGGCGAGTTGCGCGAGATCGGGTCGGCCGAAGAGCTCGCGAGCGACCCGAGCAGTGCGTTCTACGAGTTCTTAGAGACGACACTGTTGACACTGTGAGCGAGCGTGCATTGATTCGTTTCGTAATACCAGCATTTGTATGTGAGAAAGCGAATCGTTTGAGCACATATCTATACCGGTCATCTGATTAGCGAGTGATTCGCCGCGAGCTACCACGACGATGCATCCACTTTGATGACCATGACAGGCAGTGCATGCGCCACGAGCTCCGATGCGTGATCCTGCTGCTCACGCATTGAGATTCGTGCGCAGACAAGGTACAAGCGACAGATCGCCACTCGACGACTGCAACTATGGCGTTCAAGCTGCTCACAGGTGACTTGATCCGTCTCGTTGAGACGCCGAACGATAAGGTGGATACGCAAGTGCGCGCGCTTGGCGGCGTCGAAGGTATCGCTGCGGCGCTCCACGTCGACCTGCGTCAGGGCCTCGACAACAACGACAAGAACGACTTGCTCAAGCGCGAAGAGGCGTTCGGCAAGAACTACGTCGCGCCGCCGCGGTCCAAGTCGTTCCTCGAGCTCATGTGGGACGCGTTCCAGGACATCACGATGATCGTGCTGACGATCGCCGGTGTGTTCTCGATCATCCTCGCCGTGACTGTCGGCGACCACCCGAAGACTGGCTGGATCGAAGGCGCGTGTATCATCTTTGCCGTGCTCGTTGTGACGATCGTGACGGCGACAAACGACTTCCAGAAAGAGCGCCAGTTCCAGAGCCTGAATGCGATCAAGGAGGACGAGAAGATCAAGGTCATTCGCAACGGCGTGCCGTGCGAAGTTGGCAAGTTCAGCCTCGTGGTCGGCGACATTGTGCGCGTCGACCTGGGTGACATCATCCCGGCTGACGGCATTGTCTTTGACGAGAAGGAGCTCAAGCTCGACGAGAGCGCGATGACCGGCGAGTCGGACTTGCTCACGAAGAACGCCGAGCAGCCGTTCTTGCTCTCGGGCACGAAGGTCATGGAGGGTCTCGGCAAGATGCTCGTTGTGTGCGTCGGCGAGCACTCGCAGGCGGGTATCATCAGTGCCAATGTGCACTGCGAGATGACAGAGTCGACCAAGAAAGAGACGAAGACGAGAGCAAAGACGGCGACGGTATCTGCCATCAAGTGGGGCTCATCGCCAACGAGCTACACGAGTCTAGCGACGCCCAGGCAGAGCTTCGTCTCGTGGATGAACGACCACAGCGACGACAACGACGATGACGACGACGACGAGGCGCAGTCGCCGCTCGAAGGCAAGCTGTACAACCTGACGATCCTCATCGGCAAGCTCGGCACGGTTGTCGCGATCCTCGTGTTTGTGATCATGTGCATCAGCTTCTCGATCGACCACTTCACGGGCGACGGCTACTTGGACGATGAGACGAAGGAGCGCTCGACGTCGTGGGACAACAGCTTTGTGAACGACTACCTCACCTTCTTCATCGTCGCGATCACCGTGTTGGTCGTCGCGATCCCAGAGGGTCTCCCGCTCGCAGTCACGATCGCGCTCGCGTACTCGGTCAAGAAGATGCTCGTGGACAACAACCTCGTGCGCCACCTCGACGCGTGTGAGACCATGGGCAGCGCCACGACGATTTGCTCGGACAAGACGGGCACGCTCACGACGAACCGCATGACGGTCATGCAGATCTGGATCGGCGACAAGGAGTTCTCGTCGGCGACGGAGACGCTCGGTCTCATGTCGGACGCGACGAAGGAAGTGCTATGTGACGGCATCGCCGTGAACTCGACGGCCGAGATCTTGCCGCCAAAGGTCCCGGGCGGTCAGCCAGAGCACACGGGCAACAAGACTGAGTGCGCGCTGCTGCAGTTCATTCGCGACGGCGGCGTCGAGTACCCGGCGATCCGCGCGAACACGACGGTTGGTCACATGCTCACGTTCAGCAGCGCGAAGAAGCGCATGTCTGTGGTTGTGAAGATCTCGGAGACCAAGTGCCGCATCTACACAAAGGGCGCGACGGAGGTCGTGCTTGGTCTGTGCCAGGACGTGCAGCACCTCGACGGCAGCAAGACGGCGCTGAGCGACAACCGCAAGGCGCAGATCGGCCGCGACGTGATCGAGAAGTACGCGTCGCAGGGCTACCGCACGCTGTGCCTGTCGTACCGCGACATTGACGCGCCTGTGACGGAAGTGAACAACTGGGCAGACGAAGACATTGAGAAGAACCTGACGGCGATTGCGATCGTCGGCATTGAAGACCCGGTGCGTCCGGAGGTGCCGAACGCCATTGCGCTCTGCGCGCGCGCGGGCATCACGGTGCGCATGGTCACGGGCGACAACATCACGACGGCGCGCTCTATCGCTGGCAAGTGCGGCATCATCAACTCGAACGACGGGAGCCTCGTGATGGAAGGCGCTGAGTTCCGCCGCCGCGTGCTCGACTCGAACGGCAACATCAACCAGACGGAGTTTGACAAGATCTGGCCGATGCTCCGCGTGCTCGCGCGGTCGTCGCCAACGGACAAGTACACGCTCGTGACGGGTCTCATGCAGTCGACGCTGTCGCCGCACGGTCCGCAGGTTGTCGCAGTCACGGGTGACGGCACAAACGACGCGCCGGCGCTCAAGAAGGCGAACGTCGGCTTTGCGATGGGCATCAGCGGCACGTCAGTGGCGAAGGACGCGTCCGACATCATTCTCATGGACGACAACTTCAACTCGATCGTGAACGCGATCAAGTGGGGCCGCAACGTGTACGACTCGGTCGCCAAGTTCCTGCAGTTCCAGCTCACGGTGAACGTCGTCGCGATCACGCTCGCGTTCGTTGGCGCTGTGTTCCTCGACGAGTTCCCACTCACGAACATGCAGATACTCTGGACGTACTTGGTGATCGCCTCGTTCGCGTCACTCGCGCTTGCGACAGAAGAGCCGACGCCGGCGCTCCTCGAGCGCAAGCCGTACCGGAAGACGCAGCCGCTGATCTCGAAGAAGATGACGAAGCACATCATCGGCCAGTCGATCTACCAGCTTGTGGTGCTCATTGTCATGACGTTCTACGCTCCGGAGATCTTCAACGTGCCGAACGGCATTGCGAAGAACCTCCCGAAGGACCTGAAGGACGAGCCGACGAAGCACATGACGCTGGTCTTCAACACGTTCGTGTGGCTGCAGCTCTTCAACGAGCTCAACGCGCGCAAGATCCACGACGAGATCAACATCTTCACGGGCATCACGACGAACAAGACGTTCGTCTGGGTCGCGACTCTCCAGATCGTCCTGCAAGTCGTGATCGTGCAGTGGGCAGGCAGATGGTTCAGCTGCGAGACACTCGACGTGACTGAGTGGCTCATTTGCATTGCGCTCGGCTCGGTCTCGCTTTCAGTTGGTCTCGTACTCCGGTGCATGCAGCCGCCTCCATCGATCCGATGAATGTAGTCAAGTCCAGTTTTGCTAGAATTGTGGTAGTGATAAAAACAAGGTCGTTGTTCTTGATTTTATCACTATCGAAATAGACTCTTTCATGAGTTGACATACTCAAATCCAGTCAAAACCAGTCGCGTCCAGCGCAACATCCAATTGCCATCGTCCGAGTCAAAAGCGAGGACGCTGTTGCGCGTCACACCAAGCGCTCCGTTCGTTCGCTTGCTCGTTCCCTGCTCGACTCGTTGCGATGGCGCGCGCTGGTGGTGTCCGTACGCTGCTCCAGACGCTCCTATGTGTCTCGGTCGCGCTTCTCGTGCTCCCGCATGCAGCAGCGCGCACGTCGTTCAAGTACCGCTCGTACGCAAAGATGGCCGCGTACCTCGAAGAGCTCGCAGAGCAGTACCCTGAAGTCGTGCGCCTCTCAGTTGCGCAGGAGACGTACAAGCTGCCGTACCCAAAAGAGCTCGTCTGCGGCGAGCACCACGAGCCGTGCAAACACTTTGTCGTGCACTTGACGAACCACTCGACGCTGCCAGATCCAACGCGTCCAGAAGTCTTCATCAGCGGCGCGCTCCACGGCAACGAGCGCGTCGGTCCAACAACGACCGTTGAGCTCATCACACTCATGGCCAAGTACGCGACGCAGTACGCGCGTGGGGAGCGCGGCGACGCGCAGACTGCGCGCACGCGCCAGTGGCTTCACGAGCTCGTGAACACGCGCAGTGTGATCCTCACGCCAATGACGAATGCGTACGGCTACGCACACGACACGCGCGAAGAGCTCGGAGTCGATCCGAACCGGGACTACAACTACATGCGCGCGCCGCACGAGTGCATGACGACAATGACGTCGCGCGTCGTGAACGAGATCTGGCGCGACCACATCTTCCAGCTCGCGATCACGTTCCACGGCGGCATGCGTGCCGTGTCGTACGAGTGGGGCTCGCCGGACCACTACTCAAAGCAGAGCGTTGCGCGGAGCGAGAAGTCGCCGGACAACACGGCGCAGTTCCAGATCGCAAACGTCCTCGCGACGTACGCGGGTGCGTTTGACGACGGGACGCTCTACCCGACTGGCACCATGAACGACGTTGTCTACGGCGTCACGGGCGGCATGGAGGACTGGGGCTACGCGGCGTCATGGGAGAACGCGTTCGCACTCACGGACAAGTCGACGTCGACTGTCAAGCCGTTCACCCCGTGTGCGCCGACGACGTTCGGTGGCTACCCGCCGGACAAGACGATCTACAACAACGTCACGCACCGCGCGTTCAACATGCTCATTGAGACGTCGGTGAACAAAGAGCCGAGCGAGGCGGCGCTCGGCACGTTCGACGACCTCTACACTGCCGACTTGGACTACGGCGTGCTCGCACCGGGCTTCCGCGCAGGGCACGTGACGCAGAACGTTCGCCTCGCGCTCATGATGATTGAGCTCGTGCAGCCGTACGTGCGCTGGGTCGACGCGCGTCCAAGTATCAGTCGTAACGCCACTGCGATCGACGCGTTCCGGCCTGCGAGTCTCTTTGTCGAGAGCGACGACGAGCTCACGCAGATGGGCTGCGGTGGCTTTGCTGCAAAGACGCAGTCTGTTGCGTCCTGCAGCTCAACAGCGTGTCACGTCGCACCGAGTGCGAACCGCAGCGCGAGCGTGAAGGTCCAGCTTGCGTGGGAAGTTCTCGGCGCGTTCACAGTCGACGCGACGCACGTCGAGCTCGCGACGAGCGCAGACTTTGATCCAAAGCACATTGTCTACGCGTCGAGTGTTCAGTCGGGTCTGACGAGACGCGCATTGTCGTTCGCTGCGCATGCCGAAGACGTCGAGAACGCCGATACGCTGGGGACGTCGCTCTTTGTCGCGTGTCTCGATGTGCTCCCAGCGCACGGCTCGCAGCTCTATGCGCGCGCTGTCACGACTGTTGACCAGGACTGGGCGACGCAAGGTGTCGGCGATGAAGCGCCGTCGCCGCGCGTGCCGCCGCAGTCGCACGTCGTGAATGCGCGCACGAACGCTGCGTGGACTGCCGAGTGGAATGGCCATCGCGTCAAGGCGTCGCTCGAGTGGTACTCCTCGGTGCGTCTTGCTCATGTGTTGTTGGGTTTGTTTGTATCAAAGTGTGTTCTAACGGGTCGTGACGGGTCGTCCATGGTTGTTCTATAGATCATTGCGATCACGATCGGCACTAGCTCTGCTGCTGCGACTGGCAACCACAGCTCGAGTGCTTCACCATCGCCGTCCACGGCGCCGCCGTCCAAGATGACACTCTCGCCAAAGCTTGCTGCCGCGATTGACGCTGGCGTGGCCAAGTCATCGTGGGGCGACGATGACGAGATCGACGACGTCGTGGTCTCGGAGCTCGAGAACAGCAAAGCGGATGCCGCTGCAGTGGACGACGACGAGAGCAACGACAGCGAGAGCGACGACGACGAGAGCGTTAGTGTCACCGAGACGTTTGAGCACACAGTCGTGACTGAGCCGCTCATTGTGACGCCTGTGCCAGTAGCGACGAGTCCAGCGCCACGCTCGTCAGCGCCGGCGATTGCGACTGCAAAGGACAATGCGCTCGCTGCAAACGCGCAGGTTGCTCGCAGCAAGCCGCCGTCGTCGCTGCGGTCGTTTGGACTGCTCGTCATTGGCTCTGGCGGGCTCGTGATCGTTGCGACGCTCGCGTTCCTCTACAAGCGCGTGTTTCGCTCCAAGCGCAAGCACTACATGAATATCAACGGCGACCGCACGCAGCAGCCGAGCACTGCAGTCGCACAGACTCATGGCGACGACGACGAAGACGAAGACGATGTGTGAGCTAGAGCAAGTGTCTGATGTTGAGATCGGTTGGATTCTCACCGTTTGTCACTGAATCAACGGATTTGTGGGAAAGTGACCTACTTGGTGTTTTTGATGGCGTGAGTGAATGAGCGATTGAGTGACACGCGAGTAAGGAGCGACAAGCAAGAGCGAGCATCATGAACGACGACGCGTTCCCGCAGTGCATGTCGACTGTGCGGCTCCACGAGGTGCGCTCACGTGTCTTCATGTGTGTTCTGCTGCTGTACACACTCACTTGCTCACACACAGATTGACTGACTGGCTTTGGTTTGAACGGTTCGACGTCAACCATGCGTCATGCAGATGCTGCTGAATGGCACGATCGATGAGCACGCGCAGATCGCGCTCGTGCTCGACAGACGCCACCGCGCACAGTACGAAGGGCTGCGGCGATGCGACGACGCATTCCGTGCGCTCGTGTCCATCGGCGAACAGCAGAGCGCAGACGGCGCTGCGCCAAAAGCGCCGGAAGTGCTTTACACCGAGTACCTGCACTGCGCGAGCACGACGCTGTGTCCATCGGCGCTGCACGAGTGGTACGCGTGCGTGGCGCAAGTGCGCGACGGCAAGAAAGAGTTTGAAGACTGCGCGCAGTCCAAGCGCTTGCTCGAGCGGTGCTTGCGCGGCGAAGCAGCGACGCTACTGCGCGGCTCGCAGCCCGATGTGTTTCCACGCGGCGCTGCGATGTGAGCGACGCACATGACGTCGGAGTCGACACGTACGACGGCGCGCGCTCATCGCCAGTCGCAAACACATACACAGCGACAGACAGACAGACAGACAGAGAGCAGATCGACGCGTCGCAATGACAAATACGCATCCGCTGCGCGCGTACATCAGCTCCTTCCTCCAGTGCCTCGCTCCTCACTCGTCTCGCTTCTCTTCTCTTGCTCCTGATTCTTCTTCTGACCAACGGTCACGACGACGACGACGACGCAGTCGCACGTGCGACGGGTCTAAACGATCTGGTACGCGTCCGTCGAGAGGAGCTTCTCAAAGCCAAAGCCCACGGGCGAGCCGTCGTCGATCCGGAAGACGGCGTCAATGTCGACGTCGCTGTAGACGCTGCGCGAGAAGAACGAGACTTGGATCGGGAAGAACGCGTCGAGGTCGTGGCCGCGGATCGAGAACTCCATCGCGCCCGAGCCATTGCTGCGTCGCACCAACGACAGGGTCCAGTGCGTGAGTCGCCATGCACACTTGAGCAAGCACAGAGAGAGAGCGAGAGCGGTACGTACGACGCGTCGATGCGGTCTTGATGCCACAGGAGCTTCCCTTCCGCGGGGTTGTGCTGATACACGCCGTCGATGCTCGCAACGTGCGGCGCGTCGTGCGAGCCGAGCGGAATGACAATGTTGACGTTGTCGAGCACCATGTCGCGCTGCATCTCGTACTCGAGCGTGACGTTGAGCTTGTCGTTGCCTTCGCGGTCGGGCCAGCACGTGATGTTGAGCGGCAGGAGCGCGTCGTCTTGCGACTTGAGGCTCCAGCGCAAGACTGCGACGCGCGTGGACGGGAACGGCTTGGAGCCGTCCTTGAGACCGAGGATCGACTCTTGGTCAAAGAGCTTCTTGTCCACTTTCGGGTGCGTCTATACAAAGCAGCGCATCGACGGTCTGTCAGTCTCTTGTCTCGCACGCGCAGCACCAGCAGCTGTGCAAGTCACGCAGCTACGAACCTGGAAGGTAATGCCGTTCGCGCCAGACGACCGGAGCTTGAGACGGCAACAGCCGCTCGCGGGGTCGTTCACGTTCACGTACAAGTTGCCCTTGATCTCGAGCTGCTCGATCGAGCCGTCGCGGTTCAGCGACACTGTGATCTTCTCCTCCACGACCGTGCCGATCGGGTCGTGGCTCACCGTCGCTGCACATCCAGACAGTCAACACGGCACAAGGAGCTGTTAGTCACGCCACTCACTCACGACCGAGAGACACATGCTCGACCGCATTGGCACAAGGACGCACCGGCAATCTCTGGCTTTGGGACGTCCTGCACGACTGCGCTCATTGGCGGCAAGTCCTTCAGTCCGTCCTCTGCCGCCATCGCATCCAGGAACGACTTGCCAGTCTTCGCGCCGCCGCCACCGAGCTTCATGCCTGCAGCCTTTGACACAACTGGACGCTCTGGCTCCGATCGACTGAACGACGTCGGCGACGTCACAGACGGCGACGCGTAGCTGTCACCACTGCGCGGCGAGCGACCAAAGCTGCTGCTTGCGCTCCCAAACGACGACGCCATTTGACTCCCAAAGCCACTCGCGCTGGTGCTGCCGAGGCCAGCGCGCTCCATGCGCGCGCGCTCGCGCTGCTCCTCTTTGATGCGCGTCATGTTGCGCTTCATGTCGTCCTTTGCAGCTGCGCGCTTGCTCTCCAAGATCATGTTGTGGAGCTTCTCTTCGTGGCTCTCCATCTCCATGTTCACGCGGATCTGCTGCAAGTTGATGTTCTCCGAGTGCCCGCCGGCCGTGAGCAGCTCGTCAAAGCCAAACACGAGCTCGAACTGCTTCTCGCGAATCGACGCATCGCTCAGCGAGCCGCAGATGTCGGGCACAAGCTTCGCTAGGAGCTGGATCGTGTGCAAGTCCTCGACGATGTTGCTCGTCTTGTTCGTGATGATGAACACGAAGAAGCTCTCGAGCGGCTGGTACACGTACCGCACGCTCTCCGTGTCAATGAACGTGTGCTCGCGCGTGCCGCTCGACAGGAGCTTTGGGAACGCAGTGAGCAGACCCTGTGACGCATTCGCAGTGCGTGTGAGTGGATCAAACACAAGAGAGAGAGAGAGAGAGAGAGAGAAGACCGAGTGTGTGTGTGTTGTCAAGCGCGCACCTCCAAGCGAATGCGCGTGATCTCGACAAACTGTCGCGCGACCAGAACTGTAGAGCAGCGTCGCACAGGTGCAGACAGATACAGAAGAGACGCAAACATGCATAACATGAGTCATATGCACTCGAGAGCTGCGTGACGAGTGTGTGCGCGCGTTCTGTCTGTTCCTGCTGTTGCTTTCACGAGCGCGTGCGTACCTTTGCCGTTGCGGGACAGCAGCGCAGCCGAGAGTACCACCTGAGCACATATGCACATACGCATAGCCACACGAGCGTTGTCAGATACGCATGCACGCTCGAGCGCGGCGCGACGTCGCCGCATGCACAGAGCTCGCCACGCGTCGTCGTCGCACCATGGTCGCCGAGTTTGCCTGAAAATCCTTTTGAGCTCCCCCCTCGCTGACTGTGTGTGTCGACAAATTCCGAGATTTGACATTTTGGGGTTTCGAAATAAAACCTCAGATGAAATCTAGACATGCATTCTGTTATCTAGGTTGGTCACTTTGACAATACAAAATAATAGCTCCAAGCTCAGTCCTGTGAAAAAACCTTGATAAAAGAACCTCGAACAGCGTGGTCACATAATGTAGCCATCTTGGAGCACACCCACAACAACGACCACTTCAACTAGCACACATTGCCTCTGCCTTGCCTTCACAGTGTGCATGCATGGCATGTTCACCACTTCCAGTTCCAAGGTCAGCGCGACGATCAATACTACTGCACGTGACTCAGCTCTCATGCTCGCCACACACGCATTGCCAAGCGATCGCACGCAGGAGCGTCACTCGAGCAAGTGGATCCGCTAAGACCTCGATAAGACCTCCGCTCCCTATTCTTAAGCAAAAGCGCTGAGCACGAAATCTCGCGCGCGCTTGCTCCTCAAGCACGTTTACTTGTCTTCATGCGTCCACGACAACGCTGAAGCACGTCTCGCTGCGTCGCTCGACATCGTTCCATTCGACTGCTGCTTCTGCTGCTGCTATCGTGTGTGTGGTTGTCGCTCCGCTCTGTTTGAGCCAACGACATTCGACAAGCAAAGACAGCAACGTCAAAGCAAGAAACGTCGCGATGGAGAACATCGCCGAGTCGACTGCAGTCGCATCAGCTGGCGTGAACTCGCCAAGCGCCAAGCTCGGTCGCAGTCCATCCAAAGCGCCGCTGGCGTCGCAGACGTCGACGACATCGTTCTCAGCGTCGACAAGGCGCATGCCGCAGAGCTCATCGCGGACACTCGTGACGCCGCCGCCACAGGCAACGCGATCTGGACGCTCGACGCCCGTGCAGCTGCTTGAAATGAGCGTCACGGAGCAGATCGCACGCAAGACGCGCAAGTCAACGGTGCTCGACGCAAAGAACGCGCTACTCATTCTCGCGATCCCCGACCACGACGACTACAAAGTGCTGCAGCCGTACAGCTGCCGCTCGCTCTCGAACAAGAACAAGTTCGTCGGTGGCAAGGACTTCATCACGCGGCACAACCCACAGGAAGTGAGCGAGTTCAAGAAGCAGTACTCGCGCGACGTCGGGAACCTGAATCGCCATCGCTCCGTGCTCGCGCCATCGCAGCTTCTCACTGCTGGCAGCGCCACTGGCGCTTCGTTCTCTTCCTCGAGCGCGTTTGCGTTCCTCGCGTCGCAGTCACTCGCGAGCTCGTCGTCTCTGACTGCATCGAGCGGACTCGGCGCAGCGAGCACGGAGATCTGGAAGCAAGCGTTCACAGTAGGGCAGAAACCGTGTTGGATCCTCACAGAGTTCGGCATCGACTCACTCATTGGCCCGGAGTACCGCATCACGACGCGCGTCTCGATGCTCCCAGCGCTCAGTCCAAACCAGGCGCTGCACAGCACGAACCGCATCGTCAGCACTGACACGCCGTTCATTCCAAGCATTCGCTCGCCGCTGCGACCCGAGACGCCGCTGTCGGCGTTCACAGAGAGGGAGTCGGCGCGGATAGGAGCCGGCGTCGACTTGCTCGACACGAAGCAGCTCGCAGCGCTCACGCGAACTGCGATGTATAGTCCCAAGAGCCGGCCGCCGAGTCCGCCGCGGTCTCCGTACCGCGCACCCGCCAGTACTGCGATCAATAACGGTGCGTTCACCGATCGCTCGCCGTCGAAAGTGCACCAGTTTGGACACGTTCCGCCTGGAGCACGACCAGCAACAGATGATGGCACGCACTCGCACGCGCACATGTCGAGTCTCGAGTCACCGTCACTGCCTCGATCACGACTGGATCCGCCGAGCATGTCGCCTTTGAAAGACCAACACACCCTAACGGATCACCAGCGCCTCGCACTCAGTCCGTCTCGAACGACAACAGGAGCAGCAGCTTCTTCAACAACGCAGCCATTCGCCATGGAGATCTCGCCGCCGCAGATCAGTCTCGGGACGCTCCGACGCGGCGAAGTGTACCTCTTCCCAGTGCGCGTGCGCAACGTCGGGTTCAAGCAAGAGCGCTTCCGCGTGCAGCATGTGAGCGCTACGTGCGCGGGCTTCAGCGCCGTGATCGCAGAAGCGAGCTACGACAAAGACGCGGCTCGACTCGCGCCAGGACTCGCAGCGATCCTCACACTCACGCTCTGTTTCCAGCACCCCGGCAAGATCTACGGTCGCGTGCAGGTCGCGACAGAGGGCGTAGGGAGCTGCGAGGTCGAGATCCGAGGTGTTGTGCGATGATCAGCAAGACCAAGCTTGACGAGCGAGTACACTCCCTATTTTAGGGCACTTTGATTTGCATTGTCAGCAAGTGAGAGAGCAACATGGCGACCGAGGTCGTCGTCGTGCTCGCGAGCGGCAAGTGCCGGCGTCACTACTCGCCTGAACATGCGATCTTTGCAGCAGGCAACGCGCTGCGTGCGCGCACGTACCAGCGGCACGACGGGTAGCGCTTTTTGTCTTGTACTGAGCGTCGGGTGACGAAGACAACGGAGTCTCATGTGCCCTTGCGTGTGAATGCTGTGCTTGATTGTTGCGACCAGGGCTGCCCTGCTGGACTACGAGGACGTCGATGAGCAGCAGGAAGAAGACAACGTGTTTGAGTGCCGCTTGTTCACGTGCAATGTCGGCTTTCGCTCCGTCGCGGCGTATGAAGAACACTATGATCTGTGCGTCTACATGTTTGCTGCTTGCGTCGTCCAAGTTGTGTGCACATGCACTGGAGACGACCGCCTGTGACTGACAAGCGCCGTGCATGTGTATGTGCGTGTGAACGCGCTGCAGCATGCACCGCAACGTGTGCTTGGAGTGCTATCGATCGTTCTTGAGTCATCGACTGCTGGACATGCACATCAGGTACGACGCAACGCGCAACGCGTGCATGTTGCACACACACACACTGACGCAACGCGCCATCGTGTCGCTGGCAGTGAGACGCACGACGCGTTCTTCAAAGTGCTCTCGAAGCGCCAGCCGATGTACGCGTGTCTCGTCGATGGCTGCACCGAGATGTTCACGCACAACGACAAGCGCAACCGGCACCTCGTTCAAGTACGACGACACAGACGCACATGAGCGTCGAGTCTCTCTTCTTACTTCTGACCGATGGCGCTTTCGCTCGCACCAGACGCATCAGTACCCACCAGGCTTCTCGCCGTTCGGTCCTCGACGCAGCGCGAAGAAGCCGTCGCATTCACGCAACACCAGCGCCAGCTCGTCGACCGCAACGAGCAAGACAGAGACGAAGCGACCGCGAAAGAAGAAGCCACTCGCACCTGCAGCGGACGACGCCATGGACGTCGATACAACTGCTGCACACGCTGCTCCAAGTGACCAAGCACTCGAATCGACAGACCGCGCAGTGCAAGACGTCGACATGGTCGATGCTCTTACTGAGAGCGTGCGCGACCTGCGGATTCCCAAGACCCTCCGCTTTGGACGTCGTCAGCGCAATCGCATGTAGCAGCGCACTCACACACGCGACTTGATCGTACAAATGCTAGTGGTTGTTGTTGATGGTTTAGAGTGATAGATAGCAGTGAGGGGGATATGGCGACACGCTGTGGATGGAGAGGACACACGTGCAGCACGTCGTGCCGCGACGCTCGCCCGTCCACAGCAGCGTGACCGAGTTACTTACGTGGACACGTCGCAGTCTCGACGCGTCCAGGGTGGTTCTTCCGCATGAGGTTGCGCGCAGACGTCTCGACAATGTCGGCGTTCCGGCAAAAGACGGTGAGGAACGCCTCGTTGATCTTTCCGCGCGGCTCGGTGATCGCATTCACCGGCGGTGTGCTGTGGATGATCGTGCGAAAGAGCGTCTGGACCTGACCGTTCGGGAGCTGCGCCGTCTCAAAGATCGTACTGTCGAGCCATTCACAGACAAACAGCAACAGTGTCGTCAGTCGACTCTGCTTGCCATCAACGCACATCGCCAGTACATCACATGGACGCACCATCCGACTTCGTCATTCCGCAGCGTCGTGTCCGTCGGCTCGAACGGGTGCAAGTCGTCCGACGCAATCGCTTCCCACGTGATCATCGTGTACGCGTCCGTGACTTTGCGCCGCACGACAAAGTACGAGTGCAAGTAGATCACTTGGTTGTCTGCGTTCTTGAGCAGCGGCACGATCGTTCGGCCATATCGCGTGTTGTCGTCGAGCTCCATGAGGCGCTGCGCAGTCACAGGGACCCCCACGAGACGATGGTGATCCAAGTTAGCACGCGACGTCGCAGGAGCAGGAGGAGCAGCGCGGCGCCGTTTAGTAGTACGTACGTCGCACTTGACGTGTGGCTTGAACCGGTCCGGGACGTCAAACTGGAAGTTAAAGATCGAGTTCCACGCCGCTTCACCAACTTCGTGGTGCGTGTAGCCCGGCACTTCCTTTGCGCGCAGGAGCTTGATCTCCATGTCCGGGCCGTTCGAGTTGAGCTTGATGTCGTACTGCGGGTACTTGACCACGCGCTGCCCAAACTCGTGTTCGAGGTAGTACGGCGCGAGCTCCATGCGCTTGTCAGCAATGTGGTGGCACATTTGCATGCGCTCGAGCGAGTCGACCGGCAAGTGGTTGAACCAGTGCTGAATGTGCGACGCTGCGGCCATCTGCGAGCATAAGTCCGCACCGACATGCGCAATGCGATACAAAAGCGTCAGTGCACATGCGCACAAGTCCGCAGTATCAATCAAATGGTGTCAAATGACGCACCGTCTTGTCGAGCGAGTGCTGCACTGCAGTCGCAAAGCCGCGCTCGTCTGTGAGCGCTGTTGCCATCGTGAGCTCCGGCTCGTCGTCGACTTTCTTGCGCTTGCGGTGCTGCGTGATCACGTCTTGCTCCATCTTGATCGTCTCGGCGCTCTCGCCGCCGTCGTGCGGCTTCATCTTTGCCATCTGCTCTTGCAAGAGCTGCACTTGCTCGCGCAGGCGAGCGAGCTCTTCCTACAGTGTGCACGTGGCAACCGCCGACGCTGTGAGCACACTCGCTATCAATCAATCGATCCCGACACACGAAGCAAAGGGACGTACCTTTTGGCGATTGCGGTGCTTGCGTGCAGACTTGGCGACCTGTGCGCGGCGCCGCAGCTTCTTCTCCTCTTCTGTGAGGCTCTTCACTGGCGCATTCAGGATCTCCTCCGAGTCGCGCGTGACGTCGCTCTCTGGGTTGCTCAGTGGCGAGCAGTTTGGCGACCCGTTCGACGACCCTGCGCGTCGCCCAGTCTTCTTCTTGAACGCCTGGAGCGACCGCGGGTCAAACTCGTACTCGCTTGGTGATCCAAGACTCATAGGCGGCGATGGCACTGGCGGCGCCATGTGCTGCTGCTGTTGTTGAAACGAGTGCATGTGCTGCTGTTGTTGCTGCTGTTGTTGCTGGTACTGCTGGTGGTGGTGCTGCAAGTGCTGGTACTGCGGGTCGCTGAGCATCGACGGTGGGAGCAAGTCGGGCACTTTGCTGCGGTCGTTGCTGCTGACCGAGATGTTGAGCGCGTGGATGTTTGGCACAGGCGAGTTGCTGCCTGCGTCCGTGGCTGTCGATGGTGGCGGCGTCGGTGCGACTGCTGCGTGGATCGTTGCGTGGAAGTCAAAGTCCGACATCGTGGCCGGGTAGACGCCCATGAGCAGCGCCTGGTCGCTCGGCGAGAGCGGGAGCTCGTGCTCGTCGTTTAGGAACGGATACATCTCGTCGTCCGTGTCGGGCGCCGGTGTGTTGAACACGTACGCGAGCGACGACGACGTCTCCATGGTGTCTTTTGTGAGTTTGTTGTTGTTGTTGTTGCGAGGATCGATTCGTGCGTACAAGTGTATGCGTACTACTCCGTTGCTTTGCTTGCTTGCGTCCTGCGCGCCACGATCGCGAATGACAAGAGCTCGTGGAGTGCTTGGTTTCTTCTGGTCGGCCAAGAACGCCACACTTGTCGAGAGAGAGAGAGCCAAAGTGTGTGCGTATGTGATGAGAGCGCTCTGTTTGGAGCACAACAACCAGAGCACAGAAACAGTCCATGCAAGCCTCGAAAACACCAGAAACCCTGTTTGTCATTGCTGTGTCTTGCATTCAAGCTTGAGTGTACCTGTGTATGTACGCTAGACGATTGCAAGCAAGCAGGTTGTTAAAACCCACTTTCCCGACAGCTGAACTTGATCGCTTGCAATAGTTGATAGCGATTCAATCTCGCAGGTTTGGTTCAATTTCGAGTTGTTCTTCATACAAATGCCGCACCAGCAAAACCTCTCATTTCCTCTCATTTCAAACAAAACACGCATTTCGAAGCGATCAATATCGACGTGAATGGCAGCACGCACGACTCGCGAGTAGCGACACTACCACGTCGTTCACGCACGTTTGACTTGCCGTGATCCTGAAGCAGCACGAGCGCATTGATCGATCCAGCGCACGTACGAAGCACGATGTCGAGTACATGAGTGCGCCGATGTCATCGCAGCGCTCGCTCCGCGTAATCGATCGCAAATGCGGAGTAATCGCACACACGGTTGCCCAGCCAGTCTGATCTCATCCTGCGAGCAAGAACAAGAGCTTGAAAGAGCACGCCCGCTCGTCCGAGCTTTACCCAGGAGCGATCGAGCTCGATCAAACATACAAACAAACAACAGTCGGCGCGCGCTCGCTCTCTCGTTCTCTCACATGCTGTCGCTTCAATGTCGGCCGTAGCGATCAGCGCAGCTCGCAAGATGTAGCGTTGTATCGAATAAAGCAGGTAGAATATTGATAGTATAGCATCATTTCCAGCATACGCTGATTGTCGATATTTTTAAAAACGAGTAAAATATACATACTAACAGGTCTAGTCATCTCTCATCTCCACCAACATGTGACGACAGTCGAATTCGTGTGGACACACCACTGAACCGTCGCGGCACCAGGTGGATTGACTGAGTGACAGAAATGCAGCCTTGCCTTGTTGCTCTCTCTCGCTCGCTCGCTCGCTCAATGGCAGGTGTGTCTGTGCCACCACGAGCGATCGAGGAGCGATCATCGCCCTCGATGTTTGCTCGCATGTGCTGCTCGTGTTTCGATCCGGTTGCTACTGCTACGCGTGATGCGACGATCCCATCTTGAACTGACACCGGGACGACGCGCAATGCAAGTGTCCAGGCGCAGGCGACGAATCGATCCTCCACTCCACTTGCACGACCTCCTTGTGCCGCTTGGGTGAACGACACAACACACCCGCCTTGCAATGACAATGCCATCGTTGGTTCCAAAGACTCGCTTGCTTGCTACTGCATCCATTCGCCGCACACGTGCACGCACACGTCCGACCCTCGACGCCCTGGAGGTGTACTCAACTCTGCTTCAACGCGGTCTTGTCACGGCGTCGACGCAGCAGCCGTGCGCTCGTGCTCCGAGTCGACCAACACAAGTGCCGCAGACTGAGCAACACGCCCACGACGGCTGCGAGCGCATACAGCGCAAACACACTGCGCTCGTCTGGCACAGCGCACTGCACGACCGCGACTGCTTCCAACGACACTGGTGATGATGGCACTTGGTCCGCCATCGCCGCTGCGATCGCCTGGTTTCGACTACGTAAACCAAGCAGCGCGTAGCTCGGGTCCGGGCGCTGGCCCCACGAAAACGCCGGTACCGTGAACTCGCGCGCGCCATTTGCGTGGTCAGCGTACGCGCACCACGCGTGCGTGTGTCCCGAGAGCACGACTACTGGCTCGAACGTTGCGAGCAAGCGGCGCGAGAGCGCGGGCGAGAGCACGTGGTGGTGCGTCTCGTACGCAAACGATGGGTGCTCGTACGTCACATGGCCGCGCTCGCGCGTGCGCGCGTCGCCGCAGCGCAGGTCGTCGACGCGATGCAGCGGCAAGTGAGTCAGCAGCACGACACTGCCGTTCGCAGTGCGCGCGCGGAGCTCGGCTGTGTCGATGCTCTCGAGGAAGCTGTGCATGACACGCAAGCGAAGAGGAGAAGGATCGTCACTGAGCACGACGTCTCTTTGCAGCGATCGCACTGAATCAGACACGCTGGACCACGAACGGCAAACGTACTCGGTCGCTTGTGCGCGGACGTCTTCGTTCGCGACGTCAGCGTCGAGCGCCATCGTGTTGATCCCGACGAACGCGTGGTCGCCAACATATTCGATGTAGTTGGACGCCCCGAACGCGCGCTCGTACCGCGCGAGCTCTGCCACTCGCATGTGTCGTCCGAACGCCGTGTCGTGGTTCCCCACCTGCAGCAGACACACACGCACACGTGCACACGTAGCCGTGTCAGTATCAACGTACTCGAGTAGGCTCTGCGCATACGCAGCTGAATCGCTAAGCGCACCAAGTAGAGCGTCGGGAGTGCGCTGAAGCTCGCAAGTGCGCGGTTGAAGCGCTCAATGTACTCCTAGTGCACAGACACAAGGCGATCATGCGTTGGTCTCTGAGTTGTGACAGTGCTCACACACACGAGCATGGACAGAGTGCGCACCTCCCAGTCTGCTTGTGGAGTCGGCAAGCCGCCTTCATCGAGCTGGTCGCCAAGTACGAGCACGATGTCGGGTTTGTGCACGTGCACTGCGCTAAACGCTGTGAGCGTCACCTCTCGAGTGTCCACGCACCACCCGGCCCCGCACAGCGCACAACAGACGCAAGCGTGACCGTGTCAGCAATCCACCAAGACAGTATGTCGCGCAAGTCGCGGTCAACCGATCCAAAACACGCAAGAGTGAGCGCGACAAGACGCAAATGAGCATACGTACTTGCCAGTCGATCCACGCGCGCTCGATCCATGAGCGACGGCGCTTGCCGAGCAAGTGAATGTCGCTCACGACGAGCGCGCGCAGCTCTTTCGTCGCGGTAGCGCTATCGGTGTATACATGCGGTAGTGAGCAGCTCGTCGCGGCGTAGAGGAAGAAGAGACCGATTTGTGCGCAGCACACGCCGGCTGTGAGCACTGCGAGGTGCATGTGCACGCCCATGCCGCTTCGATGTCCTCCTGATTGGCGCTGTCAATGGAGAGTGGTGGCGTTCGCCACACCACAGCGATAGTGTGCAACAAACAGTGTCTACAATACACTTGTTTGAATTATTACGATGGTCCTATTTTTTCACAGTCATAACTCGATCTTTAGCGAACGAGTTGAAGCGGCGTGCAGCAACAAGTGACACGATGCACGACGCAGTCGAAGCGCTCTTGCTCCAGCACCGCGCGCTCATTGAAGACGCGCTGTATCCGCTACAGGAGCACGGACAAGTGCGTGTATACATTACTTCGGATTGTGTCGACACGTCTGGACAACAAGACTCACACGTCTGACCATGCAATCGCGCAGCTCAATGAACACATCGAAGCGTTCAAGCGCTGCATCCTCGATCTCCAGCACCATGAGCCTGAGTTCTGGGACCTGCGCATTGTCGAGTGCATTCGCGGCATCATTGACTCGCACGTCGGAAAGCGCGCGTTCACACTGCGCTCGCGTGACTCCAAGCCAGAGTCACCGAGCGACGACGACTCGGCACTCACTCACAGCATTCCCATTGACGACCTCACACACCGACGCAAAGCGCTCGCAGATGCAACACTCGCATGTGCACACACGAGCGCGTTTGCAACTGCAAATGAGCAAATCAACGACGCGCTGCACGAAGCGCTCGAGCGACTCGCTACGATGCTCGAGGACGCTGCAGCAACGACCGCTGCGCTCGCGACAACGCACGACCGCCCACACTTTCTCCATGTGTTCTGGGAGCGACTGCAACTGACTGACAGCGATGTAGAACAGCGCACGCACAACGAACAAACAGAGAGCGAGTTGCTCGAGTGCGCGCAGAGCTGCTCGTTTGAAGCGGTTAGCTTTGACGACCTCAATGACGACGAGTGCGGATCGATCCACAGGTACGACGGCTAAGTGTGCTGAGCGCGTTGGTGATACAAACAGACTCACACCACAGACACTGCGTGTAGCGGTCCGACGTACGATGCCATTCCGTCCATCATCGTGCGACTGCTTGGACAAGACACAGCTGATCGCATTCGTGCACTCGACGATCTCCTCACGGTTCGACAGTGTCGAAGTGCACTTGCAAAGATCGGCAGTGCCTGACTTGCTAATGAACACTGCTCAAGACTCACAACGCGTCGGTCTTGTTTGCTTGCGGCAACAGATACCGATCCTTGACGTCGTACACTGTGAGCCGCACTTCCGAGCGCTCTGCGACGCAGTCGTGCGTCTCTTCCTGCTTACGGACGCAACACGCGCCGATGTGCGCGCCAAGCGCTTTGTCTACGACCTGTTGAACGAAGTCGAAGACGCGCTCGTGTTCCTCGACGTCTATGCGAGCGTGCTAGCGTTCGCTGCTGCGCACTACTGCTCTGGCGACCTCTGCATCGACAAGTGCGACCTCGTGAGTGCCAGTGACGCTACGGTCGTCAATGCTGTCGATGTCTATCGTCTTGTGCATGTGCTCATGCAGCGCATACCGCATCACTGGATCCACTTGTCGAGCGAGACGCTCGCACGCGTGCAGCTCGCGACGCTCCAGCTGATTGTCTTGAGCTCAGCAGTGCAGACGACCGACACGCGACGGATCCGTCCGTTCACAGCGATCGCGCTCCTCGACACGAGCGCACAGTGGTTCGCCGCGTGGCTGCTCAAGGCGCCAGCGCGCGACCAGCTCTTTGCTGCGATCCACGAGAGCGGGTTTGTGACAGAGCTGCTCCAGTACCTCGCACGCGTTCGAGTCCTCGAGACGAATGCCAACTCATCAAACTCTGTCGTGGATGCAGTCGACCGACGCACGACGCAGCATGTAGGCTCTGCACAGTGCCATGAGCGAGCTCGTGGCTCGTGCTGTTGACTGACAGTATGGGTTTGCGCAGGTCCTATGCATCGTCTCGCAACTGACCGAGTGTCGAGACGGCCGAGAGCTCCTGAGCGCGTGGCAACGCGTTCCTGCGCACCGACAGCTCCAGTGTCGGCGGACGCAGTGGACACCAATCAACCAGATCGAACTCACGTGCCGCGCGAGTGAGAACGACCGCGTCTACCACTTGGCGACTCGTTCTGCGCAGAACAACGTGCGTGACTTGACTGTGTTGGTTGATGGAGTGTCTGTCTGTGAGCGTAGCGTCTGACGTGTGACTCGCGCCTGATCCAGCGAGACGACGACAGCAATGACGACACGGAGCGTCTTGGCGAAAGGATCTTCGACGCTATCGCCATGTCGATCGTTGCCGTGAGTGTCGACACTCACATTGACTGCGCTGCCCTTCGAGCGTCGCTGCACTGGAGCTGACTTACTTCGCTCTCTTGTCTCTCACGAGCAGCTCACACTCACGGATCCGAGTCCTCTCGAGCCAACGAATACATCGACACTCGCGCCAGTGAGCTGCATGACCGCGAGCTTGTCCAAGTTCCTCGCTCGGCTCTCAACGCGCGAGTCAATCGTCGAGTCGATCGTCGAGGTGTGCTTGCTATCTCTCTCTCTCTTGCCTGCAATGCGCTCACGAGATGGTGATGTCTGACGTGACTCTGTGCGTTGCCAGCTCGTCGAAGTGTGCACTCGACCGCGTCTCAGTGCCCAAGCAGCAGCAGCGTTTGCGCCAATGACCGTACGGAAGCGCGTGGAGCGCGAGTACGAGCACCCGTGGTTCCCATTCCGCCGCGCAACGGACGTCTCCACGGCTTGTACACTCGTCGCTGACTCTGTTAGCGTCCGCGTCTTCAACCGCGAGCTCGACGCAGCGCACGTCTGCAGCCGCAGTCGCCAGCTCTTTGCCGCAGTGCTCCACTCGGTCAGCTCGAGCGACGCGTTTCGACTATCAGATGCAGTGCTCACGACTGTGTTCACGCTCTCGCGACACGCGCTTCTAGAGCTCGCAAGCGCCTGCAGCGCCATGGGCACAGACCAGTCGCTTGATGCGAACGACGTGCTCTTGCTGTCGAGTCTCACGCGTCTTCTCCGCAAGACTGAGCTCTTTCGCCTCGCGCAGCCGCTCGGGCTCGTCCCAGTACTTGCAGCGCTGTACACGACTGTAGCAGCGCAGCGTCTCGAGAGCGTCTGCGTCACTGTGCTCGAGCACCTCGCGTCGCTCACAACACACACGCTTGGACTGCGAGCGATCTGCGAGAGCGGACTAAGCGACGCGTGTCTCCTCCACCTGCTCGCGCAGTGGCAACGCAGTCACGCGAGTGAGAGCACACTGGAGGCAACGATCCTGCGGTTCCTCGTTCAGCCGAGCGCTGCGATGCTGTTCTTTCAGAGCGACGTCGTGCAGTCGATCTTCGCTGACGTGACCGCGACGTTGCTCGCGAGCTCGGAGTGCGCGCTCGCGATCAACAGCGCGCCGGATGAGTACCCGAGCTCTGTGCGCGTCGAGATGAATCGCTTGGCGTTCCTGCGCTGCTGCCTCATGACGCAACACGCCTCTGCAGCGCTCGTCGCGCACGACATCAGAGACAATCGCCTACTTGCGTTTGTCCTCGAGACGCTCGGCAGGCATCGCGACGAGTTGTGCTTCGCAAGCTGCGATCGCGAAGACCTGTGCACAGTCGCGCACGACCTCGCGCTCGTACTGACGTCGAGCGTCCCAGCGGCCTTGGCGAGTGCGCACCTCTTGACACAGCGCAACTTGATCAGGATATGGAGCAACAAGACTCTCGCAAACGCTCGCGACGACAGCGATGCGAATGTGATCGTCGCGCCGTGTTCGCTACTCCATTCACAACTCCAAGACGCGTTCGAGACGATCGGCGGTGCGAGCGAGAAGCGCCAGCGCTGTGCACTGCACGACTTTGATCCATCGACGAGCGAGTGGAGCACCAGCAGCCCCAATGCCCTCGAACAAAGCGAGCGCAACGCACCGACGGACGACAACGTCTCTGAGCTTGTGCAGACACTGCGCGACAAGATGGTCGCGTCGATCCAGAGCAACTGCGATCGCGACGCAGCGCTCGACTTTGTCATGCTCTCGCAAGCGTCCTGGGAGCTCGTCGTTGCAGTCGAAGGCTCCGACGCGAGTGCGCCGTCAGCGCCGCTCTCGACGCTCCAGTTCACGCGAGTCTTTGGTGCGCTCCTGCATCCGCTCGTGCTCAGCAAGCGCAGTCGCCTCGAGGCAGCGAGCGCTCCGATACCTCCAGCAGCAGCAGCAGCACCAGTTGACGCACCGACGGATGCGCAGCGAAAGCTCATGAACCAGCTCTACAAGCGCTACTGCCGCCGCCTCGGACTGAAAGCGTCGCCAACGACGCTGCACTGCATCACGCGCAAGTTTGGACCCCGTGCACTCGACTGCTTTGCTGTGACGGCGCTCATGGTGCTCGACCAAGTGGGCGCAGACGAGAAAGACGTCCTGGCGTTCCTCTCGCGCTACTCATTGAGTCTGAGCGGTGCGTTCCTGTGGCCATCGCCCCTGGCGAGTGCACCTGACGAAACGACTGCGCTGCACCGAGTCGCGAGCGCCGTTGAGTTGCTCCTGGAGCGCGAGTACCCGCAGGTACACGCTCTTCAGTGCATATGGTGTGTCGAAGGCAGTGGCGGACTGTGTGCGTTGACTAACTCTGCTCGCTCTCAGTTACTCGAATGCATTGCGCAGTGCGACTGCAGTGTGCTCGCGCTCGTGCTCCAGTGGCTCCGTCAGTGCTTCTGGAACTACTTGGACTGGCGCACGATCGTGTTGTACGTCTACTTGGTGACGCTCCACGGCCCCGGGTTCCAGGTGCGAGTCCATGGCCCAGACGGACAGATAGACACACACGTGTGAGCTACTGAGCGGAGCGCTCATCACTTGCTTGTCTACTATCGCAGGTGTACGCTGTCGTCGCAGTCGTGAAGCACTTGGCGCCGACGCTACGTGAGCTGAGCAGTCGACACAACAGCACGAGCGTCGCGGCGTTCGAGACGCTCATGCGCCTTCCGATCGCTGGCTTCTGCTTCGCGCAATGGCGCACGCTCTTCTTGCGTCTGCGCAACGCGTACCACGACGACGTCGTGCGTTTGCTCAGCACTGACAACAGCTCACGACGATCATCAGCAGTCGCAGCAGCTCAGTCATAAGACACGACGTCACGATGAAGAGAAGAAGTTGAGGATGAGAGTGTGTGAAGCGAGCGTGTTGCAAATGACGGAGGCGCTGCGAGGCGACTGCGATCGTCAGCCTCGCATCGCATACATAAGGCGGAGAGCGAGCGCATGCGAGACGCACGTACAGAGCGCAGTGCATCGGCTCGCATCCGATAGACAGGCAGACGGATGGATGGACGACTAGACTGCGACGAGGCTCTTCGTGAACTCGTTCCGGATCGAGTTGTACACGACCGAGCCGCAGACTTCGCTCCCCATCTCAGTCGACTGCGCAAAACGCTTGATGTCGACAGTCGGCATCGCTGAGCTGAACGAGTGGATCTTCGTGCAGAGCGAGCGGCAGACGACGCGCTCGACGCCATCAGGACAGACTTCGCGGCGCACGAGCACTGCGCCAACGACGTCGCGCTTCATTGTCGTCGCAGCATCGAGCGGGTACAGGTCGTCGTCGTCGACAAAGTCCCACAGCAGCACGCCGTACGAGTCGGTCACACGGTAGTACGAGATCGCGCGGGACTCGACCACGACTTCCTCTGCGTCTTCAACGTCGCTGCGGTACCGAATGCTGCTCACACCGTAGCGCACATTGTCTTTCGGTGCGTCAACGACCTGCACGTGCGCGTCGACTGGCGAGTACTGCGGCCACTCGCGGCCCGAGTCGCGGATCGCACCGCACGCAGCGACAAAGATCTGCCGCATGTCGAGCGTGTCGAACGCGTACGCAGTGACCGTCGTAGCGCCAAACTCTTGCTTCACAGGTGCGACGTGGCGCGTCGTGATCGACGGACAGTGGATGTCGAGCGCTGCTGTCTCGCGCAAGATCACGTCGATCGCCAAGTCGAGCTTTGCGTCGCTGCAGATCGCGTCGTAGTCGCGCATGCGCGCGTGGGCGTTTGTGCCCAAGCGCGTGTACGTGTGCAGGAGCTGACGCATATTGAGCTCGGCTTTCGAGAGCGCCGAGCCGTGAAAGAGCGCTTTGAAGTTCGAGAGGAACGTCCCTTGGAGGAACAGCGCGCGCCGGAGCTGTTCGTTCTGCTCTTCGGTCTGCTTGCGCTTGTGGCGCTGCGCCATCGCGCGCTCTTCCCACTCAGCGACTGCGCCGTGCGGTCGCAGCATCTTGTGCTTGGACCGCAGTGCGTCGATCTGCGCGTTCAGCGTCGTCACTTCTTTCCGCAAGTCCATGAGCTCGTGCTTCTTGCGACATCGATGACGCCGTGCGCTGATCGCGACCTGCGCGCGGCGCTTTGCTTTGCGGTCGAGTGGCTCTGTCGCGGAGCTGCTGCTCTGGTCCTCTTCGCCTGACGACGACGACGCGGTTGGGCTTCCTGAGCTCACTGGGAGCATACTGCTGTGTGCGAGCGAGCGCGCGAGGTCGTCCTCAGTCGTCGAGACAGCGCTCGTGTCGAATACGATCTTCTCAAAGAAGTACGCAGCCGTGTCGCTTGCGTCCGAAGGGGCAATCGACACGTCAGTGTGCGGTGCAAACACGTGGACGCTGTCTGATGCTGGCGATGGCGAGAGTACTGTCGTTACTGTTGCTGCATCGTCGCTCGGTGTCGGCGAGTGCGGGTCCGGCACGAACTCGTCGTGGAGCAGGAACTCGTCGAGGAAGTTGAGCTCAAACTCGTTCGCGTTCGCAGCACTGTTGCTGTTGCTGTTGTTGAAAGTGAAGCTCGTGTTGTCGCTGTCTTTTGACAGGAGCAGCGCAGCGCTCGCGGACTTGGTCGTCGGGAGGAGAAGGTCGCTGCTGTCGCTGCTCGCGAACGCTGCGAACACGTCGATGTCGAGGGACGAGAGGCTCATTGTGCACACAGAGAGACGCTCTCGAGACCGAGCAAGAGTGCAAGGACGACGCTGAAATGGGAATGGCGAGTTGCTGGCTGTCGAGTCCAAACAGCAAAATAATGAGTAGTGATGAAACCAAGGCAATCGAGAACTGTCTTGAAAAAGGCCTGTTTCCATTTTTGTAGTGAAGAAATCGAGTAGTGGACACTCTGACTTGACAATTGTATGGTCTTGCCATGAGGGCAGCTTTTGATAAACAGTTGACAACGTTTTATTAATGAGCATTCCCTTTTGCTCGTACTTTGTTGAATCTCGCCAGTTTTCGTCAAACTAGAGTAATCCAAATACTGCGACACAACACGACACTATCATACAAAAATCAAATACACTTTCGATTGTAGAACTTGATGATGTCATCATCAAAATTCGGGAAACACTATTAACCTTGATTTCTTCACCCACGAAACGAACCGAACAGATTGAGGTATTTTACTTCATGTTACCTCTATCTTTTTGAAACCTCGAAACTAAATAACAGACGTAGTATTTTTAGTTGGTCACAGTATTTTCGGATATATAATCGAAGTAAAATAGTACAGTTGCCAACTTCAAATACTTCCTACTCAAAACCGAGTCAACTCACCTATCTCGCTCTATCTCTCGGTGGACACACAACTCAACGTGCTTGCTCTCTTTCGGTGAACAAACATGGCGAGCACGTATGGCTCTCTTGATGCTCCTGTGCGTGGCTGCAAGCGCGCACACGAGTGCTTCAGCGCTTTTTCATCGTCACTGGCAAGCTGAAGATCTGTTGTGCTCTCTCCACCGCCAGAGCAACGTACTCAACAAGCGTGCGTGCTGTCTCAAGTGCTCTTTGGACCGGATACATACATGAGCACACACACAAGACTGTTCGTGCCATCCAGACACTCGCTCACTTGCTCGCTGTGCTCCCAGATGGCGTGCACACACACACACACACGAGAACACGCGTCGCTCAGCTCATGCTCAGCTATACGACAAAGACACAGCGACTGCAAGTGGTCGAGAAGACATGTGCTCAAAGCAGATGATGAAGCTGCATTGCAGATGTCATCACACGAACACTACCAAGGCTAGAGCTCGTGCACGTAGTGTCTGGCAAAACCGTGGCGACTTCTCTTCTCATGTGCTAGTTCATTCGACGTACCACATGCGCACAGACTGTCTGCAAGTGGCCAAGCTCGCGTCGTCTAGTTCTTCGCTGTCGCGACGTAGCCTGCGTACGACGGGTACGTCGGGTAGTTCCACGCCACACTCTTTGCAAGCAGGTCCGCGTCGAGACCGTCGCCGCCTGCGCTCACGTACAGGAACTTCGTGAACGGCACAGACGCATAGTACGTGAACGGTGTCGCGCCAGGAATGAAGATGACGTCGCCTTGGATCAGACGCGCTGTCTCGCCGTTGATCGTGACAACGAGCTCGCCTTCCTGGAGCTGGAACGCCAAGTGCTGCTTCGCAGTCGTCGTCACCAACGTGTTGTTCCAGAGCTTGGGCGAGAGCGTGATCGTGCCCATCGTGAAGTTGTTCGTGGTCTGCGCGCCCGTCGCGAGCGGCGCAATGACGTGGTAGAACCCGGCGTCCGTGTTGAGGTACTTTGGACCGTAGTTCTTCGCAATGAAGTTGGGCGTGTAGCCGTCTGGTGCAAGCGCATTGCTGCCGTTGTGCCAGTTCCCAGACCCTGCGATCCCGTCGACGAGGTCGCGGCGAGGCGAGAACGCGAGCTGCGCGTACACATCAAACGACGTGAGCGCAGAGATCGTGTCGCTAGACGCACCAGCGCCAGCCGAGGCGTTCGTCGCGGCAGCAGGGGTGTACTCGGAGCCCGTGACCGAGTCGTACGGTCCGTCGCCGATTGCGAGGAAGAGCTTCTCGAACCCGCCCGGCTGGATCACGCCAGTGAGCTGCGTGTCCGGGTCCAGGATCTGGTACGAGTGAATCGTGTTGTGCGGTACGGTGCCGTAGTCGCCCGCCGTGAGCACGCGAGACTGCTCCGTCGAGTTGCCGAGCTTGGCCCAGAGCTGGAAGCGGCCCTTCGTGCAGTAGAAGTTCTCGTGGTGCAGCTTGTGGAGGTGTGGGAGCACACCGAGCTCCGTCGAGTCTGGTGCATTCGTCTGCAGCAGCGTGAACGCACCGCCCGACGAGTTACCAGTGACCGAGAAGCGGTAAATCTGCTGCCCGACGCGTACGCTCAGTCCGTGCTCTTTCGGCAGGACGTATGGCCGCACGAACTGGGGTGCTTCGTTCACATGCAGTGACGACCACTCGGTGCTGGTAGCAGCGAGACCCACGGCAAGAGAGGAGGCGAGCGCGGTTGCGACGAAGACGAACTTCATAGCTGGGGTAGAGTTGGTTGGACAGCGAGCTGGACGGCAAGATGCAAAATGAGTGGAGCTTTGAGCTGCGAGCCACGGAGCTAGCTTCGGCTGCTCTTGGTGATCCTGTCGTATTGGATGTGCGGTCACCGCTACTTTAGGGTACGAGCATCAACAATGGTCCTTCGACGCCTAAAATAAGCTTTTTGGTTTGACCTGAACATCATCTGCACGGATTTTGTCTGCTCTGTGGACAACGTCAACAAAGACGATGCATGACGACAACGACAACGACAACGACAACGACAGTGGCGACAGCACCAGATGTGACGTCCACAGGCAATGGTCTCTTGGCAATCCTCGCCCAATCCACACTCTATTGTACACATCACACACTTTGTCGAATGAGTACATATACGGAAAATATATTAATATATAGCCTGGAAATTTGATCAAGACCACCCACGATTTCCTATGTTATGGTATACACTCCAAAACATGAAATTTAGACATATTGTTAAACTGTTGACGTTTATGTATGCTATCGTTTATGCGTACAGCACATACATAGAGGATGTCAACGCTCACGTGCCTCTATAGCACATACATAGAGGATGTCAACCATCACGTGTCTCTAAAGACACTGTGATAAGAAACCGCGTTGGTAGTTGTGGCTTGCTAACGGATCTAGGTTTATGGCTCTATGACCGAGAATGGCTCAATATCTTAAAATATATATTAGGTTGATAAAATCTACCTCAACTCTACCACTCGCAAAACGATCAAACTCTGCGATATCTGCTGTTCGACAGCGCTACCTGGCTCTACAAGATCTGTTGTCACGTTAGCAATCGTCTTATATTTGACAGCGCAGATCCACACGTGCTGAAGCAGCTAGAAATGACCGGAATGGTGAGCTGGGTGGTGTTGTTCGTTTGTACATGTGAATGGATGTTGGCTTGTGTGTGTTGTAGCGCCTCTAAATATTCTAAATATTGAAACATGCGCTGATTTAGACTATGTTACGGTTTCTATACCATAAGATAGTGTATACCATAACATAGGATACGGTATCTGTATTTGCGATAAGGAGATCTGATCACCTCGTATATGTCAACGGTCGAAGAACTGACATCATCTGCTATTCGACGGCGGCATATGAGTGCTAGTACCAATCCAGCAAGCGACACCAGCACCCAATCGCGGACCAGAAGACCGGCATTTGCACTTGTCAAGTGGACAACCCCATGCGAATCCTTACAGTATTCTTATAGATTTGTGTAATTTAGAACCACAAACGCATTTTCAAATAATCTAGGCAACTTATTTCAAATTCAGACACAGAAGCTCGGATACGACCGCTATTTTCGTATAAAAATACAAATAGGATACTCTTTGGCTCGCGGGCTACACCTCAGCTGCTCATGAGGTGCGCACGCGAACACCCCTGACTGTGCTAACACATCTCAACACCAACCGTGGGCAAGGAACCGGGCCAGGTATCGTTTTGTTTCAAGTATTCAGTATATATTGATACAATTTCCTCCTCTATATTCAAGAATACCGGCAAGCAATGTATTACAGGTCGACAGCGACCACCACGCCTGCAACAAAGAGGCGCATATTTTGGCTGGCTCGCATGGATCGAGTGTAGCCTGCGACAGCTTTGGGTCAGGTCTCACCACGCCGCACAACTCCTGAACGACTCGAAAACATCCGCTACTGCAGACGCAAGCACAGGCTTGCTGTCAAGATCAAACAGCAAAACCGAGCTTGAGATGAAACCAAGACAATCGAGAATAATAACTTGTCTTGAAACCGGTTTCAATTCGCTAAGCGAATTAATCAAGAAGTTAATTCCACCAACGGACATTCTGCGTCAACTATCCATCCAAAACAAACAGCTCGATCAAGCAAGCTGGCGAGGCACTTGTCAGGCCGGACATGTTTCCGATGAGGTTTTGATGGTGTGTACACACCGTAAATCGCTCTTCAAAATTGTAAATGCCTCGGACAGCCACTTTTTAGCTAAACGCTGTTAATAGCGCTTTTCGAGGAGAATATGGCTCGCCTCAGACACGCCTTCGAGCCATATCATGTTAGAAATCGTATATTGGTGCAAACCGCGAGCACGGGCCTTGTGCTACATTCCTTTCTTGCTGGCGACAACAACAATGACCCTCACAGTAGAAGACGAAGCGTGCATCGAGCGCCTCAACCGCGCAGGCGTTGGTCCCAAGGCGATCGCGAAGTCACTTGCACGTGGTCTTCGAGGAAGCGATGTGGTTTAGTGTAGAGGGACTGCGCTGAACTCAGTATGTTCTACTCTGAGGTTTTGTATAAAGACCATGATGTAGTGATGAAACTGAGGGAGCTTACCTAAATAGTGAGCCTCTGATAGGACGACCAAGGTTGTCATAAATCAGGTTAGGCCACTAATTGGGAGTCTGCTGTGCTACTTCGTACTTAGCACAGCAAGCCCCGCTACACCATTGTTGTCGCCAGCAAGAAAGGAATGTAGCACAAGGCCCGTGCTCGCGGTTTGCACCAATATACGATTTCTAACATGATATGGCTCGAAGGCGTGTCTGAGGCGAGCCATATTCTCCTCGAAAAGCGCTATTAACAGCGTTTAGCTAAAAAGTGGCTGTCCGAGGCATTTACAATTTTGAAGAGCGATTTACGGTGTGTACACACCATCAAAACCTCATCGGAAACATGTCCGGCCTGACAAGTGCCTCGCCAGCTTGCTTGATCGAGCTGTTTGTTTTGGATGGATAGTTGACGCAGAATGTCCGTTGGTGGAATTAACTTCTTGATTAATTCGCTTAGCGAATTGAAACCGGTTTCAAGACAAGTTATTATTCTCGATTGTCTTGGTTTCATCTCAAGCTCGGTTTTGCTGTTTGATCTTGACAGCAAGCCTGTGCTTGCGTCTGCAGTAGCGGATGTTTTCGAGTCGTTCAGGAGTTGTGCGGCGTGGTGAGACCTGACCCAAAGCTGTCGCAGGCTACACTCGATCCATGCGAGCCAGCCAAAATATGCGCCTCTTTGTTGCAGGCGTGGTGGTCGCTGTCGACCTGTAATACATTGCTTGCCGGTATTCTTGAATATAGAGGAGGAAATTGTATCAATATATAATTATATATATACCCTTCACTACTCTACCTTTTTGTCAGTTCGTGGCTGCATGTGTACGTGTTCGGGATTCTTGTTCGAATCGTCACGCTCTTCTTGCTCAAGTCTGTTGTTTGCTGTCATAAAAATTGGTCGTGGTTCGAAATTTGTTTTTCAGTGTCGAGACTTGAGTGATTTTTGGGACTGTTCCGACAACACATTGTGAGAATAGTTACAGGGTTTTAGGGACGAGCGCGCTCGCACTTATTTGAATATAGACATTTCTCGCTCGAGTCTGTTTTGCAAACGAGCGAGCGCTCGACACTTTTGCAAAGCGAGCGAGCAGCATGAGCAACGAGCTCGACTGCCGCTGCTGTGTGTGCGCTGCATGTGAACATGCGCGACGATGACATGTGTGTTTGTGTGTGCATATGTATGTGTGAGTGCATGCAAAAAGCAGTAAAAAATGAAAGCAGTCATTTGCGTAGGGTCGTGCGTAGCGGAGTGGTTTGGTGTTGGCCACTTTAGTCGCTGTGTTTGGGTTCGATTCCTCCTCCGATCATAAAGCATGTCGCCTGGACCCAGATGCCTGGGTAGCCCTTCGGGGCGCGAATGCCAGGATTTGGGAAAAGGAGACAGTTGCTGAGCCGGTTGTACTACCCAAATACTTTGTAACAATTTGAAACTGACCTATTTAATTGCATATATTCCACATGATAGTTTACGTACTTTGCTGCGCCGTGCGCTGTTCACCAACCACCTCACTTTGGAATTTGCCTTGGCCAACCGAGGCGAAGACCATATCCCGCTGCCAGGCACTTCTCTCAGCTGTCGGGGTAACCGTCGTCGCTTCCTATCGCCGCCTGAGGGCCTAAAAACCCAGGGTTATTCGCCAGTCTCGGGGCACCCGTCCCACAGGGGTCTCGAGACTAAGACCCACGGGTCGACGCGATCTAAGGTTTGGGGTAACCCACAAGCGATGGCCACCCAGCACCGAGGGAGCAGTAATTTTTATATTACTGGGTGAATATCACCAAGTGTTACTGTGACTTAACAGCGCGCTAGCAGAAGGGTTTGGGGTATTTGTTTAACCCGAGCCAGACTTCTGTGGGTCGAAGGATCGGAGGAATCAGGGTGTGTGCAAAGTTGCTATTGTGGGTTATCGTCCCCATACCTGTAAGGCGAGCGTTGCTTGCTTCCCTCCGGGGGTAAAACCCACACTACCTACCAAGACCCACCAGTGACCCAGCACCATGCAGGTGTGTTATTTATCAAGTTTGAGCGACTGTATGCGTTTTTGCGGGTGATGTATCGTTTACACGTGTATTTTATGCGAAAAGTTTGTTTTTCGAGTGCAATATATGCATTTTCGACTGGATTTCATATGTATTTTATGATTTCCGACTGTATTTTATTGAAATCAAGCAGTAAATTACTCGCCAAACGTGCAATTTACCTGTTATTTAATTGATTCCGCGTTATTTACAGACGAGACACCCAGATTCAAGACCTCCAGACGCACGCGCGCCAGGCTCGCACCATGGAGGAACAGTTTTGCGATCCGGTAGTACTGACAGTGATACGACAGATATTCCCGAAAGGGAACGTCAGACGTTGAGTCGAACTGCGTCCGGAACCGATTCTGAGTCACTCCGGGTGGTGTATGAGTCATCCGTGATGTGCGTAGGCGAAGTCGACCTCTCTCTGCACCTTTAGTGACGGAAATTGGCGGGGATGAAGCGGTTGTATCCGTGAGGGAACCGCGGATTGTACCACAAGAGTACGACGCACCCAGTGCTTCTGTGACCACCGCGAGCCGGGATGGTGACAGTCCCGCGGAATCCCATGCGGTAGTACCAGGACTGTCTGTCCCTCCATCTGGCGGTGATTTGCAGATGGTAAACGTGTGTTCAACACCTGCGATGGCTTCTTCGTCTGCCAGTACCGTGTCACCGACGAGGTATGTGTATTTATTACGCGCAGGAAATATTTATTACGATTTCTTTTTGACGCGTAATAAATTGGAAAAATTTCTAATACGCGCATTGAAAAAGGGGATGGTCGCACCAGATGGAAGAGGACATCGCCGCGTGAGGGACTTGGACGAAGGTGCGCTTGGAGTTCAAGTCGCGCGCATTTACGTCATCGAGTTCCAGAAGCGCGGTCTTCCGCACGCGTACATTTTGATGATCCTGCACGACGACGACAAGCCACGTTCGGTCGCTCGCATCAACAAGTTGGTGTCTGCGGAGCTGCCAGATCCGGAGAAGAACTCGCTGTTGTACAAGACAGTGATCGCGTGCATGATGCATGGTCCGTGCGGTGCAGACAACGCCGACTCGCCGTGCATGAAGGACGGCAGGTGCGGCAAGAACTTTCCCAAGGCGTTCGCAACAGCGACGTGTGTCGGGAACGACGGGTACCCGATTTACATGCGTCGTGCGCGACGTGCTGGACGACTAGAACGCAACGGCAAAGTGTGGGACAACGCATCGCTCAACCAGTTCGTCGTTCCGTACAACCCATACTTGGCGCAAAAGTACAACTGCCACATGAACATCGAGGTCTGCTCATCGATCAAGTCAGTCAAGTACATCTACAAGTACGTGTACAAGGGTGCAGACAAGACGTCGATGTCGATCGCTGACCGCGAGCGTGCACGCAACCCGAACGAAGTCGAGCAATACATCCAAGCGCGGTAAATCTCTCCGGTTGAAGCGTGTCAGCGACTGTTCGACTTCCCAACGCAAGCAAAGTCGCACTCGGTCGTGTACTTGCCGGTGCACCTTCCCGGCGAGAGCTCAATCACGTCGACACGACAAGCGACATGCAAGCGCGTATCAACGCAGGCGAGAGGACGCAGTTGACGGCGTTCTTCCGGATCAGCGCGGAAAAGCCCGACCTCGCAGGAACAATGCTGTACCAAGACATCCCGAAGAAGTATCGGTGGGACCAGCAGAACAAGAGCTGGGTCTGGTACAAAGTTCGCGTTGCGTCGATTGGACGCATGTTGCACTGTTCGCCGCACCAAGAAGAACGGTTCTACTTGCGACTGTTGCTCAGTCACATCAAAGGGCCAACGTCGTACGAAAGTTTGCGCACCGTCGAAGGAGTCGAGCACACGACGTTCAAGGCAGCAGCGAAGGCAGCAGGATTCCTCGAAGACGACAACAAGTGGCACCTGTGCATGTCTGAAGCAGCGACGTTCCAGATGCCGTACCAACTGCGTGTGCTGTTTGCGACGATCTTGGCGTACTCGCAACCAAGCGACGTTGATGCTTTGTGGGCGGCATTTCACGACGACCTGTCCAAGGACTACCAGCGTCAGCACAACGTCGACGTAGAAAATGAGTTCGTGCAGCTCAAGACAATGGTCAGCATTGACAAGTTGCTGCAAGCCAACGGCCGAGATTTGTCCAAGTTTGCCGGCATGCCCCAGTTGAGTCAGTTCAACGTCGAGCTGCACGAGCGTCTTGCGAGTACCGAGCTGGAAGATGAACAAAGGAACGCGTTCCGGCGAGAGGTGCTTGAAGCCATCGTCGCGCGTACTGTCGACAGTCCGATGAACTGTGATCAGCAGTTCGTCTTCGACCAAGTCGTCAACGCCGTGTACAGTCACGCCCCTGAGCAGAAGCTGTTCTTCCTCGACGGTCCAGGCGGCACGGGCAAGTCGTTCCTGCTCGAGCAGATCATGGCGACTGTACACCTCGAGAACAAGATCGCGTTGGCTGTTGCGTCAAGTGGCATCGCAGCTTTGCTACTCACGGGTGGACGCACAGCACACTCGACGTTCAAGATCCCGCTCGAGCTGAAGAAGGAAAGCACGTGCGACGCTTCCAAGCAGTCCAAGATCGCACGTCTGCTCAAGCGCACAAACTTGATCATCTGGGACGAAGGACCGATGATCAATCGCTTCGCGTTTGAGGCTGTTGACAGGATGCTGCAAGACATCCACAACAGCAACGAAGCATTCGGCGACAAAGTTGTCATGCTGTCTGGCGACTTCCGTCAGATCCTACCAGTCGTCAAGCCCAGTGGTCGGTTCGAGTCGATCGACGCAAGTTTGAAGCGTTCGGAGCTTTGGCCGAGGTTCCAGACGCTGCGCTTGACCAAGAACATGCGCGTACGCACAGCTCCAAACGACCAAGAGAGCTTTGACATCGCCGAGTTCTCCAACTACTTCCTTCAAGTCGGTGAAGGTCGACACGAGCGCGATCCTGAGCTTGGATCCGACTACATCAAGTTGCCACGCGACTTAGTTATCAACGAACCAGCGCATCAGCCGGAACTGGAGCCAGATGACGAAGAAGACGATGAAGAACAGCCTTCGCGCGTACAGAACGACTTGAGCAAGCTCATCGATCACCTCTACCTAGACGTCAACGAGCAGATGGCGAACGACGAGTACTTTGCCGAGTGAGTAATCCTTTGCCCGACGAACCGAGACGTGCATCGGATCAACGACGAAGTGACCAAGCGACTGATCGGCGAAGCGCGCCAGTACCTGTCAGTCGACTCGATCAACGACGAGAACGAGTTGACAGCCGGTTTGTATGAGACGGAGTTCCTCAACTCGCTCAACTTCTCCGGTATCCCACCGCACAAGATCACGCTCAAGATTGGCGCGCAACCTCAACAGCAACTTGGGGCTATGCAACGGCACACGACTTCGAGTTGTGGAGCTGCGCGACAACTGCATCAAGGCGACGATCATGACGGGGCCACGCAAGGGCGACACGGTGTTCATCCCGCGGATCATCTTGGTCAGCAAGGACAAAGATCTCCCATTCCAAGTCCGTCGCAAGCAGTTCCCAGTCATCCCAGCGTATGCGATTACGATCAATAAGGCGCAAGGTCAGTCGCTCCACCACTTGGGCCTGTACCTGCCTCGGTCAGTGTTTGCGCACAGACAGCTGTACGTCGCTCTTTCGAGAGTGACTTCGCGTAACAACATCAAGATCGTCGTGGTCGACCCAGAGAAAGAAGACGACGAAGGTGTGTACACGAAGAACGTCGTGTACCGCGAGATCTTCGATTGACAAGATCAACAACACTGCATATGAAGAAAAACACAAGTACGACACAGAATCAAGACTCCAGAAAAAGATAGGATGCATAAGACACACCAAGTACGCACAGAAACAAAACACACAAACAGTTAGGACTGCAAAAGACAAACAAATCGTAGGATAGGGACACAAACAACAAAAAACGCCACAACACTATATAAGAAGAAACAGGAAATATAAACAAAATGCATAAGAAAAGAACGGCATTGGGTTCCAACTCGCGTACCAATACGGCAATATGTTGTTCAGCACCAGCAAGGAAAACTTCTCCAGCAAAAGCAAACTAACCGCCCGCGCCGTGGGCGGCGCTCGGCTAGTCCTACTACTAACTACTCTGATAACGTGTTGGTTGGTCCGTCCGTCCGTCTTGGAGACTGTCACGCTCGGCGACGGTTCAAGATCGGTCTATTCACTGTTTGATCTCGAGCCAAGCGTCGCATCTTGAAAGTTCGGAATTCGCACTTAAATGCATGTATGACAGAAAAACCACTATATTAGTTTCCGCACTTAAATGAGACACTAAAATAGGTAAGCCGAACACTAAAATAGAAATCGCAACCACCGACATCCATATTTTTGGAGTTGTAATCAAACACTGATAATACATACTTCAGTTTTGTAAATAGAGAGCTTTCTCAATATACGCAAACTAACGAAAACAGCGACCTCAAAAATGGGGTGTGTTCAGTGCAAATGATTGTGAATGCGTTGTCGCGTCTACAAGCAGTGCTCCATCGCCACCATATGTCGCTGCTGTTTCACTGATGTAATATTTGACACAGGTAAAGGTTGTACCTGAGCCAGCTGCTGTGCACTGTGGGTGGCAAATGTTTGACCGATATTTTCGATGTGTCTGTCGATAGTAGCTCAGCCACGTGAATATATGAAATATCGAATTTAAACCGATACCCGATACTTAAGTACCCAATACTTACAATGTCACAGCAAGAGGAAGATTAGTGTTAGAGTATGCGCGAGGGCGTCGGTTTTGACATGTGCATTTCCAGCACTGCCTCATAGGCAAGAGTGAAAGGTTGAGACTTCGAAAGACCCAGGGCCGATGCGTATCGCTCGCATGACACCGCGTTAGCAAATGAGCACTACCAGTGGGAGCGATGGTGGACCTGAAACGAATCGATTACTTTATGAAATTTCTTCGCAATGAGGAGACAGCGTGAGAACAAACTGCGATTTAAATTTGTAGGCACTCCCTGATTGCTATAGACAACCGTGTCTATAGCTACTGTGTGTGATGCGTAGGGGTTAAGTTGTAATAGGGGTAAAAACCAGGCGACATATAAAATAACTGGAACCTGTGGCTGCGAAGGTTATGAGATTCCCCAATTGAGCGGGAGTAGGTGGAGCGAATGAGTCTCCAAATTGACTCAATTGGTTGTGTGAGTGTAACCTCAGCGCAACAGGGGTAGTTAGCGGTTGTGCGTTATCAAGTTTGCGGCCATTGATAGTGCGTTGAGGTTGCCACTGAAACGCGCATTATATGACCGCACTGCCAATCCATCAATAGCAATCAATACACTAGGCACAATAGACCTAGCAATTCGAATTGAAATATCAAAACAAGCGCAAGTATGAACGCGGCTGGCTTAAGTCCGTGGTGTACAAGATGGAGGGATTCTCTACGAACTGAGGTTAGACCTAATCGGCGACGTGGTCCTGTAGAGTTCATGTAGGCTGCGTGGCGGCCAGAACGATCGATATTGGCGAGAGTTTACAAATACTCGCTTTTTGTATGCCTGCTTCTACCGCCAGACAGCGCGGCGCGATCACTGCCTGTAACTTCAAACAGTTACACACACGTGTGTTTTTAGGCCGAGTGGAACAAGCTTCCAAACTGATGTTGATTGCTTTACCACACATTTCAATAACAAATGGAGTACAGTAACTGAAACGAACTATTTGGTACATACGCGAAAACTTGATTACGGATCAATCTAATCGCTGCCTTGCGTTGTGATCAAGCGGTTTTACTTTATGAGAGACGTTGATGCTCGCGCACTACGGATTTTTCTGCAACGAGGTGATGTGCTTCGGGAGAGCAGATGAGTCAAATTTGAAGGTCCGCAGGACGTACACGGCTGCACAAGATCAGCAAGATTGTCACATGCACTCAAGAGAGCTACTAGAGTTGATGTTTGCGCGAACGTACGACCACAGGATGACCGAGAGCAGCAGTTTGTCTTTGACCGTGTCGTCGATGCTGTGAACAACGCTGCGCCAGAGGGGAAGCTGTTTTTCATCGACGGACCAGGCGGCACCGGCAAGTTGTTCGTCTTGGAGCAGATTTTGGCAGCCGTGTGCATTCAGAACAAGATCGTGTTAGCTGTTGCATCAAGTTGCATTGCAGCGCTGCTGTTAACTGGCCGACGCACTGCACACTCGACGTTTAACATCCCGATTGAAGTCATGTACGACACCAGCTGCTGGATTTCGAAGCGGTATAAGACAGCGCGTCTATATCCGGAGCGCAAGGCTGACCATTTGAGATGAGACGGGCCGATGCCGAGCAAACTCGACGTTCACCTTCCCAATTGAAGTCTAGCACATCACCAGCTGCTGAAGTTCGAAGCAGTCGAATACAACGCGTCTAATATGGAGCGCAAGGCCGACCATTTGGGACGTGGCACCAATGACATACAGATATGTGTTTGAGGCTGTGGACCGAACGCTCCAGATCATCATGGACTGCACGGACCATTTGGCGGCAAAGTGGTCGTCCTCTCGAGCGATTTTCGACAGATCTTGCCAGTGGTCTAGCGCGGCGATCGACGGAAGTTTAGAGCGATCCGAGCTTTGACAAGCGATTCGAACGCATGCAGCGCCCACTGAGTAAGTCGGTGTTGAGATTGCAATGATCTCGAGATACTTGCTAGAAGTTGGCGAAGGCCGGCACGAACGCGACGAAGTTTTTTGGTACGACGACATCAAGCTTCCAAGCGATTTGGTGATCAACGAGACTGTTGAGCCAGCGCCAGATGATGAAGAGTTGGTCAAGTACAGAGCAACCTGGAGCGTCTGATCACGACATTTTTACCGGGAAGTGAACAACAGCATGGTAAACGACGGGTACTTTGAGGAGAGGGTGACCCTATATCCGACAAACTTGGACGTACATGGCGTCAACAAAGAAGCGACCAAGACGCATGAGCGACGCTCATGTGTACCTGTCGCTGGATGAAATCAACGATGAGACTGAGCTCACTGCTGGGTTGTACGAGAAAGAGTTCTTATCTCGCTCAAATTTTCCGGAGTGCTACCACTCAAGATTATGCTTAAAGTCGGCGCCCCATTTGTTTCTTGCGAAACCGTAACAACTTGGGGATGTGAGGTATGCAACTGCGCGTAGTCGAGCTACACGACAACTGCATCAAGGCGACGATCATGACTGGGCCACGCAACGGCGACGTGGAGTTCTTCCCAAGGATCATTTATGTTCACAAGGACAATGAAATACCGTTCCACCTCGTCGCAAGCAGTTTCCCATTGTACCCCCGTTTGCAATGACTATCAACAAATCGCAAGGTCAGTCGTTGCATCACTTGGGTTTGTTCTTGCCCTGTCCAGTGTTCGCGCACGGTCATCTTTACATCGCGCTTTCAAGGGTGACTTCGCAGCATCATCAAGACCGTCGTGGTCGACCCTGTGCATGAAGACGAGGAAGGAGGAGTGTATACAAAGAACGTACTATATAGCGAGATTTTTGACTGACAACTACAAAAGACAAAACACGTAAACGTAGGAAAAATGCATTTTGGCAAAACATTTGTCTTTTGTTGAGCATAAATGATTGTACTCCATCCAAACATGATAAATCCGCCCGCGCAGCGGGGGCGCTTGGCTAATCTATATACATATTTTGACAGTAGTGTTCATCCCAACCAAAATGTCACGCCCCATAACTGTAATTTTTGGAAACATTGTCTGACTGAGTGGCTATATTTGAAAAGCAAAAACTATTTGTGGTTATCTGACGTTAATTATTGATACTATCTGTCTATATAGCGATATCCGGCGAAATTTTCGCCAGATCACTCTGCGCGGCCTGAGGACCGCAAGCAGTACGGATGTCGCCCTTGGAGCGCAGCGAAGGTAGGTGACTGCACCTGATTGTGGAGTAGCCGAAGGTTTGCGCACAGGAGCACTTACAGGCTTGCTTGGCTGGCCCGTCGAAGACGGGCGCTACGCCCTTGTATAAATATATACTGAATACTTGAAACAAAACGATACCTGGCCCGGTTCCTTGCCCACGGTTGGTGTTGAGATGTGTTAGCACAGTCAGGGGTGTTCGCGTGCGCACCTCATGAGCAGCTGAGGTGTAGCCCGCGAGCCAAAGAGTATCCTATTTGTATTTTTATACGAAAATAGCGGTCGTATCCGAGCTTCTGTGTCTGAATTTGAAATAAGTTGCCTAGATTATTTGAAAATGCGTTTGTGGTTCTAAATTACACAAATCTATAAGAATACTGTAAGGATTCGCATGGGGTTGTCCACTTGACAAGTGCAAATGCCGGTCTTCTGGTCCGCGATTGGGTGCTGGTGTCGCTTGCTGGATTGGTACTAGCACTCATATGCCGCCGTCGAATAGCAGATGATGTCAGTTCTTCGACCGTTGACATATACGAGGTGATCAGATCTCCTTATCGCAAATACAGATACCGTATCCTATGTTATGGTATACACTATCTTATGGTATAGAAACCGTAACATAGTCTAAATCAGCGCATGTTTCAATATTTAGAATATTTAGAGGCGCTACAACACACACAAGCCAACATCCATTCACATGTACAAACGAACAACACCACCCAGCTCACCATTCCGGTCATTTCTAGCTGCTTCAGCACGTGTGGATCTGCGCTGTCAAATATAAGACGATTGCTAACGTGACAACAGATCTTGTAGAGCCAGGTAGCGCTGTCGAACAGCAGATATCGCAGAGTTTGATCGTTTTGCGAGTGGTAGAGTTGAGGTAGATTTTATCAACCTAATATATATTTTAAGATATTGAGCCATTCTCGGTCATAGAGCCATAAACCTAGATCCGTTAGCAAGCCACAACTACCAACGCGGTTTCTTATCACAGTGTCTTTAGAGACACGTGATGGTTGACATCCTCTATGTATGTGCTATAGAGGCACGTGAGCGTTGACATCCTCTATGTATGTGCTGTACGCATAAACGATAGCATACATAAACGTCAACAGTTTAACAATATGTCTAAATTTCATGTTTTGGAGTGTATACCATAACATAGGAAATCGTGGGTGGTCTTGATCAAATTTCCAGGCTATATATTAATATATTTTCCGTATATGTACTCATTCGACAAAGTGTGTGATGTGTACAATAGAGTGTGGATTGGGCGAGGATTGCCAAGAGACCATTGCCTGTGGACGTCACATCTGGTGCTGTCGCCACTGTCGTTGTCGTTGTCGTTGTCGTTGTCGTCATGCATCGTCTTTGTTGACGTTGTCCACAGAGCAGACAAAATCCGTGCAGATGATGTTCAGGTCAAACCAAAAAGCTTATTTTAGGCGTCGAAGGACCATTGTTGATGCTCGTACCCTAAAGTAGCGGTGACCGCACATCCAATACGACAGGATCACCAAGAGCAGCCGAAGCTAGCTCCGTGGCTCGCAGCTCAAAGCTCCACTCATTTTGCATCTTGCCGTCCAGCTCGCTGTCCAACCAACTCTACCCCAGCTATGAAGTTCGTCTTCGTCGCAACCGCGCTCGCCTCCTCTCTTGCCGTGGGTCTCGCTGCTGCCAGCACCGAGTGGTCGTCACTGCATGTGAACGAAGCACCCCAGTTCGCGCGGCCGTATGATTTTCGCACCCTAATTCAGTCACGTTTCATAGATATGTATATTTTAGGCTCAAAACCGAGCAACACTTAGTTGGCTCTACAACAAGTGTATATTTTCTCTCATATGGAAATTTCTGTTTGATGATGCCGCCTGCAAAACGCGTGGTTATAATGGACCAGTCTTTGGCGACGACTGTCTCGCCGCTGCACTAGCTGTTCACGCGCTTCTCTCATGTGGTTGGCTGTAGTGCTAGTGCGCCAGTGCGCTGCGCATACATTGAGCTGTGCTAAACAAGCTCCTGCTTAGATACGCACGCGCTCACGCTCTCAACGACAACAACGACACTAGTACCGACATGCGGAGTCGAAATTTCGCCGAAGTGGCAATCGATCCGTCACCAAAGCATGCAAGTCGCGTAAAACCACTAATGTTCCCGTGTTCGAGAGAGAGCGAAGAGGGAATTAGTACGGATAGTCTTATTGTGTGTCTGGACGAGTGTACGACAACGATGCAGGTCTATATGTACTCTTACACGCACAAGTAGGCATGTTGTTGTGTGTCTTGTGCATATGCTACAAGTAATCTGACAAAGCAGTTCCTATATAAATTCATGCGGCAGTTTGCCGAGCATACGAGCAAGGCGTGTCGGTGAGGTTTCTTGTAGACTGACCATAGCGGCGTCGTCGCATTCGCTTGTGCAAGACCTACCATCCGATGTTTAAGTCCGTTTCTCGAAGCCCGTTCAGCACCACAACGTATGTCATACTCTATCCCATTGCTCTCTATCGCTGCATTTGACTATTATACGGTTGCTAGCCTGTGTGCTGGATGCTTAGCTCGCTCGATGAACTGGTCTCACGGTATCGCCCACAGCAACAGCGAGACTGTGCTTGTCCGCTGTGAGAGCAGCGAGGTCGATAACATCAAACCTCGTCTTCTGTGTGTATATACTGGCGTTCGTAGTCATCATTTACTCGCTTGAGCACCAACCTAATGGTCGAGATTCATTCCCATTCCCATTCTCTCTTGTTTCGAAATGAAAGGAACGGAGCGTCTGCGCTTGGAAGTACCTCGATCTCAAACTCAAGATACAAATGCAAGGCGTTTTGCTTAGACGAGTACTCCGGCCCTAGTGTGTATGTGTTAGAAATACATTGCCAAAATAACATGTATGTCAATGTGATGTAGGATATGTTATCTCCAGCATGCAGTAATGGCGTGTCGCTTGACAACACTGTATTGATGAAGGAAATTGGTTTGATACAAACGTTGTAGAAGAACTATTGTTGCAAGAGTTTTGTATGATTCAAAAACATTAAATGTCAGTATTAATGAAGTGGTTGAAGGTCAAATTCCATGATGTTCAGGTAAGTCAACAGTCGTTATGGTGACGTATTACGTGATAATGTAGCTTGGTTAAGCTCTTCAATACTGTCCATCTAAGGTGAACATAGCGAATAATTATACTGTATTATATGTATACATTTTCGAGATCAACGGCAATGAAAGGCAATACCTTGAGTACTAGCTGCAAAGAGACATTCAAACCACCTGCCAAATAGTTGCCGACAGTTCTATACCACGCTTTGAATGATGACACACTGAATGGCAGCCCAATTTGAACGTGAACCGTCAACTTCATATACATTGCTGATGAATGACTATATTTGGCTTTGATATTTGAGTTTAGAGATCGACACAAACGGTAACAAACGACTACATTATCAACAAATGGTTTCTTTCTGTTATTTTCCATTTGTACAGTTTTTTACTCTGTATTTCGTATCGCGATGGTTGTGCTGAAAATCGATACTGTCATACCGTTTGTAACATAATAGGATACTTAAGACAATGTAATCAAATCAAACTGTCGTCGTATTGTATATTTGTATTATCGGCGTGTTGACGTATCGAAAATAGTCGTTCTAAACGGCGATTTTGTCGATAATCGTTCTGACGCTGGTTTTACACTTGATATTGCCGATGTCTTGTAGTCATACCAATTATATGATGTTCTGTTGTTTCAGTGATGTTTTCTGATAGTTTAGCAACTATGTCTCATGAAAGTGTGAAAAACAATAGTTTTCGCATAGTTTGTACGATTTTGCTTTCGTATAATTCTTAGATTCTGGCGGCCCAATACCACGACAATAGTATACGATATGTAAAATCAAAATTGAGATCTCTTTACCATGCTAATCGACAATGTTGTCGATAATGGTTTCTGGCATTTTTGTACGATATCCATTTGGATATATTTAAATTGTTTGTGACTGATCTGGAGTTATTTTGACAGTGTCTTTTTGGTTTCAATCGGTTCTCGGTTTTGTTGATATATTTGAGACTTATGAGATATTGACGTCTTGATCACTTTCTAAACGACAATGTTATCGTTGTCGAGAATAATTTCTGACACTTTTACACTTTGATTCACGACGTCTTGAAGCCATGGCTGCTGAGTTAGATGACCTCGAGGTCCGGCGCGCGATCCTCTACGCGGTGGGCTCGATCTGTGACGACGAAGGTGCGTGCGCATGTGTATGTTCATGTGTGTTGTGCAATGTACTGAGCTGCTGTGTCGCTTGCTGCGTTCAACGCAGTGCAAAAGCAGCAGCGCGAGCGCCACACGCGCACTCGACCAGTGCCGTCGAAAGAGACACTCGCGCTCTTCGGCGACCTCGTACACAAGCAAGCAGAAGGTGCTTTGCGTGTTCTCATGTCTGCATATATGCTTGTGTATCACGTGCGTATTGAGGAGTGATGCATGCTTGCGCTGTGCTCGCGAGTAGTGATGGCGACAGAGCTGCAGCACTTTGCGCACCACGCAAACCGCAAAGGCATCAAGCCAGAGGACGTGCTGCTCTGTGCGCGCAAGCACGCGAGCTCGGTACGGCGTCAGATCGTTCGCTTCTTGTGTGCGCGCATGCATTGCTCTATCACAGTAGTGAGCTCACAGCGCCTGCTTTCATGCATCCGCTCACTCTCACTTGCTCGCTCTTGCTACCAGAGCAAGCTGCTGCAAAAGTACCAGCGCGACCACCTCGGCGCTGCGAATGCGCCAGCTGCTGCACCTTCGCGACGACGCATCCGGCGGTCTCGTCTCGACTCGGACGAGCTCTAGTCGCAGCACAATCGTGGTGAATAGACTCGACGTCGTTTCCCGAGCGTCGTCCCTATGTCTTCAGTACTGCGCGTGGTCGCCAAAGAACACTGAAGACGCTCCTGCTGGTGTCGACCGCTCATGTGGCGACACTCGCGCTGTGCGCTCGAGCTGTCGGTACTCGTTCAAGAGCCGGAGCGACGCGGTCTTGCGTCGGATCGCCTCGGGACTGTGCACGGCGCGCCGCAGTGGGTTGATGCTGCTCTGCGACGCTTGCTGGTACACTTGCTGGAGCAAGTTCACTTGCTTCCCCTTTGCTTCGAGGTCATCGAGGAGCGGACCGAGCGCACTCGCGAGGTCCGGTGAGCGACTAGCTGTCGTGCCACTGCTCGCTGGAGCCGCGCCGTCGGCCTTCATGCGCGCGACCGTGTCCTTGTACTTGGCATTGAGCGTCGCGAACTCGGTCTCGGCAGTGCGCAGCGCAGTCGCGAGGTCGTCAAGGATCTGCGTCTAGCAGTGCACGAAGCAGAGATGATCGTGTCAGACCAAGGCGCCATCGTATCGCCATCGTTCGAGCGCGCGTGGGTAGTACCTGCATGGGGCTGATGTGCGCCGACACGGGCGCCGGTGGCAGCGGCGGCACTTCGATCGCACTGGGCGGGAGCGCGCGCTTTGGCGCTTTCGCAGCGCTTCGAGTGCGATCCGACACGAGTGTCTGCGCTGCAGATGCATTGACTGGCGCTGGTGGTGGTGGCGCAACACCGAGGATCGCTGCACTCACGCCTGCGCTCTTTGCCGCTTTTGAGCGCGTGCGCAGTGTGTGCGACGGCGACTTGGCTGTCGGGATGCGGATCGGCGCCGCTGTGAGTGTGTTGGGCGTCACGTACGTGCTCGCGCACTGCCGCAGTGCGTCCTGGACGTTGCCGATGAGCGAAAACGACGGACTCGACGACGTCCCGAGCAGGAACGGAACGTCTCTAGCGTACCAGTGCCAGGAGAGCAGTAGAGCAGCGCAAGCAAGCGTGTGAGTACGTGAGCAGAGCTAGCATTGCCATGAGCATGCACGCAGAGACGCAAGATGGACGTACTTTCCGAGGTTCGCGTCGCGCAGGAGCGCCATGTTCGTTGCGCCGGCGCCCGTGCTCTCGCGTACTTTGGTCTTGCGCGGCGTCTTCTTCGCGACTGGATGCGACGCCGCCACGGCGCCATCTCCTGCCGACGTGCTCGTCGCTTTCTTCTTGAGCCCTCCTCGCGCAGTGGCGCTTGCACCAGTGTCTGTGCTGCTGCGCATGCGACTCGCACTGCCGCTCGGTCGACTCGAGTGCGTGGATCCTGCTCGTCTCGACGCAAGTGAAGATGACGCGGTCGACGACCGACTGGTGGTGCCAGACGCAGCCGCTGCTGCCGCAGATGCGCGACTTGCAGCCGTTGACTTGCTCACAGTCGACACGCGCTGCTGCTGGAGCTTGCGGCTCTGCTTTGTGGCTTTGTTCGCGACCTCTGTGACCTCCCACACGCGCGCAACGAGCTTCTCGTTGAGCTCCGAGACCGATGCGACGGTCTGCTCTGCGTCATGAAGTCGCGCGCGCGTCTCGGCGTGGTTGCTCGCCTCGCGCTCAAACTGCGCGCTGAGGTGCTCGAGCTGCTCCTGCCTCGCTGCTTGCTCTTGCTCGAGTGTCTCGACCTTTGCTGCGAGCTCCTGCGCCTCGTGCTTGCTCGACGTCATGACGCGCTCAAGCTCTACAGTGGCAGTACATGCGTGCGTGCGTGTGAGAGTGGTGTACCCAAGTGCATCAACCATCTGCTGGCACGCATCTTGCGGCTTGTACGAAGAGAGGTGACCGCACCAGACTGAAGGCGCGTGCGTTGAGACTCGGAGATCTCGAGCTGCGTCTGGAGGTCGTCCGACTTGCTCGCGTACGTCTGCATGAGTGCTTGGAAGTGCTGGATCTCGGTCTCCGCTGACTTGCGTCGCTCGTCGATCTTGACGAGCTCGACTTTGAGCTCCTCGCGCTCTGCGCGCACGGCGTCGTACGCTGCGCGCGCCGACTCCTTCGTCTGTCCGAGTTCGTACGCAAACTTCTTCTCGGACGCCGCGAGCTCGGCCTCGCGCTGTCATGAGCAGCCACGTCACATCCCATCGCAACAAGAGAGGTCGTGAGAGCGAGTGAGTCAGTGGCTCTGCTTCGCGACGAGTTGAGCCACGAGCCGCTAGCGAACGACGCACTGTACCTTGCGCGACTTGACGCGCTCGTCCGAGAGCTGCTGCGTGAGCGTCTCGCGCTCTTCTTCGAGCCGCCGGATCTTGTCTTGCAGCGCTTTGAGCGCTGAGAGAACTGCTCGACTACCTTGTGCGCCACCTGCAGCAGCAACTGCCGCCGCGGACGCTGCGCTACTGCCTCCGATGCCTAGCAAACCCGAGGTGCCATTCGCACTAAACGGACTCGGTGTCGACATGAAGAGTCCACTTGAGCTAGTTGTCGTTGTTGCTCCTCCTGCTGCTGTCGTTGCGTTCTGCCCAAAGAGCTTCTGGCTCAAGCTGCTCGTGCGTGGCGGTGGATCGCCAAAGAGCATCCCGTTCGCTGCCGTCGAGAGCGACTGCGACCGACTCGCACTGCTGCTGCGAGTCGACGCGTCGCGCGCTTCTCGCAGTTTGCTGTCGAGTGTTGCTGGATCGAACGACGCATGACGAGAGGACGTGCTTGTCGTACTCTGGCGCTTGCTGCTGCTCGTGGCAGTCGCTGCTGCTGCTTTTGCGTCACTGCTTCCAAACGCTTGCTGCGAGACGTACTCGCCGAGACGGAGCTGGTCTGCAGGCGACGGCGGTGCAAGCGCTGCAGTTGCAACGCGGAGGTACTCGAGCGGTCGATGCGACGCCAGTCCGTTCTTTCCTCCTCCAGGCATCGTCGCCGTGGCACTTGCGCCGCCGATGCTACTGCTGCCGTTCGTGTCGTGCGACGCGAGGTTCTTGAGCGTCTGCTTGAGCTCCTCCATCTCTTCTTTCGGCGACGGCAGCACACCGACGGCTGCAGCGTCGTCGACGCTCTGCTCGCTCAAGAACGACGCGTGCTTCTTGCTCTTGGCAGACGGTCTCGATCGTGGAGACTCGACACTGGATGCGTCCGAAGACGAGGACGCTGCTGCTGCTTCTCTGCGTCGCCGCGTACTGCGTTCGTCCACTGCGCCTTTTGCTGTTGCTGATGCACTCGTGCTCGACGTTGTCTGTGCTTTACTACCACTGCTGGTGATGGTGCTCGTGCGGTTGCGCGTCGCGCGCTTCCTCGACAGTGGCGCTGCAGACAACGTAGCGCTCTGCTCGCTGTGCTGTCGCTGCTGGTGTTGACGATCCGTCCGTCTTGGCTTGTTGCTCCTCTTGGTCCGATGTGCTGATGCTGCATCGCTCTCGCTCTCGCTCGCATTCTCGCCTTGCTTGGTCTCCTCGTCTTCTGACGACGACGATGACCCGAGCAGCTTGTCTCGAGTTGTCTGAGGCGCAGGCGGTGGTGGACGACGCGCTGAGTCGTGTCTGCTTTGTGGAGCGCTGTCTATGCCTCTATCGCTATCGTTGCCACTGCTGTCGCTACTGACGCTTGCGTGTCGTTCACGATGCCGATGCGAGTGGCTCCGAGTCGTTCCCGCAGCGCTGTGGCGAGACATGGAGTTTGTCGAAGCTGTTCGGTCAGGTCCAGCTCCATTCTGCACAGTCAACGGCGGTGGCTCAAGTGGCTGGGAGCTACTCCTCGACGCCGACGCCTGCGCTCTTCGACTCGAGTCTGCGCGTCTGCTCTTGTTTGGTGACGACGACGACTCTCGCTTCGCCACACTGCGGCTGCGACTGCAGCTGCTGCTTCTTGGCGCATCGCTCGCTCTCGCTCGACTATCGGCGCTCTTGGTGGCAAAGCGCATGGGCGACTCGCTCCGCTTTGCTGTCGACTGCACTCGTCGCAGCGCATCGACGCCATCGAGCACTTGCTCTGCTGCATCCGAGAGGTTGCGGCGATCCGCACCATGGACCCGGCGCTCGAACGCGTCCCACGTCGCAGCACTGACGCGACGCCGCGGCGAGATGACAATCTGACTGCGCGTCGAGATGACGATCGCGTCGCTGTCGTCGAGCGAGTCGTCGTCGTCGTCATGGCGCGATCGACTACTCCTGCTACTCCGACTCGAGCCATCGCTGCGATCGCGAGGATCGCGAGGATCGTCGTCGTCGCTCGCGCTGCTCATGGCGAAGCAACGCAATGTATGTGTCGCTTCAGCCAAGCGGTGCAGTTGTTTGTTTGGGCGGCTAGACAGTCAGTCCAAGGTGAACAGCTACACTGTAGTCTAGGCGCTTAGGCTCCAGCACACTCGGCTCTCCGATCCCATCCGACGCACACACACACATGCGAGGCGCATGGCTTTTCTTTGTGAGTGTCCTACGATCCGATCGAGCGCTGTCGTCCGTTCGACTCGGTGTCACTGAGTCGGCCCGGACGCTCGCTACCTATCACTCTCTTCGTTCCATCGCAACACTGTCAATAGCTCCAGCTACTCTTGCTACACCTGGTCGAGCGCATGAGGAGCTTGCTCTGCAGCGGCGGCGGCGGCGCGCTCCGCTGCGAGCGCCTTGTCGTGCACGCGCTTGACGATACCGAGGAGAAAGACCTCGGGGCTGCCAATGAGCGAGAGGTCGATGTTGCTAAAGTTCTCGACCGCCGTGCGCGCAACGCGCTCCGGCACTTGCGTCAGGCGCGAGACGGCTGCGTCGCTGATGCGCTCGCGCAGACTTCCCTCTGCGACCATCTCATCGAGCACTGCGCGCACGCTCGCTGGCAATTGGGCGTACAGCTCGTCTCCCGACGCAGCAGGAGCCACAGGCTCGGCCACAGGCGCAGGCGGCGCACTCGTTGCTGCTACCGCCGCAGTTGTTGCTGGTGCTGTTGCTGTGCGGCGTCGTGGGTCCACTAGTTGCGCATGTGGCACAGCAGGAGTAGCTGGCGTTGGAGCCGCAGCAGGACCAGGTACAGCCACTGGAGCTGCGACTGGCGCCTGTGCGGCAACAGGAGCAGACACTTGCGCGAGCGTTGCCACCGGCGCTGGTGCTTGAACAGGTGTGACTGGTGCTGGAGCTGAAGCCGGTTCTGCCGCTGGAACTGCTACTGGTGCTGCCACTGGTGTTGGTGTAGCAGGTGTCACTGCTGGCTCTGGCGTTGGCGTTGGCGTTGAGTCTGGCGTTGGTGCTGCTGCTGGCTCTGGCGTTGGTGCTGCGTCTGCAGAACGGGCGCGACGAGGATCCTGTGCAGCCACGACAGGTTCGTTCGAGTCTCCAGCGGCGCGACGCCGAGGGTCAAACGGCTTCCCAGTCGCACTCGCGCCACTCGAGCGACTCGCAGGAGCTGCTGGCGCTTCAGCTGCACTTGCGCGTCTCGGGTCTGTTGGACGCTGTGCGCGGTCCGTCGCTTCTGCCGCTGGCGTTGCTGTGGTCTTGTTGATCGTGCGGCCAAACTCGTCGACGTCTGCTTGCGGCGCAGCAGGAGCAGCACTTGGTGCAGCTGCTGGTGCACTGTGCTGCGCACGCGGACTGCTCGTTTTCGAGACGACTCGCGGCGCCTGGCGACGCGCTGGGAGATCTTTCTGGTACGGCACTGGCGCCGTCGACATGCCAGTCACTGGTTGCGGCGGCGCGTAGCCAAACGCATAGAGCCCAGCATCTGCGCTCGCGTCCGGCAGGAACGTCCCGACGCGCTTGAGCGCTGCGACGTGCGGGTTCTCTTTCAAGTACTCGTGGTGGATGCGCATGAGCTGGCCGTTCTTGTCACGCACGCCTCGCATCGGCACGCGCGTGAAGCGCGCGATGATCGAGACTTGCGCAAACTCGGGCAGCGCGCCAACCGACGCGAACGCCGCGCGACTCACCTGGTTGATCTCGAACTCGCCGAGCGTCGCAAAGTCCATCAAGCGGTCCCACGCAGCGTCTGCGAGTCCTTTCTTGTCTTCCGTCCGCTTGTCGCGACTGTCGACGCTCCGTGGCGACGACGCCTCAGTGCGCTGGCGCTTTGCATCGCGCTCCGAGTGCGACTGCGACGATGGTGACGACGGGATCTCTCCACTCTCGATCGCATCACTGTCGTCTCCTGCTGCTGTTGCTGTCGAGGCTGCGCGCTTTGTCCCAGTCGCGCTCGTCTCTGACTCGGAGGCGTCTGCAGGTGCGTCATGCGATCCACTCGCGCTCTCGTACGACGGATCCGACGGGTTGTACTCGCCAGGTTCGTACGCAGGGTTCTCCGGGTCGTACTCTTCGTCGCCGTACTCGACCGAGTACGACGGGTGCGCTGGGTCGTACTCGTCGCGCTCGTGACGCTCTTCGAACGGCGCAGACGGATCGTACTCGTCCTGCGCATGCAACTCGTGTGCATTCTCGCCACTGTCTGAACTTGGTGCAGCATGCTCATTGCTCTCGTGCGGCTCTTGCTCTGAAGAACCAACGTGTGCGTCTGCTGCATCGTCGCGCGTCGGCTGCTCGCTCTCATTCATCGCAACGTCGGCGTGCGCTGGTGCTTCGCTGCTGGTGTCGACTGACACAGGCTCGTCATGTGCTGTAGTGCTCGAGTCAGCGTCGACCGCCATTGCGTCAGGCGCTGAAGGCTCTGGGTCGACAGACTCGGCCATTTCGACGTCTCCAGCAGCGTCGGCCGTCGCAGCTGCAGCATCGCCAGTCGCGACGTGGTCGACTGCAGCGCTATCGACTGCTGTGTGCGAGTGCTCGGTCACTTCAGACTCACCGGGCTGTTCGTGTGCTGCAGCTGCTGGATCTTGTGCATCGCCATGTGCGTCGTTCGTGTCGATGCCAGCATTGTCGTTCGTCGCATTGTCATCTGCATCCGAGATCTTGTGCCCATCAGCGTGCTCGTTGTATGATTCGTCGAGCGCGTGGTCCATGTGGTGGTCGTCAAAGTCCTCTTCGTCTTCAGTCTCATTTGGATCCTCTGCTTCCAGTGCGTCGACGACTGTCGGAGCAGCATCGGTCGATGCGAGCAGACTCTGCTGTTCGTTGTCGTCGAGCGCAGCGGTGAGCAGCGCTGAGTCGTTCTGCTGTGCGTCGACATTGGCGACAGTGCTGCTTGCGTCTGGAGTCGCCATGAGAGGCTGTGCTGCGAAGACGTCGAGCGCCGGCGTCGGCTCGCTCGCGCTGCTGCGCACGTCGTCGTTGTTGTCCATGGCGTTGCTGGTGTTTGTTTGCCCACACAGACGGCGTTCGCTGGATATTCGTATAGTGATAAAACAAAGTAATGTGGTGTGCACCACATGTGCTCGCAAGCGTCAAATGTAAAAAGCTTGATGCGAGTAAATACAGCAGTGGGCCACTGCAGTACTGTCGTGCACTCATTTAAAACGTATATTTTACAGCAGAGTGCGAGTGTACTTTTTGAAATGTAAAATTGACAACGAGGATTTGTCGATATCAAACATATTTTGTGGATAGCAACAATAGATGGACGATGGCTCGAGCCATCTGCTGTGTAAATGCACGAATGTCAAAAAGAGTGACACTGTGCCAGACAGATTAGTTGGGTCTACATGGCGGTTGAAGTTCCGGAAAAATGGTTTTTCATCTCTCAACCGCCGTTTGATGAGATGACTGCCATTTTCCTCGTGCATTCTTTCTATTCACTTATTCACATTATAGAACAGCACGAAAGCGCTGAACGATGAGATGAGCTGAGGCAGACCCACACATGCTCTGTCCAGCACTCGTAGACGATGCGTGCTTGCTTGCTTGCCGCTTGAACAAACTCACTTTCGATCTTCCCTCGGTCACGCTCGAGCACCTCGACGCAACTCAACTCAACACCGCCACCAGCTCCACTGCTCCATCCACACGCACGATGCTCGCCGCCACGACCAAGCAGCTCGCGACGCGCCTCGCTGTGCCTGGCGCTGCGCGCACGATGGCCGGCAAGGCCGCGTTCAACTGGCGCGACCCGCTCGCGCTCGAGTCGCAGCTCACGGACGAGGAGCTCATGATCAAGAAGTCTGCGACGGACTACTGCCAGGGCAAGCTCCTGCCACGCATCGTGCAGGCGAACCGCAACGCGACGTTTGACAAGGAAATCATGAAGGAAATGGGCGAGATGGGTTTCCTCGGCCCAACGATCGAGGGCTACGGCTGCGCTGGCGTCGGCTACGTCTCGTACGGTCTCATTGCGAACGCCGTCGAGCAAGTCGACAGCGCGTACCGCTCGGCCATGAGCGTGCAGTCGTCGCTCGTGATGCACCCGATCAACACGTTCGGCTCGGACGAGCAGAAGGAGAAGGTTCGTCTTTTGTTCATTCATTCACACGCACACACACACACATGCGCATGGCAACGCCGTGTCATGGCTGCATGAGTGATGAGCCAGCAGACTGACATTGCATGTCTTGTTGTCTGACTCGGCAGTACCTCCCGCGCCTCGCGACCGGCGAGCTTATCGGCTGCTTCGGTCTGACGGAGCCGAACCACGGCTCGGACCCTGGCTCGTACGTTCGCTTGCTCGCTCATTGTATCGCAATGCGATCATGCATTCCAAGACATCAAGCGTCGATCCTCACACTTGCACGCATGACACAGGATGGAGACGCGTGCGAAGCTCCAGGGCGGCAAGTACATCCTCAACGGTTCGAAGAACTGGATCACGAACGCGCCGATCGCCGACGTGTTCTTGATCTGGGCCAAGGACGACGAAGGCGACATCCGCGGTTTCCTCCTCGAGAAGGTGCGAGCCGTTTGCCGGTCGCTTCCATCTGCTCGATTGGTGCTGTGGATGTGATCGACAGAGAGTACTGACTGCTGCTGTTTGCACCTCTTGATTGTGTGGCTCGATGTGCACAGGACTTCCCGGGTCTCACGACGCAGTACATCCACGGCAAGGCGACGCTCATGGCGTCGGCGACTGGCATGGTGCGTCCCATCGTTTACCATCCACTAAGGTGCACACGACACCACAGTACTGACATGTGACATCGAATGGCGCGTTGGTGTGCTGCAGATCTTCATGGAGGACGTCGAAGTGCCAAAGGAGAACATGCTGCCGAAGGTCAAGGGCCTCAAGGGTCCGTTCACGTGCCTCAACAGCGCGCGCTTTGGCATCTCGTGGGGCGCTCTCGGCGCAGCCTGTACGTCTCCATCTCTCTCTCTTGTGTTGACGCACTCGCGTTTACTCTAGACTGCACTCTCTACGATCCGATAAGCTGACCGTGTCTGCCTCGAATACGCTGCCACAGACTCGTGCTTTGACGTCGCGCGCCAGTACACGCTCGACCGCAACCAGTTCGGCGCGCCACTCGCTGCGTACGTACATGCGTCAGAAACCTCTTGCTAACTTCAGGACGTCCATCGACTGACGGGCGTGGCTTGCTACATGAACAGGAACCAGCTCATCCAGAAGAAGCTCGCGGACATGAGCACGGAGATCTCGATTGGTCTCCAGTCGTGCCTCCAGGTCGGCCGCCTGCTCGACGCTGGCAAGGCGCCGGTCGAGCTCATCTCGATGGTCAAGCGCAACTCGTGCGGCAAGGCGCTCGACATCGCGCGTGCGGCGCGTGACATGCTCGGCGGCAACGGTCTCTCGGACGAGTACCACGTCATTCGCCACGCTGTGAACCTCGAGGCCGTGAACACGTACGAAGGCACGCACGACGTGCACGCGCTCATTCTCGGCCGCGCGATCACGGGTCTCCCGGCGTTCGTGCCGCGCAGTGCGCCATAAGCGTCCGGAGTTGCATTGCCACTAGCCAGGGACGACGTTGGCGTGAGCCGTCGAGGCAAGCAGTCTCACTAGCGCACACAGTTCGTCTTGCATTTATACTAACACTCATAACAACACAGCGACATGCGTTTAGACCCAAAGCTTTCTTGTCTTGCTCTGTTGACTTGGTTGACTTGGTTGACGTGCATCGAGAGCATGGAGCACCATGACGAGCAAGTGCGATTCCAATCGAGTTGATCGCCGCGTTTACAGCATCAACCAGCATGACGTCGATGGTCACTCAGCTGCTTCTGCATGTGTGTGTGTTGCATGTTGCTTGGCGTGAGGTCGCTCTCTTGCACACAGCAAGAGAGATCTCGTCCTCGCTACGTGCGTCGTCCTCGCTCTGGCTCGCTTGCACTTGATCGTCAACAAGCTGTAGCCATTCCAAACACGACGATCGCCACATTTTCAAGCAGTGGACACTCACATAGTCAACGCAAATGTACAAGTCATGTGTTAACAATAGCTTCCAAACATGCTGATCGCCATAAAACACGATTTTGATGAACAAATGTACTTTCAGATTCAATGATTGTGCATATTTGAAGAAATGCGTTTTGTTGTAAACAAATACATTGTATTGCAAATAGCAAAAACAACCACATTCAAAAGTCAAGATAGTTGTTGTTTTTGACACTGCTGATACAAATGCCATCGAAAGTGTCAACACACTCTTCACTTGTATTCCTCACTATCTGATTGCAAGGATAATGGCTCGCCTTAGTTATTGCACTATCACACCACAATCCTGAGCATACGTATCTCAAGATAAACGTCGTTCAGAGTGGCTCGCTTGGATCACAAAAGCACGAGCAAAGGGGCGAAGCGCTTATTGCGACGCAGGTACGTCTGTGTGTCTTCGCTGCGTACATGTGTGTATGTGTGCTTGCGCGCGCGCATGTGAGGGAGCGTCTCCCACACACAAGCAGTACACTAACCGTTGCTCACACGCGCGCTCTCGTTCTTGCGAATACCGTCGCGCTGTGTGCCTCGTGCTGCAGGATCGAGCGAGCGAGCGACAGCAATCAGCGCCACGTGGCAGCATCGACTCTTCTCTTCTCTCCGCTTCATCGCATCGTTCGACACACTCGCAGTCGCTCGTGATCTATAACCTGTCATCTAAGAACCACTTGACGCACGATCAACCATGAGCCAGAAGCTGCGCGACTTGATCCGCAGCGTGCGGTCGTGCAAGACTGCGGCCGAAGAGCGCGCAGTGATCGCGAAAGAGAGCGCGCTCATCCGCACGGCGTTCAAAGAGCACGACAAGCAGCACTGCTACCGCAACGTCGCGAAGCTCTTGTTTATCCACATGCTCGGGTACCCGTCGCACTTTGGACAGATGGAGTGCGTGAAGCTCATTGCGAGTCCACTCTTTGGCGAAAAGCGCATGGGGTACTTGGTGCGTCGCTTGCTCTCTCTCTCTCTTGCTCTCGTCAACGCAATGGATCGCTCACACTCATCGTGGCTCGTGTGCTTCTAGGGTCTCATCCTCTTGCTCACGGACCAAGAAGACGTCCTCACGCTCGTGACCAACTCGATGAAGATGTACGTTCGCTCTTTGTGCTGCGCCTCGATCGCTTGACTGTCTCGATCCTATCGAGCGTGCTCGACTGACGCCTGCTACGCTCGCTCGCTCGTTCTCTCTCTATCGCTAGCGACCTCTCGAATCCGAACCACTTCATCGTCGCACTGTCGCTGAACGCAGTCGGGAACATTGCGTCGCCCGACATGGCGCGCGACCTCGTGATGGACATCGACCGGCACTTGCGCGGCGACAACGAGTACTTGCGCAAGAAAGCGGCGCTCGCGTCGATCCGCGTGTTCCGCAAAGTCCCAGAGCTCGTTGAGGACTTTACCGACTCGATGCTCGCGCTCTTGAAGAGCAAGGACCACGGCGTGCTCCTCTGCGGCGTGCAGCTCATCACGGAAGTCCTGACGATCGACGAAGACAACATCAAGTACTTTAAGGACCTCGTCCCGACGCTCGTGCGCACGCTGCGGAACCTCCTGTCCATGGGCTACTCGTCCGAGTACGACGTGAGTGGCATTGCGGACCCGTTCCTGCAAGTCGCGATCCTCGGCTTGCTCCGCCTCTTGGGCAAGAGCAACGACGACGCGAGCGAAGCCATGAATGACGTCCTTGCGCAAGTCGCGACCAACACGGAGACTGCCAAGACCGCAGGCAATGCGATCCTGTACGAGTGCGTGAACACGATCATGGCGATCGAGAGCGACAGCGGCCTCAAAGTGCTCGCGATCAACATCCTCGGCCGCTTCCTGCTCAATCGCGACAACAACATCCGCTACGTCGCGCTCAACACGCTCTCGAAAGTCGTCGTCGACGACGCAGCAGCAGTGCAGCGCCACACAAACACGATCGTCGACTGCCTCAAGGACCCCGACACGTCGATTCGCCAGCGCGCGCTCGAGCTCATCTACGCGCTCGTGAACGAGTCGAACATCCAGTCGGTGCGTTGCACTGCCATGCGTTTGTCATCCTATCTGTCTGTGCTGTGCCCTATCGGCTGACTGCTTGATCGGTCGCAACCACTGACTTGGAACGTGTCCTCACTGTGTCACACTGCTGTCTGTAGCTCGCGCGCGAGATGCTCAACTACCTCGTCGTGGCGCCAAACGAGCAAAAGCCAGCGCTCTGCTCGCGCATCGCAGGTGCGACGCGCTCGCGTGTTTGCTACATCCGCCTGCTCTTTCACTCACTCTCTGACTCTTGCTGACGATGTACTCGTTGATCGCCTGAGCAGATGCGGTCGACCGGTACGCGCCGTCGAACCGGTGGCACATCGACACGCTCATCACGATGCTCTCGATCGCTGGCGCGAGTCTCCCGGACGAGAGAATATCGAGCTCGCTCATCCTGCTCATCCAGCGCAACCCAGAGCTCCACGCGTATGTCGTGCACAAGCTCTTCTGGGCACTCCACGACGACATCTCGCAGCTCTCGCTCGTGCACGTTGGGATCTGGTGCATTGGCGAATACGGCCGCGCGCTCTTGCTTGAGCCACCGGTGTCGGAAGAGACGCTCAGTGACAAAGCGCGTGTGGACGAGAGCACGGTCGTGGACCTGTTCAAGCGCGTGCTGCGCCACCACCACGTGACGGACACGACGAAAGCGTATGCGCTGAACGCGATGGTGAAGCTCACGACGCGGTTCCAGCAGCCGAGCCAAGTGCAAGTGCTTTCGCACCTCATTGCGTCGTTCAACTCGTCGGTCGTGCTCGACCTGCAGCAGCGCGCGACCGAGTACACGACGCTCGGACAGCCGCAGTGGGCGTCGCTCCGTCCCGACATCCTCGCGACGATGCCAGCGATCGACGTGACGAAGCTCCGGAACCGGCAGAACCGCGCTGGGTCGGCTGCTGGCGGCAACCTCGGCGCAAGCAGCAGCAGCGTCGAGCTTCTTGGAGGCGACGACCCGTTCGCCGCACCGCAGCCTGTCACTGCGCCAGCTGCTGCTGCGCCGACGCCGAACCTGCTCGACTTGGACGACATCTTTGGCGGCGGGAGCACTACGACAAGCGCGGCGCCGCGTGCACCAGTCGCTGCAGCGCCGATGCCCGCAGCAGTCGATCTGCTCGCGGACCTCTTCTCGACTGGTCCAGTCGCGCCTGCGCCACCTGTCGCTGCTGCACCATCGACTGCTGCGACCGACTTGCTCGGTCTCATGGACTTTGGCGCGCCTGCACCGCCACCGCCGCCGCAAAACCCCAAGATCCGCGCGTACGACAAGAATGGCTTGAGCGTCGACTTGGAGATCTCCAAGCCGAACAAGGACGACCCGTCCGTGACGTTCATCGCTGCGACGGTGCGCAACAGCACGGCCATGCCGCTCCAGAACTTCCTCTTCCTCGCAGCGTTCCCCAAGTACATCAAGCTCAAGATGGAGCCAGCGAGCACGGACGTCGTGCCGCCGCACGGCGCTGGCGTGCTCACGCAACTCGTCAAGATCCAGAACTCGATGCACGGCGAGGTACTGACCATCTCTCTCTCTCTTTCTCTCTCTCTTGTGCGATCGCTCACGCTTGCCAACTGACTGACTGACTCACTCACGCGTGCGCATGTGCGTCTGCTGTTGCTAGAAACCTGTGCTGATGCGCATCAAGTTGGACTTCATGGTGAACGGGAGCAAGGTCGAGGAGATGGCGGCAGTGAGCAACTTCCCGCCCAACTTGTAGAGCCGAGTGTCCAGCCATTCAGTCGGTCGCTCGTATGTAGGAGCCACTCGACGTGTGAGTCCACGAGCGCGAAGGATACAGGAGAGCAAGAGCGTGCGAGCGAGAGAGAGAGAGTGCAAGCGCCATGCGTGTGAGTTTGTTCGTTGCGTTTGTTCGACTTGATCTGACGCGCTGCGCTTGGAGCTAGTCGCCATCTCTCGTGCGTTACGCACCAACGCGCAGCGTGTTCTTGCGGAAGCGCCAGTACGCTTGGCGCACGCGGTCGGTCTCGTTCACGAGCGTGTCAATGAGCTGGTACCACATCCATCAACGCCGCATGCCCAACAGACTGTGAGCTACCATCGCCTCCACCATCGCATCACCTCTCAACGGGACGCACCTCGTGCGCTGCAGCGACAGCGTCCTCGGTCGCCTCTTTCGCGTACAGGTCCACGAGCAGCGCAGCGGCAAAGATGCAGTCTGGGAACTGCCCAAGCACGCTGCGGAGCTTGGACGTGAGCGTCAATGCAAAGTGCGCTTCGTAGCCGCGCACGAGGCCGCGGAGGTAGTTCCACGGCGACTCGTTGTGCACTGCGACGTCGATCTTGGCGAGCGCGTACGCGACTTCGCGCTCGCGCGCGTCGATGGTCCAGCCAGTCGTGTGCTGGAGCACGAACCAGCGCTGGTTCCACGCCGAGTTGTTGCGCACGTCGTCATCGAGCATCGCGTCCGTGAACGCGAGCTCGCCGTCCCAGAGCTGGAACGTCCGGATCGCCCACTGCCGGTGTGCCCACGCGTGGTAGTTCTTCGAGTCGCCGGCGATCGCCTTTGCGCTGAACGCTTTCTCCGCGCTGCCGTCCTGCAAGAGCGCGCAGACTTCGCGGCGATGGTGCCAGATCTGGTAGTTCTTTGGGTGCGCAATCGCCATGCGCTCCGTGAACGCGAGCTCGTCGTAGAGGTTCGCATTGAGCGCTTCGAGCGCCTTTCGCCGGAACGCCCACGCCGTGTAGTTCGCTGGGTTTTCGTCGATCACATCGAGCGTGAGCTGGAGCGTGCGGTCGCTGAACTCGTTCAGCTGGAGCACGCCGCGGAACACGTCCATGACATCCGTGACTGTGTCGCGACCGAATGAGCGAGTGAGTGCGCAGGCGTTTGTCAAAAGCGCAGTCTAGCGCGTTGGTGCCAGCGAGAGCAATGACAGCACCTAGTGCCAAGAAAGGAGTACGTACAGGACTCGGTGTACGCAATGCGCACGATCGGGTTCGGTCCGTCGTCCTGCGGGATCTTGGGCACGTCCGCCCACGCCGGGTCATCGCGGTACAGCATCCTTGCGTTCGTTGCAAAGAACAATTGAGGCAGTCTCACATGATAGCCCAAATATGATAGTGATGAAATCAAGGTATACCCACCAGTGTATCCGAGTACGATCGAGGTTACACACGCGAGCAATGCATCAAGTGAGTCTGTCTGACTGCGGATGAACAGGTGTGTTGTATGCACGTATGACCTGCACAAGAGCTCGAGCTACAGTGCACGAGACGCTACTTGGTCTTGGCGATGACCTCCTGCACGTCAAGCGCGTTCTTCTGCGCGACCTCGGTCGTGCGGAGCATGAAGCGGTCCGAGCCCCAGCACACGAGGAAGTAGAGCGCACCGAACGCAAACTGGTCGGGCTCGAGGTCGCCGATCTTGCGCTCTTGCTCCATCACGCGCGCGTACATCGTCGTGCCCCACCACACGAGCTGCAGCAGCGCGAGCACGAACGAGAGCTTGAACACAAAGAGCGCGGCGAAGAACCGGTGGAGGAAGATCACAGTCGTGATCGCGAGCGCGATCGAGAGACCCTCAAAGATCGCGACGAAGCCGAGGCCCTGCTCGCTCGTGTGCATGCGCTGGAGCGTCACGTAGCTCATGAGCACGACGAGACCCGCAAGCTTGCTCAGGAACGACTTCCAGATGTCGTTAAAGTACACGGTCTTGGCAAAGTGGCGCATCACTTCTTGCTGCATCGCTTCTGGCTGCGCGATCGCTGCGGCCGCTGCAGCTGCAGTCTTCTTGCTCACGTTCTTGCGCTTCTGTGCCATGGCTCTTTCAATGTGTCTTGAAGCAATCGACGAGTAGCTCGACGAGGAGGAGGAGGAGGATGCTGATGATGTCCTTGATGTCCTTCGTGTCTTGATGCTCGAGCGGGTGTGTGTGTGATGTGTGACGTTTGTGAGGCGAAAAGGGAAGATGATGTGGTCCACGCGGTCACCACAACTGCAACAGCACATTATTCTCGAACAGAGGCTGACAACAACTTGCATATCTCGAGATTGCAAGTGCATAGCTCGATGCAAAGCATACAAACTACACGATTATCCATCGCTGCGAATTTTGTCTGCATCTATACTTGAAACAGCCTATTGGCGTTGTTGCTTGTTTAACGTGCTGTCCGCCGCCCACTCGTTTCATCGCACTCACACACACACACACGCACGCTCGACCAGCTCCTGAAGCAGCAGCAGCATCGCCGAGCTCCACGTCGCTCGCTCCGTCGCCTCCTCTTCCTCCTCTTCCTAGTTCTCCAATGCTCCGCCGCGCCATCACGCACTCGCTGCGCGTCTCCCAGAAGCAGCAGCAGCAGCTCCGCTTTGTGAGCGCGACGTCTGTGCGCATGAACGGCGAAAAGCCGAACGCTGACGCTGCGCCTGCGGCCGAGGCAGCGCCAGAAGGTGAAGCCGCTGCGAATGGCGCGGACGCGGTCGCGAAAGAGCTCGAGGAGCTCAAGACGAAGAACGCGGAGCTGAACGACCGGCTACTGCGTGCGCTCGCTGACGCGGAGAACGTCCGCCGCATCTCGCGCATTGACGTGAACAACGCGCGCGAGTTTGCGATCTCGAAGTTTGCCAAGAGCTTGCTCGACGTCTCGGACAACCTCAAGCGTGCGCACGAGAGCATTTCGATCGAGGAGCTGCACCCGGACCACACGCTCGCTGCGATCAAGACGCTCCACGAAGGTGTCGTGATGACCGATGCGCAGCTCCAGAAGGTCTTCCGCGAGTTCAACATCAACCAGGTCGGCGCAGTTGGCGACAAGTTTGACCCGAATGTCCACGACGCGCTGTTCGAGTATGAGGACCCAGCAAAGGAGGCTGGCTCGATCGGTCAGCTCATGAAGATCGGCTACTTGCTCAACGCGCGCTGCATCCGTCCGGCGCAAGTGGGCGTGGTCAAGGGCCAGAAGCAGTAAGCGGCGCTGTTCATGCTGGGCATAGGCGCAGATGTGACTCGCTCGTCCGCTTGCTGTCGTAGATGCTCTCGAGCACGAGCGAGCGAGTCGGTCGGTCAGTGGTGGACGGACACGCACGTCCCAGATAGAAGATGCACATGATGATGATGATGATGATGATGAAGCAGTCGGTTCCACACTCGCTCGCTAATACACGCTCTGCTCTGCATGCGCCTGTGTGATAGATGGATCGTGTGAGATGCAGAGAGCAATGCACACTGACGCTCATGACAACATGTCATGCGTCACTAGCAGTTGTAAAGAGGCTCGAGTGCTTGTAAATGCCTGTCATTGAAGTTTGATGCGCATCAAAGCCGAGATAGAGAGGTTTGTTGTTGGGTTCACTGATCAGCATACACAGCATAAGCAGAGCAAGCGAGAAGAAGCGAACGACAAGCAACGAACATGGACAACGACAACGCCGCGATGGCAGCGATGGACCGTGACGCGCGCAAGCTACCGCCGCTCGAAAGCGTCGCTATCACACTGCGCGCATTCCCATCGATCGCGGCGCTGCCGCATGTTGTCGCTGCCGTGAGCGCGTTCGTTGACTGCACGCTCCAAGTGCGAACGCTCGAGGACGCGCTCAAGATGGACGCGCCACGGCTACTGAAGCGTCTCGTCGCTGCCTCCACGCTTCCGTCGCCATCTCCGCGACGCTATCCGCGCTTCTTGAGCTTCCACGTGCGCGAAGCAGCAGTCCTTGCTGCTGAGCGCGGCGAGATCGAGACGCTCGAGCTCCTTTGTGACGTGAACGCCACCGCGATCGGCCACGACAACGTGTTTGCAGCGGCTGCAAACAACAACCACGTGCATGTGCTCACGTGGCTGCACGGCCGCTACACGTTTGACCAAGTCAGCGTCTTGAACTTGATAGCGGACCACGTCGTCGCGAGCAGCTATGTGGGTGTGGTCGAGTGGCTCGTGCAGCATTGGTCGGCGACGGAACTGAGCTACGTGCTCGCGTACGGAGTGTACCACGGCCGCTTTGACATCGTTCAGCTCCTTGGTGCCTACGTTACGTCAAACGTGGATCTGTCTGCGCTGGACAAGGCACTAGCTCGCGGCGACGTCGACATGCTCGAGTGGCTCAATCGACATGCGCTCTTGCAACTCCCGCACGATGCGTTCGACATTGCTGCGAGCGGTGGCCACATGCCAGTGATCAAGTGGATCAGCACCTACCGCGCGTACGTTCGACCGACACCAGCGACGAGCAACTGCGCAGCAGAGCACGGTCACCTCGCGGTCATCCAGTGGCTCCACGCACGCGTACCGCAACTGCTCTTTGCACGCAACATGAACGTGGCTGCAGCGCACGGTCACTTGGACATTGTCCAGTTCCTCCATGAGCACACCACGAACGGTTGCTCGTACCGCGCAATGGACGGCGCAGCGAGCGGTGGGCACTTGGACGTCGTCAAGTTTCTCTATGAGCACTATCGCCACCTCGGATGCTCAGTTCGCGCGATGGACGGCGCTGCGAAGAACGGACACTTGGACATCGTCGAGTTCTTGCACGAGCACCAAATGGCCAACTTCTCGACGCAAGCGATGAATGGCGCCGCAGCGAACGGCCACTTGGATGTCATTAAGTTCTTGCACGAGCACGAGCGCGTCGGATGCACCGAGGACGCAATGGACAGCGCGGCAGCAAACGGACACTTGGACGTAGTGGCGTTCTTGCATGGCCATCGCAGCGAAGGCTGCACAGTGGATGCGATGAACCAGGCAGCGGCAAACGGACATCTCGACGTTGTTCAGTTCCTCCATGAGCACCGCAGCGAAGGCTGCACATCGAATGCAATGGACAGCGCGGCAGCGAACGGACATCTCGACGTTGTTCAGTGGCTCTACGAGCACCGCACCGAAGGGTGTACGCCCGCGGCGATGAACCAGGCAGCAGCGAACCGACACATTGCCATCGTACAGTGGCTCCATGCGAACCGCGTCACGCAATGCGCTGATCGAGCGATGGCTGCAGCCGCCGACCGAGAGTTCTTCGCGAAGCTGCCGTTCCTGTTCTACCTCGGCGACCACGCCCACGCCAATGTGCGCCATGCGACTGCTACGGTCGCGAACTTGCACTGGCTGTACGAGACGTTGCCCGAGTACTGCGACCTCGAGTGCATGCGAGTGCTGGCGGTACACCACGGCGAGGCCGATGTCCGCGAGTGGCTGGAAGAGATCGGCGAGCTCGCAGGTGTCGCTGCGTGAGAGGAGCGTCGAGTAGTCGAGTCTAGCGCCTGGTGTAGTAGTATACATGTACTCGTACTTGAGACCGCACCAAGCAGCACGAGCTGTGTGCGCAGCATTCTCGGAAGGACCAGGAGCAGTAGTAGCCGTAGTAGTCGCGCAGTCGTGGCATAAGTGTTGACACACGAACCAACATGTACAGTCCGCATGTGGTCAATTCATTGCTTCTGGAGCTTGCTCAAGAGCACGAGTTGCTTGTGCTGCTGTGGCAATGATAGCAGCAGCGAGTACTCTGCACTCGTGCAACAATGTTGTGCCTGCTTACCGATGCGAGTCGACGCCTCAGGACTCTGAACAAACGAACGAGCGAACAAGGACGTTGACTCTCGGCTCTCTCGTCACTCGTGTCGTTCTTGTTCATTCACCGCCAGACGAGCATGAGTGCTGCGGAACAGACTGGGAGCATTTGACTAGGACCGTGCGCGCAGGTGTGCTGTGCGTCCTAATACTTCAAAGCGTGAGCGACGTGCAAGAGCAAGAGCAATTGCAAGAGTAAGACCAAGAGCAAGCGCAAGAGCAGTGTTGCTCGTGTCCTACTTGTCATTCCCACAATCAGCCGCAAGAAAGCACAACATGGAGCTGAGCTGGTCATTGCCGCTCCTGTCTTGCACCTGCATCGATGCGTGTGCAGGCGTGGATGTCCAAACGAGCGGCGCGTAAACAGCGCGACCGACTGTCATGGCGAGGCACGAGCTCTTTCGTCTACTGCACTGCACAATGCCCAAAGTGCTAGCTACAGTTGTGCACATACAAACCTGTATCGCACAAGATAGTCTGAAGCAGTTGCTGTGTAGCACAAGTCGACGTCGTTGTCGCTGCGAGTTGGCCGATGCGTGGAGAGCGATGCAGTGGAGCCCCGTACGCCGCGCTTCGGGTTCCTTCTGGCCTCTCACTACGACAATGACGGCAGCCATTGCCGCGGAGGCACAAGCGCGACGTCGTTATGAACGAGTACGAGTACGAGTACAGGTATACATACTCATGTATTAGATGCCGAGAAGTCCGCGTCCAGTATCTGCGTATACCGAGCATGCATCTCTAGCTCTCACACTAGTGCTCTTGTGATGCAGCATCAAGAACGAGTGCAAGTGCAAGGAAGGAAGGAAGGAAGGACGCGCGATGCATGCAATGCATGGCGGCTGATCAGACGTCTTCAACGCGCGCGAGTTTGGTTTGTGTGTGCGCGTTGACGCGACAGCAACAGTAGCAGCTGGGGAGTCTGCAAGAGGTACGGACGCGTGTGCTTGGCAATCCTGACCCGGTAGATGTGAATGAACAGGGAGGCCGTGCGCGTGTGTGCTCCATGAGCATCGAACGGCGCTCGATGCTGCGCGTCGACTCGCGTTGCCTTGCCTTGCCTTGCCTTGCCTTGCCTTGCCTTGCCTTGCCTTGCCTTGCTGCCTTGCCTTGCCTTGCCTTGCTGCCTTGCCTTGCCTTGCCTTGCCTTGCCTTGCCTTGCCTTGCCTTGCCTTGCCTTGCCTTGCCTTCTGCCTTGCCTTGCCTTGCCTTGCCTTGCCTTGCCTTGCCTTGCCTTGCCTTGCTTTGCTTTGCTCTGTCTTGCCTTGCGACGTTCTGGTCGGGCAGATCGAGCGAGCTTCGAGAAGCGCAACGCACCAAGCACAACTTCTCCGAGTTCCGAGTTCCGAGCTCCGAGCACACAGTGCGAGCGAATGCAAGAGTCGGACGCGCGTGAGCTGGATTTTCCGGACCATCCTCCTCGTCAAGCGGCTCGTCAAGCGGGGTCTCCTCCACCCAGGAGACAACACCAACACCAAATCGACTAAGCGCCGTGGCACCGCTGCCAAGTGTAGGTCGCTGTTGGCGAGAGAACCGCCAAGCGCAGCGAGTCAAGCCATGTGGGTGGTCAACGGGTCAGTCGAGCAACGAGCACAAGGTGCGAGCGAGTAGCGAGGTGCTCGATCGAATTCGTGCATGCCAAGTGCGAGAGCGAGCGAGAGAGAGAGAAGAGCACGAATATCCACCGAGGCAACGCGGGTGCTCTTTGTGTCTGACGTCGTCACAGATCGTCGGTGCGGCCATGCCGAGCGCGGCGGTGTCGGTGTTATTGACGACGACATGGCAAGAAGAAAATCAAACCGAGACTGTCAAGGAAGAGAGAGAGAGAGAGAGAATCCGTGTGCGTGTGTCAACCCGCTCGACCCGACCCGACACGACACGACCGACACTTGTCCGGATCCGGCTCATGTCGTCGCATTTGTTGTTGCTGTTGTTGTTGCTGTTGTTGTCGCCACGTCGAGTGTTGTCGGCGACGTCCCGCACGCGTGAGGCATCCGGCTCGTTTCTCGCCAGCGCACACACTGGTTCTAAGATTCGCTGCTCGCGTCGCGGCGAGACGCAAAGACGGTCGCTCCAGTGCTGTGCGGCGCGTGTGAAATGCGTGTGCGCTGCGTGCTGCGTGTTGGTGTGTGTGTACGTACAGCAGCAGTGTGAGGATCAATCGAGGAGGTGTTTGACGCCAACAGCGTGCTCGTTCGCGACGGAGAGCTGTTGCTGTCGCTGTTGCTATCTCTGACCTCGCGACAGGGCCAACCATACAAGAGCGTATGTGTGTGAGAGAGAGAGATCCATCGGGACACAGCTGACTGGCAAACAGATCGCCAGCTTGACGGCGGATTGACATCGGACTCACGGATTGATCGGCACCAGCACCAGCACCACGGCCACAACCACGGCATTTCAACAGCAGACACCAGACAGCACCACATCCAAAGACCGCATTGCAGTGCTACGAAAGAGGCAACAAGGAGAAGTCGAGTCCAGCTGTCGCGAGCCATCCATCCGATCGCTCACGCTCACGGCCGTGTTCGCGTTAGTCTCTAGACTGCGCGAGAGCACGAGAGAGAGCGAGAGAGAGAGTGAGAGCAAGTACGACGCTCAAGTGGTTAATCTCGCGACGCCACCGCAAACTAACCGATCTAATAATCGAGAGGAGGTGGCTTCACGCGCCGTCTGTTGTTGCTGTCCTCGCGACTCGACTCGCGTGGCAAGTGCAGCAAGCGCAGACAACAACCAACAACAACAACAACAACGAGAGAGAGTGAGATTCGAGAGATCTCGATCAATGCTTGTCGACGGATCTCGACAAGGGCATCAAATCGACTAAATCCTTGGCTGTTTTATGTGAGATTCGCGCACACTGTGATTGGTTCTTCGAAGCGACACAGAGCCAGGTCAGACATCGCTCTGATTCGCTTGTGTTGCCTGTGAAATATGGTTGTGCGACTCGACGACAGAAAATCCACTTGTCGAAATCGAGCGGGCTTTGTGTTGTATACTACATTCAAGTGTGCACATTGAATTGCAGATATTTTGACCTGTTTAAAAACATACACCAGTAGATGAGGGTTCGTGCGAGGCGAGATGACCTCGGCTCCTTTCCACTTGCGGTCTGGCGACTTCAAACAGCGACCGCTAAGGAAATCGACTCGACTAACGCGCGGTCGCCTCGCCCGCGACCGACGTGTTGCAAGCAGCCAGTGCCGCGCCATACAAACCTCAAGTCAAAGTGGCCCTCACGCACTGACCACCGCCTGCGCTGCTTCCAAAGCCCAAGCTCACACACACAACAACAACAAGCTCAAGCTCGCGACTCGAGACCTCGCGACTCGAGACCTGCGCGGCGTCCTCGCGCGCTTAGTCGAAAGCTCCTCATTCACGAATTCCCTCACCGCGCCGCACGCCTCACCACTCACCTCGCACTCGCCAGTCTCTCTCTCCTCGCCGTGTACACACACACGCGACAGCAGCGCAGACTCGACGAGCAAGTGACAGCAGCGACCGGCTCGGACAACAACAGCAACAACCACCACAGTTTCGATCCTTCCTCGACCAGGACACGCGCTCGTAACAACACCACCACCACCTTCACGACTATGGCGTTCAAGTTGCTCACAGGCGACTTGATTCGCCTCGTCGAGACGCCACATGAAAAGGCGCACGAGCAAGTGCTCGCGCTCGGCGGTCTCGAAGGCATCGCTGCGGCGCTCAACGTCGACCTGCGCCAGGGCCTCGACAACAACGACAAGAACGACTTGCTCAAGCGCGAAGAAGCGTTCGGCAAGAACTACGTCGCGCCGCCGCGGTCCAAGTCGTTCCTCGAGCTCATGTGGGACGCGTTCCAGGACATCACGATGATCGTGCTGACGATCGCCGGTGTGTTCTCGATCATCCTCGCCGTGACTGTCGGCGACCACCCGAAGACTGGCTGGATCGAAGGCGCGTGTATCATCTTTGCCGTGCTCGTTGTGACGATCGTGACGGCGACAAACGACTTCCAGAAAGAGCGCCAGTTCCAGAGCCTGAATGCGATCAAGGAGGACGAGAAGATCAAGGTCATTCGCAACGGCGTGCCGTGCGAAGTTGGCAAGTTCAGCCTCGTGGTCGGCGACATTGTGCGCGTCGACCTGGGTGACATCATCCCGGCTGACGGCATTGTCTTTGACGAGAAGGAGCTCAAGCTCGACGAGAGCGCGATGACCGGCGAGTCGGACTTGCTCACGAAGAACGCCGAGCAGCCGTTCTTGCTCTCGGGCACGAAGGTCATGGAGGGTCTCGGCAAGATGCTCGTTGTGTGCGTCGGCGAGCACTCGCAGGCGGGTATCATCAAGGCATTGATCAACGGCAAGAAGAAGTCCAAGGCCGCGGCGGCTGCCACGTCTGGCGGTGACGTCGACATGCCTGCGACGCTCGAGGAGGGCTACGCGGAGATGGAGACGCCAAAGCAGAGCTCGGGCAAGGGCGACAACGACGACAACGACGATGACGACGACGACGAGGCGCAGTCGCCGCTCGAAGGCAAGCTGTACAACCTGACGATCCTCATCGGCAAGCTCGGCACGGTTGTCGCGATCCTCGTGTTTGTGATCATGTGCATCAGCTTCTCGATCGACCACTTCACGGGCGACGGCTACTTGGACGATGAGACGAAGGAGCGCTCGACATCGTGGGACAACAGCTTTGTGAACGACTACCTCACCTTCTTCATCGTCGCGATCACCGTGTTGGTCGTCGCGATCCCAGAGGGTCTCCCGCTCGCAGTCACGATCGCGCTCGCGTACTCGGTCAAGAAGATGCTCGTGGACAACAACCTCGTGCGCCACCTCGACGCGTGTGAGACCATGGGCAGCGCCACGACGATTTGCTCGGACAAGACGGGCACGCTCACGACGAACCGCATGACGGTCATGCAGATCTGGATCGGCGACAAGGAGTTCTCGTCGGCGACGGAGACGCTCGGTCTCATGTCGGACGCGACGAAGGAAGTGCTATGTGACGGCATCGCCGTGAACTCGACGGCCGAGATCTTGCCGCCAAAGGTCCCGGGCGGTCAGCCAGAGCACACGGGCAACAAGACTGAGTGCGCGCTGCTGCAGTTCATTCGCGACGGCGGCGTCGAGTACCCGGCGATCCGCGCGAACACGACGGTTGGTCACATGCTCACGTTCAGCAGCGCGAAGAAGCGCATGTCGGTGGTCGTGAAGATCTCGGAGACCAAGTGCCGCATCTACACGAAGGGTGCGACGGAGGTCGTGCTCGGTCTGTGCCAGGACGTGCAGCACCTCGACGGCAGCAAGACGGCGCTGAGCGACAACCGCAAGGCGCAGATCGGCCGCGACGTGATCGAGAAGTACGCGTCGCAGGGCTACCGCACGCTGTGCCTGTCGTACCGCGACATTGACGCGCCTGTGACGGAAGTGAACAACTGGGCAGACGAAGACATTGAGAAGAACCTGACGGCGATTGCGATCGTCGGCATTGAAGACCCGGTGCGTCCGGAGGTGCCGAACGCCATTGCGCTCTGCGCGCGCGCGGGCATCACGGTGCGCATGGTCACGGGCGACAACATCACGACGGCGCGCTCTATCGCTGGCAAGTGCGGCATCATCAACTCGAACGACGGGAGCCTCGTGATGGAAGGCGCTGAGTTCCGCCGCCGCGTGCTCGACTCGAACGGCAACATCAACCAGACGGAGTTTGACAAGATCTGGCCGATGCTCCGCGTGCTCGCGCGGTCGTCACCAACGGACAAGTACACGCTCGTGACGGGTCTCATGCAGTCGACGCTGTCGCCGCACGGTCCGCAGGTTGTCGCAGTCACGGGTGACGGCACAAACGACGCGCCGGCGCTCAAGAAGGCGAACGTCGGCTTTGCGATGGGCATCAGCGGCACGTCAGTGGCGAAGGACGCGTCCGACATCATTCTCATGGACGACAACTTCAACTCGATCGTGAACGCGATCAAGTGGGGCCGCAACGTGTACGACTCGGTCGCCAAGTTCCTGCAGTTCCAGCTCACGGTGAACGTCGTCGCGATCACGCTCGCTTTCATCGGTGCCGTCGCGATCGAGCAGTCGCCGCTCACGGCCGTGCAGATGCTCTGGGTGAACTTGATCATGGACTCGTTCGCGTCGCTCGCGCTTGCGACAGAAGAGCCGACGCCGGCGCTCCTTGAGCGCAAGCCGTACCCGAAGACGCAGCCGCTGATCTCGAAGAAGATGACGAAGCACATCATCGGCCAGTCGATCTACCAGCTCGTGGTGCTCATTGTCATGACGTTCTACGGCACGGACATTTTCAACGTGCCGAACGGCATCGTGAAGGACCTCCCGAAGGACCTGAAGGACGAGCCGACGAAGCACATGACGCTGATCTTCAACACGTTCGTGTGGATGCAGATCTTCAACGAGCTCAACGCGCGCAAGATCCACGATGAGATCAACATCTTCACGGGCATCACGAAGAACAAGACGTTCCTCTGGGTCGCGATTCTCCAGATCGTGATGCAAGTCGTGATCGTGCAGTTCTCGGGCAAGGTGTTCAAGTGCGAGCCGCTCGACATCTACGAGTGGCTCATTTGCATTGCGCTCGGCTCGGTCTCGCTTCCGCTCGGTCTCCTGCTCCGCTGCATCTCAGTCAAGAACGCTCCGGCGTGGATGGCGCTGTGCAGCGAAGTCGACGAAGTCGAGATTCGCGAAGTCAAGTCGCAGCGCGGCCAGGAGCTCTGGATCCGTGGCTTTGCGCGCCTGCGTGCGCAGATCCGTGTCGTGAAGGCGTTCAAGAAGGGTCTCCAGGCGCGTGCGCTCCTGCGCGAGAACTAGGCGCGTGTGCACACTAGCGCCTCGTTGGGATCGCTCGCTCGAGCGTTGCGTCTGATGGCAGGAGCTGTAGCATCGTGACCATCCTGTCTTTTCATTTTATACACAACAATCAAGTACACATCAACTCAACTCGCACGTTGTTGCATGGTCTTGCTTCTCTTGCAAGCAAGAGTTGTTTGTTGTTTGCCGTGAACAAGCTTGCTCGCAAGTCAATCAAGCAAGTCTAGCAAATGCTTGTCAAGAACATAGCTGATGGATGTTCTTGGCGATGATGGAGGCACTAGGACACCCTTGCGCTCGTTCATCGTCCAGCGTTCTCGCTTGTAGTCGGACGTGATGGCGCAGACAACGTCGACAGCTGCTTGTCACGCGAGTCGCTTCGCGATCGAGCTGCTTTGCGCCATTCTCGAGATTCCTACAAACACAGCAACAGCAACAGCAATTCCAACGCTCGACGATGCTGCAGCTCCTGCGTCGCGCACGCAGCATGTCGCGCCAGCACCGATGCCACTACAACAACCCACTCGGTGCGTCCACGTACTTGCTTGTGTGCATGCTCTCGACGCTGTCTGTAGTGTGCGTTCCTCCTCCTCCTACTGCGCGACGAAGATGAAGACCGCAAGCGAGCGAGCAAGACTCGACTTGAGCATCGAACTCCCAAGATGCATGCCTTGCAAACAAAATGTGATAGTGACATAACGGAGGGAGGGAGTGACGTTGAAGCTCACATCTTTGCGCGTCGCCCGTGTCTCTGTCACTCTTCGAATTGCGCGACGCAAGCAAGGTACGTCGAGTCGAGAGGAGCTCATACATTCAGCAGCACCAGCTCGATCAAGCGTCTACTACATACATCCCTATCAACAGCATGCGCGGCGTCTCGATGGCGAGCGCGCGCGGCGTGCTCTCACTTTGCTTCTTGCTACTCACTGTCGGCTGCTACGTCTCGATCTGGCGTCTTCCTTCTGACAGCATCGCTACGACCGCCACGACCTCCTCCTCGATCACCACAAGCAACAACAACAACAAAATGGCGACCAACAACCGCACGTGCCGCCGTGCCGACATTGCGATCGTTGGCGCAGGCCTCGCTGGTCTCGCTGCGAGTCTTGAAGCCGCTGCGCTCGACCCGTCACTCTCGATCGTGCTCATCGAGAAAGAGCCCAAGACTGGCGGGAACTCGGCCAAGGCGTCGTCTGGCATCAACGCGGCGCTCGACGACAACGACGTGCCAGTGTTCCGCGACGACACGCTCAAGTCGGGCGGTGGGTTCTCGGTCGAGGAGACGGTCTCGGTCTTTGTGAACCACAGCCCAGAGGGCATCAAGTTCCTCGAAGACCGTGGCGTCGACCTCTCGGTGCTCTGTCAGCTCGGTGGCCACTCGGCCAAGCGCACGCACCGCAACGCAGTGGGTCCGAACATCGGCTACATGATCGTGAGCGCGCTCAAGAACAAGATCGACGAGCAAGAAGAGAGCGGGAGCAAGACGGTCGAGGTCGTCACGGGCGCAAAGGTCACGAACGTCCGGTACGAAGACGGTCAGATGCGCGGTCTCGAGATCGTAAAGACGACCGAGAGCGGCGAAGTCGAGCTTGAAGACGTCGATGCGCCAGTCGTGATCCTGACCACAGGTGCGAACACTCATGCTCTTGGTCAAGTGCGCTAGCCACGTCGTTGTACTGACAGATCTCTTTGTATCGCTGTCAATGCGGCGGCATAGGTGGCTTCTCTGCGAACCGCGACCTCCTGAAGAAGTTTGCGCCAGGAATGGAGGCGTTCCCGACCACGAACGGACCGTGGGCTCGCGGCGAAGGCATTGCGCTCGCGCAACACCTCGGCGCGGACCTCATCCACATGGACAAGGTGCAGCTCCACCCGACGGGCTTCATCAACCCAAAGGACCGCGACGCGCAGCAAAAGTTCCTGGCGCCCGAGGCGATCCGCGGCTCTGGCGCGCTCTTGCTCAACACGCACGGCAAGCGCTTTGTAAACGAGCTCACGACGCGCGACCGCGTGTCGAACGCGATCCTCCAGCAGCCCGACAAGCGCGCGTTCCTCGTGCTGTTTGAAGGCGCAAAGGCTCTCGAGTCGTCGCTGGCGTTCTACAAGCACATGGGGCTCGTCAAGCTCGTGCAGTCGGTGCAAGAAGTGGCCGAGTACTGCGGCTTTAGCGACGCGCAGGCGCTGCTCGCAGAGCTGAACGACTACGCGGACGCAGCAGCGGGCAAGCACGACGACCGCTTTGGCAAGACCGTGTTCCCGTTTCCGCTTGCGCACATTGGGAGTGTCGAGTCGCCTGTGGCGATCCACGTCATGGAGATCGCGCCGGCTGTGCACTACACGATGGGTACGTCCTAGCGACGATCGATCGCTGGCTATAACTGCTGCTGCTGCTGCTGCTGTTGTACGTGAGAGCGAGTGCGCTGACTCGCGTGCGTCTGGATGCGTCGTACCAGGTGGCGTCAAGACGAACGAGCAGACGCAAGTGCTGCGCACTGACGGCTCTGTGATCGACGGTCTCTTTGCCGCGGGCGAAGTCTCGGGCGGACTCCACGGCGCGAACCGTCTCGGCGGCAACTCGCTCGCCGAGTGCGTCGTGTTTGGCCGCATCGCTGCCCAACAGGCCGTGCACTACGTCCAGCAGCACAAGCACCAACGTACGGCGAACGAGTGACGTGTTGATCGTCGGAGTGCGACTGCGCGCTCTCTTCCATGGTGTCCATGCTGGAGTGCACGCATGTGCGTAGGACGCGAGTGAGCGACGCGCAACACGTTTGCATTGGACTGAGTCGACTGTGTCTCTTGTCTGTACGGCGACGTAGCGGCGCACGCAAGCAGTCTCTAACCACTGCGTGCGTGACGCAGAGGTGCCGGTCGCCGCGTCCTCATCCGCGCAGTGTGTGTGCGTCTCATTGATCCATCTATACAGCTTACGCTCCATCTCTCTCTGCACTTGGTCTCCATTGCGCACTCGCTGGTCACTCGAACGGCACGTCTGGGAGACTGTCGTCGTCGTCTGTGCTGAGCGTCCCACTGAGCGCGTGCGCCGCGGACCGGTGCTTTCGCTCGTAGAAGAGCATGTACGCACAGCTCGCGAGCACTTCGTCCTGACTCGCGTGGCGCACCGAGTCGTCCGAGAGGAAGAACCACTGACCGTTTGCAATGCGACGGAACGCCGTGAAGTGGCCGCAGCGCTCGTTCCCTTGGTGCAGGATCACGGCTTTGAGGTCGTAGAGCAAGTGCGTCTGCGACAGCGCCTTTGGCGCGAGCGCAAAGAGGAACCGCGATGCGCTCGTGCTCGCAGTCGCAGCGTTAGCGCTCGCAAGCGCGCGGTCTTCGCTCGCAGCTTGCTCGTACTCGCAGAACGCGCTCATGTCGAGCTCGAGCGGAAACGCAACGTGCGTATCGAGCTTCCGCGCACTGCCGCTCCACGCGTGGTACACTTTGCGGTTAAAGTGGAAGCAGAAGACGTCAGGACTGCGCGAGAACTGCAGGCGCTTGTGGCACCGCTGCAGCACGCGCGGCACGCGGTGCTCAAAGTCTTCGAGGTTGAGCTCTTGGGTCGACGCAAGTGCGCACTCGAGCGTGTGGATCCACTCGTTGCGCTCGTGCTGCACAATCTCGCGCTCGACGTCGTCCAAGTGCGTCTTCTCGCGCTCGATCTCGCGCTGCGCAGTCGCAAACTCGTGCTTGGTCACGCGGAGCTCTTGCGCGAGGCTGCAGTAGCTGCACTCGACGCCGTCGATCGCCTCGGGCTCTGTGTACGTGCGCAAGCAGTCAACGAGCGTGACCCGTCGCTTCGCACTCGTGTGGTCGCTACTGAGCGAGAGCGAGACGTCGAGGAACCGGTGGTTGCTCATTGGGCGGTACCGCTTGCACCGCGTGCACTGGAGCAAGTTGACCTGGAGCCCGTGCATCGGGTTCCAGCACTTGCGATTGCGCACGGACTCTTCGTGGCGCAAGTCGCTGATCGACTTTGCGACAAAGTCGGACTGGAGGTCCTGGAGCCCCACGTCGCGCAGTGCGCAGCGCTTTTGCTCGTCCGTGACGAGGTTCATGAGGAACTGCAGGAGCTCTTGCGAGTCCTACGCACGAGCAGACGCGAAGTGTATTAGCGTCAGTAGGATGCACCGTACGGTAGCGGACGTAGCGTGGCGGTCATTGCGTCTCGCGCACGTACCTGCTGCTTGTTGCCTCGGAACGCCGCGAGCTTGTGCACGAGCTCTGCGTTCAGCCGCCTCGGGATAACTGCTGGACGCGGCTCGTACTCGACTGTCGGCGCGAGCTCTAGTGACGATTAGCATACAGATAAGACAGAGAGAGCAGAGGGTTGCTTTGTTCAGTCTTCACTGCGCGTCGCTCGCACGCACCACCGGCACAGAGCGAGCGCGAGACGCACCGTCGATGCAGTCGTGCAGCGCACTCGCAAACGGGATACGCCGAAGCTGTCCCTTTGCTTTCGACTGCCGTACGATCTCGTCGAGGTACTCTTGGAAGCTGCTCACGGACGCAAGCGCCTGGAGGATCGCGTTGAAGAAGCATGTGTTGCCGAGGTTCTGGATACCCGGCACGATGTAGCGCTGGTACTCGTCTGCACTCTCGCCAGCTGCATCTGCTGCTGATACTGGTGTTGACAGCGTCTGCGTCTTGAGCACTGTCTGCGGCAGCAGCGCGCTGTTGACCGCGTGCGCACCGCCATTCGCTCGCTGCAGCATCTCGTCCACGTCGTCCACGACCTTGCTTTGACAATCGCTTTGCGTTGATGCTCTTCTCTGTGGCTTTGTATTCCAGCTGTTTGCAATACAAAAACGACAGAAGCAGACGAAAATGTCAGTATATATTTCGACACTTTGATTTGAGAAAATTTGTCGTCGAAACAATACTCGACAACCAATATGAATCGCGAAATAAAAACAAAAGTGAGTTGTCGAAATTTTTATGACATATGTTGAGCAAAATATACTAACGTGAGTAAATGTACTGTACAAAAAGTAACTTTCTAAACAGCGACTGGAGCATACTCTTGTAATATTACACAATGTCGACTTGAATACGTTGAACGATTGTTTGTAGAGACATTAGTCACTACCATGGCGGATATTCGTATATGGATGAATATGATCATTATTCCGACAAGCTTCCTATTTACTTACGCTAAGTATAGAAGTTTTGACCAATAGGAATGCTTAGATTTATTTTGGCGAATCACCGGCACGTTCCATTTGAAATTGTGTCCAATGAGATCGTAGAGGGTTAGGCATTTAGTTCCGACACAGCTTCCGACATATTTTGTCCGAAGCAATTCAAAAATATGTATATGCACCATACAATTGCCAACACAACTGCGTATTTCCAATATATTTGTCCAGGTTCCGACAACACACTGTCTATAGTGATGCTGTGGCGCTGGGCGTGCGTGAAGGGAGAAACACGAGCTCACACACACTACAGCAGGTGCTCTCATTGCCATTCTACTACTTGACGCTACGTCACGATGAGCCTGCAAGCGCTCGTCCCAGCCAACTCCAAGGCCGCGATGAGCGTGGGCATCAATGTGTTCAAGCGCTTCCTCAACTCGGAAGATGTGTCGCTGGATCGATTGACAGTCTCGCTTGCCAGCGACCACGGAAGTACAGCGCTTGTCGCCGTCATGGACAAGTTTGCGATGCATCTTGCCTTCCAGCGCGCTCCAACCGGCGACTTCCTTAAGACGAACTCGGTTCTTTCGTATTACCGCCAAGTGAAGAAGTGGCTCCTGGATCAGTTCAAGCAACACAAACCCGCCACGGACGACAAGCTCCTCGAGATGGCGCGAACGCTCGAGCGCCACTGCATGCCCCGCGAGAAAGGAGCAACGATCAACAAGGCGCCGGCATGCACAAAAGACGATCTACGTCTATTGATGCGTCACCTGTACGCGACGGCTACAAGTGAGACCGACTACGAGGACGCAGCACTTGTGTGCCTGATGTGGCACGTGTTCGGTCGCGCATCGGACCTTTCGCACGTCGCCAAGTCCAGCCTCTCTGTCAGCGCCGGCAACATGCTCTTTCTCCGACTCGTGCGAGTCAAGACCGCGGAAGAGCAAGGTCTGTCGCTCATCCCAGACCGCGAGTGCTTCATGACGTGCCCGATCTTCGCCATCGCGGTCGCGCTGATGATGCAGCAAGCTCCATGCGCTCCTCTGCTGTCGCAGCTGCCGGCACCATCAGCGCACTTCGATCAAGAAGGAATCGCCGGCTCACCGCTGCTCGATCTGCTGGATGGATGCGCCGCCGAGACTACGCCTTCTCTTGGTCGCGCTCCTGCGCCAGCGACTGGGAATCGCGCTCCTGGAATCCACAGCTACGTCAACCGTGTGCTCAAGAGGTCGATCGGCGTTGCGGGCATTCAGAGTGGACTCACCTCGCACTCGTTTCGTCGTGGTGGAGCGCAGCATGCAAACGGCGATCCGGAGCTGAGCGCGCAATGGATCTTCGACCGCGGCGCGTGGAACATGACGTCGACGAACAAGGCGTTTGCGTATGTCTTCAACACTACTGCCGAAGACCAGAAGATTGCGCGCGTGCTCTCTGACTGGAAGGCGAACGACACAGTCGCGCAGCCGGTCTTGGGCGACTTCGACAGCAGGGAGCAAGCGGAGATTGCGCGCGTCCGGGACCTCGTCTTCTCGAGCTGCTCGGGTTTGTCGCGCACCGGCTGCAATGTCGACGCTCGAGTGCTTGACAAGTGCATGGTCGCTCTTCTTCGTCATTACCCGCTCTTGAAGGAGCTGCGCGCCGATGCTCCAGCTGTACGTCGTCTTGAAGAGTGCGCTCGAAGCGCCGACTGCTCGAATAGCTTGCTGCGCTGGTCGCTGCGACTTGTTGCGGAGAGATCTGTCGACAAGGCAACGCCACAAAAAGCCCAGAGCAACGAAGACATTCGCAAGAAGGATCGCGCAATGATCGAGTACCAAAGTGCTGTCATTAGCGGTCTTGTCAACCTGAACAAGCGCTGGGAAGCTCGCTTTGAGACCCTAGTGGCGGCGGTGAACAAGCGCGACGTGGCCGACACGCTGAACGCAGAGTCGCCTGGGCACCAAGCACGACAAGAAGACAGTGAGAACCTCGAGCCAGCGCGCAAGCGTGCCAGAAAGTCAGCGCCGACTCACCTTCGCGCTGTGTGGTACGAGTGGTTCACTCGCGAGCCGCGTCTCTGGAAGTCGGAAGCAAAGCGCCAAACGGTCTCGGACGCGAGGCACATCGTCGCGTTCATGCAGCTCTTCATTGTCGACGGGTTCGCGCTCATCGAAACCGAGCCGGACTTCAAGTCGAACGCTTGCGCGATCGGTGAGCAAGCGGAACGCAGCGTCCTCGACTTCCTTCGCGCGCGAGGCGAGCGTGCGGTCGGTGCGACGTCAGTGCTCAAGGCGCTGCGTCGGGCTCACAAAGAGGGAGCGCTGGACAAGCGCATTCGCCACTTCGCTGCTCTGCGCGAAACCGGAGCCATCGTAGATCCATCTCCGCTCGCTGGACAGAGCATTCTCAAGGCACAGACAATCTAGACACGCATCTCTTCATGCCGTACCACACACAATACATACCTGATTGTCTTTGAAGCTCGGCCTTGCTTGCTGTCCATCCGTTTGCTTGCTGTAGATCTTGACGTCACGGATCTTGCAAGCTGTAGAGTGCATTCGAAATCGCACTCGAGCACACACACGACGTCAACGATGCCAGAGAAGCCGCAACCACGCACCACCGTCCGCAGTCGCTCAGAGTTCATGGAACTCGTGGCGTTGAAGCGGAGCTTTTTCAAGCTCCGCATCAACCAGCACGCAATTCGCTTGCTGCGCACGGCGCTGAACGAGACGACGAACGACAAGGATACGCAAGCCGAAGCGCTGTCGGTCATCTTCGAGTCGCTCGCGTCGCTCAAGAAGACGATCACGCCGAGCGACATTGAGGAGTGGATCGTGGCGCCGAGCGACGAAGCGGAGGTCGAGATCGCCGGCGACTTGTCGGAGCAGCCGCTGCACAACGTGCGCAAGGTCCTGGCAACCCGATACGACCGCGCGACCAAGACGACGTACTTCCTCGTCGACTGGGAGCCGACGGAGGAGCCGGCCTCGAACCTGCCTCACGCACTCATAGTTAAGTTCCACAGGGAGCGCCGCGCCCTCGTGCGCAACAAGTACTGCAAGGACGAGGCGCTTGTCGACAACAGCCTCAACCCGCAGTAGCATGCAGGAATACAACACTCGAGTGCGATCTCAAACATGTCTTCATTCGTTATACAATATGCGCGCTGATGAGAGGGTGTGCGACTCATGCCTTGCCCAAACAACGATGTTACTGCTTAGCGCAAGGCGCTTCGCACACAAAGTTTAAGGGGGCTCATCAAATGTCGCGCAGCTCATTCACAGTCTCGCATATGAAGACACACGCGCGCTGCTCTCGGTTGCAGGCGTTCACACGACATATAGCTGATCGATCGATCTCACTTGCACTTGCTGTGCAGACGCTCACCGACCGACGTGGAAAACATGCAGACATGCATACGAACGATGTAGTGGAGCGAGGTGATGTCTTGTGCAGTAGAGCGCGAAAAAGTCGACTGATCGCCAAAGTCGAGTTGGCGCACAATGTGAGCCACTCAATTGTGAACGGCCATAAATGATTTACCGCTCATCCTATCATATGCAGAGCGTAATCGCTCTTATTTGAGGTCCTTTCAAAATACTGGCCTCTTCACACGCGTTCGCGGCCTCATTTGCGAATTTGCCGGCTCGAGCACACATGGATCTGGCCTGAGACTGCACTGTGTTTTGCCTGTTTTCGTTTTTCCTTGTTTTCTCGCCTCACAGGCCGTTTCAGAGGCTCTCATTACGCCTACAAACTCGCCTGCAAACTCGCATTTGCTCAGGCTCATGAATCGCCATCTGTTTTTCTCACCCACAAAGGCAAAAATGGTGTGTCAACACAATGATCATATTTGTGGATCTTTGTGTACAACAATACACCTCAACAGTGGCCTGTGTCGGAAGCAATGTCGGAAGCAATTGCTGTGTCGGTGTTTTCCCAGTATGGACAGTGCAGTTTGAATGAAGAGAGATTAAACGACACAAAATCAACACGCCAAAGTTGACTTCTAGGAGTGACAAAAAATGCCGAATATAGTGAACAAATTACAAGTCTTGTTGTAAGGTATCACGTCGTTTTCCCCAGCTGTTTGCAAAGACGACAGGAGTAGACGAAAATGTCAGGCCGTTTACGACAACCCTAATCGACGAGGATATCGCAAATGCATTACACAAAGAATATAGTTTATCTTTTTGACAGTAATATAGTTGTCATAATAGTTTGAGATAGGTGCTGTTGAACTTGTACGAAACATGTTCATACAAAAGAGAGAATTATACTCAAGCCTCTCCATTCCCATTCCGCGAAGTGTACAAGAAAGTACAATACCTTACAAAAATGACCGTTGACCGGAAAACGCTCCACAGTTATCGTCAAATGTGCGGAGCGAGCGCCATACCCGTACACGACGGAAACCTTAAATCGTACAATTACGATCATACAAAAATCAAATTAAGGAAGCATTGTCATCAGTTGCGCCTTCTTCTATCGAATGCGCTTGTACGAGCCATATACATCAACTCGATTATAGTGTGGTGACAACGTATAAGGCACTGTGTAAGTCACAACAAGCTGTGTTGCTGTCATTTGTATTTTTGTACGGCGAAGTGAATGGAAATGGTGTGGGGCGATAGAAACCACGCAAACCACAACTGAGCGAGTGTCAAAATGACGGTTAGTGTTCAGACTCAATTTTATTCAGCGAAAATGTTTCTGTATTTGACCAAATTTTTTACTTTATGTATTTAACAGGATCGTTTGCTTCTTTTAACTGTACTGCTTACTATACGTATTTAACATAAATTTGTCGATATCGTTTGTGCCTAACAACGTTACAAAGTATTGATAGAATCATTGACGCAGTTAATCTCTATGATAGGAACATTGCGCTCGCAGGCGTACTTGGGTGAGTCTTCACTATATTGCGTGGCCGAATCAATTGACTGGCAACTTATTGAACGTGCTGCACGATCAGGGTTACGACGACACATTTTTGATGACGTTGTATAAGTTATTACAAAAATACGGTTTACCAATGAAGTATCATGCCAAAGATGACGTCTCGATTATTGATGTGTGTGCATCGACACACATGGATGATGAAGTTGTTAAGCAACATAATGGTGGTGCAAGCTGCTCACGTGCGACTGCGCAGTTCAACTCTTTGCGCAACAAAGCGTACAACTTTCGACCGTGGTGCTGTCCTTACATGCTTTTAAGGTGCTGCGTCATTGTTCATCGCGCGCCACACACAACCCGTAGCTATATAAAAGAGCAATTGCATTATCTTCGACTTTAGAGGCATATTATCCACCTTTGCGCACTGCACGCGTGAGATGCTCTTGTTCGAGTTGGATTTCGAACAGCAATACGAGAAGACAACCAAGCGTGCATCGTCGTCGCGAACACTTCGTTCAGTCCAACACGGACGAACCAAGCACATCGATGCGAGATATCACTTCGTGCGGCACCACACGAATGAATACCAAATTGAGAACGATTGAGAACGTCGCTGATATGAGGAATGCGCTGGCGAAAAAGTGACCAGCCGCTCTTTGCAAGTCTCTAGATCTGCAACCGACCCCGAACGACATCGATTCCAAGGGTTCTTGGCATTGTTTGGGCAAGGTTAGTTGAACATATGAACAGTTCTGTTGCATCGCCTAAGATGGGGATAATCCGGTACAAATGGGTAGCGATCGCTTTCCTTAGCTTGGTATGGACTGCCCTAGACAAGATTGAGTGTAGTGCCGCAGACGCTACTACTCACAACTCACTGGTAGAGAGCGACGGCCATACAGTGGAGGAGCACACTTGACGTTGGCAAGATTCGAGGGTGATGTCTATATCAGTAATATTCCAGTAATAGTGTGTATACTTTCTGTTTTCTTGTTTTCTTCACTATCAGGAATGAATGTGCGATTCTTCAAACGCAGCCAAACCGCCGAGCAAGCTCAATTACGAACATCGCAAGCACCGCGCACTCGTCGCCGGCGCAAGGATGGAGGAAGCACTCGAGCGCGTGGCGGCGCAACTGGCACTCGGAGATGTCGTGCGGTTCGACCGCGGCGAGTATGCGCACGTGGCGATCTACATCGGCCGTGGCAAGGTGGTGCACCTCTGGTCGCCGACCGAGTGCGACTTCCAAGTGCGCATTGATACGCTGCGACGTGTGCAGCTCAGTGCGCAACACCCAGACGCAGCGCACTACCACGAGTATGCAGCGTTGACAGCGCTACCCGAGTGCTTCTCAAATGAGATGGACGCGAAGATGCTCGCAGATCACCAGCTCGAGCCGCTCTCGGGCGACGAAGTCGTGCAACGCGCGTTGCAAAAGCTCGGAGAGACCAAGTACGACTATCTGTCCTACAACTGCGAGCACTTTGTGACGTGGGCGCGCTATGGCTTTGGCGCATCGCCGCAAGTGACGTCGCACACGAACCACGTCCTCGCTGGCGCACTCCTTGGTGCAGTCGTCGGTGGCATCGCTGGGTTTGTCGTCGTCGGGATCTGCTCGCTGTTCCTCAAGAAGGAAGCACTCGCTGCGTCTGCTGGCATCTCAACTGGCACGTCCCTAACGTCTGCAAGTGCAGCGCGTCGTGAGGACCACACTCGTACGATTCACAGCGGCACTAGCAGCGGTATCGAAGACGGTGTAAGCAGCTCGGAAAGCGGTTTGGCAGACAGCAGCGACAGCGAGCACGACAGCAGCAGTGATGGCAACGACAGCGACGCCACGCGCGCTGCTGAGCGTGCACGCCTGTGGGCAGATCTCGAGATCCTCCGTCCATCGGACGTCCCAAGCGCGGAACTAAGTGCGCTCGACGAGTGGGTCGAAACGCGTCGACGCCACGCAGCTGCTGCGTCTGCGCGTCTGTACTCGAACGATCGCCACGTTGCGCTGGCAACGCGCCTTGCAGAAGACGACCTGCAGTGCGGGTACGCTTTCGCTCTCTCTCTCGCTGTACAAACATGAACAGAGTTGACTGATCGACTTTGGACGCCTGTGTGATAGGATCTGCTTCACGGAGCTCCTCCGCGTGCGCACTGTCGCGTTCTCGTGCGACCACTTTACGTGCGGTGTCTGCTTTGACGCGCTCCACGAGAACACAGACGGACTCAAATGCTGCCCGTACTGCCGGTGCGTGCTTGCGTTTGGGGGGCTGACTGCTTTGTACTTCGAGCTCACTCATAGTCGCTATTGCGTCCACTGATCGTTCGACAGTCTCGAAGTCCGCGAGGTCGACGAGATCCACAAGTCGACGAAGATGCTTGCGAAGCAGGCGCTGCAGTAGTTGGCACTCGGAGCACCAGCCACACCTGCTCTCGCCGCGACTACGTAGGAAGACCAACTGACCGACTGACGTCCTGTTGTCGTGTGACGCTTGCTGCTCGCACATGCTCTCTCCAGCCACTTGCAGCTCAGTCGTGGAGCAATGCGGCGCAATGCGTCCTCATGAGAGCGACACTTGTATTCTTGAATCGTAGGAAGCGTCCATCTCTCTAGATCTGTCCACTTCTGTGGGACAGTCTGCTGCTCGTCCATCTTCTACTTCTTACTCGGTGTGCGGCTGCTGTGCACCGAGAGCATGGGCTCCTGGAGCCTACTGCTCGTTGGGAGGTTGAAGCGTAAGAGGTCGCTCCAGCCCGAGTGTGCGGCCGCGTGCCAGTAGCCGTAAGCAAAGTACGACGCGACTGCCGCAGCGACCCACGCGACGCTCAGCTGGAGCGCCAAGTGGTTGATCTGCGCGATCATGTACCAGTTCGCGAGCAAGCAGATCGTTGGGATGAACGGCACGAGCGGCGCAGAGAAGTAGCGCGCGTCGTTGTACGCTTGCGGACACTTCAGCGCGAGCGTGAGCGTGAGGAGCGCCGTGACACCGAGGCACACGAGCGCGAGCACGAGGCACACATGCGAGTCTTGGTTCACGTAGCCCTCTTGGTAGAAGAACGCAGTAAGACCGGTTGCGACAAAGAGCGCGCTGATCGTGCGCGGTGCGAGGCGCGGCGACGCGTCTTGCGTGCGCACCATGAGGATCGCGACGTTGGCGATGTTGAACGACAGCATGACGCCGAATGTGACGATGTCCCAGAGCGTGATGAACGGCACGACGACTGCGACGCCAGTGAAGAAGAGACCGGTGATGAGCGTGTTGTAGAACAGGTTCCCGGACGCGTCGACGCGCGTGAAGATCTGCGGCATGAGCCCGTCGCACGCGAGCGCGTAGTTGAGTCGCGGCTGAGCGAGTAGACCGATGAGCACGACGACTGGCATCGTGCACGTCTCGCCGGCGCGCACGATCTGGCCTGCCCACTTCCAGCCGTGACCTTCGAAGCCCGCAGGGAAGCTTGAGGCGTCGAGGTACGGCACCATGCCCGAGAGCACGAGCGAGCAGAGCGTGCTGAGCACTGCAGTACCGAGCACGACGCTCATGACAGCGATCGGCATGACCTTCTTCGGGTTCTTTGTCTCGCCGGCGAGGCAGCACACTTCGTCAAAGCCAACGTAGCCAAAGAGCGCTTGTGACGCGCCGGTGATGACGCCTTGGAACCCAAACGCAGAGGTGCCATCGGTCTCGGTCTCGGCCGGGACGAACGGCGTCAAGTTGTCGACGTCCATGGCAGCGAAGCCCATGACGATGATGAACACGACCACGAGGACCTTTGTAATCGTGACTGTGTTCACAAACGCCTTCCCAAAGCGCACGCCGAGGAGAAGCACGACCATGCTCACGAACTGGACAAAGCCGCCGAGGATGTTGGTGTACTTGAGGTTGAGCCAATGCATGTCCGTGTCGGGGTAGTCGAGAATGAGCCACTCCTCGACCTTGTCGCCCCAGCTCCGCGCCACGCCAGCGCCAGACACGGCGTACTCGAGTGTGAGGAGCCACGCTGCGATGACAGCAGGTAGCTCGCCGATCGTGTGGTACGCGTACGCGTACGTGCTCCCGGACGACGGCACGCGTGTGCTGAGCTCCATGTACGCGAGCGCGTTGAAGGAGCAGACGACGCCGCCGATGAGCCAGCTGATCACTGCTGCTGGACCTGCAGTCGAGCTGATGATCAAACCGGCAGTCGAGAAGATGCCGCTGCCGATCGTGCCGCCGATGCCGATGCAGAAGAGATCAAAGAGCGTGAGCGTGCGCGGGATGTCTTGCGAGTTCTCCTCGGCCTCGATCACGCGCATGGGCTTGGTGCGCCACATACTCTCAAAGAGCGTCGCTTTGCGCTCCATGGTGCTGCAGGCGTGTGGTGCCGATGTGTGTGTGTGTGTGCGTCGAAGACTGGGGATTGACGAGTGAGATAGGACAGCGGGGCGTCGTCGATAGCCTGAACCGCCGGCGGAGTGCGAGTGAGTCTGTGTCCATCCTGAAGAGCAGCGGCGCATCTCGCAACAAGCTGAAGTATCAAGATCGACAGAGTCGGTGCTTTGTCATGGACCTCCTCGAGTCGTGACTGTGCAAGAGAGCGAGCACGTGCTCGAGACTAAGAGATCCATACCGAGCGTCCGAGTCCAAGTGCGAGAGTGATCTGCGCCAACCAACGCGCCACCATGGAGCTTCCGAGTGTCAGGCTCCAGGTGCTTCGACTGCATTGGAGTGTGCACGCGCCACGGAGACGCTGCAGTCGCCATCCGCGCGAACGCAATGTCATGCACGCGCTGAGCGATTTGGTGCGCTTCTCGACGACGAAGAGGCTCTGACTGGAAGTCTTCAGTGCTCTGGCTGGTCTTTCACGTCAACACCAGCAGCGACTACCAGTCAGTGCGCTCATCGAGTGTCTGTCGTGTGTAGCGCACGTCGTCTGAATGGCACGCATCCAGTGGAAGGTGTCAGGAGCCCATCGAGTTCATACAAAAGCGAGGTAGCCTCGATCGATTGATCTCGCGAGGGCGTGAGCGCACAAACGAGCTGATGGCAGCGCGAGAGCACATGTCTGCTGTCGTTCAGACCATTCGTTGTCCTTGTGCGATCTCGGTGCGCGTGCGTCTTCGAGTCGAGACGACGCAGACGCAGACGAAAGGGAGACGCTAGGACGTCGTGATGATGAGCATGTTTGTCCTGATTGTCCGTTTGCACGGTTGAATGTATACTTGCTATTTGTATGAATATGTCCATTCAGGTGGTTTGTGTGGTTGCGTTGCGATATTCGCCCCTCGTACATTCGACGACCGACTGACAGGTAGCAGCCCAAGCACCCGACGACGACGACAAGCATGAGCAGCGAACACGAGTCACTGACACCGACGGACCTCCCGCGCGGCTGGAAGCAAGTCGAGAGCAAGAGCCGTCCCGGGAAGGCGTACTTTTTGCACCTCAAGACCGGCGAGAAGACGTGGAAGCTCTCGCACGTGCACGCCAAGGAGCGCGAGCTCCGACACAAAGCAAAAGCGAAAGCTGCTGCACATGCCGGGTCGTCGTCTGCTTCGGTCAGCAAGAAAGCGCTGAGCGGCGAGAGCGTACACGCGCTGCACATCCTCGTGAAGCACGCCGACTCGCGTCGCCCGTCGTCGTGGCGGCAGGAGACGATCACGCGCAAGAAGGCCGTTGCGATCGCCAAGGTCGAAGGCATTCGCGACAAGCTCGTCGCGTGCGCAAAGGCGAACCCAGACGTGCGTAGTAGCGTCTCGATCCAGCAGTGCGTCGCTATGCTCGAGCACAGGAGCGCTGACACTCTAGCGCTCTCTCTCTCTGTATCGTTGTCTTGCTACAGCGCAAGGAGGCAGTGCGAGAGCTCTTCGAAGAGATCGCAAAGGAAGAGAGCGACTGCAGCAGGTACGACCTGCTCAAGCGCTGCTGCGGACGACTCACAGGCGCTGCGCGGTGCACTAACGCACCTTCGGTCGTGCTGCGTGCAGTGCAAAGCGCGGCGGTGACCTCGGGAGCTTCACGCGCGGCAAGATGACGCCGCCGTTTGAAGCCGCAAGCTTTGCGCTCCAAGTCGGCGAGCTGAGTGACCTCGTCGAGAGCGACAGTGGCATTCACGTGATCCTGCGCGTCGGCTAAGCACGCGCACAGTGTCGTCCTGTTCTGTAGCGTGCGCGTGTGGATTCGTCTCGCTCCATGCAGCAGTGACGCTGTTGGAGCCGTGTGACGACATGGCCAAAGCCGATACTGAGCGTGAACGCGTCGGTCCGCTGCCAGCACTCGCTCGCTCGGTTGCTCTCTCACACACACGCACACGCACGTACACACGCACTGAATCATATGCTCATACCATCCGCATGCACCTACGTAGACCAGTTCAATGGGGCGATAGGACGCAGTGTGGTCCTAGGACGCGTCAAGGCTCTCGTCCTACGTGCTGTAGCTGTCGTCTGACGATAGGCATGTGGTGATGAGGAGAGAGAGAGAGAGCTCGTCGAGGCGGCTACGTGTGTGTGTGTGTGCGAGAGAGAGAGAGAGAGAGAGAGAGCGATGGGAGGACACGAGAGCAACAGGTGAGCGTGTCGATTACATAGTGAAGCAAGTGCGCGCGAGAGCGTTCTACAGCGCAAACACGCGCGCAAAGCCGTCGTTGGGCGTGAAGAGCGCAGTCGCAGGCTCGAACGCGAGCGGGACTTTGCCCTTCTCCTTGCGCTTGAGCTGCTTGTCAAAGAGGCTCTTGTACGAGATGTCCATGACGTCGTCGAGGTCGAGGAACGCGTGGCGGAGCTTCTCTTCAAAGAGCGTCGCTTTCAGCGCGACGTCTGCGTTGTAGTGCTGCTTCATCGTGTGGAGCTCCCAGAGCGAGCTCTGGAGCGCGTTGCACGCTTGCGGGTCCTGCTCGTCGCTCACGAACGGGTCGTGTCCGTCCTTGAGCACGATCTCAATCGCTTGGCCCGAGAGCTCCTTTGCTGCAGCGTCAACTGCGTTCGCGCTCGAGAGCGCTTGACGGCGCTTCGCAGCTTGCTCCGCGGCAGTCGACGCGCCAGTGCGGTGGATGAGCTGGAGACACTCTTTGTGGCGCAAGATGAGGTTGTAGACCATCGGGATGATGAACAGGATCGCGCCGGGCTCGGCCACGAGTGCAACGCGCGAGAGGCGCTTCGCAAACGCTGCGACCATGTACGCTGGCAAGTGCGTCGACGAGAGGAAGAGGTCCAAGAGCCCAAAGAACCGGTTGCTACAGACACACAGTCGACAGTGTTAGACGCGCGTCCATAGACAAAAGAGAGAGAGAGAGAGAGAGAAGAGGACGAGGACGTACCGCTGCTTGGCACTCAAGAGGCTTGGGTCGTCAAGGAGGCGGTAGAGCTTGTTGTAGAAGTCCGGGTAGTCAAAGTTGTAGTCCTGGATGAGGATGAAGAGACTGTTGAGCGCGAGGAGGCTCGTGACGCCGCCGAGGCTGTACGAGTCCGTGAGGAAGTCGGACAGCAGCAGCGGGTTCACGAGGTGCGGCATGATCTCGTCTGGGAGCTGCACGAGGATCTTCTTGTACGCGTCGTGCGGCAGCGGGTGGCGCAAGAGCGCGACCCACGCTTGACTGAACGCATGCTGGTGCTGCTTGACACTGCGCAAGCCCTTCTTTGCAGTCTTGGCGCCACCTGCTTGCTCCTTCTGCTTCTGCTTCTTCGCTGCATCTTCGGCTTTGCGCTTGTTCCCGATCGCAAGCGGCTCGTCGTCCGAGTCGGCGTCACTGTCGTCGTCGTCGTCGCTCACGAGCTCGTCCACTGGCAATGCGCCTGCAGCGTCTTCGACGTCGACGAGGAACGACGTGATGTCGCTCGCGCTCTCCGGCATCTTGACAGACGCAAGGAGCCGCAGCGCGTTTGGGATGAACGACTCGTCGGTCGCCGAGCGCTTGTCTGCGTCGTCCTTGGCGTACTCGCTCTCGAGGAGCTGCGTCACGTTCTTGAGCATGAAGTACTGCACGTCAATGTACGCAGCGACGTACTCGCCTTTGAACACGTTTGCGAGCTCGCCCTTGAGCTTTGGCACAGCGAGGAGCTCCTGGATCACACGCATGAACGTCTCGTTGCCAAACGCTGGCGCACCGCGCATCTCGCCTTCGCGCGCAACGAACTCCATGAGTGTGCGCAGCGCTGCGACCTGCGCGTTGCTGTCGCTCTTGTGCGCGACCCAGTCGAGCATCTCTTTGATGAACGTGACGTAGATGCTCCAGAGCCACTTGCGAAACTTGGTGATCGCGTCTGCGTCGCCACCTGCTGCGCTCTTGGCTTTCTTTGCGTCCGACGGCGCGTTCTCTTTCGCGACCGCTACGCACATACGTGATAGCAGCGAGGAAGCACACGCGAGTCAGTCACGCGTGTCGTGCATACCAAGAGAGCAGAAAGAGCTCTGACGCACCTTTGAGGTCGCCCTTGTCGAGGAAGAAGAGCAGCAAGCGGCGCATCGAGAGCATCGCAGCTTGGTTCACGGCCTTGTCATCGTGCTTGAGCGCCTTTACGATCTTTGGGAGCTCTGTATGCGAGAATGCGCGAACAGGTCACGAACAGAACAGAGCACGCGGTCAGTCGCTGTGTGATTTGCATCACGACGACCCATGTCCTTGAGAGTGCAAGCATTAAATGACAGGACGACAACGCACCATTGATCTGCTTGACGTCCTCCTTGATCTTTGCTTCGAGCTGCTTGATCTCCGCAGCGCTCGCCATTGTCGTCGTCGTCGTCGTCGTCGTCGTCGTGCAGCACGAGGTGGCGATTGCTCTCGTGCTCGTGGCAATGGCGGCGGCTCTTGGTGTCCTCAACTGCTGGAAATTGATTGGCGCGCGCGGACAAAACCCTGGTTCGAAAGCTCTGAAGGATTTGTGTGATGACATTCGAATTCGAGAAGAGAATAGCAGGATTCGTTATAATACATACAACTACAAAGTAGCTTGTGCGATTGTCTAACGGTTCGCAAAAAGACTTTGAATTTGTAGGCTGCATTCGATGATGCGCGCACTATTCAGGCAAGACACTGAATAGAAGACTCTCTCTGGTCAGGCAGAACACAACAACAAAGCAGCACAACGACGACGACATCGCCGCCAACAACGACGCTACCGGCGCGCATACACGTGCAGCTTCAAACAGCGGCGACGACGACAACACCAAGCACCAAGTACCGAGTAGCAGCTCGCAGTGCTTCGCTTCAGTATCTTGCACGAGCGCCATTAGCGTAAGCTCGCGTTTCGACCGCTTGCGTCAGCGCAGCAACCTCGCAGATCACACAACACCATCAGCAGCAACAACAACAACAACAACGAGCGCTTGACGATCCCACGCCAGCGATTCACATCGTTGGTCTTGACCACAGCGCAGCACCAACACAAGCAACACAAGCAACACACCAGACGTTCGAGATGGACACGTCACACGAGACGGAGAACGAGTACTTGCGCTACTTTCGCGGCTTGCGACCGACAGACGATGGCACAGTTCACGGCGTCTCAATGAGTACGCGCTTGCGAGTGTCTGAGCTCACGCCATGCGTTCTACAGCGTTCGGCTCATCTAATGATGCTTCTCTATATGTCTCTATTGATGCACTTGGCGCTACAGACGACCTGACAGCAGCACAGACAGTCGATCTCGACTTTCGCATGTCGTTCTCTGGCGCCGATGGTCTCCCGACGCTCGACTCGGACTTGGGGCACCATGTTGTCACTGGCCACGACAGCGTCGAGTTTGCCAACATCCTCTTGCCACACGAAGAAGAGCACGAGCCGCGCGTCGATGACACTAGTGCAGCTGCAGCAGCTGCGCGTCTCCAGCTCCACAACACAATGGCACCGAGCCCGAGCCTAACAGGCAGCAGCCGCAGCCTCCGCAACACGAGCGACCTCAAAGACAATGCCGACGACGACGACGTCGGTGAAGACACAGCGGACGACCCGGAGATGGGCGACACACGCGCGAACGGCGCACTGCGCTGCCAGTACAAAGCCAAGACGCGGCAGCAGTGTCCGCGCGCAGCCACCGGCTGCGACTCGCGCTGCGCGATCCACAAGATCAGTCAGTTCTGCCGCCACCCGCGGTGCAACAAGTTCAACCAAGGCAACGGCTTTTGCATCAAGCACGGCGGCGGAAAGCGCTGCAAAGAGGAGGGCTGTACGAAGCAAGTGCAGGGCTACGGCTACTGCAGTGGCCACGGCGGCAAGCCGCTCTGTCCAGTCGCTGGGTGTGAGAACAAGCGCATGGAAGGCGGGTTTTGCAAGTCCCACGGCGGTGGGCGGTTCTGTCAGCACGACGGCTGCAACAAGCGCGACATTGGCGGCGGCTACTGCATCACACATGGCGGTGGGAAGAAGTGCAAAGCGCCCGAGTGCGGCAAAGTCGATCGCGGAGGCGGCTACTGCAAGCGCCACGGCGGCGGCAAGAAGTGCGAAGTCGAGGGCTGTAAGAGCTGGGCGATCGGCGGCGGCATTTGCATTGAGCACAAAGGTCCTGGAAAGCGCTGCAAGACGATCGGGTGTGCCAAGTACGACCTCGGTGGTGGCCACTGCATTGCGCACGGCGGCGGCCGCAAGTGCATCGTCGAAGGCTGCAACAAGATCCGACAAGTGAACAAGCGCTGCCGCGGCCACGGCGGGAAGCTCATGTGCACGTTTGAAGGCTGTGAGCGCGCAGCACAGAACTTCAAGCTGTGCAAGACGCACGGTGGTGGCAAGCGCTGTCAAGCCGAAGGCTGCACGAGCATGCAAAAAGGCGGCGGCTTGTGCATTCGCCACGGCGGCGGCGCCAAGTGCCGCGAAGACGGCTGCGGCGCAGTGGATCGCGGCGGCGGGTACTGCAAGAAGCACGGTGGTGGGAAGAAGTGCACGCTGCACTTTTGCAAGAAGTGGGTCGTCGGCGGGGGCGTGTGTGACGAACACCTCGACATGGAGCTCTCGCACCAGACTGGCTTCGAGATCTCGCGCATTGGCTCATATTTAAACGGCGAGCCGATTGCGCTCTGAGGAACCCAGACAAGCGCAGTGGTGCTAGCAAGCGGCAAAGGCGTCGTGGCACGTGATGAACAAACAGACGAGTTGTTGCGAACAAGTTGTCGTGTTGGAACAAACAACGATTGTCACGATTATCACGATGTTGCTGTCGGTAGTGCGAGGATTGTTCCCTGTCGATAGTGTGGTTGCTTCAATAAATTGTGCAAGTGAAATCCTTCGCGAAGAACAACCTCGCAATGTCTTTAAAATCAAGTGTACAGCCTCGCGGTAGTACCGACTTTCAAAAACGCCTTTGCTTGTCAAAAACAAGAGCTCCGAGAAACGAAGCGCGAAGCTAGGCGACGGACGATGCGGCGCCGAGGGCGAAATGCGCGGCGCACGACGACTGCGAGCGACCAGGGAGCGCGGCAACGTGCCGCAGAGCGCGAGCACGTCGAGTCGCCTGCGACGCAGGACGACAGTGCAGGTCCGTGGAGCCACGGCCGCGGCGTTGCAATCAAACAACAACAGCAGTTGGAGCGCTCGCCGCCGCCGCTGCATCACCAGTACTACCCAAGCGGTCAGTTCCACCTCATGAGCTCGAGTCCAATCGCACTCACACCGAGCCTCAGTCCGCTCTACAAAGTCCCTGCGCCAAACTACTACGCGAGCGCTGCGTCGGTCGCCCAAGCTGGGACTGCGACGGGTGCAGCAGGGTTCTCGCGTCAGTCGCTCGACGAGACCATTGGCCGCATCTTCATGACGTACTTGCCCAACTTCTTTGACGCGCTCGGCAAGTTCCAGTACCATCAGGTACGCGCATGGAGCTTACTTGCTTGCCGAGAGCGACTGTTCTGACGATCTCGACCTTGCGCAGGCGCTTGCGAGCTTTGAGTGCGAGGGCAAGAACGAGTGGCGGAGCTGGGACGCGTTCTCGGTCATGCGCAAGCTCGCTGCGTCGTGCGAGAGCACGTACCACCTCATGAAGTACCTCGAGCCTGATGTGCTGCACTCGGACGCGATCGACCTCATGTACAGCAAGCTCGTGGTGCTGTTGAACCACTTGGCCGAAGAGCTCAAGCCGCTCATTGCGCAGCAGCTGCACTACCACCAGCACGCGCACCACTTTCCCGTGCACTCGATGAACAGCGCGTCGACGCCTGTTGAGCCATTCGCAGACGTCGCAATGTGCGGCGACTTGGGCTACTACGCCGAGCTTCTGGACCAAGCCGCAGAGTTCTTCTCAGTACGTCGACAGCGTCGCTGTCTTAATGGGATGCCGTGTACTCACGCTCCCTGTTTCTCAATGCTCGACTAGCTCCGTCTCCCAATGATTGAGATGTATCGCTCACTGGCGCTCGCAACATCGCCGCTCGACTGCCACTACGTACGTACGCTACTGTAATTCATGAACAACCTTGCAGCGGTCCTCACGCACCTCTGTGTGTGTGCTTGTCGTGTCTGCAGCTCTTGCGCATGCTCGATGGTCTCCTTGTGCGTCTTGATGCGTTTGACCATCCGCTGCTCGAGACCATGAAGCAGTCGGCGATGGAGGAGAACCGCGCCGTGTACGCTGCGATGCAAGCTGAGCTCCGGATCACGCAGTATGACTTCACCAAGTCCATGGTCGCGCTCCATCGGCTCAAGAAAGTCCTCGCGTCCTGGAGCGAGCACATCGACTCGATCTCGGACTATGCGCTGTTTGACACAGCGAACGGTGCCGGTCTCCAGGGCGACGACGAGTACGACCGCAGCGGCCGCACGAACGAAGACGACGACGTCGATGACGACGGTGATGAGAACTACACGCTCTCGGACTCGATCTACTCGAACGTGTCGTTCCCTGTCCCTGGCAGCAGTGTCACTGGCGCCGATGCTACGAGCTACCTCTCGCGCAGCGCTGTGCGACGCACGAGTTACAGTGTCGCTGGGTCCGACTACCCTGGTGCAGGTCCTGGCGACGAGCTCTTGCTCTTGGCGCGCAACCCGTCGGTCATGTCGGTCGAGAGCACAACGAGCGTTGCGTCTGAGGTCCAGAGGTGCGAGTGCGTGCAGATTCACCCATGGTCGTGCGCGTCGTGTACTCACAAGTCCATGTGTGGCTCTCTCTCGTGCACTTGCAGCACGTTCAGCCGGCTCTTGTCCCAAAGCAACATCCTCAAGCGCGGCCTCGCAGGTGTGAGTGGGTCTGTGCCCATGGCGAACATTGTCCAGCGACCTGGCGACCCGTACGCGAGCACTGGGAGCACGATGCTCACGAACACACTTGAGCAAGCGATCCTCGGCGGCAGCGGCAGTGGCTCGAACGGCGCGGCGCACCACCACCACCACCACGGCAATGGCAACAGCGGGAGCAGTCGGAACCTGTCGGCGGCCGAGATGATTGCGCTGTCGATGAAGAAGCAAGAGCGCGACGACGGCTTCTTGCTCCCAGTGTTCCAGTGGGCGAAGCGGTTCTACCGCTCGCTAGTGGCGAAGTTCTCGCTCTACTTCCACCAGTGGCTCGAGCCGCTCGAGCGCCAAGGCGACTTCCTCACGCACGACCTCACGCGGTTCATCCGCACGCCCATGGGCATCTCGTACCTCCAGCTCATGGACGTCCTCTTGGCTCGTGGCTGTACGTCTGTCGTCGTTGGTTCATAGCTCGGCTCTTGTGTGTGACTGTGTACTCACACGTTCGCTCTCGCTTGTGTGCTGGACGATCGCTAGCGTATCGAGGCGACGACGGTGCCGCGTGCATCTTGCTCATCCTCGAGACGGAGCAGCTCGAGAACAAAGGCGCGCACTACTACCAGAACGGCTACTTGTGTCCGAGCACGAGTCGCGCGCGACCGAGTCAGCCCGAGCCAGAGGATCCGTCGCACGAAGGCAGCAGCACTGGCAGTCCGAGTAGCGACCGGACCCACAGCGTCGACTTGGTCGAAAAGCGCTCGCAGCAGCTCTTGCTGCAACACGAAGCGGCAGCAGCAGCAGCAGCATCGTCTGCTGCGTCGTCGTCGTCAGTGCTCAAGTCGCCGTCGACTGCGACGCGACCACAGACGAACCACGCGCTGTTCATGCAAGTGGACACAGAGCGCGAGGAGGAACAGAGCGACTTCTCGCCGCTCTGGGGCCTCCGCGGCTGGCCTGCAGTGTTCTGCTACCCGAACAAGGACCCGCCGCTCGCGCACTGGCCGAACATCGTGAGTCTGATCATGGACAACCGCAGTGCGCTCGAAGCGCCGCGTGCAGTGTACGTCATGCGTTGCGCTGCGTCCCGAGGCTTGTTGTTGGCGGTCGAGTTCACATGAGCGGCGCTATGAGCAGGTTTGCGCACACGGAGAAGCGCATGAAGACGTCGTACTACATCGCACGTGTGGATCCGTGCGTGCACCTCGTGCTGCTGCTCGAAGGCAAGCGGCGGCCGACCGAGAAGACGACGCAGGTGCGTTTGCGCATGACCTGTATACGAGCGCGTCGACAGAGAAGAGACTCACGCTCTCGCGCTCGCTCTGCTGCAAACGACGTTCTCAGGACTTCATGCAGACGCTCGCAGTCAACTTGCAGCACGCAGGCGCGTTCGACTACTCGCGGAGCGTGAGTGCAGCGCCAAGCAGCGCATCGTGAGCGTCTCGCTCTGTAGCAACAGCGTCTCATGGGAGCGAGTGCGAACGAGCGCAACAAGACGCCGTCGGCTCTCGCGTGCGTCGCTCGCATCACCTCTGCTTCAGACTGAACGAACGACCGCCGTGCTCTTTGGCCTCTTTGTTCACGCACTCTTGACCTACTGCTCTACTCTACGGCTCTAACTACTACGACTGCTGCTCTCTCTCTCTCTTGTATCGTCACACGCACTCACTCACTCACGCACGCACTCACGCGCTCACAGGATGTACACAGGCTTGATCTCGCTCACAGCAAAGAGTTCCTGCGTCTCGATGCACCGGATCATGCCACTGCGCTCCGTGCGCTTGAGCAGCTCGTCAATGCCGTCCTGGCTGTATACGTGGCCGTTCGGGAGCACGCGTGGTGGGTTGTGCTCGTCCATCACGCGGTGCGTCACGCGGCACACGAGGCGCGAGTGCGGGTGGTACGCGAACGGCAGACCCGAGCAGAGCGTCGCGCCGACGTCGCTGCACGACGGACAGATCGGCACGTCTTCTTCCAGTGTCGCGCAATCGCTGTGCTTGGTTCCAATCGTTGCGTCGCTGCCAGCGCTGTCCTGACTCGCGCCATCGACACTCGCGCGCTTCGTCTTCTTGCTCTGGCGCTCGGCTCCGTCATCGCTCTGCTGGCTGCAGCTGTACTCGCTCTCGCTCTCGCTGTCCTGACGACTGCGCGTGCGCGCGAGCTTTGCGCGCTCATCGCGCTGGCGCTGGCACGTGCGCGTGTTGAGCGTCGAGAGGCCCGTGTAGAGCGCAATACAGAGCGATGACGGGTTGTGGAGGCCGTACACTTGCGCAAACGTCGTCTGGAAGTCATCGACGAGCTGCGACCACCGCACTGGCGCAAACAGCGCGTCGTACTGCGGCTGACCGGTTGCCTCTGGGTCTGCGAACGCGAGCGTCCCCATTGCGACTTCGATCTCGGCCAAGTCGGCGCGCTGCACTGCTGGGTCGTCTCGCTGTAGCGCAAGTGGTGTGAGGCAGAGCTGTGCGTACTGGATCGCTTCGAGCGCCTTGCGCGCACGCACAAACTCAATGAACTCCTGCACGCGCAAGCGGAACTCGAGTCGCGAGTGCAAGCGGCGCAGACGCGAGCCATTGAGCGCACACCACGCCAACGCAGCGCCAGTGCTGTGGTCTCGCAGGTCCTGCACAATGCGCTGGCACTCGGCGTGGAGGCCGTGGTCGACGAGGTAGTCGACGCGTTTCGTTGACTCGATGATCGCTGCGCTCGCCAAGTAGCCGCGGCTCAGGAGGTAGTCGGCGATCAAGCGGTTTGCTCACGTCATTCTGGACGTTGCGCTTGGTGTCGTCATCGACTGCTGTTGTCGCAGTCTTTGTTGGATCGAAGTGCGGCGCTGCGGTGGCGAGTTCGCTCACGTAGTGCGCGCGGCGGAGACACAGGTCCAAGTCGCGCTGCTGGTCTGTGGCTTTGAGCTTTGCGTCGTGCTTGAGGCGCTGGAGCTTGCTCGTGACGTCGTCGAGTTTGTGCACGAGCGCGTCAATGTCCATGCGCTGCGCTGGCTGCTGCTCTTCGTGCAAGTGCGCGAGGCTCTGCGTCAAGGCAGCGAGCTCCTTCGTGAGCTGCTTGTGGTACAGTCGGAACGACCTGTACGCTTGCTCAAACGGCGCGCGCAAAAGCGGGTGACTCAGCTCCATTGAGCTTGTGTGGACGTGGTGCTAGTGCTTTGGCGTGGCGTTCGCACTGGAAGCGCGTGTGTGTTGCCTTTCTCACGCGTGTGACGGACTGAACGAGTGTGTGTGTGTCTGTGCACGAGCGATAGCACGGAGCAGCGGTCACATTCCGAGCCGCTACGCACTCGATCACACACACGCACACGCACGTGCACACACACTCGCATGCGAGGCAGAGCCAGAGAGAGAGAGATGCGTGAGAGTGCCGTGTTGTGTGCGACTCGACGCTTGTTACGTTGACGATGTTGAAGGTGCCTTGCTCGTCGTCTGCTGCAAGCGCTCGCGTGCTGCGTCGGCTGGACTTCATCTCACGCACACGCATGCATATGAACGCATTCATTCAGTCCAGAACCGTCGCGAGAGCGTACCTGAGCGCAGCGAGACGCAGCGGCGACGGCGGGACCTGGTGCGTCGGCGAATGGCGTTTTCTCTCCATGATCCTCCTTCTCTTCGACATGCAATCCGACTGTCGATGTGTGCCTCTGTTTTCTTCACTATCGGTACTCAAACCTGAAATGAAATGGTGTTCACATTATGTGGTACAAGCGAGCGACATTCACTGCCTTTCTAAAAAATACGTGTATTTCGATCACCGAGTCGTGCAAAACATCGGATTTACAAATATGAGCACAAGTGCCAGATCAACGACGTCTCGAGCAGCTCATGCTGCACATGCCGATCGATCGATGCGTTTATGCGCTTAGGTCGATGCACGCGCTTGGCTCTCTGCGTCACGGTTTACTTCTGCTCGATCGATACACACACAGACGTTCACGTTCAAAAGGCAGCGCGTCAGTCCCAAAACGAACGCATGCGTACAAACACAGACAAGAGAGAGACGGACCTTGCGACCGACGCGCTTGCGCTGGAGCTTCTTCTGGTTGAGCTCGTCGAGCTTCTGCTGCTGTTCGTACGAGAGCGACTCGTACTCCTTCTGCTTCTTCTCCTTGATCTCGTTCAAGCGGCGCGCTTGCTCCTGTAGACCACATACAAGGCATCGTCCGTTAGCCCATGCGTTCTCACACAGACCAGCAACACTGTCAGATACACGCCATTCGCACCAAGAGTCCTGCTTCCGAGTTGTCCTTCTCCTGCTGCAGCTTTGCGCGCTTCTTCTGTGCGCTGTACTTTGCCTGTTGCAGCATCACAGTCGTCAACATCGTTAGTCCTCTTATCCACACTCTCAGCTCCACATAAGACCACGCCAAAAGCAACTACGTGCGTCACGCGAGAGCTTCATCGTCGAGCCAATCGCGTCGACCAAGTACGCAGCGAACTGCACGGCCTTCTCCGAGTCGAGCTTCTTCGAGCCATTCCAGAGCTTGAAGCGCAGACGCAGGACCTTTGGCTCAGACGCAGGGATGCCACTGCGCACATCATTCAATCACATGAACTGTCAGCTTGGCCCTAGCTAACGTGCTCAAGTCAGTCTAGAGTGTGAGAGGACGTACGTGATCTGGCGCGTGTTCATGTCCGTGATCACGAGGTACTCGAGGTGGTTCTCCAGGTCCTTGAGGAACTGCAGAGGTATCAGCAACACTAGCCGTCAGCACTCGCTCTTGCGGGTTCGCAGCCATCTCAGCTCGAGCACAGAGAGCCAAACGTACAGTCTGGAACGCCTTTGTGAGCGCGACCTTCGGGACCTCGACGTGGTCCGTCGTCACGCAGTACGCGTCTGGGACGTCGTTCGATGCCACGCGCTTCGCGACTGTGATCTGCGCACCCATTGATCCATCGATTCGCTCGAGTGAGTGTCAAAGCCTCCGACGCACAGGAGCATCGAGTCGTTCGTACCAGCTCTGGGAAGACTTTCGTGAGCGCGTTGTACTCGAGCTTCTTGCTCACAGAGAAGATGAACGGGTCGAGGTCCGCAGCGTTGAGCCCAATATCAAACGTCTAGTGCACGAGAGTGAGACCAGCAGGAGCAAGCGATTCGATGTGAGCGAGCGCGCGAGACGAACAAGCATGACATCGCATGGCAGTCACAAGCGAGAGCGACGTACGACAAAGTCGCTCACAGGGACGACAACGCGGAAGACGCGCGAGAAGAAGTCGTGGCGCGCTGCGAGCTGCAGTCGCAAGCGAGCAGGCAAAGATACACAACATCAGAGCGATCAGATGTGGCACAAGCACAAGGCGCTGCAACAGCGAGCACGCACCTCCAGGTCCGCGACAAAGCGCGAGCAGAAGCGGCGACCGGTGCAGTAGTACTTGTAGTTGTTCTTGCTCTCTTCGAGCAGCCCCACGACAGGGTTCGCAGTCGCGCCTGTGTACGCGAATTGCTTTGCCAAGTGCGGCTGCGCATCATCGAGCCTATCAAGTGTACACACGCTAGTGTCAGCACTCAAGACATTTGATCGCATACACTGACTGGAACTTCTACGAGCACACACCATTGGTCGGCGATGCGCTTGTTCTGCCACTTGCCAATGAAGTAGCAGAGCACGTAGAGCGCTGCGACGACCCAGCTCCCGGCCTCCAAGTAGAACAAGTCGTCTGCATGTGCACGTGCAAGTGTGTGAGCTCTCACACGCGCAGCCACGCTCATCGTCATGATGATAACGATACAGAGCACGCACTCGGGTTGAACGGCACGGTCGCAGTCGCAGCAGCGACCGCTGCCTCTTTCTCTGCCTGCGCATCTGCTGCGTCAAACTCGTCGATCTCTGCGTGCCAACGCGCACAAACACAATCACGCACAGGTTGCATCCGTTAGTCGCAAGTGTGCGTCACGGCATTGATCTGTAAGCGCACGTGCACGAACCGTTCGCAGCGACTTGGAGCGCAGCGTTTGCAGTAAGGAGTGCAGTTGCGAGTGCCATTGCGCGGGCCATTGCACGCGTCCACATCGTTGTAGTAGTCTTGATCGGCGTCGCTCGTGTTGCTCGAAGTGCTGCTGATGACGAATGTGCGAGGTATGCGAGGTCCAGCTCGCCGCGTGTCAACGGGTTTGATTTCAAATAGTGCTATAAACAAGTGAATTGACGTGGCTCGCGGTACCGCTCGTGTGTCCACATCATATTCACGTGCGCCACACCACGAGAAACGGCTGCCGTACCTTGAAACGACACGAGCTTGAAGTAACATTGAAGCAACATTTGCGCTCAGATCGCTACGCAGGCTTACCAGCATCAAAGGCATCAAGGTGCACGTGTATGTGCGTATGCGCGTGGAGCACGCTTGCATTGCTTTCAGTGAGACGACTCACTTGCTTGTGCTGTAGACAACATGAGCGATCCAGCGCCGACGCAGCAGCAGCAGCACGGGAGCGACGCACATGCACCGGGACAGCGAGAGCCGTCACTTGCAAAGCGAGGTGCGTGGTTACTTGTGTGGACTGACAGAGAGCATAGCAGGAACTCGGTAGTGAGAGACTAACTTCTTCGTGCTCTGTATGACGAATGCAGAAGCAGTGGTGCGTGCTCACATCGAGTCTCGCGAGGAGCTTGATGAATGCGCTGTGCACGTGTGTGACTGAGCTGATCCCGTGTCATTAGATGAGCGCGTTGACTGGACAGAGCACTGACGCACCGACGATCAAGAAGCGGTCGCCAACGAACGCAGCAGTCGTGAAAGAGAGCTTGCGAGCAAACTTGTCGGCCGCTGAAGCCACGTCGCAGCTCAAAGTGCTCTGCCGCAAGTTCGCTGCGCTCACAGAGAAAGTCAAGGCACGTACGGCGCGAGCGAGTCGATAGCGACCTCGCACTCTGCGTCCTTGTCATGACGATAGGCACTACGCAATGCGAGCCACGTATACTGACATATCATGCTATCTACAACGCGCCTTGATGCGTCTCAGGAAGAGACAAAGGTCCGAGAAGAAGCAGAGCGCGAGGTCCGACGGCTCAAAGCGATCGTCGAAGGTGCGTCACACTGCTCTCGATTGAACTCTTGCTATTCGTGCAGCGACGCGCTCTTGTGCTGATCCAACTCGCGTACACACAGGCAACAATGCGCCAGTGGTGTCGTCGTGCCGCGCCGAGTCGCAAGCGTACGTGGGCGAGCTCAAGGATGCACATGAGCGCACGAAGCAGGAGCTGCGCTTCGAGAAAGACAAGAATGCAATGCTCGTTAGCAAAGCGCTCGAGCTCGAGCGCGAGAAGAACGCGCTGCTTGCTATGCAGTCGACAGCAACTGCATCAACCGGTGCGTCGCTCGTGTCCTGTTCGAGACGGCCACTCCTGACGGTGAACACACTCTTGCTCAACGCCACTGCTCTGAACTGTCATGACGCAGAGGCACCGTCTTCGCGACAAGCGCAGTGGGACAAAGAGCAAGCTCAGAAGATCCAAGCAACACTGCGCATGACGATCGACGAGCTCCAGGACGAGCTCACGCGGAAAGAGGTACGTGACTGCGTGTGCGTCTGAGCGTGTCAGCGAGTCAAAGAGACTGACATACTTGCTCGTCATGACGACGTCGATAGGACGAGCTCGAGTCGTTCCGCGAGCGATCGCAGCGAGAGCGCAGTCGCGCCAAGCAGCTCGAGGCGGTGCTCCGGACGCGAGACGACGCAGCGCGCGACGCAGCACACGTCCAGCGCGAGCTCGAAGCCGAACTCCAGCGCGCAGAGCAAGAGATCTGCTCTGCACACGAGCAGTGCGAGCGCTTGGCTGCGCGCTTGCAGGACGAGCAAGCAATGCGCGAGACGCTCGAAGAGCAGATCGAGACACTCAACGACGTGAACGCAGCGCTCGAGCAGCACTGCAACGCACTCTTGCGCCGCGTTGAGCTCAATACAAGTGTGATCCAGGATGGACAGGACCTCAAGCGCCTGCTTCGCGACGCTGAAGTCGACAACGAGACGCTCGTACAGACTGTACGTAACGTGGCAAGACGATGAACTGTCGCCTCCACCTTCCTTCTCACACGAGCAACTGCTCTCTCTCTAACAGATCCGAGACCTGAAAGACGCACACGCGACGCGCGAGCAAGAGCTCAAGCGCGAGATCGAGACGGCGCTCGAGAGCAAACGCACTGCAGACGTGCAGATCCAGGAGCTCGAGACCGACCTCGCGTCGCTCCGTGCGCAGAACTCGCTCTTCTCCGAGTGGATGCTCGTGCGCAACGAGAACGCGCTCATTGCCAAGACCACCGAGCGCACAACGGATCCGCTCTCGCCACACAGCGTCCGTCAGAGCCATTGTCATGACGAGCGCTCAGGCGACGTTCAGAGCTACAGCCACGTGGGAGGAGGACGTCTTGGGTCTCAGACGTCGCATGAGCGCAGAGCTGCAGCTTCCGTCCACTGCACGCCGAGCGAGAGCGCAAAAGGACTCTACATCCACATGACGCGCGTGCCGCAGTCGCCGACCAAGACGCGGAGCATGACGACGGCGTCGCCAGTCAAGCAGGTGCGTCTGCGTTCGCTGACAAGGGCGATCTCGTCGCCAAGGACTCACCCTGCCCTCTCTCTCTCTCTGCATGACGCGAGCAGCAATCGTGGCGCACGCCGTCGCGTGTGCCTGATGGCTGCGAGTCAGATCGCCACGCGAGTCGCCAGCCAGAGCTCCTCTCGCCGCACTATGCGACGCAGCGAGCGAGTGCAGCAGCACCGACAGTCTCATCTGCTCGTGCACTCGCGCGCAAGATGTCGAGTGCGTCCGTGTCATCAGCATCGACTGCGTCGTCGTCGACCACTGCCGACCACGAGCGCTTGCGGCTGCTCATGAGTCGGAATCGCGAGCTCCAGCAGCGTCTGCAGCACGAGACGCTCGCGACGCAGCACCTCGAGCAAGAGATCACAGACATGACGACGTCGTATCGCAGTGGCACGCGTGTGGCATACGGCGATCGCGCGCAGCCGCACCATTGAGTCCAGCAAAGGCAGTAGCAGCAAGAGAGAGACACACACATGCGCGGATGTTCGTACCATACGTGGACTGCCGAAGTGATGTAAGGCACTGCTGCTGCTGCTGCTATTCCTCTAGCTAAGACGTCTGCTTGCTCGTCGCTGGCAACAGACGCAACAGAGCAGCGAACGGCTCGCGACCTACCACCAGTCACGGGTACGCGCTACTACGCAGACGCACTCGTGCCGTTCGTGGACAGCGAGACGCTGTGGAGCTTGGCGACGTAGTCGACGTGGCGCTGCACTTCCTTCAAGAGCGCAGGGTCGAGCGCCGCGCGTGCGTCTGCAAACTCATCGTCTGTGAGCAGGCGCTCGATCGTCGCAAGGAGCGCGACGTCGCGCGTCTCGAGCGCTGCGAGACACTGTCGGTCCTCTTGGATGTGGCTCTCGAGCTCGCGCGCTTTCGCTTGGAGCTCCTTTGCGACTGCGCTCACGCCAAGCGCCGTGTAGCTCGTGACTTCGTCTGTGAGCGAGTGGAGCTGCGTCTCGGACTGCTCGACGCGCGCGCGCATGAACTTGACACATGGCAGTTCGCTCGCAAAGTACCGCAAGACGCCTTCAAGGTGCTGACGCACACACGTCTTGCGCTTGTCTTCGAGCGCTTCGACGTTGCGCTGTGCGAGCAAGATCGTCGCGATCGCACTCTCGAGCGTCGCGAACGCTGCGTCGATCTGTGCGCGCTGCTCCTGGCGTGCAAACTGCGCGAGTACGAGCGCGTGCTTTGCGTCAAACGCAGTCGTCTCGCGGTCAAACGTTGCGTCGACAGCTGCGATCTCGCCGTCGAGCGCTTGGTGCGCGAGCATCGCAGTGTCGATCTGAGCGTTGAGTGCGCGGAGCTGTGCTTCGAGCGCATCGCGTTGGCTCCGGAGGTCGCTCAGCGTCTGGCTATGCGTCTCTTTCTGCGCAGTCAGTGGCGCAATCGCTGCGTCGCGGCGCGCACTCATCGCTTCGCGCTGCTGCTGGATCGTCTCGAGCTCGCTCGGGTCGCACAGCACGAGGTCGTCCGCAGCGCTCTCCGTGTCGTCGCTGTTGTTGTTGTCACTATGTGCAGCCGCGAGGAACGCAGCAAAGCCACTCGATGTGGTGCTGTCTATCGCTTCGTCCTTCTCCTTTGGCTGTGGCGCGTGCTGCGTCGCGGACGCAACGCTGTCGCGCACGAGCTGCGAGACCTTTGCCAAGCGCGTCTCGTACAGCGCGAGTGCATCGCAGCGAATGTCGCGGCGCTGGAACGTCTCACGGATCGTCTGGCCCTGCACTGCACTGTCTTGCGCTGCTGCACTTGCGAGGTCTCTGTCAATGCGCGCGACGTCCTGTGCGAGCGTTGCATCGCCGTCTGCGCCAGTGAGCGTCATGCGAAAGCGCGCAACGAGCGAGCTGAGGTACTGCGCAGCGTGTGGTGCAGCGTCCTGTGTGTGTGGCGCTGCGCACGTTGCAACGATCGCACGCACAGCCGTGACAACTGCTTGTGCGACGCTCTGTGCCGATGTGCTCACGCTGCTCTCACGCTCGCTCGCGACGCAGTTCACAAGGAGCGCTGTGAGGTTCTCGTAGACCGCGTCAGTCGTCGGTCGTGCGTGAAAGATGTTGGTCAAGAGCAGCTCGAGTGCGCGGCTCTGGAAGAACGCGAGGATCGTGTCGGTGTGGACGTACAGGCGACTCCAGCCGAGGAGCCCAACGAGCGCTGCGTGGACGTCGCTATGTGCAGCTGCGATCTCGAGGCGCTGCTCGAGCGGGAGCTGCGACGGGTCTGTAGTCGGTGGCGTCTCATCGGTAGCAGATGCGCTGCCATTGCTGCTGTCGAAGTGACTGCGATTGCTCGGCGACGCTTGGTTGCCCGCGCCATTCGTCGCTGCATTGCTGCTTTTCTTGTTCTTCTTCTTGCGCTTCTTCTTGTCGCTACTGCTCGCAGTCGGCGTCGTCGCTACAGCTGCGTCTATGCTCGCAGTGCTGCTGCTCGTACTCGCGCTGCTACTGCCGCTACGCTGGCTCACTTTCACGGACAGCGATGCATGTGCATTCGTTGGCGACCTTTCCTTGTGCTGGTTCAGCGTTGCGTACCTGCTCGTACAGATCAAGCAGCAAGCGCGTGAGACCGAGAATGAGAGCACACGCAGCAGCAGCAGATGCGCATGCACACAACGCACAGGTTTGACGTCTTGACAGCGTCGCGCGCGAGCATCGTCACTGGCAGTCGGTCGAGTGTGTCTGATCACGTGCGGTGCTTGAAGGATTTTTGGGACTGACTGTGCCTGTGCGATCTTGCCTTGAACCAGCACGATCGAAAGCGCTTTGATTACAAGCCCGCTTTCATCGAAACCTCGCGAATCAATACTACATTTTCCAAGTGTAAAATCCCACTCGAAGCAGTTCGACTGCTTCCACACTTTTGACAAACGACGCTCCAAGTCGTCGTCGCAACAAAAGGAAGATGCCATGTGCTCGAGAGTAAAGTGCGCATTCGTTCATCGATCTTAGACTAACGCGCTCGCAGGAGCAGCAGCAGCAGCAGCGAAACACACACACGCACGTCGTCGTCCATCTGTGCTTCTCCTGCGATCGCTTCCTACTCGCTCACTGGCAGTCGCGACGCACGCGCCACTGCCATGGACGACGCAATGGCGCTTTACTCGGACGTCGCGATCTCGATGCGGCTGCCACGGCGGATCTGCCCCCAACCAATGAGCCGCCAGTGCTTGTCAATGCGGCGACTGATCGCGATCTTCTCGCCCTCTTGCGTGCACACGGGTGCCGTCAACAAGATCTTCGCCAAGTCCTGCTTCACTGCGAGGACCTTGCCACCCGTCGCGGTCGAGCCAATGTTGACCATGAGCACTTCGGCCTTCGAGAGCTTCTGGACCTTCGACGCCTTGCTACCCTCCTGCGTCTTGACACCGAGCAGGCGCTTGAGCAGGTAAAAGTTGATCTCGAGCTCCGTGAAGACGTGCGGGAGGCTGCCCTTGAGACCGAGCACCTGGCCGACGAGACGGTCCGAGCGCGTGAGCGTCGGGTCAATGCGCGTACCGACACCGATGAGACCACCTGGGACGGCGAACTGCAGGTCGTTCTTCTCGGCAAAGAGCGACACAATGCGCGAGTAGATCGGCACGCACGTCATCTTGCCCTCTTCGTCTTTGCTCACGATGCCCGGACGCACTTCGATCTCGTCACCAACACGCAGCACGCCTTCGAGGATCGAGCCACCCGCGACACCGCCCTTGAGGTTCTCCACGTCCTCACCCGGCTTGTTCACGTCGAACGACCGGATCACAATGAGCTTTGGCTTGCTCGAGAAGTCGCGCTTTGGGATCGGGATGTTCCGGCAGATGTACTCGCACACGACGTCGATGTTGTACTTGAGCACGGCCGAGATCGGGATGATCGGCGCGTCGTGCGCGACCGTGCCGGCGACAAACTTCTTGATCTGCTCGTGCTGCGCAACGGCGACGTCCTCTTTGATCAAGTCGACCTTGTTCTGCAAGATGATGATGTTCTGGAGACGCATGATCTCAATCGCAGCCAAGTGCTCCGACGTCTGCGGCTGCGGGCACACTTCGTTGCCTGCAACGAGCAGGAGCGCAGCGTCCATGACCGCGGCGCCGTTGAGCATCGTCGCCATGAGAATGTCGTGACCTGGGCAGTCGACAAACGACACGTGGCGCTGGAGCACCCACACCGTGTTGTCGTCGTGCTCATCGACGAACCGGTCCGGCTTCGAGCTCCCAAACGCGCGGTAGCACCCAATGCCCGTGCCGTTCTCCGCGCGGTAGATCTTCGCGTTCGCGTACCCGAGCTTGATCGTGATGTTACGCTCGAGCTCGTTCTTGAAGCGGACGGTCTGGACGCCCGAGATCGCCTTCACGACCGTCGACTTGCCGTGTGCGACGTGGCCAATCGTACCAATGTTGATCGTCGCCTAGTCATGCAGACAGACACGTGTGAGCACATGGGCGGTCGACCACGTACGGCTGTGGATGCTTGAAGACGGAACACAAGACGACAGCGACGTACCTGGCGACTGATGACCTCTGGCGTGAGCGGCGTGAGCTCCTCGACCTTGAGCTTCGTGAGGTCCTGCACAGCGAGGTGCTTCTGGATCATACCGGTCTCGCCCATGGTGCTAGTTCGTTCGTTCTAAGTGCTTTCGATGTGTGTGTGTGTGCTCTGGAAAGCAAGATGCGGTCTCGTGAGTACGACTGGCCGAGCTCTCGCACACACACGCACGCGCGCGCATGCAAGCACAGGAACCACAAGCACGTGCGCGCATTCACTCCCTCGCTCACTCGTTCGTTCACGGTCGCACCCTCACTCAGTCGCTCGCGCGTGGGCGCAACCCCAAACACGAGGCGCCACCGACGCCAGCAGAAGCGCTCGCTGCCACCCATGTCACTCGCTCGGTGCGAGGAGGAACTCGCCCATATATGTGACGTGCGCAGCGCAAAGGGGAATGCGATGCAGCGCGTGATGGTGGTTGCTGCGTGTTCCAAGCTGTTCACGATCGCTGAAGCTGTAGCTGTAGCTGTAGCTGTAGCTGTAGTTGGAGTGGGTGCGCCGAGTCGAGGGGGAGCGAGCGAGCGAGGGCAGGAGGTGCGATCGCGCGACGAGCCCGCTGCATGCCGGTCGTCACGCTCAAGCATACACACATACACACGCATACACATCATGTACGGAGGACGCGCGCGCACCTGAAGAAAAAGCTCTCGATGGATGTGGTGGTCGTCGTCGCGCGGGGGGCGAGGGCGAGAGCGAGAGCAAGCGGCCGAGGCGTCTTGGTGCACAATGCGCCAGCAGAAATATCTGATGGCCGCTGGCCATTGTACCGCTCGAATTGGCACACTATTTGTTCCACTTTGAGTGGTACAGTCGTTTCGAGACCAGAGTGATGGTCGCAATGCAACATTGAGCCTGAAGCGACGCGAACTCAACAAGCTCGACGACAAGCGCGCCGACACGAGCTCAGCGCGCATCTGCGCGTGTGTGCGTGTGTGTCGTGGTGCTGGTGGTGCTCGCAGTGAGTGTCGTGGTAGCGACGCGCGGTAGCTCCTCTTGCTTTGATCCACACGATCAACCATGGCGAACGCAGCAACAGGCAGCGCTGCGAGTGCAAACAGCGCAGCACTCATCCACAGGTTTGTCTGCGTCTTGAACTACTGAGCAGCGCTACTATGTTACTGCGCTTGCTAGCAAATGCGAGTGAGCAATACGTATGCTCACACATGCTACTGCCATGCACACACACAGATACTTGTTCGGCATCAAAGGCAGCGTGAAGAACAACATTGCGTTCGCAGACGAGAACGTCGTAGTGTATCCGTGCGGCCACAATGTCGTGATCCACAACATGGAGTCGAAGGAGCAGCAGTTCATCCACGGCATGGAGACTGGGAGCACTGGCGGCATCACCGCGCTATGTGTATCGGCGAGCAAACGGTACGTTGTCATCTCGTTACTCTTGGCAATCGTCATACTCGCCTACGTCGCATTGCTCACATATGCACCTGCCCCAACTCGCTCAGATACGTTGCGATCGCAGAGAAGGGCGAAAACGCTGTGATCCACATCCACGACCTCAACACGCTCCGAAAGCGCAAGACACTGCTGCTCGCAGACAACATGTCGGACACGTGTGTCTGGATCGCGTTCTCAGGCGATCACAAGTATTGCTTGACGCAAGGCGGTGCGCCGGACTGGACGCTATCGCTCTGGCTCTGGGAGAAAACCAAGCTTGTGGCGTCTGTGAAAGCGTCAAACCAAGCGGGTGGCGCGATCAACCAAGTCGACTTCAGCCCGAACGACCCGACGATGATTTGTGCGAGCGGCAACGGCATCATCAAGTTCTTTCGGTTCGTCGACGGCCAGCTGCGGCTCCAGACAACACCGCTGAAGCGCGAGCCCGCGAACTACCTCTGCCACGCATGGGTGAACGACGAGCGCGTGATCGCAGCAGCAGACTCTGGTGAGCTCTGGCTGTTTGAGCAGATGGAGTTTCGGCAGATCCTGTCGTCGTCTCCATCCGACGGGAACTTTGTCAGCTCTGTCCTCGGGTACTCGAAAGGCTTTGTCTGCGGCGGCTCGGGCGGCATCGTGCGCATCTACGACCGCAGCGATGACGGCCGCGAGTACTACAAGAAGTCCAAGTCGTTCAGTGTCGAGGGCAACACGAGCACGATCAAAGACATCGCGATCAGTCCAACCGAAGACTCGCTCGTGTGCTCGATGGAGAACAACCAGCTCTACGTCCTCACGCTCTCGAGCACCGACATCTTGAAAGAAGACGCGATGAACTTTGAGCTCCTCTCGACGTCGTTCCACAGCCCAGGCGCGTCTGGGAGCCACATCACAGGGCTCGACACGTGCGTGCGCAAGCCGCTGATCGCGACGTGCGGCTTGGACAAGTCGGTGCGCATCTGGAACTACCTCGACAAGACCACAGACATCATGAAGTTCTTCAAAGAGGACACGCACTCGATCGCGTTCCACCCATCGGGGCTCCACGTCGTTGTGGGCTTCACCGACAAGCTCAAGATGCTCAACATCCTCATGGACGACATCCGGTCGTTCCGCGAGTTCGCGATCAAAGCGTGCAAAGAAGTCCGCTTCAGCCACGGCGGGCAGTTCTTCGCTGCAGCGAACAACAACGTCGTACAGGTCTACAGCACGTACACGGGCGACTTGGTCGGCGTCCTCCGTGGCCACTCGAACCGCGTGACTGCGATCGCATGGAAGCAGGATGACCGGAAGCTCCTCACGTGTGGCGCCGACGGCTCGATCCTTATCTGGAACCTCCGGACTGCGACGAAAGTCGGCGACGGCCACTCGCAAGCGCGGTGCACGTATACAGATGCGATCCTGTCGTACGACGCCGACGTGGTCTACGCTACTGGCACAGACGGGTTGCTAAAAGAGATCGACGTTGTCTCTGGCGCTGCACGTGCTGAGCACTGGGCCGGCGTTGCGCTCGGACCACTCGCGATGGCAGCGTCGCAGCAGTTGCTCTACGTCGGGTCCACAGAGCCAAACAAACCTGGCGCGATCCGTGTGTATCGTCTCCCACTCGAGCGCGACACATCCGCGTCGTCGAGCAATAGCAGTGGCGCACCGAGTGCGTCGTCATCAAGTGGCGTGAACTCACCTGGCGCTCCAAATGTCTCGACGACAGCTCCAACGCCGCAGCCATTTGCCGAGTTCCAGTGCCACGACTTGCCTGTGACGCGCTTGCGACTGTCTTTCGACAACCAGTTCCTGTTCTCGACAGGTGAAGACGGCTCGCTGTGCATCTTTGAGACGCGCGACGTCGTTGGTAAAGGGTCTGCGAACCGAGGCGTCGGGAGTGGCTCGAACGCCATGATGAGTAGCGTCGGTGCGAGCAAAGAGAGCCGCAGTGACGGGAGCAGCAACAGCGCGAATGGCAACGGCTTGCCGTTCGCTGAAGAGATCCTCGTGACCAAGTCGGACCTCGAAGAGAAGAATCGACTCATGCACGAGCTCAAGACGAAAGTCGACGAGCTCACGCTCCACAACGAGTACCAGCTCCGGCTGAAAGACATGAACTACAAGGAGAAGATCAAAGAAGTGTCAGACAAGTTCACGGCCGAGCTCACGCAAGACAAACAACGATGTGCGGACTTGCAGCAAGACAAGATGGAGATGGAGGCCGAGTACCAGAAGAAGATGCACGACATGAACGGGCAGCAGAAGCGCGAGTTCCAGGACTTGAAAGAGACGTACGAGAGCAAGATCCAGGCCGAGAAGGAGCGGTACGCAGCGCTCGAGCAAGCGCGTGGTGAGCAGAATACGCGGTACGAAGAGGAGAACCACTTGCTCGTGGAGAGTCACACCAAGTTCCTGGCCGAGATGACCATGGCGTACGACCAAAAGGTCTTCCAGGAGCAGGAGCTCCAGGGCAAGTGTGCGGCTGCGAAAGACGTCTTGGTCCAAGCGAACGAGACGCTCAAGAAGCAGCTCGAAGAGGACGCGGAGCTTGAGATCGAAGAGATGAAGATGAAGTACGAGCTCAAGCTCCAGGAAGAGCGTGAAGCGACGCTGCGGCTCAAAGGCGAGAACGGGATCATGAAGAAGAAGTTCTCGGCGCTACAGAAGGACATTGAGGACCAGAAGGAGGAGATCCGGTCGTTGGAAGAGAAGGGCAAGGAGCTGTTTGAGAACATCAAGGGGCTCGAGAAGGACATCCAGGGCCATAAGAAGGAGATCCGTGAGCGCGAAGAGACGATTCAGGACAAAGAGAAGCGCATCTACGACCTCAAGAAGAAGAACCAGGAGCTCGAGAAGTTCAAGTTCGTGCTCGACTACAAGATCAAGGAGCTCAAGCGGCAGATCGAGCCGCGCGAGAAAGAGATCGCAGACATGAAGAAGCAGATCGAAGAGATGGACGCAGAGCTCGAGCAGTACCACAAGAGCAACGCTGCGCTCGATCTCATGATCGGCGAGCTCCGGCTCAAGATGGACGGCATGCAGAAAGAGATCAACGGCCAAGTCGGCCAAGTCGCGCTCGGGAAGCTCTTGATCCGACAGGTCCAGACCGACCTCATGGGCTGCGCACAGCTCCTCGATGAGAAGAAAGCGCTCAAGAACGCAGTCATGGCGCTCAACAAGAAGTACGAAGACGGCGTCGTCGCAGATGCAAAGGAGCCCAACTCCCAAGCAGAGTACAATCGCCAGCGCGAGTACCTCGAGAAGGAAGTCGAGTCGCTCAAGCGCAAGATCATGAAAGGCATGTCGATCAACGAGAACGAGCTCCATCGGCTGCAGCGCGAGAACGCGATCCTCACGACGCAAGTGAACGAGCTCCGGCGCGAGTTCCACAACGTCAAGATGCAGACGCAGGAGATCCGCGAGACAAAGCAAAAGCAGCAGCTCGCGACGAACAAGAAGCTGCGCGGCGCACCTGGTGCAGCCGACGTCACGGAGAAGATGCGCGAAGCCGAGTTCCAGCGCGAGCACATCCTGCAGCTCAAGGAGCGGCTCACGAGTCTCCAGAAAGTCATGGCCGGCGGACTCAACTTCACGCTCACGGCATCGAGTGCGTCGCCGCATCCGCCGCCGCAGCGAAAGCCACTGCCGCCGTCGTCGCAGCGGCTACCGCCCGTAACTTAATGCACTTGGCACGCTTGTTGTTGAGTATGGAGCGTGACTCACGATCCTCATGATGGTCGTGGTGACGCAGTCGTGCGCTTTGAGCGCGTGTACATCGTTGCGCTCTGTCGCACCATCCGCATCTAGCGACAGCATGAAGAAGAGCATGTGACGCGTGTCAGATTCGAGTAGCGACGGCGGTGGAGGTGCCAAGCGCATGTGATGGACGTACGTATTGCTGGAGGTGCTGTGTGAGGTTGATGCAGTCTGGGATGTGGACGTAGAGGATCGTCTTGCCCATGACAAAGACTTCGTCCATGCGCACCATATCGCCCTGTGTACATGCACAATTGTCAGTGTGAGATTTGTGTTGGCACTGGAGCATGGAGCGCAGTGCGAGCGACGTACGTTGGGCTTTGTCTCGCATGCGTCGAGCATTGTGAAGCTGTGCATGAACAACGCAGAACCCACACAGATGCGCACTGAGCAAACACAATAAGAGGAGCAATTGAACACAACATGAATGCAATGACGCACTCCATGTCGTGCACGACTTCTTCGACGACGCCTTCGACGACCGAGTCGTTCTTGAGGTCGATGCGCACGCGCAGCCCGACAAAGCTCTTGAGGAGCAGCAAGAGTGACCGCGGTCGGCGCTGCTTGCGCTGCTTCGTCGGTGCATCAGACGCTTTTTCTTGTGGCGCATGCGCTGGCGGCGGCACGCGCACAGGAGCTCGGTCGTCTCGTCCACGCCGCAGTGGTGGTGATCGTGGCGCATTCGTGTCGCGGGTCATCATGGATGGCGGTCGAGCCGCCATGCTTGCTTGCTTGCAGACTGCTTGGTTCAACAGCAAGTTGCACCGCGGCCCAGTGCGTGTCCCACAATGCGTGCCAGATCGTTCTTGTGGTGTGTTTGTCGAAACTCGGATCAGCAATCGCACTTTGTCGAGTGCTTTCAGTACAGGCGACTCCCTCAACAACGACGACCAAGCTCCAATCCATTCCGCGATCTGTGGTGGCGACGACACGAGTGCGAGCCATCAATCAATCAGGGGCAGTAGCAGCACGATCTTCCCGACCGAAGAACGAGCTGCAGCAACAGCGCAGTGTCGACAAGCATGGAGAACGTGACGAGCAAGATGCAGGACGTGCAGCTCGACGACGCGAGCGCAGCGGCTGGGGCCGGGAAGAAGTTTGGCCGTCGCGACCACCTCATTGCGATCGAGCAGCGCGTGCTCAAGCAGTGGGAAGACGCCAAGGTGTTTGAGTCCGAGCCGGACCCGAGCAAGAAGAAGTACATGGTGACGTTCCCGTACCCGTACATGAACGGCTACATGCACGTCGGTCACCTCTTCACGATCACGAAAGTTGAGTTTGCGTCGCGGTACCACCGCCTCAAGGGCGAGAACGTCGTGTTCCCGTTCGGCCTTCACTGCACGGGCATGCCGATCCAGTCGGCTGCGAACAAGCTCAAGAACGAACTCGCGACGTACGGCAACCCGCCAAACTTCCAGGTCGACGAGGTCAAGCCGCCAGTCGTGCAAGGTACGACTGATGATGATGCCTTGCTTGGACGGAATGAGTGCTGTGCTGTCGTTGGCATCAAGTTGCCTCCTGCAGTGGTCTACGACACATAGAGAGCCGTGTCTGACTGGTGTGTCTATGATCTACGGCCACTGCTTTGCACGGCTCGAGCAGAGAAGAAGGTCGAGGGCTCGGAGAACAAGGCAAAGGGCAAGAAGTCGAAGGCCGCTGCGAAGACTGGCGGTGTCGTGCGTCAGTACGACATCATGAAGCTCTCGAACATCCCAGCGGACGAGATTGCGTCGTTTGCGGAGCCAATGCACTGGCTCCAGTACTTCCCGCCGCACGCGATCGCCGACCTCAAGCGCTTTGGCATGAACATTGACTGGCGCCGGTCGTTCATCACGACGGACGTGAACCCGTTCTACGACGCGTTCATTCGCTGGCAGCTCAACACGCTCAAGGAGCGCGGTCGCGTGAGCCGCGGCAAGCGCCCGAACGTCTACTCGACGATTGACAAGCAGAACTGCGCAGACCACGACCGCGCATCGGGCGAAGGCGTGAACCCACAGGAGTACACACTCGTGAAGCTCCGCGTGCAGGAGCCGTTCCCAGCAAAGCTCGCGCCGCTCGCTGGCAAGAACGTCTTCCTCGCTGCTGCGACGCTCCGTCCCGAGACGATGTACGGCCAGACGAACTGCTTTGTGCTCCCAGACGGCGACTACGGCGCGTTCTTGATCAACGACAAGAACGACGTGTTCATCATCAGCCACCGCGCGGCGAAGAACTTGGCGCACCAAGAGTTCTCGCGCAAGTGGGGCGAGGAGGAGTGCTTGCTCGAGCTCAAGGGCTGGGACCTCCTCGGTCTCCCGCTCTCGGCGCCAAAGGCGCAGTACGAGACAGTCTACACGCTCCCGCTGCTCACGATCTCGATGGGCAAGGGCACGGGCGTGGTCACGAGCGTGCCGTCGGACTCGCCGGATGACTACGCCGCGGTGCGCGACCTCAAGCAGAAGCCTGCGCTGCGTGAGAAGTACAACATCGCGGACCACATGGTCGTGCCGTTCGAGAACGTCCCGATCATTGAGATCCCTGGCTTTGGCGACCAAGCGGCTGTGAAGGTCTGCGACGACCTCAAGATCGTGTCGCAGAACGACAAGGAGAAGCTCGCAAAGGCGAAGGAGCTCGTGTACCTCAAGGGATTTTACGAAGGCGTCATGCTCGTTGGCTCGCAAAAGGGCAAGAAGGTGTGCGACGCCAAGGACGGCGCGCGCCAGGAGCTCCTTGACGCTGGCGATGCGATCCCGTACTGGGAGCCCGAGTCGCTCGTGATGTCGCGCAGTGGCGACGAGTGCGTCGTGGCGCACCTCGACCAGTGGTACCTCACGTACGGCGCTGAGGACTGGAAAGAGCGCGTGCTCAAGCACGTGAGCGACCCTGCGACGTTTGACTCGTACAACCCGATTGCGCTCGGCGAGTACAAGGCGACGCTCGAGTGGCTCAAGGAGTGGGCGCCGTGCCGCCAAGCTGGTCTCGGCACGAAGCTGCCGTGGGACCCTGAGTTTGTCGTCGAGTCGCTCTCAGACTCGACGATCTACATGGCGTACTACACGATCGCGCACCACTTGCAGTCGAACCTCGACGGCTCGGCGCTTGGTCCGCACGGCATCAAGCCGGAGCAGATGACGAAGGAGGTGTTTGACTACATCTTTCTGCGCCACGCGCTGCCGACGAACTCGACGATCCCGCGCGCTGTGCTCGAGCAGCTCCGCGCAGAGTTTGAGTACTGGTACCCCGTCGACGTCCGCGCGTCTGGCAAGGACCTCATCCGGAACCACTTGACGATGTGCCTGTACAACCACGCGGAGATCTGGCGCGACGACCCAGCCAAGTGGCCGCGGAGCTTCTTCACGAACGGCCACATCCTCGTCGACGGCAAGAAGATGTCCAAGTCGATGGGCAACTTCCTCACGATCAAGGACTGCGCGAACGAGTTTGGCGCGGACGCGACGCGCTTTGCGTGCGCAGACGCTGGCGATGGCATGGACGACGCGAACTATGCGCTCGACACGTGCAACATGGCGATCTTGCGCCTCACGACTGAGGAGGAGTGGATCAAGAAGACGGTCGACGAAGCTGCGGCGCTCCGCACCGGCGCGCTCAACTTTAACGACCAGGTCTTCATGCACCAGATGAGCCACTTGATCAACGAGACGGCCAAGTTCTTTGACCACATGCAGTGGCGCGAGGGTCTCCACGTCGGGTTCTTTGAGTTCCAGATCGCGCGTGACACGTACCGCGACATCTGCGTGCGCAGCGACGTGCCGATGCACCGCGACGTGATCTTCCGGTTCATCGAAGCGCAGACGATCATGCTCTCGCCGATCACGCCGCACTTTTGCGAGCACATCTGGTCGCTCATTGGCAAGGACGGCTTCGTCTCGGTCGCGCTCTGGCCTGCGGCGTTTGACGTCGACTATGCGCTCCTGCGCGCTGGTGACTTCCTCAACAAGACGGTCCGGTCGTTCCGCGAAGCGCTCGTGAAGGGCAGCGGTCCGCAGAAGAAGGGCGGCAAGAAGGGCGCTGCGCCGGCGGCAGACGCAGTCAAGCCGACGCACGCGCACGTGTACCTCTCGTCGGAGTTCCCTGAGTGGCAGCAGAAGGTCCTGAGCTTCATGAGCTCGGTCTTTGACGCCACGACGAAGGAGTTCCCGGCGGACTTTATGAAGCGCCTCAAGGACGCGATCGGCGCGGACGAGAGCCTCAAGAAGATGACGAAGAACGTCATGCAGTTTGCTGCGTTCGTCAAGGGCGAAGCTGCGATCCGCGGCCACGAAGCGCTCGAGCTGCGGTGCGTTCAACACTGTTGTGTGTGTGTTTGGATCAACCTCGCTCTGTGGACTGAAGACTGATCGATCGGCTGTGTTTGGTGCCGTGTGATGTGTGTGTCTGCAGCATGCCATTCAACCAGAAGGACGTGCTTGCGTCGAACAAGGCGTACCTCGTGCGCTCGCTCGAGCTCCAGGACATTCACGTACGTCCCACGCATCATCTCTCTGAAGCTGCTGCTCTCTGCACGAGCGGACGTCATGTGACTGACTGACTTGTGTATGGCGATCACCTCGCAGTTCTTTGACATCACGGACGACATCCCGAACGTCGACGCGAAGAAGCTCGAGACGGCGTCGCCTGGCAAGCCAGCGATCCACCTCTTTGCGCAGCAGTAGGACAGTCTGAGCGTCAGCTCATGACGTGCGTAGGAAGAAGACACGCATGTGTCTTGCTCATCGAGTGCCGGCGTATGCGTCACTGTCGTCCTCTTTACGACAGCGTCGCCATCGCAGGACGCGCAAGTGAATGAATGAATGCAATGCATTGGATCGGTTCTCTCTCTCTATGCAAGCGACGGTCGTTCGTCTCGTTTACCGTCAGTCTGTGCATTGAATGAACGTACAAGGGGCGACTGCTGCTGCTACATCCTCCGCATCTGCTGCAGGAGCTGTCGCGCGCACGCATCTACAGCCCAAGACTAAAGATCTCGTCGTCCGTCACGACGGACCGCAGCGACGGAGCAGCGGGCGCTTTCGTCTCGACCACTGGCGCTGGTTCGACCTTTGGCGTCACTACAGTGGGCTTTGGCGACACTGAAGCTGCTGCTGGAGCTGTAGGTGCAGGTGCAACAGGTGCTGGCGCTACTGCAGGTGCTGCAGGAGTGACTTCGACAGACGCTGACACTGGTGTGATCACTGCTGCAGTAGGCTCGTGCGGCAGCTCTGTCAGTGGCGCGGCCTTGAGCGCTGCGTTCTGGTCGTCCACGACCGTGTCGTGGCAGTTCAGGTCCACTGCGGTGCTGCTCGGCTTCTCGAGTGGTGCTGCGGCAGTGGGCGTCACGAGCGTCGACGGAGTGCTCGTCGCGTCTGTGAGCGAACTGACAGACGACGCGGCTGCGACGGCTGCAGCGACAGCTGCAGTTGCTGCTGCACCAGCGCGTGCAGCCACGATTGCGACGCCTAGTGGGTCGTCAACGTTCACGGCGATCGGCTGCATCGCGTCGACTGCAGACGACGGGAACGCGAGCACCATCGGTGCGTCGACGCTGCCGTCGTGTGGTGCGAGCTTGACGTCGCCCATGCCAACGCCAGCTGCGAGGAGGTTCGCGCTCGCGGTCGCAGCCGCTTCTGTCTCTGCAGTAATCGTATCGAGGTCGCGCATGGGCGCCATCGGCGGATCGAGGCGGTGGCGCGAGCAGAACCGAGCGAACCAGCCTGGTGACGCCTTGAACGTCGCCATGGCCTCGTAGTTCTTTGCGAGGACCATCGCTTGCTGGCGCACAGCGGTCTGCGTGAGTGGAATGAGCTGGTACGCCTGCGTCTCGCGCATGCGGCAGATCCACTCGTAGAGCTCTTGCTCAAACTGCGCATTGCGCCGAAAGCCGCCACGTTTGCGCTTGTCGCGGTTGTGTTCGTTCCCAAGCACGTACCGATCGCGGATCGTGTCCTTGATCTGCTTGAGCTTGCGGATCGCGCCTTCCGAGACGCCGTAGCGCTTTGCGAGGTCGACGTTCTTCGTCTTTGGCTCCTTCGCCATCAGGTCCAGGATCTCCATGCGCTCCTGGTCATTCAGACGTCGCCCCGCACCGCGTCGGCCCATGGCTGCTGACTACGCTGACTACGACAAGAGTGTCTGTGCTACTTTTTCTCTCGCGTAAGTACGACTGGCTGACAAGAGCGGGAAAACACTCTCCCTCGATTTACTCTCTACCGATTTCTCAAACAAAAGTTACTGTTCTGTTGCATATTCACTAACAAAGTACCTCAGCTTTATCTCTATCACTTCTACTTCACACACAAACGCGTTCAAGACATCTTGTGTTCGGAAGCACCACCAAGGTGGATGACATCCACAACCATGCGTTGATATTTGTCTAGGTTAGCTCGACTTGTCATTCCCCATTGCCATTCAAACGACTGAAGTCCCAACGATTGATTGAAGTTCTTGAGAAGCGTCAAGGTGAGTTCATGAGTTGTTTTAAAACACAACATGTATGTACACATGTACACGTCATCAAATTACATTTGTACCTTACGTTACGCTCACACAAGCAATCCACACGTTTGTATCAAACACATACGTAATCCCAGGACAAGTTGCCGATACAAAAGGCACATGTCACGGCAAGGCCGTCGTCTACAGCGGCGTCCTGTTCATCGGTTTGGTTTTGGAGACGAGCTTGCTTTTGCCGCACGTCGAGGATCACTTGCGCGCGCTCGCAAAACGTGTCTTTTCGGCTCGAATGAGCCTGCACATCATATCTTTGTCCTTCAGGACATGCTCGTCGTGCGAATACCTCGATGGTCCCCTCGTTACACCAGCGACTCAATAGACTTTGAGCTGTCGGACGAGGTTGTGCGTTACACACAAGATCGCGCCGCACTCCCAACGTTGGTCTGCGCTGTCTGCGCTGACAACGCATACATCAGCTGAGCTGATGTCGCTGGTGGCCTTGCTCACGCCGTCGAACGACTGAAGGTAGTCTTTTAACCAGCGTATCCAGTTATCTACAGTGACAGGAGCGTTGGACACAGATGTCCATCTTATCGCGTCTTCGTCCAGCCCGAGAGCTGACGTTCGCGAACGACACAGGCGCTGCCGGACTACTAGCTGTGCTGACATCGACCGCTATTTCTCCTCGTCAAGCTGGAACAGCTTTTCAACAATCTCGCCGACCCTCATGAACGCCTGCGCACAGTTGTGTCGACCTAGTGGGCCTAGCTCATAGCCGTCACCATTGGTGCTTCAGACGCAACGTCTCGCGCAAGTTCTTCACTCTCCACTTCTCTGACCTCTCACCATCTCTGTACTTCGCTTGTTCGTCTTCCTCACCGCTGCTGGCATGCACCGCATCATCATCGTGAGAATTCTCACCTCCTCGAGCAACCTTCAAATTCCTTTTTCTATTCGTTGAAGTGTCTCCCTTCTTGCCACGCTCGCCCTGTTCTCGTGCAACCGACCACTGATTACACTTGGACCTGCACGTCGTCAATCTACAAATCGTTATCGCTCGTACACCATGTGTGCCACGAATGGGACAGTCCAAGCCGAGAACACCAACGAAGCTAACGATTCACAGCCACCACCACCGCCACCAAACTTCCAACAAACGATGCGCTTTGGGCACGATCTCTACAGCTCGTCGTCGCGCTCACGTGCAGCATAAAGCTCGTCGCTGTAGCGCATGACCTCAACTACAACGCAGTGGCGCTGCTACTGGTATCATCCTCGACGGGCACTGGGCGAGCGAGAACGGGTTGACTAGCAACGCTACTATCGTACAACGTTCGAGGCTGGCGTAAGGCTATACCGTATAGCCGGGCTCATGCACGCATCTTCACGCCAATATCTCGCCTGTCGGTAGCAGAGTCGTGGTCATTACAATAACTATTTGTATTTTTACATTTAGCATTGTCGTGATTTTTTTCAATTTTAATTCACGTTGTATATTTTCTTTTTTATAAAGTCAAAATATGTGTCGTTATTGTCGAGCAATTAAGAATTCAACTGCGACCAATTCGTTATTGGTCGCTGTTGAATTATCAAATTTTCGACAATGAAAATGTCAAGAACGCATTTGTTATTGCCAAGAACATTAAACAGTATTAACAAATACGACGAATCAAACAAGAACATGCTCTCCCGAAATGAGGCAAGTACCGCCCAAATCGTAATTCATTGTTAGAAGAGCTAGTTGCAGCACACTTTATTGCAATATATTTTTATATATGAGTTGCTAGAGAATCAAAAATGTTGATAAGTAATTGAATCAACAATTATTCGAATTGATACCAGTATCAGTAGTACTTTTGATGCGAAATGAGGAATCAATTTGTTCGCTATGGTGCAATAGTAAAAAAATAGGTATCGAAAATGTGGGCATTGTTTTTTCAGTTTGGAAGCTTTATGAGAATTGTAACTCTTGAATTCAGTATACTTGTGCATTGCTGCAATTGATGCATTGCTTCAGAGGACACTGTTTGCACTGGATTCTCAATGGTACTTCTTAAAATGTGTGTATACTAAACGCAAGTATTTTTTTCAGCACGCATTACAACACCTAACAACACATTGTTCAACGTATTAAAACTCGTAGCGACACATTGTGTATATATACACAAGTGTGTTGTGACCTGTTGCTTTGTTGTTCCATACAAAAAACAAGTACAAGTTCAAAGCAACATTGACGTCGAGCCTTCATGGAGCGAGATCGTGATCGCGAGCATGTGCGGTTGAAGCAACGAGCTGCGGCTGCTGCTGCGGCTGCGAGTGACACAGGTTCGCGTGTGCGCAGCTCATCGTCGTCGTCTTCGTCGCGACTGCCAAGCGGAAGCGATCTCTACAGCGCGCTACCACCACCACCGCCACCGCCACCGCCGTCTGCGCAACGTCAACAGCAAAAGCAGCAGCAGCCGTTCGCAGCAACAGGCGCAAGCAGCACCACCACCAACAACAACCCACCGAGCATCATGACATCGCTCTCGCAGCAGCGCGCTCGTAGCGAGAGCTCGCGCATGCACTCGAATGCGTCCTCGAACGCGAGCTACGCGCGAACGAGCAGCACGAACCCGTCGCCACTGTCGTCGTCCAAGCCGCCGACGCCGCCATCAATGTCGTCGTCGATCGCCTCCACTGCGTCTGCTGCTGCAGTGTCCATGTCGTCGCGCCGCAGCGGCTCGAGCAGCAGCGCACGCAGCCCGCGCGAAGTGAACGTGCTGATCGACAAGCTCCTGACCAACATCCACGGCGCGCCGTCGCCCATGACAACGCGACGTGCAGTGATTCGACTCAGCGATGCGACGTCCGAGACGTCAATCGACTCGGTACGTCCCATGTGACCAACTACGCATCGCTCTCTCTCTATCACGTGTACGCTATTGACGCACTCGTTCGCTCTCACTGTCGTGACGACGATGACGACGCAGCTGACGATCTTGGAGAAGATGAAGCGCAAGATCGCAGCCGACGCGCCGCAGTTCTACGACCGACCCGAGCAGACGATCGGGCGTCTCCACGAGATCTACTCGCGCTTTGTCAAGATCAAGAACCTCAACAAGAAGAAGTGCGTCGCTGCTTCACGTGCGACGTCTCTCACTCACTCTCTCACTTTCTCTTGTGCGCTTGTGCTGCTATCACTTGTACGTGACAGTGAAGCGCTGCTGCTGCTCTACGGACTCATGGACTCAGTGCCGCCGAGCATCCACCGCGAGCCGTTTGCGAGTCGCCCCGAGTTTGCGGCCATGAGCATGGACAAGTACGCAAGCAACGGCGCAGCAGAGTCAGCGTCAGCGTCCTCACACACAGCAGCAGACGCTGCGCCGAGCCACTCGCGCAAGTCGAGTGCGCGCACGGACGTCGACTCGCTCGAGGACTCGTTCAAGTTTGCAGTCGGGATCGTCGCGCCGTCGTGGAACCGCAAGCCCAAGAGCCGCGCATCGAGTGCGCATGCCCGCGCTGGCGCTGCAGCAGCGACAACAAGCAGTCCGTTTGGTGGTCCGTCGTCGTTTGAAGTGCCAGAGGAAGTGCTCCTGCGCGACGTGCTCTACGCGCTCCAGGCGATCGACTCGCGCTATCTCTACTTTGACGCCGCGGCCGATCGGTTCCAGATCACACGGAGCGTCGGCGTCCCAACGCGTACGTGCTGCCATGTCGACCGATCGAGTGATTGTGTTTGCTACTGACGACAATGTTGCGTGTGCATGACGGACGGACGACACGGTCGTGCGTAGCGATGCGTGAGCTGATCCACAAGCTCTGTGAGCTCGGCTGGTTCTACCGAAAGATCTCCGAGTACCTCAAGCACCACCGCGAAGAGCTGTCGTTTGGCGTGGTGCGTTCAACTGCGAGCCCACTCTCTCTCTCTGCATGTGCTCTTTCAGTCGCATCCTCACAGCGTTGTGTCTCACCATGTCTCCAGGTCGGCCAGAGCTTCTGCCACGTGCTCAACATCGAGCTCTCGGACTACTTTCGCCTCATCGCAGTGCTCGCAGCGCAAGTAGACGACGACGCCGAGACGAAGCAGCCGCACGAGCGGTCAGTGAGCGAGCTCACGCTGCGGAAGCTCCTCGTGTGGACGCAAGACCCGCTCGACAAGATGCGACTGATGGCGCGGCTTATCGACAGGTGCGTCTCGTGTCTTTACGATTCGAACGAGTCTATCACAGCAGCTCTTACAGTGTGGACTCTTGTACATTTGTGGCAGCGTCGATGGACTCCGAGGCGGAGCGCTTGCGTCTGGCGTGCACTCGCACATCCTCCATGGCGACCCTGCAGTCTCGCGCTACGTCCAGAGCGTGATGAAGCGCGTCGCTGCGCCGATCTTTCGCATGATCCGGCGCTGGGTCTTTGAAGGCGAGCTCGAAGACACACACGTACGTGCGATCGTAGCTGTCTGTTTGAAGCTGCTGTTGCCTGTGCTCACTCTAGCGCTTGCTCTGCGTTTGCTTGCACTAGGACGAGTTCTTTGTTGTCGCAGACCCAAACACGCCGGACGAGCAGCTGTGGGCGACCAAGTACCGACTGAACCTCGAGATGCTCCCGACGTTCATCTCGCAGTACGTTCTGCCGTCGCTTCTGACTGCAATCGATGCTAATGGAGGCGACTCACTCTACTGTCGTCTCGTTCGCTTCGTGCCAGAGATCTCGCAAAGAAGATCTTGGTCATCGGCAAGAGCATCAACTTCATTCGCCAGTGCTGCGGCAACACGGACGTACGCACTTGCGCCTGTACCTGACTGAGTGACTGCTGTACAAACAGTCGTAGTGGTACGATGAGCTGACGACTGTGCAATCACAACATGTGCGCAGTGGATCATGGACGCAGGGCAGGACGTCATGACCACCACGACTGAGATCGAAGACGATGGCGTGCAGTTCGCCGAGCTCCTGAACCTCGAGATCATGATCGAAAAAGTGTCGGCGACGACGAACGAGTACTTGATCCGGACGCTGAACGACAAGTACCACTTGCTCGACCACTGCCGCGCGCTCAAACGGTACTTGCTGCTCGGCCAGGTGCGTGTGTCTGCGCACTCTGTTCTAAGTGTTGGCGTTCTCTCACCACTCGACTTGCGTGTCTTGTGTGTTGATAGGGTGACTTCATTCAGTACCTCATGGACCTCTTGGGTCCCGAGCTCTCGAAGCGCGCGACGCAGATCTACCGCCACACGCTCACGAACGTCCTCGAGACAGCGCTCAACTCGTCGAACGCCAAGTTTGAGGTGCGATTAGCGCGCCATGAGGATGAAGACAGCTTGTCATTGGATCGTGAACAAGCACTGACGATCTGTTTGACTGTGGTGCTCCGGCTGCAGGCTGCAGACATCCTTGCGCGTCTCGACGTTGAGCTCCTCCACGCGTCTGCGGGTGCGTTGTGCGCTGGTGCTGCCAAGGATCATCTGTTTAGTGCTCACATGAGTGTGGCGTGATGCGGTGACAGGCGACAGCGGGTGGGACATCTTCTCGCTCCACTACAAGCTCACGTCGCCAGTCAACACGGTGATCAACGAAGCTGCGATGACGCAGTACCAGCGCATCTTCCACTTTCTCTGGCGCCTCAAGCGCGTCGAGCACGCGCTCTCGGGCTCGTGGAGCAAAGACATGAACCTCGGCCACTTGGTGCAGGTGCGTCATGTGGCGTTTGATCGTTCGTGATCGGTCATGGAGTCGACGTCTCACTCTGCGATCGCATCGATCGCTTTCTTACCTTGTTGCGCGAGCGTAGGGACGACTCCCGAGCATCGCGCCGCTCATTCACAAGTGCCAGCTCCTTCGGTCCGAGATGATCCACTTCACTGCGAACCTGCACAACTACATGATGTTTGAGGTACAGCCAGACACTCGCAGCCATTCGTACAGGCAAGTGCGAGTGCCACTGACCGCTTTCACACGTGCGCAGGTGCTCGAGACGTCGTGGCACAAGCTCGTGAAAGACCTCAAGGCAGCGAAAGACCTGGACGAGCTCATCGACAGCCACGAAGACTACATTGACGCGATCAAGAAGAACGTACGACGTGCTTGTGAGTTTGCGAGAGGCACCAAGAGATCTCACATACGCGCGTCTCTGTATGTGAATGCACTGACTAGGGCTTCATGGCGAAAGACTCGCGCGAGCTGCTGAACCAGCTCAAGTCGCTCTTTGACACGATCGTGACGTTCACGAAAGCGCAGGAGCATCTCTACACGACTGCGCTGCGCGAAGTGCACGAAGAGAAGATGCGGCAGCAGACGATCGAGCGCCGGACGCTCGAAGTGCGTTGTGCATCTATCTGTCTCTCTCTCTTGCTGCCTTTGACTATCAGGAGCAGAAAACTGACCATTGGACATGTGCAGGGCACGTGGGGCACGTCCGAGAGCGAAGCGTACGCTGAGCAGCGCCGTAACGACGTCTTTGGTCCGACGTCCAAGCTCGTGCGCCAGATCGACGCGATCGCCAGCAACTTTCGCTCGCAGCTCGCTGTGCTGCTCGAGATGATCCGCGACCGCGCTGCTGGGTACGAACCATCGCCATTGAGCTTCTCGCTCGCATGTCCAGCACTCACACGTGCGTCTCTCTGGTGTCGTCCAGTGGCTCGCAAGGTCTGCCGTTCCTCATCTCGCAGTTCGACTTCAACGAGTACTACCGCAACAAGGCGCAGGCGTCGACCATGGATACGGACGCATGAAGGACGACCGAGCCAAACAGTCAGATGCACCACACGCACAGAAGACAGCGAGTGTGCGGCAGACAACGCGCTCGTTCTGACGTCCCGTGTCGTCTTACGCAATGCGCTTGTGAGAGTGAATGACCTACTGATCCGTCGTCTCATAGTGTCGCTCGTAGCGCCTGCTGTCGTCGTCTGGTGCGAGGAGGTCGCGGAGAAAGTAGCAGAGGGCGTTGTCGCTCGTTGAGAGACCACGCTCGATGGTAAAGAGCCGCTCGAGGCTCCGCACGCTCTCGAGCGAGCAGCTCACGTCGATCGGGTTCCCAAACGCATCGACAAGTCGCGGCGTTGGCGTCTCGACCGATTCGCGCTCGGTCACTGGCGTCACTGCTCGTCGATGCGGCTGGAAGAGCGCTTGGATGCTCTGTAGGATCACGAGGAGCTCGGTCTCAAAGCCGCTGCGGTCAATCACGAGCGACTCGTCGTCCTCCATGCGCGTGCGCAAGCGACTCAGTGCGGTGCGGATGCGAGTGACGTACGACTCGTCGAGCCCTGACTTGTGGCTCAGGAGCGGCGCAAGGAGGAACTGCTCCATCCGACGCGTTGCTGCCGCAGCAAGCGCTTCGTCGCAGTGGATCTCAATGCGCGTCGTGCCGAGCGTGAAGAAGAGCGTGAGATGCGATGCGTCGCTACTGAGCGCAGGCGTGAGGTCGCGGCCCCACTGCGCGCACACCAAGCTCGCTTTGATCTCTGGGTCCGCTGTCGGAACGCTCGGGAGCTCCAACAAGCAGCAGCTCGTAGCGTAGCTCGAGTGGTGCTGCAGCAAGAACGTGTGGAGCCACTGGACGCCCTCGTGCTGCACGTCGCTGCAGACTGGGAGCACGTGCTGCTCGCGCTGGAGACGCACATAGTAGTTGACGACGCGCACTGTGTCCGGCACTGGTGCGTGGCTGGCACTAGCACCTCCTGTGCTCGGTCCAGACGCTGGCGCTGCTGGTTTCTTCCCAGACGCAGTCGCAGCTTGTGGAGCGGACGCCTCTGCGCGCTTCTCGTTTCCAGTAGTGGCACCAGACGCTGCGCTACTGTCGTCAGCGATCGCCTGTGTGATGAACGCCGGGAGCTTGTCGAGCGCTGTGATCGTGCCGTTCTGGAGCTCCAACGTCTCAAACAACGTGCTCTCGTGGCTCTGCGTCGCAACGGCGAGACTGAGGTAGTGGAACGCCGCCTGCGTGTGCTCGTCTTCGTTGCCAGGCTGGAGCTTCTGACTGTACAGGTCGACGAGCTCCAAGAGCGCCATACGAATGAGCCGGCGGTCGTACCCGCCACGCTGCATCGACGTCTCAATCGCCTCACAGAGCGCCATAGCAGCGTCTGTGAACATCTGAGCACGTCTCGCGTCAGCTGCAGTAGTGTCTTCATCGCTGTGGGCGTGCGCTGGCTCGTCACGTCGGTGCTTGTGAGCAGCAGCAGCAGCTTGCTGGAGCTCTGTCTCACGACTGCGTGCGTCATGCACGAGCGACTTCTTGAGCACTGCGCCTTTGAGCAGCAACAGCAGCGCATGGGCGGCCCCAACGCGTCTCGTCGTGTGACGCGTTGCGCAGAGTCCGCTGTCAATCACACGCATCACGCGCGCTGTCGTCGTCTCGATCGAGGACGACGCAGACGAGTCGACTGCGCACTCGACGAGCGTCTGTGCGAGCGCTGCTTTCACGATCACGAACGCCGGGACTGCAGAGTTGTACACGTTCAGGCGCTTCTCAGTTGAGAGGTCTGTGCTCGTCGTACTCACGCCGATCCAGCCATCGCGTTCAAGCACCTCGTCCAGGACGCGCTCTGCCTCTACCAGCCGATCGCGCACAGTCTGAAGCGTCACCGACGAAGACGCTGGAGTCAGTAGCGCGCGTGCACGCAGCACAGTGCTGAGCGTGACCAGCGCTCGGACAAACACGAGGCTGCAGTTTGTAAAGCGCGTCGTCATTGCGTCCCGGAGCTGCTCGAGTGCGACTTCTGCAGACGCGCGCTCGCCGAGGAACACAAGAGCCTGGGCTCTAAGCAGCTCGATCTGCTCGCTCACGTGCTCTTCGCCGCTTGCGCGACACTCTTGCTGCGCGATCGTCGCTTGCTCGAGCAGTGCGTGGTAGTGTCCTTGCGCAAAGTCGCACCGGAGCGCTTGCAAGCGACAGCGCGCTACAAACGTACTCGCACGACGGAAGAGGCAGCACTTGAGCTCTTGGTCGAGATCCAGTGGCACGACCAGCGCGCTTGAAGCAGTCGAGCGACTGCTGCTCTCTGTTGACTCGTGCAGGTCAATGCCAACGCTCTCGATGCGACTTGTCATCGCTTTCTCGCTCAAGTCGTGCGCCAGCGACCACTGACCGTCGAGGAACGCGAGGTGGCTCTGCTGCAGCACGACGTCGCCCCACATGCTGGCAAAGTGGACGCGGTCCCACGTCGCAGTGCGACTCGGAGTGTCGGGTCCATCGTCATATGTTGCTGACGGCGACGATGGCGACTGAACGAACGACGAAAGGCTTTGGTCTAGGAGCTCAAGTATCGCCAGAGCAGCTCTGTCGGCGACTGCGCGCAGCGGCGAGACGCCGTCGGCAAAGTTGCTCTCGTGACGCACGAGGCGCACGGCGACGCGAAGGACAGTGAGCAGAATCTCAAACACGAGCGGCGGTGCGTACGACTGCGCGAGCTCTGCGTGCAGTCGGTGCATGTCGGCCGCACTGAGCCACGCAAGTGCGCTGGCGTTGGCATCATCGAGCAGCGGCTTGTTGTCGTGGAACGCCAGCAGTGGCACGACTGCGCTCGACTTGATCTGCTCGCGCGTACTGACAGCATCGACGCTGTCAAAGAGCTGCGACAGCGTCTCGAGCGCTTCGCACATGCGGCCGCTCTGCGCAAGCGCTTCGACCCGAAGACGCCGCGCGTTTGCGACGTGGCTCTTGCTCTCGAGCGCGTACCGCGCAACAAACTCGTAGCCTGCGATGAGCGGCATCGCAGCTGGTGCGTAGTGCTCGTACTCGAGGAGGACTTCTGGGACGAGCGTGAGCGCAAGCACGAGCGCACTCGGTGAGACGCACTCGCTCGCGCCAATGAGCTCGCGTCCTGGCCAGAGCTCGTGGCCGAGCTCGTACGACCCAAAGAGGAACGCGCGCGCCGGGTGCGGCAGCGACGACGCAAAGAGCCGCGTGAAGATCGCCGCAGCCAGGAGCGCGTACTCGAGTGCCTGGAAGCAGTTCGTCGCGGCTGCGTGGAGCACGAGCTTGGACAGCGCTGTGCAGCTCAGGAGCGTCACGTCGAGACTGTCACCTTGGATCTGCTCCGCGCCGCTCACGCCGTTCACCGCGTGCTCCTTCACACTTCGCATCACGACGTCGCGCCAGCTCTGAACAGCGTTGAGCGCACCGAACGCGTTGTCGAGACCCTCGAGCCAGCTCTTGATCGCGAGCTTCACGTCACTCGCGCTCGTGCTGCGACGTGTGCTCGTCGCGAGGTAGAAGTCCCCGAGCTCTTGGTACGCTTGACAGAGCAGACGCTGCTGCCGCTTCTGGCGCGCGAGCAAGATCGTGTGCATGTACGCGCTGATGATCTGGTTCTTGAGCGCTGCGTGCGCGTCTGTGGCTGCGCTGTCTAGTGCAGGACGACCAAAGCGGCGGCGGTACGTCTCGACAAGAGCGTGCGCAGCGTCGAGCGCTTGGACGCACTTGTTCATCGATTTGGTGAGACTGTCGTAGATGCGAGCGAGCTGCTCGAGCTCGTGACGCTCACGGTCTCGCGCGTCTCGCAGGCTTTGGGTGTGCGCCTCCATCGCCGCGCGCTGGGCTCGGAACGCCACTTCTTCAGGTGTCAGGACCTCTTCGACAACAAGCCGCGACTTCTTCTTTTTCTTCTTCGCCTCGCTCTCTGTGAACGCGCGCACGAACGTCGCGAGGTCGCGCTCTGAAGCGCTGAGGAGCGCGCTCGCGTGCTCAAGGAGCTGCCGCTGCGCAAAGAGCAGAACTGGGAAGTTGAGCTCCGAGAAGCGACTCCCGCCACTTGCGTCGTCGTGTCCAAGGAGCTCGTGGAACGTCTTGCACACGCGCACGACGGTCGTCCACTGCGCCTGAGCGCACAGTGCGCGGACGGCGTACGTGACAAAGTGCACGACCCACGTCGCGTCGGCGCTGAGGACGCTCGTCGCAGTCGTGACGACTGCTGTCGATGCGAACGCGGTCTCGAGCAGCGCGCTGTTCATTGCGAGTACCGTCTGAGAAGACGACGAAGAGGTAGCGCGAGTAGCGGCTGTCAGACCCAGTGCGCGCTGCTCTTTCACTGCGACGAGCACCGTCTCGATCATCTCGAGCAGCGCGTCGGTGCACGCGGCCAAGCGGTCAAGCAATGGCGTTGGAAGCGCTGTGCCGGTGGTGAAGCGATCCGGTGCGATCCAGGCGATCCGGACGGCGTTCCAGACGTACTGACACGTCGCTTGGAGCGCTTGCCACGCTCTGCCGTGGCGAAAGAGCGCACAGGCGCTCGACATCTTTGTGAGGAAGTCGGCGAACACGCGCATGAGCTCGTCGTCAGCAGCATCTGCTGGTGTCGCGTCGCTCAGTGCGTTTGGCTCCAGTGTCGCGTCAAGCGAGTCGCTGGTCGATGGCGGAGACACCGCGTTACTGTCATTGCTTTTGCCTCGTGCTGACGCGGATGGCAACGAGTTGGCAGCGTCAGTATCGCCATGAAGCAGATCGAACGCCGCGTCAAAGCTCGGTCCCTTGCTCACGTCGACGGCACAACCAGCAACTGCAGCAGCGGCTCGCATGCTCACAAGGCGACGGAACTAGATGCAACGCATGGCAAGACAACCACAGTAGTGCATCAGTCGTAAGAGAGAGAGCAGGTGCACGACACGACATAAGACTCATAGAGCGACGAGTACGCACCAGCACGAGCGCCTCGAGGAAGAACACTTCGCCGCTCCACAAGAACAGCGCGTCGTCGTCGCGTCCGCTCTCCTGACTACGAGCGGCGTCGTCCAGTGTCGGTGCTGCTGATGGAATCGCATCCGCCACCGGGTCTCGACTCGACAGCGGCGCTGCCGGCGCATCGTCTTTCGGCGCTTTCGACGACCCATTGCCGCTCTGTCGCGGCGACTTGACAGACCGCGCGGTCGGTGGCGCAGACCCAGCGTCTGTTGCGGCATTAGACTGTGCACTCGCGTCGTCACTAGCTGAGGCAGTCGCTACAGCAGGAAGCAAGTGCTCGCCACCGAGCGCAGTCACAACTTCACGAAACGCGCTGCTCGGACTTCCTCGGAGCTTGATCGCACTAAGGCACGCGCTCGCAGCGCTGTCGTCGCCAGTCTGGATCGCAATGCACGCGAGCTTGCACGCATACTCGGTGCACCGCACGTCAGTGCTGGCAGTCGCAGACAGCGTCTCGAGGAGCTTGAGTGCTTCAAGGACATTGTAGCCAGCTTGCTGGAGGATCTCTGTCAGTGGCGGGAGCTTTCGTGCGTCGTCGTCTCGATCGCTGCTCGTGCGCGGTCGAGGCGTCGACTGTGGCGTGCTTGCACTTGCAGGTGGTGCTGCGCCCTTGGTAACCGCTCCTGCAGCAGGAGGTGGCGGTGTCTTGCCAGCGCTTGTACCCGTTGCAGCAGCTCCAGTTACCGCTGTTGATGGCGCCACTGCTTCTTTGACGCTCGCATCTCCTGACGTGCCACTCATCGTTTCGTAGATCGCAACGACTTCACCGAGCGACTGCAGCTCGTTGCTCGAGCTTTGGTCGTCTGCGTCGCGTTGGAGCGCCTGTGTCTCGCGCACGACGGACGGCAGGACGACGGCACCGAGGTGGCGCGACTGGAGACCGATGCGCAAGAGCTCGAACGCAATGCGCGCAAAGATGCTCTTCGTGTCGACGTCCCAGTCTGCGTGTGGGATCGTCAAGAGCGCATGGTAGAGCGTCACGAGCGGCGCGAACGTGAGTCCGTTGCTCTGGTGCAAGTGCAGTAGCGGGAGCAAGATGCGGTAGCCTTTGAAGCACAGCGCGCGGATCGCAGTCGTGTTTGCAGCAGCCGACGCGAGCTCGACGCCGATCGCGATGCGGCGACTCGCTTCGAGCACGTCGACTTGCTTTGCGAGCAGCGAGCGGTGCTCTGCGTCATAGAGCATGCTGTCGCGCTCTGGGTCGCCTGCTTCGTCGTGGCAGAGGATCAAGATCGCCTGGACAGCGACGTTCAGCACCGGCACTGGCAGCGTCGCCACGACGTCGCGCTTGAGCGCGTGGCGATAGAACGGACTCGCGCGCCAGAGCACGCGCGACGCTGCAGCGCGCGACACAACCAAGTTGTACAGCGCGGTGGCTGCGCGTGTGGTGCTTGGGACGAGTGCGAGCTCGTAGCACGCCTGGGCGAGGTATCCGTAGCAGAGCGCGGTCGAGAGCGGATGGAGCACAACAACAGGACTCGACGTCTGTCCGATGCCTTGGATCACGTCGTGGTTCGCATCGAACGCAGCGGCAGCAAAGACGTAGCTCTCGTTCGGTACGAGACCACGGATTGTGACGCTCAAGTGCGGCGCGTACAGCGGCTCAGCGGTGCCAGGGAGCTCGTTGTTGTTGAGTGAGACGGCGGTGCCAGCGCCCGATGGTTTGGCAAAGACCATGTAGTACGCGACCTTGCGCTTGCGCACACATGCGTGGAGCTCGAGAACTTGTACGCGGATCGCGGTGCTTGAGCGCGCGATCACGACTGGCGCTTGTAGAGCACCCGTGTCCATCGCTGTCTTGTCATGACGATGTTCTGTTGGAGCCGACACCAACTTCTTTGCACGCGCTTGGAGCTCGCGCTCTTGTGCGTCGATGCGCTCGAGGAGCTTCAGCGCTTCGTCTGCGAGCGCAGCGTTCTCACGCGCGTTGTCGCTCGGTCGATGGCGCATGCACTGGATGCTCAAGAGCACCTTGGCGTAGTTGTTCTTCCGGCACTCGAGCAGCAGACGCTCCTCTGTCATCTTGACGAGCGAGAGCGACTCGAATGGCGACGCCTCGACTGATGTACTGCCACTGCCTGTAGTGCTCGTTGGGAGTGCGTCACTCGCACTCGCGCTGTCGAGCTCGGTCTGGAAGAGCAGCAGGAGCACGTCGGCTTGGAGACAGCAGATGTCGTGGTGCACGCTCCCAAACTGCGAGCCAGTGCCAAAGACACCGACGCGGTCGCGCGCCGTTGGTGCGTCTCCTGCTGCAGCAGCGTCTGAGCGAGAGAGTGCGTGGTCGACAGCGCACGATATCGTTGCGCACGAGAGCGCAGTCGCTGTACGACTATCATGCGATGCCACAGCGTCAAAGTGGTTCTCTGCGAGCGCCAGGTCGTCGCGCTTGCGGTTGATGCGGTCGAGTAGCGCACGGAGCGTCTGCGTCGCGAGTCGGTACTTGTGCTGCAAGCGCAGGAGCGTCGCGAGACGGAGACCGACGTGGCCGCGGACAATGACGTCGTCAAGATCGGTCTCGTGCATTGCGCGGTGCACTGCGAGCAAGACGTCGCTCGCGAGCGTCACGATGCGCTTCGAGAGCTCGTTTGGGTCGCTCGCGTCGAGTTCGTGGACCATTGGCAGTGCGAGTTCGTGCCAGAGCAGCAGTGCCGTGGCACCCACGAGGTCGCGCTTCATGCGACTGAGTGTCCCCGTGCGATGGTCGAGACAACTAGTCAGCGCCGCTGTGAGCGCCTGGATCGACTGAACTGGCGGCAGCGAGGCGACAGTCTTCCGCAGCAGCAGCGGCCGTGAACTCGGTGCTGTGCTGTCTGCGCTGTCGACAGAGAACGCTCGCACCGTCGCAAGCGCGTCAAAGAGCTCGAGTTCCAGGAGACACTGCTCTCGATCGACGGTAGAGAGCGCTGGAGAGACGTGTTGCTGTGAGCGTACGCGAGCGCTCGCGACGAGTGACTGGAGCTCCTCGAGCTTCCCAAGGCGAAAGCAGTGGCGAAAGAGCATCAAGTGGAACGCGAGTGGGAACTCGCACTCGACGGACGCTCGTGCTGCTGTTGACGCTGTTTGGCTTGCTTCCAAGTCAGCTCTTGCTGGTGGAGACATCGATGCCAAGAGTGGCGCCGCCATCTCGAGCACGTACGCGAGCAGATCACTCATCTGCGCTGCGAGCTGCAGTGACGATGGCGCAGACAGTGCGCCAACGCAGTCGCTGTCAGAGCGCGAGAGGCTCTCGAGCGCGTCAACTGCAATGCGCACGCGCTCAAAGGCACTTGTAGCTGCGAACACGCTCTCGATCTGGCGCTTTGAGAGCGGTTCGCGACTCGCTACAGCCGTCGCGCGAGCGACGAGCATGTTCGCTGCAATCTGCGCCTGTACAAGCGTCGCTGCGACGGCTTTTGACAGCGGCAAGTCGAGCTCTTCCTCCTTCTTGAGCCGCAGCACCGTCTTCTGCGCGTACTCGGCGCACTGGAGCGCTGCATGGAGGTGCCGCGCTTCGTGCTTGGGACTCCTCTGCGCGTGGTGCGCCATAGCTTCGTAGCACTCACACGTCGCGGCAAAGAGCTGCAGGCGCCAGAGGACGTACTTGGTCGTGCTCAGCGACACGACCGACTCGGTCGAGAGGATCGACCACTTGAGGAACGCCACGACGTCACTCGAGAACCCGAGGCTGCTGAGCGGCTTTGCGATCGAAAAGATCAGGACCGAGCCGTTGAGTACGAGCCACGCGTACGACTGCGACGACGCGCGTGCGCGCTCGAGCGCTGTCGCAGTCTCCATGCCGCTCTGGAGCCAGCGCAGCGCAGTGAGCATCTTCTCGAGCGTCCCTGGGTGGCGCACGAGCGCGTCACGGCGCTTCTGCTCGGAGAACAGACACATTGCGTTGCCGTACAGCGCGCGGATGTACACGTCGTTCTTGCGGAGCTGCGGTGGTGATGACGACGGTGGAGCGCTCGTTGGTACTGCTACAAGGTCGTCAGCGTGGCTGTCGCTTTGATTCAGACTGTCGTTGTTCGCTCCATCGCTTTCTGTCGCGCTGTCGCTTGGTGCGTCAAACACTGCGACGACGTGGCTGAAGAAGAAGCGAGACGCAGCGCGGAACTCGCGCTGTGCGAGGAACCGGTCGCCAAAGTCGAGCAGCAAGCGCAGCTTCTTGTGCTGCGCGAGCTCGTGCGTGCGGTGCAGCAATTTGTCGATGAGCACAACGAGCTTCTGCGCCAGTGAACCATAGTACGCGACTTCGTCCGCTCCATCGTCTTCGTCGTCTCGTGTTGATGTAGCATCACGTTGAGACGGATGCTGTTGTTGCGGAGGTGGCACGACGGACTCGACCGTGCTGCGCTTTGTCTCGCGCACGAGACGCAAGACGCTCGAGAGTTCGCGCGTGAACCGCTGCACGAGCACATCGTCCGCGTCTTCTGTAGCTGCAGAAGCACTCACGCTCGTCGATGCGCTTGCAAATGAGCCCGGGGTCTTCTTCGCTCGAGACGCGCGCGCCGCCATCTTCAGCTCGATGCGTCTGTGACGCTTCGTGCTCAAGATACACGACCAATGTAGTCCACAAGAGATCACGCGTAGTTTTGTAGCAAGCCACTGTACCTTTTACTTTGATATTTGTATGCAAAGCGGTACAGTCAAACATGCAAAGAGTACGCTAAAGTGTCCACAACAGAGCGACGCTTCACTCTGTCCTGCTCCAGCAAGCGCCGTGCTCACATCTGCAAGAGCGCGACGAGATGGAGCCGCTCAAGTCACTACAGACAGCGCCGCTACCGTCAACATCTACTGTGCGACCAGCAAAGCTGCCGTCTTCGAACGCACTGTCCGCTACGATGTCGCCGCTCGCTGCTCCAAGCAAGCACAAACCGACGAGTAGCACTCTCGAGACGTCTCCAGTGGTTGCATCGACGAGTCCTGGCGTCTCAAAGACACTACTCAAAGCACCAAGTGGCAGTAGCGACACGAAGGTCTCTGCGCTTGCTGCGTTTGCCAAGACGCAGCAGCTATCGACACCACAAGTCGTCGAGTCGACGACCTCACAACTGCCGCGCGAGTCGCCACTTGCATCGTTTGCCAAGTCACTCGCAGCGCCACTGCCAAGTAGCAAGCCAGCCACACAAGTCAACAACGTTGCTACGCGTGCTCTGCAGCCATTGGCGTCCAAGCCTGCGTCTGTGAGAGGGGGTCTCGCACCTCTATCAAGTACACAGACAGCAGATGTCGACACGCATGACACAGAAGCAAAGACTGGAAGCAATGAGCGCAGCGACGACACTGCACGAGACAAGAACGACGTCCACGACAGCAGTGTAGACAACAAGCGCGAAGAGAAGCGAAAGATGCCAGCGGATGAAAGCACAAGTAAAGAGGCTCTCGACAGCACTCGACAACCAGCGACGGCGCATGAGAGTGACTGGAGTGACATGGACGAAGCGAACCTCGTGCAGTCAGATGACGATCACAGCGACGGCAATGCCGACGAGCGCATCACGGAGAGCAAGCACGGCGAGGACGATGATCATGCAAGTCGACGTGGTGCAAGCGACAGCGACAGCAATGTCGAAGCAAAGACTGCGATCGATGCCGACGCAGCGGAAGCAGATCTGTACAACAACAACGAGCAGCTCAAGCGACGAGAGTGTGTTGTGTACTACTGCTGCGGCTCATCTCTTGTGCTGCCGACTCATTCGTCTCACACTCCATCCTGACGCTCGCACTCTCTCACACACGCAGAAAGCTGCCAAAGATCTTTGTCCCGAGCGTGTCCGAGACGCCACTGCTGCACGCTGTGCTGACGCAAGACGTTGCGCTGCTGAACGAGCTCCTAACGCAGCAGAGTCCAGACGCCGTCCTTTGCGTTCGAGACGAGATCGACCGGTCTGTGTACCACTACGCGGCGCTGAGCACGAGTCGACGCGTCAAGCGACTGGTGTTTGGACACGTGAGCGCGCACTTTGACGAAGCGCTCGATGCTGCGATCCAGCACGTGATGGCACAGACGCCGCAGATGAGCACGTACGTTGGTGGTTCATAGCGAGCTTGACGACTTGACTGTGTGTCATGACGATGTCATGAGCGATGGCTGCACTGTCGTGCTCACACTTGAGCTCGTTAAACAGACAGGTCGATCGTGCATCTCGCGACAGAGCGTCGTTGACGTGGCTCCCACCTCGCGTGAAAGAGCTGCAGCAGCAGTTCACAAGTCGCAAGTACGCGGCGCTCCAGCGACTCTGTGAGTGCGTCGATCGCTACGAGCGCTCGGTCTTCCACTACGTGCGTACGACTTGATGTGCTTCTGATAGTCTCTATCACCGCCTTTGCGTTTGGTGTCTCGGGCAGAGCTAACAAGTGAGCGCGTGTGCTACTTGGTCCGTCTAGGTCGCTGCCTCGGATACCAACTGGTCGATCCAAGACGACCACCCGCACTTGCTCCGCGTCCTGCAGAGCAACTTGCGCGTCCTCACACGCAGAGGTGCGTCGAGCGCTGTCTACGAGACGTACTTGATCCGCCTGAACTCTTGTCACACTCGCATCGCATCGCTCATGCCTTGCTGTTGGTCGTACATACACATACACTCGTCAGATGCGTTTGGGCGATCGCCACTGCACTACGCAGTCGAACACAGCAACACGCAGCAGATGCAGTGGCTGTTCCAGCTCGGCGCTGGCACTGCGCTCACAACCACAGACTTGGAAGAGCTGCTCCATGTGAACGCGAGCAAGCACGTGCGCGACCAGCTCCTGCGCGAAGTCGAGCTGCTTGACGACGTGAACCAGCGACTCCAGAGCACGCACGTCAGTGGTCGAGACGACTGCGATGGAGACAGTGGCGACAAGCATACGACTGCGGTGGAGCCAGGCATGAGCGTCTTCCTTGCTGCAAAGCTCGAGCGCGATGTCACGTCGCTCTCAGGTCCGCTCCTCCAGTCGCCGCTGCTCCGCGCCGCGATGTTTGGCAACGTCCGAGCCGCAGAGTTGCTGCTCACAAAGCACGCGGATGTGACTGCGCGCGACGCGAACGGATGGACAGCGCTCCATGTGCGTCGACTCGCTTGGTTCTTGTCTCTGTGCCCCAATGTCGCACGACACCGGGACCAACAGGACGGACGGTGCTCATCTACAGCATATGTGCTCATCGCGCGCACTGTGTTGCTCGACAGTACTGCGCAGATGGAGGATCGCAGGGACACATCGACGCCGCACAGCTTGTGCTCCACGCTGCATCCAAGCGAGCGCAGCTCGTGAACGCCAAGTCGACAAAAGGGCGAACGCCACTCCACCTCGCGGCTGCTGCTGCGATCTGCTCTCACACGCAGCTGTGCGCTGCACGACGACTCGGCAGCAGCGACAACAGCGCAGCGCGCTCTCTGTCCAAACGTGATGAATGCCGCACCACACTACTTCTAGCGCTTCTGTGCGACAACGGCGCAAGCTTGGACCTCCAGGACGCGTCTGGTGCAACAGCGCTGCTGCTCGCAGCTCGCAGCAACAACATCTGTGCGGCCGCGTGCTTGCTCGAGCGCAACTGCAACCCAGTGCTTGTGGACACCACAGGCTCGAACGCGCTTCACGTAGCAGGTCCGCGCTTGTATGTGAGCTCGTACAAACCGAGTGGTGGCGCCAATGCTCACGCCTTACTCTGCTTTCGCTCGGCTCTGAATGGCAACGGCAGCGAGTCGAGGTCGCGTCGAGATGACGGCGTTCTTGTCGCGCTATGACGCGGCAAGTCGCCTTTTGAGCGATGCAGTCGACAACCAAGGGCGGAAGCCAGCGGACGTCGCTAGCAACGAGAGTACGCGTCGAGCGCTTGTGGTGCGGCTTGTTGACAGTGCCTGCTTATCAGTCAGGTCATCGCTGCTGCCCCATCAAAGACTGACAAGCGTGTCTCCCTCTCATGCACTCACACGCGCTGCGTGTAGAACCTGTGGACTGCTTCGTACACTGGCGATCTCGCAAGTGCGCGGAGTTTGATCCAACGGAGTCGAGTGCGGAGTCGCGACCACAACTGTTCGAGTGGCGATGCTCCACAGCGCCTCGCTGACATCACTGTGCGTGATCAAAGTCCCGTGACACAGCGATCAGCGCTGCATCTAGCGGTGCGTCTCCTATCGGATGCCTTGGAGCGTCTTCGCGCGGCACGCACCGGGACGTGACGACAGGCATGTCTTGTGAGCAGATCCAAGGCTACGCAGACGTGATGGCAATGCCCAAGCGTCTGACGTCTTCAGCGCGTCAAGCAACCGCCTCCAGGTCTGCGAAAGAAGCAGCGCAGTGGCAGACGCAGCGCGAGAGCTTGCAGCAAACAGCGCCGAATCGCTTTCTCCAAGTGGCGCTGCTGCTGACGAAAGCAGGCGCAGATGTGGCTGCTCGCGACAAGTGGGGCATCACGCCACTCATGCTCGCAGCGACGACTCAAGACGTACGTACGCGCTTCTTGTCCTTTGCTTTGATACTCAGCCTTACTATAACAACTCACGTCGTCCTACTACGTGAACGGGTCGTCTTCTCTCTAGGACGCGCTCATGGAGATGCTCTTGGACGCTGCCGACGAGCACGAGCACAGCATCGAGGACGCACTCATGGCGCAAGACTTGGATGGCAACTCGGCGCTGCACTACGCGTACGCGTTTGGTCGCGCACAGGTGTCAAATGTGCTCGAAGCTCGCATGGACGCCACGGTGAGGTGCCTGTAGCAGCCACGCATCTGTGCAGACGTCAGCGCTTTGATGCATCGCGAGCTGTCGTAGTCTTGCCGGCAGCCAAACTGATGCACCTGACGCTCTTGACATCGCTGTCTATGTGCTTGTGCTCAGGAGCCGTGCAACAAAGCAGACAAGACGCCACTCGAAGTCACAGGATACGAGGACCGAGTCTTCCCACGAGGCTATCGAGACCATCGCGCTCAGCTTTCGAAATGGAAGGCACTACAGCGAACACTCAAGAGCAGTAGAGCGTGACGGAAGGCGTCTTAACGAAGTCACAACTCTGTCGAGAGAACAGACTCTGGTAGTCGCAGATCCTTTCAAGCTAACCGCTCTACGAGACAAACACATCGAGTGCCTACTTCGCCGTCTTGACTGGTGCTGCTTTCCTTCCTACTCTGTGGTGACTATGGCGGCACTTGAGGACCTCGAGACGACGTTCGCGTGCGGCGTCATTCACCCACGGCTCTGAGTGACCACGCACCACAAGTGAGCGAGCGAGTGAGTGTAGCACATGACAGCAACAAAGGTCATGCGCTGATCAAGTGTCTATCGTCGTGAGTATCATTCATACTTAGCAGTGGTGTCTATGTGTCTATGGGTGTGTCGATCGTTGTGTGCTTTGAGAACAGCAAGTCAGTGTGTGTGTCTTGTTCGCTCTCTTGCTACGAGCAAGGACGCGCTCGCGTTGGGTGTCTGCCATCGTCAGCGTCTCGTGCCTTCACCACCGTCGTCGCCGTCGTTGTCTAGAAGCCCTCAAAGAGGTCCGTGCCGTGGAACGGACGGATGTTGGCGTCTTCTGGGTACGCGTCAAAGTTGCCTGCGTCGAACGTGTCCTTGATCGCCGGCACGAACGGTGCCTTGAGCGACTTGGCCACGAGCGCCGCCCAGTCAAAGCGCGCGTTCGCAAAGAACGGGTGGTTCACGACGTCGTCCATGCCGCCCGCGAGCGAGCCGATGCGCAGCGCCGGGTTCGGTTCGAGCAGCTTGAGCACGAGGTCGCGCGCGTCGGCGTCGAACTTGGGGTGGAACTTGACGAGCGTGCGGCCCTGGAGGATCTTCTCAAAGATCTTGTTCTGGTCGTTGTGCTGGAACGGCGTGCGGCCAGCAAGGAGCTCGTAGAGCAGACACCCGAGTGCCCAGTGGTCCACCGCCTTGCCGTGGCCCTTGTTCAGCACGAGCTCCGGCGCGAGGTACTCGGGCGTGCCGCAGAGCGTGAACGAGCGCTCGAAGAGCATGCCGCTGCGGTAGTACGGCACGTGCTTGGCGAAGCCAAAGTCCACGACCTTGAGGTACCCGGCGCTGTCGATCACGAGGTTCTCGGGCTTGAGGTCGCGGTACGCCACGTCCATCTTCTGCAAGTACCGCAGCGCCTCGACGACGTTCGAGGCGTAGAAGCGCGCGACCGGGACGTCGAACGCGCCGCAGACGCCCTTGGCGACTTGGAACGACTTTTCGTACAGGAGCGACCAGAGCTCGCCGCCTTGCACGAGCTCAAAGAGCATGTAGAGCTGGTGCTGGTCCGAGTACGTCTCGAAGAGCTTGAGGATGAACGGGTGGTTGCACTCGGCGATGATGCCCTTCTCGTACAGCACGTTCTTCTGCTGGTGCGTCTCGACGATGTTGGCCTTTTGCATGCACTTGAGCGCGAACGCCTGGTTCGTCGGTCGGTGGCGCACGAGGATCACGCGGCCGAACGTGCCGGTGCCGATCGTGCGGATCTTCTCGAGGTCTTTGAACAGAATCTGCTTCGTCACGGGCGCCGGTGCGCCTGCGCCGCGCATGTCGGCGACCTTGCCGAGCGCCGCTTGCGCCATGAGCTGCTGTCGCTAGATCTCGCGCTGCATGATGTGGTCGAGCTTGCCGAGGAGCTTCTCGAACGCGTCGCGCTGGAGCGTGAGGCACTCGACGCGGCCGAGCGCGACGCAGTCGGCTGCGCGCGGCTCGTTCGCCAGCAGCGCGCGCTCGCCAAAGAACTCGCCCGAGCGCAGCTGCATGATCTCAAAGCCCGACTTGCGCACGCTCACTTTGCCGTCCGAGATCATGTAGAACGTGTCGCCGGCGTCGCCCTCCTTGATGATCACGCTGTTGTCCTCGAACGAGACGACGTTGAGCGCGTGCGCGAGGATGTCGAGCTCGTCGTCGGTGAGCGACGAGAGCAGCGGCACGCTGCGCAGCACGCGGATGCGCATCTGCCGGTCGATGAGCGACCGCAGCGGTCCGAGCAGCTTCGTGAACTGCGCGCGGTCCATGACGTAGCAGTCCACGTTGCCGACCGCGATGCAGTTGGCTTGGCGCGGCTCGTTGAGCATGAGCGCCATTTCACCAAAGTAGTTGCCGCGACAGAGCGTCATGAGCTCCTTCTCGACTGCGTCCGGACTCGAGCCGCGCGACGTGCAGCGCACCTTGCCTTCGACGATGATGTAGAACGTGTTGCCGTCCTCGCCTTGGCGGATGATGTGGTCGCCGTCGCTGAAGCGCTGGAGCTTGAGCGCCGCGGCGACTTTCTGGAGCTGGTTGTTGCTCAGGCGCTGGAGCAGCTCGACGTTCTTGAGGAAGTTGACGCGCGCGAGCTGCGTCGCCGACGCGGTCGTGGCCATGATCTTGCGGAACATCGTGCGCTCGACGGTCCAGAGGATGCAGCCGGTCGTGGCGCGGATCGTCGCGGCGCGCGGACAGTTGTAGAGCAGCGCGAGCTCGCCGAACGCATCGCCGCTGGCGTACTTGCCCACGAGCTCGTTGTCGACGACGATGTCGCAGTTGCCGCTCTCGAGCACGTAGAAGCAGTTGCCTGCCGTGCCCTGCGAGATGACGTTCTCGCCGCCCTGGATCGTCACCATCGCCATCACGTCGATCATCTCATCGATCTCGCTCTGGTCGAGCGAGCTGAAGAGGTAGTGGCTCTTGAGCGCCTTCGTGATCATCGCGCGCGTCTGGTTGTTCTTCGGCACGCGCACGTGCGTGATCGCGCTCAGGTCGCCAGGCTCGACTGCCGCCTCGTTGATCGGTGCGCGGCGCACCCCTTTGCGCTCGCTCATGTCCAGAACGGCTGCAGCGCTCGGGATGTTGCTGTTGCCTCCGCCAACGATCGTCGATCCTGTCGCGCTCGACGACATGGTGCTTGGGCGGATCATCGGTGGCCCTGGTGGAAGGATCAGGTCCTTCATGCGCTGCGAGAAGTCCATCGCTGCTGCTTGCTTGCTCCTTGTTGACTGCTGTCTGCTGACTGCTGGTGGCGCTGCTGCTGCTGGTTGCTGACTGCGACTTTGTGCTCGACGATCGAGTGCGTCACCTCACAGCGAGGCGAGCCTTCGGAGCACCTGCGGAGACGGGTGGAGGCGCTCTCGAGATCGCTGTGCTTGATGAGAGATTGGTAAGTGGCAAAGTGAGAGATGGATGCGTGTGGCGCGGCAGCGTGCTGAAGCGATCGATGACCTTGCGCGCGCGCCGAGAACTTCCGCCAGAGGAGCCGCCATGGTCGCCACCCGCGCACCACGGCATGCACATGATCAGGTCAGATTGCAAGGCAAGCGAGCTGTGCACACGCGCTGCCGTGCTTATCTTAGCCTCCGTATCCCAAAGTCACGCTAGAGTCACTAAAGTAGGCTCGCTAAGGTAGTCGCCGTTGTCGTCGTCTTTTTCACGTCTCTCCATCTTGCCTCAATGCTTTACAATGCTTGGCTTGATAGTCTTGCATTTTTGTTTGGCACGTCTGGTATTTTTGACACATGTGTCGAAAGTCGAAAATCTGGGCTGAATCATTTCAGCCCACTGGACAGCATCAGAAACACGAATCTAATACTAATTGAGGATATTATCCATACACCCTGATACCTCATTGCTTTGAGGTTGATACTAAGTGTCGTAGCGTGCTATCGTGTGTTCGTTTTAGTGAGTGAGTGACAATCTAGGAATCTATGGCTCGTGTGTGTTGTGCGCGTAGAACATTCAAATGGATTTCATACACATATGTGGACTTCACAGATCTGCCAATTGTAAACAAGTTTGAGACGTAGACAGTACTTTCCAAACTGCGATGTCTTGCAGACCAAGTAGTCCACGCCGTCGGAGTCGACGCGAATCAAGAGGCGGAGCTCAAGCGAGCTGGAATAAGCTTGCTTGCTCATTGGCAAAATCCGAACTCACTGACCTACACGGCCAGCCAAAGCCGCACTCGGCTCCTACACTTCTAGGTGCTGATACTTGGTAGTATACTTCAACTATTCGGTACACGCTATCTAGAGCATGTTGACCGTGAAATAACTAAAAATGCATCGAATGGCGCCACTCCACCACATTGCCCTCTAGCGGTTGGGTGTGGTCGCTGCTCTCTTCGTGGCCGCTGGCCCTTTGTGTGCGTGTGGCAACGTTCATCTTTTCTTGGCAGCAGCGTTATACCGTGGAAGCATGGCGATGGTGGGGCGCTATCGTATCACCACGCACCAGATTTCCCTCCAGCGCTTACACGCGTCTCGTTCGTCGACCTCTCCACGCTGCTTGTTGCTTACTGATACCGCTTTCCAAGAAAAAAATACGTCTCAAACAGTCAACTGTGTACGAATTTGAACTAACACGAGGTTGACAAATGAGAATATCGTCCGGATTATTCAATAGTCGCTCATTAAGGCGTCCTCTGACTGAAAGTGATTTCCGTCCACAAAATTTGTTAGTTTCTTTTAACCGAGAAAATATGGCATCTCAAACTGTCGATTATGCTGGATGAACAAAGACATAGCGCAAAAGCGGATAGTGCAGGGTCTGTAATCTACCTGATGAACCTATAGGCCGTCCGTCAACATACACGTAGTTGGTAGTGATAATTCGTCTGATACTATTTGTTTTGACGTGCCATCGTGAGTTCGTTTCAGTGAGTGGGAACAGTGTTGGAAATTTGCATAATGAAAAACTGATACTTACAGTATATATAGTCATTAACAGGATTTCACAAATCGTGATGTGTTAATAACTCACAAATGTATTCATAAATACAAACGTGCTCCTCTTAATTCCGGCGATCACACCAGTGTTTTGGTCAAGCAGCATTGCAACAGCGGATCAAGAGCACACAGCCAAGTACATCGCCGACGTTGTCTGCTCAGGCATCGCCGACGTGTATTCGAAGTAGTTGGAAGTTGATTGCTGCCACGACGACAATACATTCATAAACACATTAACGAACAACGCTATATATATATATAAATATCAAACTTTAAAGTGGCAATATATCGTTACAGTAACAAACCATCAAGCACACACAAAACCCATAGCCTATAGCAAAGCCGACAGCGATACGCTCGTCGTTGCTGCCACTGACGCCAGTAGGAAGTGACCGCCGCTAGAATCAAAGCTCGCTCGAGATTGTCACTATCGCCGCGACTCCAACGAAGCTACCTCGACCATCGCAACCACACCCAGGTACCCACGGCAGTCTCTTACATATGTCGCGCCGCAGCTGCCAACGCAGCTCTCACAGGTGGTTCTGCTTCTGCAATAGAATGTGTGTGTTAGTGAGAGTGGTTTGTCTGTGTTAGGCGCTGTTGTTTAATTGCTACGTTTTCGGTCCGGGACATTGAATATTGTGGGCGTATTATGATGCTGTTGGGGTTGCGATATTCCGCGAAAGACGTGTGCGCACAGTATACGAACTTGGACGTTCGCGGCTACCACCTTTCGCATCTGCCTCACTCAGCATCCTGAAAGCGGCTATCTTTGGCATACTGATCGCAAGTGCAGCTTCCACTCGCTGTACTCGCTCTATACTTTTCTTTGTTGCCGAAGGCGCTCTTAGTGGGTCGCCCGACGCGCCCGTTGCGGTCACACTTCGATATCGTTGTGCCGCCTACTCCCGATAAACCACGCCCAGATGCCGATTGTTTGTAATGTGATCAGCGACTAATCGACGCTCAGCCGTCTCGTAACCTCGCTCTTCATGGAGATGTGGGCAACACCCTTCAGGCAGCAGGTTTGGTGAAGTCCATCAAGCAAGCACGTGAAGACAAGCATCGCGATTGTTCAAAAATTTCTGCTCGATCGCCACGTCAGCAACACTCGCAAGCACTAACCACAACAACGCGCCTATTTAGTACGCCTGTGTAAAGCGCTGCCCAATCGAAGTTGCGCGCAACTCAAACGACGAATATGCTTGTCGCATTCTAATTGAATGGAATCCCGTTCCGAGGTATCGCTGACTCGAACTTTCAGCGTCTCTTTGAGCACAAGCTGCCTTCGTGTCAGCTCGCCAAACAGCTTCTAAACAAGACATACGCTCGCGAGTGCAAGGGCGCTATCGCGTTATCGCCCGACTCTCAGATACCAATCACGTAGCCATCGTGACAAACAGATGGTCAACCACAAACGACGTGGCAGCAATCAACTTCCAACTACTTCGAATACACGTCGGCGATGCCTGAGCAGACAACGTCGGCGATGTACTTGGCTGTGTGCTCTTGATCCGCTGTTGCAATGCTGCTTGACCAAAACACTGGTGTGATCGCCGGAATTAAGAGGAGCACGTTTGTATTTATGAATACATTTGTGAGTTATTAACACATCACGATTTGTGAAATCCTGTTAATGACTATATATACTGTAAGTATCAGTTTTTCATTATGCAAATTTCCAACACTGTTCCCACTCACTGAAACGAACTCACGATGGCACGTCAAAACAAATAGTATCAGACGAATTATCACTACCAACTACGTGTATGTTGACGGACGGCCTATAGGTTCATCAGGTAGATTACAGACCCTGCACTATCCGCTTTTGCGCTATGTCTTTGTTCATCCAGCATAATCGACAGTTTGAGATGCCATATTTTCTCGGTTAAAAGAAACTAACAAATTTTGTGGACGGAAATCACTTTCAGTCAGAGGACGCCTTAATGAGCGACTATTGAATAATCCGGACGATATTCTCATTTGTCAACCTCGTGTTAGTTCAAATTCGTACACAGTTGACTGTTTGAGACGTATTTTTTTCTTGGAAAGCGGTATCAGTAAGCAACAAGCAGCGTGGAGAGGTCGACGAACGAGACGCGTGTAAGCGCTGGAGGGAAATCTGGTGCGTGGTGATACGATAGCGCCCCACCATCGCCATGCTTCCACGGTATAACGCTGCTGCCAAGAAAAGATGAACGTTGCCACACGCACACAAAGGGCCAGCGGCCACGAAGAGAGCAGCGACCACACCCAACCGCTAGAGGGCAATGTGGTGGAGTGGCGCCATTCGATGCATTTTTAGTTATTTCACGGTCAACATGCTCTAGATAGCGTGTACCGAATAGTTGAAGTATACTACCAAGTATCAGCACCTAGAAGTGTAGGAGCCGAGTGCGGCTTTGGCTGGCCGTGTAGGTCAGTGAGTTCGGATTTTGCCAATGAGCAAGCAAGCTTATTCCAGCTCGCTTGAGCTCCGCCTCTTGATTCGCGTCGACTCCGACGGCGTGGACTACTTGGTCTGCAAGACATCGCAGTTTGGAAAGTACTGTCTACGTCTCAAACTTGTTTACAATTGGCAGATCTGTGAAGTCCACATATGTGTATGAAATCCATTTGAATGTTCTACGCGCACAACACACACGAGCCATAGATTCCTAGATTGTCACTCACTCACTAAAACGAACACACGATAGCACGCTACGACACTTAGTATCAACCTCAAAGCAATGAGGTATCAGGGTGTATGGATAATATCCTCAATTAGTATTAGATTCGTGTTTCTGATGCTGTCCAGTGGGCTGAAATGATTCAGCCCAGATTTTCGACTTTCGACACATGTGTCAAAAATACCAGACGTGCCAAACAAAAATGCAAGACTATCAAGCCAAGCATTGTAAAGCATTGAGGCAAGATGGAGAGACGTGAAAAAGACGACGACAACGGCGACTACCTTAGCGAGCCTACTTTAGTGACTCTAGCGTGACTTTGGGATACGGAGGCTAAGATAAGCACGGCAGCGCGTGTGCACAGCTCGCTTGCCTTGCAATCTGACCTGATCATGTGCATGCCGTGGTGCGCGGGTGGCGACCATGGCGGCTCCTCTGGCGGAAGTTCTCGGCGCGCGCGCAAGGTCATCGATCGCTTCAGCACGCTGCCGCGCCACACGCATCCATCTCTCACTTTGCCACTTACCAATCTCTCATCAAGCACAGCGATCTCGAGAGCGCCTCCACCCGTCTCCGCAGGTGCTCCGAAGGCTCGCCTCGCTGTGAGGTGACGCACTCGATCGTCGAGCACAAAGTCGCAGTCAGCAACCAGCAGCAGCAGCGCCACCAGCAGTCAGCAGACAGCAGTCAACAAGGAGCAAGCAAGCAGCAGCGATGGACTTCTCGCAGCGCATGAAGGACCTGATCCTTCCACCAGGGCCACCGATGATCCGCCCAAGCACCATGTCGTCGAGCGCGACAGGATCGACGATCGTTGGCGGAGGCAACAGCAACATCCCGAGCGCTGCAGCCGTTCTGGACATGAGCGAGCGCAAAGGGGTGCGCCGCGCACCGATCAACGAGGCGGCAGTCGAGCCTGGCGACCTGAGCGCGATCACGCACGTGCGCGTGCCGAAGAACAACCAGACGCGCGCGATGATCACGAAGGCGCTCAAGAGCCACTACCTCTTCAGCTCGCTCGACCAGAGCGAGATCGATGAGATGATCGACGTGATGGCGATGGTGACGATCCAGGGCGGCGAGAACGTCATCTCGCAGGGCACGGCAGGCAACTGCTTCTACGTGCTCGAGAGCGGCAACTGCGACATCGTCGTCGACAACGAGCTCGTGGGCAAGTACGCCAGCGGCGATGCGTTCGGCGAGCTCGCGCTGCTCTACAACTGTCCGCGCGCCGCGACGATCCGCGCCACGACCGGCTGCATCCTCTGGACCGTCGAGCGCACGATGTTCCGCAAGATCATGGCCACGACCGCGTCGGCGACGCAGCTCGCGCGCGTCAACTTCCTCAAGAACGTCGAGCTGCTCCAGCGCCTGAGCAACAACCAGCTCCAGAAAGTCGCCGCGGCGCTCAAGCTCCAGCGCTTCAGCGACGGCGACCACATCATCCGCCAAGGCGAGGACGGCAACACGTTCTACATCATCGTCGAAGGCAAGGTGCGCTGCACGTCGCGCGGCTCGAGTCCGGACGCAGTCGAGAAGGAGCTCATGACGCTCTGTCGCGGCAACTACTTTGGTGAAATGGCGCTCATGCTCAACGAGCCGCGCCAAGCCAACTGCATCGCGGTCGGCAACGTGGACTGCTACGTCATGGACCGCGCGCAGTTCACGAAGCTGCTCGGACCGCTGCGGTCGCTCATCGACCGGCAGATGCGCATCCGCGTGCTGCGCAGCGTGCCGCTGCTCTCGTCGCTCACCGACGACGAGCTCGACATCCTCGCGCACGCGCTCAACGTCGTCTCGTTCGAGGACAACAGCGTGATCATCAAGGAGGGCGACGCCGGCGACACGTTCTACATGATCTCGGACGGCAAAGTGAGCGTGCGCAAGTCGGGCTTTGAGATCATGCAGCTGCGCTCGGGCGAGTTCTTTGGCGAGCGCGCGCTGCTGGCGAACGAGCCGCGCGCAGCCGACTGCGTCGCGCTCGGCCGCGTCGAGTGCCTCACGCTCCAGCGCGACGCGTTCGAGAAGCTCCTCGGCAAGCTCGACCACATCATGCAGCGCGAGATCCAGCGACAGCAGCTCATGGCGCAAGCGGCGCTCGGCAAGGTCGCCGACATGCGCGGCGCAGGCGCACCGGCGCCCGTGACGAAGCAGATTCTGTTCAAAGACCTCGAGAAGATCCGCACGATCGGCACCGGCACGTTCGGCCGCGTGATCCTCGTGCGCCACCGACCGACGAACCAGGCGTTCGCGCTCAAGTGCATGCAAAAGGCCAACATCGTCGAGACGCACCAGCAGAAGAACGTGCTGTACGAGAAGGGCATCATCGCCGAGTGCAACCACCCGTTCATCCTCAAGCTCTTCGAGACGTACTCGGACCAGCACCAGCTCTACATGCTCTTTGAGCTCGTGCAAGGCGGCGAGCTCTGGTCGCTCCTGTACGAAAAGTCGTTCCAAGTCGCCAAGGGCGTCTGCGGCGCGTTCGACGTCCCGGTCGCGCGCTTCTACGCCTCGAACGTCGTCGAGGCGCTGCGGTACTTGCAGAAGATGGACGTGGCGTACCGCGACCTCAAGCCCGAGAACCTCGTGATCGACAGCGCCGGGTACCTCAAGGTCGTGGACTTTGGCTTCGCCAAGCACGTGCCGTACTACCGCAGCGGCATGCTCTTCGAGCGCTCGTTCACGCTCTGCGGCACGCCCGAGTACCTCGCGCCGGAGCTCGTGCTGAACAAGGGCCACGGCAAGGCGGTGGACCACTGGGCACTCGGGTGTCTGCTCTACGAGCTCCTTGCTGGCCGCACGCCGTTCCAGCACAACGACCAGAACAAGATCTTTGAGAAGATCCTCCAGGGCCGCACGCTCGTCAAGTTCCACCCCAAGTTCGACGCCGACGCGCGCGACCTCGTGCTCAAGCTGCTCGAACCGAACCCGGCGCTGCGCATCGGCTCGCTCGCGGGCGGCATGGACGACGTCGTGAACCACCCGTTCTTTGCGAACGCGCGCTTTGACTGGGCGGCGCTCGTGGCCAAGTCGCTCAAGGCACCGTTCGTGCCGGCGATCAAGGACACGTTCGACGCAGGCAACTTTGACGCGTACCCAGAAGACGCCAACATCCGTCCGTTCCACGGCACGGACCTCTTTGAGGGCTTCTAGACAACGACGGCGACGACGGTGGTGAAGGCACGAGACGCTGACGATGGCAGACACCCAACGCGAGCGCGTCCTTGCTCGTAGCAAGAGAGCGAACAAGACACACACACTGACTTGCTGTTCTCAAAGCACACAACGATCGACACACCCATAGACACATAGACACCACTGCTAAGTATGAATGATACTCACGACGATAGACACTTGATCAGCGCATGACCTTTGTTGCTGTCATGTGCTACACTCACTCGCTCGCTCACTTGTGGTGCGTGGTCACTCAGAGCCGTGGGTGAATGACGCCGCACGCGAACGTCGTCTCGAGGTCCTCAAGTGCCGCCATAGTCACCACAGAGTAGGAAGGAAAGCAGCACCAGTCAAGACGGCGAAAAATGGGATCGCGATCGCACTCAAGCTCCGTCTGGAGTCTGGAGACACGTTGCTTGACATGCTGATCGGCGATCGTGCTCACCGTGGTGTGCTGCACCTTCACCAACACAGATACTCACTTGGGAGAGAGTAAAAGAGCACTCTTGCTCATACTCCAGGTCATTTGGGCTTCAACGTGCACTTGGTCTCGCAGGATTCTTTCGCGACGCTCGCCTATCGTACAACTGCGTGAGTGTTGCTTGTACCCACACAGCTCTCGTGCACGAGCAGCAGGTTACATGCGTCCTCTTGGTCCCTCCAGCGCTCATCGGCAGGTGCCTCGAAACCAGCTGCTGCTGCAGTGCAGCGCCGTGTCGCAATGACGACTCGGATCGCCACAGCACGTGCACCCACGACGACACCCTCCACAGTGGATTTTGACAGAGTACTACATACCTAGTCTCGTACACTCGCTATGCTCACACTACTCGAGATGCACCACTCTCGCTCTCGCTCTTGCCTCGACACTGTGTTACGCCTTACAGCAAGCCCGAGCGCGACTATCGCGAGCCGATGAGAGCGCACCCACCAGCATTCGCCAAGCACCACCGCTCGTCGACAAAATGTGGTGAGTGCGAGACCGAGCGTATGTGCGGGCGTGCTCACTCACGTGCACGCCTTACGGCATCGCCTTCGCGTTGTGCACTCGTGCTCTCGGCGCTACGTCCACGCAGATCGCTGAGCAGCACGCGGCGACGCTACCATCTGCACTCGAGCACTCACTTTTCAACTTGCGATCGACGCAGCACTCCTCCTTCTACACATCAGCTCCAGCCTCTGCGAGTCGCTGCTCGCTCACTTGCTCTAGCATCAGCACCTGCAAGAGCAGCGGTGCCACGCGATAACAACACACGATGACGCACGACACTGACTCGCTCATGGCGACGACCGAGTCGTCGTACCACCGCTTTGACTCGGCGAACGGCGCGGACGGACCTGTCGAGCACGGACTTCGATCGAGCAAGTCCGTCGCAGAGCTGGTCAAGGCGACGACGAACCACCAGACGTTCATGCCGCATGGACCGAACGCACTCTTCCACGACACTGCCGACAAGCTGCGCAAGTCGCTCGATCACGCACTTCCGCAGATGGACATCCGCTTCACGCACCTCTCGGTGACTGTGGACGTGCGTGTCGCTGTCGGCAACGACGACGCGAGTGCTGCCGCGTACGAGCTCCCGACGCTCGTGAACGCGATCAAGCAGAGCGTGCGCGCTCAGCGCAAAGAAGCCCGTTGGGAAGCGCTACATCCTCAAAGACGTCTCCGGTGCGCTTCGACCTGGCACGATGACGCTCGTGCTCGGTCAGCCAGGCTCGGGCAAGTCGACACTGCTCAAGGCGCTCAGCGGCCGTCTCCCAGTTGAAAACACTGGCATCGCGATCGAAGGCGAGATCCTATACAACGGCCAGCACGCCGACAAGATCCACAAGAAGCTGCCGCAGCTCGCAGGCTATGTGCCGCAACGCGACGCACACCTCGCAGGTCTCAATGTCCAGGAGACGCTCGAGTTTGCGCACAAGTGCTCGACGGACGGACTCGCTCGCAGTCTCGGCACCACGCTCAACAACAGCGCGGTGCAACAAGACAACACTGCAGCGCAGCAAGCGGCAGCGACACTCTTGAGCAACCTCCCAGCGCTCGCGCTCGAGCTCCTTGAACTGCAGAGCTGCAAAGACACGGTCGTCGGCGACGCGGTGCTGCGCGGCATCTCGGGCGGCGAGAAGAAGCGCGTGACGACCGGCGAGATGCTCTTCGGCACCAAGCTCGCGCTCTTCATGGACGACATCAGTACGGGTCTCGACAGTGCCGCGACATTCGACATCGTGAGCGCCATGCAGAGCGTCGCGCGCGCGTTCGGGACGACGATTGTCATGTCGCTCCTGCAGTCGTTGCCCGAGGTCTTTACGCTCTTTGACGACGTGCTCGTGCTGAACGAGGGCGAGATACTGTATCACGGACCGCAGACGCGCGTGACGGCGTACTTCCGAGACCTCGGCTTTGTGTGCCCGCCGGAGCGCGACAGCGCCGACTTTCTCCTCGACATGGGCACGCCAGCGCAGGCGCGGTACCAAGTCGAGCAGCATGACCTCGTTGTGCCGCAGACGCCAGAGGAGTTTGGTCGCGTCTTTCGGATGTCCAGTGTCGCGCACAGCACGCTTGACGCAGTAGACGAGTCCCACAACGCCGAGCGCCTCTGCATCGTCCAGGCGTTCATCGATGCGACGCCTGAGTTCCGTCAGTCGTTCTGGGTTGGCACGATGCACGTGCTCAAGCGCGAGCTCACGCTCCTGTCGCGCAACAGCGCGTTCATCAAAGGCCGCGCGTTCATGATCGTGCTCATGGGACGCTGTACTCCAACATGTTCTACGACTTTGACCCTGCGCGCGTGCAAATCGTGATGGGCATCACGTTCTCCGCGTCGCTCTTCATCTCGCTCGGACAAGTCTCACAGGTCCCTGTGATCATGGCTGCGCGCGACATGTTCTACAAGCAGCGCCGCGCCAACTTCCTCCGCGCGTCTTCGCTCGTCGTATCGAACGCGATCAGCCGCGTCCCCGCTGCGCTCGTCGAGACGCTCGTGTTTGGCACAGCGATCTACTGGATGTGCGGCTACTCGTCGAACGCAGCGTCGTTCGTCGCGTTCGAGATCCTGTTTTGCCTCACAGGTCTCGCGATGGGCAGTTGGTTCTACCTCCTGTCCGTGATCGTGAGCAGCACGACCGTCGCGATCCCCTTGGGTTTGCTCTCGACTGTCGTGAACGCCATGTTCTCGGGCTTCTTCATCCCGAAAGCGCAGATCCCAGACTACCTCATCTGGCTCTACTGGCTCACGCCCATGTCCTGGTGCGTCCGCGGCATCGCTGTGAACCAGTACAAGTCACCCGAGTTCACGACGTGCACGTACGCAAACATGAACTACTGCGACCGCTTTGGTGTCAAAGCGTCAGGCGAGTACCTCTTGTCGCTCTACGGCGTGCCGTCCAAGACCGACTGGATCTACGGCGGCATGCTCTTCTTGGTGGCGTTCAGCGCAGCCATGATTGTGGCATCGAGCCTTGCGCTCAAGTACCGGCGCTTCGAGAGCCCTCCGACTCAAGTGGCTGTCGTCAAGAAGACGGAGGTTGGAGCACGCAAGTCGGAGCTCAGCAACGTGTCGACCACGAGTCAAGCTCGGAGTCCGACGGACGCAGTGGCGCTCAACGTCCAGCACGACGCGCACGCAAAGCACTTTGTCCCAGTCACGCTCGCGTTCCGCGACCTCTGGTACTCGGTGCCGCTCAAAGCCAAGACCAAGGACGACTCCACGAGCATCGACTTGCTCAAAGGTGTCTCTGGCTACGCTGCGCCAGGCACGATGACCGCGCTCATGGGTGCCTCTGGCGCGGGCAAGACGACGCTCCTGGACGTCATCGCAGCGCGCAAGACTGGCGGGACGATCCGCGGACGCATCCTCGCGAACGGCTACGAAGCGACCGACACGGTCATCCGGCGCGGCACCGGCTACTGCGAGCAGATCGACGTGCACTCGGAGGCGTCGACGTTCCGCGAGGCGCTGACGTTCAGCGCGTTCCTGCGCCAGTCGAGCGACGTGCCCGACAGCTTCAAGCGCGAGTCGGTCGACGAGTGCCTCGACTTGCTCGACCTCCACGCGATCGCCGACAAGCTCATCCGCGGCAGCTCCATGGAGCAGATGAAGCGCTTGACGATCGGCGTCGAGCTCGCAGCGCAGCCGAGCGTGCTCTTCCTCGACGAGCCCACGAGCGGACTCGACGCGCAGGCGGCCAAGGCGATCATGGACGGCGTGCGCAAGGTCGCTGACAGCGGCGCACAGTCATGTGCACGATCCACCAGCCGTCGACCGAGGTCTTTGAGGTCTTTGACAACCTCTTGCTGCTCAAAAAGGGCAGTGAGACCGTGTACTTTGGCGAGATCGGTCGTCAGAGCCGCACGCTCGTCGACTACTTTGAGTGCATCCCTGGCGTCGCGCGCCTCGGGAAGGGCTACAACCCCGCGACGTGGGTCCTCGAGTGCATTGGCGCTGGCGTGAGCAGCAGTAGCAACACCGCCAGTGCTTCGTCCGTCGACTTTGTCGAGGTCTTTGCCAAGAGCTCGAGCAAGCAGGCGCTCGAGCAGTTCCTCGACCAAGACGGCGTCGCGCGGCCGTCACCAAGCGTCCCGGAGCTGACGTTTTCGAGCAAGCGCGCATCGAGCCACTGGACGCAGATGACGTTCCTCGTCGAGAGAGCGTTCCGTGACTTCTGGCGCAATCCGTCGTACAACCTCACGCGCCTCGTCGTCGCGCTCGGGAACGCCGCAATGTTTGCGATCGTCTTTGCAGGCGCCAAGTACCAGACGTACCAAGAAGTGAACGGCGGCATGGGCATGATCTTCCTCTCCACGGTCTTTTGCGGCGCCGTTGCGTTCTTTAGCACGATCCCAGTCGCGTTCGCCGAGCGCGCATCGTTCTACCGCGAGCGCGCGTCGCAGACGTACAACACGCTCTGGTACTTCTTCGGCATCTCGGTCGCCGAGATCCCGTACGTCTTTGCGAGCGCGCTCGTGTTCACGCTCGTGTTCTACCCGTCCGTGGGCTTCAAGGGCGTCTCGACTGGCGCGCTCTACTGGATCAACAAGTCGCTGCTCATGCTCATGCAGACGTACACGGGTCAGCTCCTGGTCTTTGCGCTCCCGAGCGAAGAACTCGCGTTCTTGCTCAGCGTGCTCATCAACACGGCGTTCTTCCTCTTCATGGGCTTCAACCCGCCGGCGAATGCGATCCCGACTGCCTTCAATTGGCTTTACCACGCCACGCCCAAGCGCTACTCGTTCTCGATCCTATCTGCGCTCGTGTTCACCGACTGCCCCGACGACGCAACCAAAGCCCAGTTGCGCGACCTCATCGGCTGCCAGCCACTCGTCGGTGCACCGCCAAACACGCAGTACGCAAGCGTGAAAGCGTACGTCGAAGACGTCTTTGGCGCCAAGCACGACGATATCTGGAGTAACTTTGGCATCGTCGTGCTCTCGATCGTCGTCATCCGCGTGCTTGGACTGCTCGCACTGCGGTTTATCAACCACCAGAAGCGCTGAGTCGTGTGTGTCGATCTGCACTTGGTAGTGCCCCAACGTATCAAATGCTAGCTCTTCATTGGAATTTGCTGTTGTGTGCTTGATCGAACATCGTGTCAAGGCCGCTGTTCGCAACAGTGACCGCGTGCTGACTCTGGTTTCTGTAGATGCATCGAGAGTTCCCCAGAGCGCTTATCGAGACTCCGTCTCCAATCGAGTGCATGCAAAGCAAACCGAAGGAAGACGTCTCTCGAAGATCCAAGAGTTTGCTTTGGAAGTGTCGCCACTGAGCTGATCCTTTGAGCCGATTCACGTAACCTATTGTAACCACCAACTGCACTTTGGTGATTGAATAAGTTACGTGGGTATTTCAATCATCGGCGGTGGTGTGGTTGAAAATTGTAATTGAAAACAAAAAGGTGGTTGATTTAGTTTAGGTTACGTGTTTTGTGAAACATTGGTGGTGTGGTTGAAACTTGTAACTGGATTAACAACGAGGATTTAGTTGATTTAGTATAGGTTACGTGTTATTAGAAATATCCGTGGGATAGTGGTCGAGATCATTGGCGGCAGGAGAACGGGACGATATCACTGTAAAATACGGCTCGCGAGTTCATTTTGCTGTTCCGAAAGAAGGGTTCGATTCGATAAGCAACTCCGCTCAGCTGAGCAGCCACGAACTTTCTGTGCTCTCAGGTAGAAGTCTGATTGACTGTTAATTGGTGATACTTTGATCATGGTCGTAGATCGTCGTTGTGCGATTCCCCGACCAACACCCCACATCAAGCGCTTCACACAACCGTAGCAACGACAGTCGCATGGGAATTCCCGTCGCCTTCGACACTTCGATTACAAATTACCAGTCGATTCAAGGCTTTGGCTTGTACCCTTCACGATTACCCGAGTCCTCGCTCGTCTTTGGATGGGGCGTGCGCCTGCGCTATGAAGACTAAAACACGCTGATTACTTGCTGAAGTGTCTTGCGACGCCTGCAACTTGCTTATTGTGCTCTTCTGTGATATCACCTCTTGGACGACCAAGCACCTGGGCGACGGCCACAACATCACAAGTATAAGGACGCAGTCAAAAGACGGACCTCAGCGAGCGCGAGAATCTGAAGTCGAGTGCATACGCGCCTCACGAATGATACAATCGACGCCTGCACCAGTCGAGATCATCATCGAGACACTTAGAATCTCAACAAGAACCCTCTACGGCTGGGCGAGCACTCGAAATCGTTAGTGTCGAACGATCTGGCATATAACGTGGAGATGAAGGCAACGTTTAATACGAAGGTAGCTATCGAAGAATCTGGCATACAAAGTGGAGATGAAGACAACCGTCAACACGAAGGTGGTCGTGTCGATAATCGTCGACATCTACTCCGTGACGAACCGATAGATCAAGACCATTTTGGCTGTGGGTCGTGTTCGTGGCGTGCCGAGCTTTACATTGGTTTGCGACTTCTAGTCGTGCAAGACACAGACCACGCAATACGTATGCCTCTGTGCCTACGTCGACGACTCGGGCTTTGGCTTCGAGACCATTTTGCTTAGTGTTTGCCGCTTCAATCAGTTGTCTGCCGAGCGCAATGCAAGCATCCGTGTGCCATTCTGGAGAGCGATCTACAGCACTTTGAGCGACTTTGGTTGTTGTGCACGAGACTTCTATATCTCGACGGCTGACGCTGCTCCAGACGTTCGGTGCATGTGTCCGCTCTTTTCAGCTCTCGCAGCCGGTCAAGCACACTCTCGCCACGACAAACGACATCTTGTGCTCTAACCATCACGCAAAGCTCCACACTCCGCATGGGTCCCTGAAATCGAATCACTTGTCTCCGTGCTACTTGCGGCGCCACGGTGTGGAGGAAGGCGAGGACATTGCATGATCACGTAACCTATACTGTAGTAGACCTGCTGGAAATGGATTACATGGTGTGCGTAGTGAGTTTTTGAACAAATGAATGGCTCGGAACACAGTCCATCCCGAGCCGTTTGATGCTTGAAGCCATCTTTTACACACCGTTATATCGAATAGAGATGGCATTCCGAGTCATTCATTTTTTGAAGGGATCTCTTCAGAGTACAGACAGCGACGGAAAAAGACAGCCGACACAAAAAGACGGCATGGGCAAAAACAATTCGACAAAAACTGTCATTTTTCGCCAATGAGGTCGCGATTGAAACGGGTGGTGCTTGTGCACGTTTGCTGCTTGTGCTCGCGAACAGTGTGATAATATACAATAGAGAGCACACACGAACAACATGGGCACCGGCAAGCAGCGCAAGTACACGATCTCGGAGAAGCTCACAGCGCTTGATTTGGTCGAGCGAGTCGGCGTCGAAGCGGCAGCAAGCGAGCTCGACTATCCGCGCGGCACGGTCTCGACAATGTGGGCCAGCCGCGACAAGATCCGCTCAAAGGCAACAAAAACAGCCCGACGACAAAAGGGCAAGGCCGACAAGAGTCAATCCCCTTCGCGCACGACTTGGTCGTGTTCATGAAAGACGAAAGCAGACAGGAGCGAGTGAGTGTTGCATATTGGGACTGAATGGATCCGGCTGCTTCATGCTTTATACGGTTGTCGCTCTGACATGCGTTCGTAGTGGCTTTCGACGAGAGGGGTGGTGCAGTTCATCGCTGAGCAGCACGGCGTGGCTCACAGCCTACGTAGCGAACAAAAAGAGCGAAGAGAGCGCGAGTAGTGCGCTTGAGAGGCTCTGCCAGCGATTTGCGAACAGTTGCGACTATTTGTACTTTATTTTTGTATACTATGAGAAGTATTGAGACTGATTGAGCTGTGTTTGTTGTAGGCATGGCTTCTCCACGCAGGCGCCACAGACAGCACAACAGCCAACTGGTGAGCTTGAGGACACCCGCGCTGTCTTTGCCATGCGCGTTTGGTCAACGAACGCACGCTATGCGGCTGACGAGATCCTCAACGTCGACGAGACGTCGTTGTACTATGACATGTTCCCAAGGCGCATCTGGAGCATCAAAGGACGTGCTGGGTCTGCGCACGTCGGCGAGTTCACTCATCACCCAGGCAGGATGACTGTTGTTCTAACAATCAGAAGCGACGGTGTGTTTCTCACATTTGACTTGAACCTTGTATGTCAATATGGGAATCGACCTGACAAATCGCTTGCTCGTTGCAGGAAAGAAGCTGCCGCTGCTGTTCGTACTCAAAGGACAACCAGGAGGTGTGGTCGAACGCGAGGAGCTTGCGACGCTGCCAGAAGGTCACCTCTACACAGTCCAGCCTCGCGCATGGATGAACGCCGACGTATGGGCGTTCTACGCAAAAGAGCTCTTGCGATACGAAGTCGACAGACCCACCGTCCTCCTCGTCGACAACTTTGAGAGCCACGTGTCAGACGAGGGGAAGAGGGTCATTGCAGAAGAGGCATGCGCGACGGTCGAGGCATTGCCGCCAAACAGCACCGCGCTGTGTCAGCCGCTCGACGTCTCCCCCATATCTATTATGGGCCCGTTCAAGGCGAAAGTAAGAGCCAAGTGGGCAGTGCGAGGCATTCGCAGAGCGAACGCGCGCGAGAAGCGCAAGCTCGCGATCGAACTTGCCATCGAGGCATGGAGCGAGATCTCCGAGACTCTTGTTGCTCGAAGCTTTGATCTGGCAATTCCGCGTGAGACAATCATCTCAGTCTAATGCACTGTTTTTGTTTTTCGATTCGTTTTTTCCAATCATTGCAGCTTCCGATTTGGCTCGATTCCTATACAAATTGAATGTAACCCTGCCGTCTTTTTCCGTCGCTGTCTGTACTCCACACATCAGTCTGTGATCTGCGTATAACAATCTTGAATCAACTCATTCCAACCTTTTGTGTTCGCAAGAACCGCTGATGAGTGAATATGTGTTTGAGAAGACATAAATTTGTAACAAACTGTGGTTTTGTGATCCAATGTCGTTGGAGTGATATTCATCATACCTTAGAAGGAGTCAACACGACAGAATCTCGCGGAGAGATTCACTTGAATCTCTGTATAATGGATAAAGCAACTCTAAATACAAGAATTTCCAAAAAAATCACAACTGACTTCACAATTGTTGGTGTGACCACACTATGTATTAGTTCACAATCGTCTCGCCCGCAATACTTGACGCAATGTATGACTCCATGCGCTGGAATGACCGCTCACAGTCTCGCGCCGATACTTGCTAGCTACAGGTCTCAATCAATCACACTTTCTGGCTCTCGTTGGTTGGTGCTCCACGTCGTATGAGCTGCTTTCACTTCGAGATAATCCTTTCGATTGGATCTAAGAACGGAGAATACGGAGGTAGAAATAGTAGAGTGTGGCCAAACGCCTAGAGCGAGTTGCGGATGGCGGCTGCCTTGTGATAGGCTACGTTGTCCGTGACAACGACAGCGCCATCTGCGTGCGCGGCTGCGAGTGTTGATGGCGCAAGTTCGTCAATGAACGAGGCGAGCGCTTCGTCGTCTCGATCGACGAGTGGCGGTCCGAGCGAGCGAGACGGCGCTCAAATTATACTAAGTACGATTATGAAGTCTTTTGGTTCCTGCTGTAACGAGATAATCGCAGTAGGCATCTCTTTGGTGTTGTTCACACAACGTGAGAATCGGGTTGTACCTATTTTGTAATGAACACCCAAACACTTAATCAAGACAATAGAAGTCGTTTTAAAGATTGGAAAACGGTTAAGAAAGCGAGTCTTGCGCAAGACATCAATGGTCTTTTCATTATCGCTTTTACTGGGTTCAGCTTTTGTCGAGATCGTGTCCCCGGTTTGATTACGAAGGGACGGTGTTCGCGTTGATGCTTCCGCCATCTAATCAAACAACATTTATCTTCCACAGAGGTTTCCTATTCAAGCACACCGCACTCGTGTAGTGCACGTTTGGGTTTGCTGCGGTGACCGAAAAATAGAAGCTATTGATCGGTCGCGCCTCTGACCGGTGAAAAGACATCTGACAACATCAAAACTTAAAATCCCACAAGGGATGACATTGGGTGGAGTGATTTACCGAGGATCTGCGAACGAGCACGACGCTCGCGCAAGACGAGATGTCTCTATCCATTGCTCAAGCAGCGGCGGATGGCCTACAACAAACTGTTGATCGCGCATAAGAGTACGCACAGACGAGAATCTTCGTGCAACTGAGCCGCACCACACACCGACCAGATCAAATAACGTGGTGAGTCCACCGTCGAGATGTAACCCTTGGCAAAATGTGGAGCAGTGCACAGCTATCGCGCAGTGCCAGTAAGGAGGACGCGCAATTTTAACGATTGTCGACGCCTTTGGTAGTGTGCTTTACAGAGCAGTACCTCGGCGTGCGCATATACTATTACATCAAAGCACAATGGACGTTTTGGACCATGTTCTTGTACACTTAGCGATTCGATCCGATATTTGACAACCGATCCAGAAGCTTGCGTGGGTCATTTTGACGACGCCCACTACAAACGCCCCACCTATACGACTTGTCTCAATGGACGCGTTTGTGCAGATGACAGATGCAGGCAGCGATGTCAAGTGGATGATGACGAAAGGTCTCGGGTTCGGGTGAGAATCGATAAACACGTCGGCGAAATGTCAGTTCGAGGCTGGGGTCAGAAGAGCACAGTCAAAACCTATACTTGTTCGAACTTAGCGGCGTAGTACGGCGTGCTGTACGGACAGTGAAGAATGCGAAAGAGTGGGCACACGCTTGGGAGGGCTGTGCAAGCAGGAAGACATCGGCAAGAAGGCTGCGCACGCGACATTCAAATAGTGCTAGTTTCTTTCGTTTGCTCACATTATGGAGCGACCATTTGACCTCCGGCCACTACCCAAGAACTGGTACGAGATACGCGCTATCGCTAGTCAATGCGCGCTGAGATGCGGGGCAAAAGGAAGGATGGAAAAAGGCACTAAAATGATCAGCAAGGCCACAAGCCAAAGGAAGAGCACCTTGTTGCAAGCTTCAAAGAAGGACAATAACCAACAAACCAACTTGCTCCTTGTGGATGGTACATCGCGTACTAGGGAGCGCGTATTGGCTGTCGTACGACAAGATTGAGTCGAGCTTGCCTCTCACCACGTAGTATATTAAACACATCTAGTGATGCGAGTTTCACCTCGCCAATCGTCGCTTCGACGTGGCTTAGTATAGTGTTGTTTGGAGCGGCAGCAAGCGCTGAAAGCTGGGTGGCCCTGATGGTTACTCATGTGGTAGGACTTGCACTAGCCCACGAGGACCGAATCCCGATGACAAACATTGGCGGAGGCATGATGGTATGGGCGACTATCTCTCGTGCAGGTAAGACAATACTCGCGTCTCTTGACGGCAATCAGCGTGCCAACGAGTACGAACGCACACTAGTGCAGTATCTGCTGCCGTTCGTCGAGCCGACTCGTTTCATCCTCGTTGTGAAAGCTGCGCACGACACGTCATGGCGTCGCGCTACAGCCGTGAGCTTGTACTGATCCCGCTGTGCGGCATGATGGAACCCCATGCCAGTGTTATCACCCTCGGTACTTTGAGCCCGAAACCCGTCAAAAGAACTCTGGGACTACCGGCGCGACTTACTCGTGGATATACGAGTGTTCAGCTACTGCTCGGTCCCGTTGTGGCCAAGTAAAGCGTGTCACCGCTGACAGCGTGCTCGCTTTGGCGTAAAAAAATACAGTGGTAAACGTGATTGAGCAAGACTCTTCGCTGAGCTTGCAGACTCTGAATCCAGCAGCATAGCATTGCTTTCATGCTTCGAGCGGTTGTAGTAGGTACGCGGCACATGGTGATGTTCTTTTCGATGTTGTACTTGCTGGAATGTACAAAATCAGTACAAACTGCTGATTGTGCTAAAAACGAGGTCATGTTTTCGATAGTGCTAGAAGTGAGGGAGTTGTCAGAATCAGTTGTTGATAGTGCTAAAAAAGGGGTTGTCTTGAACACGTCGCTTCATCATGTCCATGCTTGATCAAGGAAGTGGTGAGCAGTGCGCTGCTCGTTCACGACCGTCATGGCACTCTTCGACTCGAGCGCTGTCGGACAACGCGTGCGCGTGTTCTGGGCCGACGATGACGAGTGGTTCAGCGGTCGTGTCGATGCGGTCGACGCCGCACAGGGTTTGTTTGTGCGCTACGACGATGGCGACGAGCGCTGGGAATCGGCAGATCAGCTCGTGCAGCTCGAGGACGACGACAGCGACTTGATCGAGAAGGAAACAGGTGTCGAAGACGACGGCAATAGCAACAACGACGCGAGTGAGAACGAACGCAACGAGCGAGAGCAGCAACTCAGTCGACCTGAGAGAGATGCAAGCGATGTGGACGATGAGGATGCAGCGAAGAGTGAGGGTGCGCAACTGGAGCTTCCTGCCAGTCATGTTGTCGACCGCACGCCACAGATGATGGAGCCGCCGGCGTCTCCAAGCGATGCATATGACGACGAGTACAGCGATGATGAGATCAAAGCGCAGCCGGACGAAGCAGCGCACAGCATGCGACGCAATGACAGAGTCGCAAACAGCGATCAAGACGACGATGACGTAGAGCAAATCGACTTGGCGACTGCAGTCGTCGCAGACTCGAAACAAGGCGACAGCGACGTTGCCAACAACAACAGAAGCGACAGTGATGACGATGACAATGAGCAGTCGATCGCTATGAGCGAAGTGCCGATCACGTTCGAGCGAATGCGAGCGGGTCCAGCGCAGCCACAGCGCAGCCACATACGCGCAGTTAGCAACGCACAGCTTCCGCTTCGAGGTGTGCTGCGCGGTCGCGTGCTCCAAGCAAGCCATCTCCCGAGCGTCTCAACTCCAGACGCGAGTCACGACCGACACACACTGCGTCCGCCGCGCGCATTTGTCAAGATCGCGTTCGCAGAAGCGAGTGCGAGTAGCGCGGCGGCGAGTAGTCTCATGCTGCGGTGCAAACACACGCTTGCGACCACATCACTCGCGCCGCCGTCGCACGATCCAGTCTGGAACGAACAGCATCTGCTCAGCAAAGCCAGCCTAGACCCACATGATCACATGGACAACGAGGCACTGCAGAGTGGAGATGGCGCCTTTGAGATGCAGCTAGCGCCGCCACCCTCGCAAAGCAACCGCGCCAAACGAACCACCTGCGTGGCTCCAGCTCCGCGGTGACATCCTCTTCTCTGTCTACTCGGTCGCGCACTCGTCTGCAGGCGACAGTGACGACAACGCGCGACGCCGAGGAGTCCACGACTTTATCGGCCAAGCAGTCGTCTCGCTCCGCGATGTGCTCGAGCACGCGCTCTTCGAGTCGCTCACACTAACGCGGCACTTGCGTCTGCAGACGCGTCAAGGGAAGCCACTAGGTCGTCCTCGCTCTCGCCGCAGTCGAGTGCTCAGTGGCGACGATGACAGTGGCAGTGACGATGCAAAGGCCGTCGGTGCCATCGCGTCGCCGGAGCTCGTCGTCGCGTTTGCGCTCGAGCCAACGTACGCGGACGACTCGAGACATCGCACGAGAGCGACGAGCGTCCAGGCAAAGCAGCGCGCATCGAGTGTGCGGTCGCTGCTCAAAGACCAGCGCTCCAGCACTTCGCTTGCGTCGCAACCCAAGACGAGCGACCGTCAGCAGAAGACACTGGCAACTAGCAAAGCAGCAGCAGCAAAGAGGAAGATGACAGCGACGCCATCGCACACGAGCAGCAGTGCGATCAACCGCCGCAAGTTTGCAAAGCAAGTCGACCACGAGAACACGGCGTTCGCAAAGCGCATCGAGTGGCAGCACGAGCGACGCGCGCGGCGAGCAGACCTCGCGAAAGCGCAAGCAAAGAGCAAGTACCCCGTGCCACAGCATGGCTCAATGAAGCGCGACCACAAGGCGTCGTCGAGCGTGAATCGCATCAAGTTTCAGCAGCAAGTCACGAGTGAGAACCGCGCCATGGAGAAGCGACTGCACGCGATTGCGCTCAAGAGCGAGGCGAAGGAGCTGCGCCGCCGCGATGACGCAGTGGGCTTTGACGATCCTGACAAAGACAAAGCGCTCGCGCGCGACCGCAGAGAGGAACGACTGCGCGAGCACGACTACCTCGCTGCGCGCGCACAGGCCAAGTACCAGCAGCAGCACCGAGTCGTCGACGACGTGGTGACGCTCCAGAGCGACATCGCAGCGCTCCGTGCGCAGGTGTTTGCAACGAAAGCGTCTGTGAATCGCCTCGAGATCCTCAACAACAAGGACGAGCACTTGTGCAAGTGCCTCCGGTCTGCTGCCGAGACAAGTAGCAGCAGTAGCGTCAGTAGTATCACGAAAGCGCCGAGTGCCAAGCGCGCAGCGAGTAGCAGCGCCACGAGCGCAAGTAGCGGCAGCACTGAGAGTTCACCAAGCGTCGCGCGACACCGCAAAGAGCTCGAGCTCTTGCAGACTGAGGCAGCGAGTCTTGCGAACGAGACGCAGCGTGCGAGTCAAGAGCTCGAGACGTGCAACCAGCAAGAGCAAGCGCTCGACGACGAACTCGCGCGACTCGATGCGCAGCTGCGCTTTGTGCACGCAAAGCAGGCGTTCCAAGCGCGGATGCGAGGCAAAGGCACTGGGAGCGAACTCCGCCGCGCGCAAGAGATGGCTGCAAAGCAGCAGCGTCTCGAGCTCTCGCGCGACGAAGAGGAGCAGTGGACGCTCTACCAAGCGCAACAGGAGCTCGTGCAGCTCCAGATTGCTGTCCAAGTGCTCCAGCAGCAGCAGAGCAGCGCGTCTGGACTTGGAGCAGCTACGAACAACAACAGCAGTGTGAGTGCGACGGATAGAGCAGCGACTGCTACGTGCGCGTACCTCGAGAAGAAGATCGCAAAGCAGCAGCTCAAGCTCGAGCAACTGGAGACCGAACAGCGTCGGCTCGAGCACGAGTACGACGCACTCGTGGCCTCGGGCGAGTATGAAGCGCTGCGCAAGCAAGTGCACGAGCTCCAGCAGACGCTCTTTCTCTGTCAAGCGCAGCGCAAACACGTCGCTGCAGCGCAGCGGCACGCGAGTGCAGCCGACGCCGCGCTCCAGCTCGAGCTCCAGCGCCAGGCGTTTGACCAACAGACCGAGACGGACGTGCTCTTCAAGCGCAAGCGCTAGTCGCAATGGGGAACAAGACGGTAGGCGATGATCGTCGCTCTCTCTCTCTTACTACAAAGGCGTCGATCAAGTGATGATCGATCGACGATATGCAAGTGTATGCACTGCGCGCTCTAGCTCTGTGTGTGGATGTCTGTCTACCACCCGAGGTCGCGACCGAGGAGCGCGTTGAGCTTGTCGTTGTACGGCGCGTAGAACGCAGCGAGCTTGGCGCGCGTCGCGGGCGCGAGCGGGTCGTACTTGCGCGTGTTCTTGGCCGAGACGTCTTCGATGCGGTGCGGCGGGAGCTCGAGGAACTCAAAGACCGTCGACATCGTCGACTGGCGAGCAGGACACAGACAGACAGATCGCACGTGGTGAGTTCATCATCACGTTCCTCCTCAGCAGCGACAACAAGCAGAGGCAACGTACGTGCAAGCCTTCAGACGTCTTCATCTCGTCGAGCGTGAGCAGGAGCACGTTGTCTGCGCCGTAGGCGCGGAGCCAACCGGCGAGCTGCAAGGCGTAGAGCCCACGGAGCACGTACGAGTGTGCGCCGTGGTCAAACGCCGAGCGCGCGCGCAGGACCTTGGCGTCAAAGTCGTCAAAGTCCATGTCTGGGTGCACGCCGAGCGTGCTCAGCTCCTCGAGCTCGTCGTCGACGATCTGCTCGAACGTGCGGCTGCGGAGGTGGTGGTGCCCGCGGTTGCGCAGCTGCTCGGGTGTGCCGTCCGTGTCAGCAGTCATGCAGTAGTGCGAGTACGCGCGGTCGACTGGGTTGCGCAAGATCGCGAGGACTTTGCGGCAGTGCGGGATCACATGCTGCATGCGCTCGATGATGCGCGAGCCGCCGAGCATGTAGCTCGGCGTGGCTTCGCCCGTGAGCAGCGACGGACACTTGCGCAGGAGGTCTTTCTCAAAGAAGTTGTGGTAGTATGCGCAGTGCGCCGCTGCGCCTTCAGGCGACGAGCTCGCTGGGAGCTTGTTGTTCCAGCGCCAGTCAAAGTAGTGCGTCTCCTTGCGCTTCGCTGGCACGACGAGGTCGTGCTGCGTGATGTAGTCGTAGAGCGACGTCGTGCCTGCTTTCTGCGCGCCGATGACCATGAACGACGGCGCGACGCGCGAGCCTGCGTCCGTGGAGAGGTCGAGCGTCCGGCGCGTCTGGTGGAGCACCATGTCGGACGTGAGGTCCATGTGCGTGAGCGGGTAGTCGTCCTCGACGTAGTCAAAGATCATGTGCACGCGGTGGTCGCCCCAGTGGTTGTGCACGCGGTGCTTGCTCGCGTTGTTGAGCTCGTACAGGCTCGCCTGCTTGAACACGTACCGCGTCATGCTCTGCTCGTTCGCGCCGACGACAAACTCGACCGACGGGTCCGTGAAGATCGGGATGTGCATGCGGTGCGACTTGCTCACCCACGCACCAGTGTCGTGGTGCACTGGCACAACAGCGTCTGGCGGCATGATCGCGAGGATGCAGCGGATCACCTAGCGAGCCAAGAGCGCAGTGCAATACAAGCAAACGTCAGGAGACGAGCAGATGCAAGAGCTATCGAGAGAGACGCGAAGAGCTCCAAGACGCACGCGCTCGAGCGGGATCTGGATTTGCTTGAAGATCGGCTCGAGCTCGTTCTTCCACTCGTGGAACCACGGAAACGTGTACACGCGGCTGATGTAGTCGTCGCAGAAGACGAACACGACTTTGCCGATGCCCCACTTGTCGTGCCCCGCGCGCTGGATCGGCACGTTGTCTTTCTGGTGCGCTGGGTCCCAGAGCTTCTCGCCCGCAGCACGAATGCGCTTCTGGATCGTCGAGATGTCAATGTTGCACTGGCGCTCGATCACGACAGGAAATGCGCTCGCAACGGCCGGGTCGAGCTCACAGAGCGGCACTTGCTTTTGCCTAGTGAGCATCCACAGATCGATCGTGAGTGAGCACATGGCCATGCGCGATAGCATGACAAGGCAAGACAAAATTGCTGCTGCTGCATCATCGAGCGAACACAACGCAAGACGTACGCGAGCGGCACAGCGTTCGTCGTTGCAGTCATGTCGATAAAGTGGTGGTGTATGTGCTGATAGCGAAGCGTGCGCAGAGCTGCTGCTCGTAAAGTGTCGTCGTCCAGCTGCGCTCACAAAGAGCTCTCTCGAGGTTGTCGAGGTCGTGTCGCGTGCCTGATGCGTGTCAAGGCACGCGCTTTTGCGACGTGGATGTTACACGCACAAATACTGGATAACACCTGCGTTTTAGTAAACCGCGCTTGTATTCAGAAAGCCGCAGTAGTTTTGCTAGACCGCGCTGTATTGAGAGCCGATTCGGCCACCAGCGATTGGCTCCTGCGAGCGCTCGCGACAACCACCCGATGGCATCGCTCGAGATCGACTTGGAAGCGACTCGAGCGAGCAAGTTTCAATTTTAAGCTGCAACCATGGTACGTCCCTCCGTCCCTCTCTCGACGTCGCCATGGCGCGTGCGCGCATGTCTGTCTGTCTGTCTGCTGGCTAGCGACGTAAGCGACAGCAGCAGACATCGCGCTGCCCATGTGTGCGAGTGGGTGCGTGAGAGAGAGCGCGCAATGTGTGTGTGTGTGCATCTTGAGCGAGCGCCACTTCGACGACCACATGCGCCTCGAGTGCGCTGCTTGCTCGACACACACACACACACGCGCTCTGCGGAACGACGTGAGCTCGACGATCGATCAATCAGATGCAGCGGCAGCAGCGCTCCTCACAAGAGCGATCGCAGCAGGAGCAAACAGTGCGAGCATCCACAAGGCAGGCAGTGCACCGATCTCGTCATCCGACTGGACTCGAGTGCGCGCGTGCGTGATCGCTGACTAGCACCACGCGCACGACTGTCTGCCTGCTCGCGCTGATGCCACCTGCTCGCTGCTGTTCGCCGTTCCGATCGTCGACGCCACAGCTCTCCCCCTCCACCGCATGATCACAAGATCGCTGTCACTGCATCATGCATCGCCGCTCGCTCGCTCGAACCCTGTGGTCGCTGATGTGTCTGTGCTCTCTGATGTGACGATCGACAGGGTATTGATCTTATCGCCGGTGGCAAGGTCGTCGGGAAGAAGAACCGCACGGCCCCGAAGTCGGAGAATGTGTACTTGAACCTTCTCGTCCGCGTACGTCCCCCACGCTCGTCGCTCGCTTGCCATTGCTGGTCTACCTCCTGTAGTCATGAGCGTACAAGATACTCACATCCACTTGCCTTTGTCATGCAACATCGACACAACAGCTCTACCGCTTCCTCGCGCGTCGCACGGACTCGAAGTTCAACAGCATCGTGCTCCGCCGCCTCTATCAGTCGAACACGAACCAGGCGCCGATCTCGATCGCCCGTGTCGCTCGCTACATGAAGGGCCACGAGAACAAGATCGCGGTCGTTGTCGGCACGGTCACGGACGACATCCGTCTTCTTAACGTCCCGACGCTCGTGATCTGCGCGCTCTCGTTCACGGAGACTGCGCGTGCGCGCATCACGCAGGCAGGCGGTGAGTGCCTGAGCTTTGACCAGCTCGCGCTCCGCGCGCCGAAGGGTGCGAACACGGTGCTCCTCCGTGGCCGCCGCACGGCCCGTGAGGTGTACAAGCACTTCGGCCACAAGTCGACGGTCAACTCGGTGCACACGCACGACTCGGTCAAGCCGTACGTCCGCTCGAAGGGCCGCAAGTTCGAGCAGGCTCGTGGTCGCCGAAAATCGCGTGGCTTCAAGGTGTAAGCAGCCTGAAGCATCTCGCGCTTTCGCTCCCACTGCGCTCGCTCACGTGCGGCTGGGCAAGCACGGCAGTCGCAGCTGTAGCTGTTGCCTTGACGGTGCTCTCACGAGCGCTGTCGCAATGGTTACAGCTGCGTGCTGTGCAGCGTCCACTGGCACACCTGAGCTCGTAACCATTGACAATGAAATTGGAACGCCAACCCACTTCCGTCTTGCTTGCCTGCACCTGCGATGTTGTTGTTGTTGTCTTGCTTGTTGCTTGTTCACAACTTGCTCATACTGCTGGTGTTGCGTTGCTTGACCTACTTGTTAGCAACAAGTGCTTGCAACAACTTGTTGCTCTCAATGCAAGGATTGCTCGATGACCATGAAGGAATCACACAACAAGAGGCAACAGCAACATGGACGCGTCTCCATTCGACAAGAGCGTTGTGTTTGTTGTGCAAAGACAACAACAGAACGACCGACTACTTTCGTCGCGACAGGATGTACTTGAGCTTCGCGACGATCTCGGCTAACGTGACAGCAACAAGTGAGAGGCAGCAAGCACCGTGAGTTGCCATTACAATCGAGCGTTCACTTGCTGCAACAACACCAATAGTCAAGGACGTACCGCACTCGTAAGGCGACTCGGCCGTGAAGTCCGTCACGATCTCCTCGAGGTTGTCTTTGAAGTAGATCTGGAAGTCTGACGGGTCCGTCATGAAGCGCACCCAACCAACACTCGTGATCGGTCGCTCCGCCTGCCATCAAACACGCACACACCAACACACGTGTGTGAGTCGTCTGCACTGCATCGACGCTCACACACTGCATGCCTTGCACACAAAGCATCAGAGCCAGAGAGAGAGAGATAGACGGACGTACAATCTTGGTCGTGTTGCGCGATTTGATGACGCGCTCGCCGACTTTGCGGTTGTACACTTTGTGGAGATCGACACCGAGCATGCGCTGCTGTTTCTTGCCGTACTTGTTCTTCTTGATCACGCGCCACTCTTTGAACATCGCAGCCGTGACGTCGTTGAACATGAACGTCTCGGGCGGTGGACGCACGCGGCCGTCGATGTTCGCAGTGTCCTCCGCGACAGTTGTCACAGTCACTGGGATCTGCGGCGCGTCGGCGTATTGCTCTGTTGATAGTTGGCAAGAGATCGCAAGAGAGAGACGCGAGTGTGATCGTCTGTGAGTCCGCCAGCACACACACGTTGTCCAAGCCAAGAGCAAAGATGCGCAAGCCAGGACGTACTCGTCGCGAGCGTGACTTCGTGCAAGTTGAGCGGCCGGAGTTTCGTCTGCATGTCGATCTCGTCGCTTGCGAGGTCGAGGCGCTCGCGCTCGGCTTCGCTGATCTTCAGGACGTACTGGTCCTGGAAGAGCTGGAGCCGGTGCTTCTTGTTCAGTGTCGGCAAGAGGTCCTGACCGATCGTCGTGCTGTCGATCGCAACGACTGTGTAGTCGTCGCTCTTTGGCCTGGCATTGCCATGGAGAGAGAGAGAGAGAGCGTCCCAACGCATGAGCGAGTCAGCTCAAGCGCCATGAACGAGCAGCCTTCTGGCTGTAGCAATCGAGAGCATCCACGACGTACATGAAGATCTTGAGGAACATCTTCTCGCCAGCAGACGGCGCTTTTGCTGCAGCAGGCGCTTCGACTTTGTTCGCAGCAGCGCCTGACGCATCTGCACAGTCACAACCACAGACACACGTGTGAGTCGTGTGCTTCAAGCTCAAACTCGCTCGAGTGCTCGACGTACCTCCAGAGGCGTCGCCTGCTGGCGGACACGCGTCTGGACGCTCGCAAAGGCAGTACTCGTGGCCGCCAGCGTCGCCAAAGTTCTTGATCTTGCGCGATCGGTCGAGCGCTAGCACAATCAGTCACACGTGAGTCGCAAGGCCGTTGGTTGCATTAGCCGCACACAGACTGCTACGCATCACTATCGACACAATGATACAGAGATGGTCGCTGTACCTGGAAAGTCCTCGTCTGGGTACCCGTCCGCGTCGTGCAGACGCAGTTCGTAGCACTCGGGGTGACCGTAGTACAGCGGCGGCTGGCGGTTGTTCGCCTGGTGGTTGCGCAAGATCTCTTGGATCGACTCGTCGACTGTCGAGACGTCGTAGAGCTACAGCCGTCGTACGACCAGCAGCAGCAACGACAGTCAGTCAGCATACACTTCTGCAACGCCAGCGATCGTGACAAGCAAGCACGCAGGCGCAGTCTACACGTACGTCAATCTTCATCTCGGTGCGCGTCGGGAGGTATATGGTCAGGTGCAGCACAGCACTGCCCTCGGCGCCGCTCATCATCACAGGCTTGGGTCCGAGCGCAGCAGTCGAGCCCTTGAGGATCTTGTCGAGCAGCGAGACTTCGTGGAACGACAGCGGCGCGACGTCCTCGCGCTCAAACACGAGCCCGTCGTCTTTCTTGCTACCGTTAGCGCTGCTCTCGTCTTTCGACGTCGTCGCGTCCGCCGTCTTCTTTGTCAGCGCGTCTGTGGCAGCGTCAGTGTGTGTGAGCTATCAACACCACCTACAGCTGTACGCGTTGACAACCAACGTCACTTCTCACACGCACCGTTGGCTTTGCCTGGTGCAGCGGACATGCGCCGCTGCTTTGCATCAATGTTGCTCGCGTCCTGAGCGTTGTCGCTCTTGTTGCCAGCTCTCGTGTCGTTCTCGTCGCCGCTCGGCTTGGCGCCTGCGCGACTCGTACCATCGGATGCGCTTGCACTTGCTTTCGCAGTGCTGTTTGCAGCAGCAGCAGCAGCCGCAGCGGCGGCAGCAGCAGACGACGTCGCAGGCGCTGCAGTGGTCTTCTTCGCAGCGCCAGTGCCACTGCCGTTCGCTGACGCCATGGGCTTGAACGACGCCATCTTGTCGATCCACGAGTTGCGCAGCTGCATCTCCATCTTGGGCGATGAGTTGTAGATGCGGTCGACCTCCGAGTCCTGTCGGTCGTGGAACGTCGGGCTGTTGCACGCTGCGATACGCATCATGCCGACGACTTTGTTCAGCTCGCTCAGCTCCGTGAACTGCATCGCGCTCGCTTCTTGTCTATCCTTTCACTGTGTTTGTGTGCAAGGACTTGCTGAATACGTTGCGCTGTGTCGAGGGTGTAGCGGTACTAGTTCTGCTGGTGGAACCGTTCACGTCGTCGTCGCTCCGTGCTCGCCAGCTCAATTCCTCGACTCGACTCAACTTGCGTGTGTGTCGTCGGCGTCAATGTCGATGGCGTCGCTATCTTGCGCTTTGTATGAAGTTCTGCTTTTCAATAGTGCTATAAACGAGTGCATTCCACCAAACGTCTACCGTACAGAATGGGCAGTACCCGACTATGTCAATTGTATCGGACATGTAGCAGGCTGCATGATACGCTTACTCGTATAGTATACTACATTCCTTAGCATCAGTACATTAAACATACCTGCAAATGCTTTCGGAATGAACAGAGACTCGCGCACCACCACTTCGGTCTTTCATACATTAATGTCCTGTATATCGCTCGTACATACATTCTCACTTTACTTTGCGAGTCAAGCCGAAAGCCTCTTGGTCTAAATGCTCAAGGCGAACAGTCTGTTCGCGAGATACTGCACCACAATCCAACGCCTAAATGAAATGATGAACTGGTCACCGTGACGATAACCAACGAAAAAAGTACAAGTTGGCAGGGAAGCGATAAAGTGTATTTGTGTTAGTAATGTACTCTTGTTATTCAAATTCTTTGGCCTGATAATGCTAGTTGAGACTAGATTGTGATCAATAATGTGGGAAGACGAGCTTCAGAACGTATAGTCCAATATATTCGACATGCTGCAATCATATCCTGAGTGATCGTGTGCAAGTGATTTTGGGTTTGCTCGATGATGTCAGAATTGCACAGATATATCCGAAAAAGTTGCCTGTCCTTAGAAAATTGTGAACAAAATATATTCACGCGATCAAAAGACCGTTATGCTCGGACATAAGCGAGTGTATTGGATTGTTCTATCACTATCAGGTGTTTCTGCGCATATTCGCGGAATCAAATGTTCGTACCTAGGATGAATTGCGGGAGATGGGCAACTCAATAAAGTGCGATTTGGTCGCCATGTCTTGCGCGCAACGCTTCCATTCGACGATCACCCAGTCACTTCGACTCGACTCGCGGCGTGAGAGAGAGAGAGCAGAGAGGAGCTCCTCAGCAGCTCGACAGCAGCAAATCCACGAGAGCAACAAGCAAGGGGCGCAACCTCAACAAGATCTGCGTGTTGTCGGTACAGACGAAGCTCTCGTGCGCAGTGCAGTGCAGAGCTGCTGCAGACTCGGCGTTGCGACGACGGCAGGGCGGACCAGAGCAGACCACCGTGTGCCGCAAGCACACGCACGCGGCACCGACGTCGACGCCGAGACCGAACCAGGTCGACATGTCCACACGCAGCACGATGGCGAAGTGGCTCACGTCCAGCACACCTCAAGCGAACGGCGCCGCTGCGTACACTGCCTCGGCGCACATTGCGACTGGCTCGGCCGTGTCTGCTGCGGTCGTTAGTGCTGGTCGCCCCACGCTCGTGCGTGTGCGCAGCGGGAGTCTCACTGCGCTCGACCAGGCGCCATCGGGGCTCAGCAAGTCGCCGACTGTGACTGACAGTCCACTTGCGCCAGTAGCTCTTTGCAGAAGCAACAACAACAGCAAAGACAACAACAACAACATGTGCAGCGGTCCCGACATGAGCAGCACTGCGATCGCTGTGAAAGAGACCGAAGTAGAGGACGATCCGAGCGCTCTCGCAATGCGCGCAGCAGCGATGGCGATCCCGCAGTTCCGCAGCTGCCGCGTCACGAAGAAGGTGCCGAGTAACAGCGACGACTACAGCAGTCGCGCCTCACACAACACCAGCAACAGCAACAGTAACCAGGACAGCGAGTGGCGCATTCGCCGACGTGGACGAAGCGTCAGCGACAACAGCAGCTGCAGCACAGTCAGTCTGAACAGCAGCACGAGCAGCGCGCGATTCTCGCTGCGACAGCTCAGTGCCGACGTGAGTGCGTTCCGCTCAGGCTCGATGGACTCGGACGACAGCATGGACAGCGGCTACTCGCTCGTGGACTCGACTGTCGTTGCGCCAGCGCTGCCGCGACCGCCGTACCCAGTCGACCCGTACCACTTCTACTGCGTGGGACACCTGTCGGCTGGCGCAGTCATCACAGACATCGCTGCAGCGCTGAACGACTGCGACGTCGAGCACTCGCTCCACGCGTACAAGTGCAAGTTCAAGTGCGTCAAATATGTCCATTACAGCCACGTTGAGTTCATCGTGCGCGTGTACGCACACCGCCGCGCACTGCTCGTCGAGTGCCAGCGCCGCAGCGGCAGTCTCTTGCTCTGGGACGGACTCTACAACACGCTGTACCACAAGCTCGCCGACATTGTCGAACCAACTGCCGCCGCGTGTCCGCAGAGCGGCGGCCAGAAGCGCGTCGGTGCGATGCGTCGCGACAGCTTGAGTGCGCAGATCTGGCGCGCGATCTCCGTGCAGACGCCGTCGTCCGGTGTCGAAGCCATGAAGATCATGCTCACGTCCAAGTACACAGACGCACAGCGTGAAGGCTGCGCAGGTCTCGCTGTGCTTACAGAAGACCCGCAGAGCGCGTACCTCGTCGCAAAGCACGACCTCGTCGGCGCGCTCGTGCGTGCAGCAGACGCAGACGACCTCGACATGGCGCGCTGCGCTGTCGGCGCGCTTGCGAACATCGCGAACGCGCTCAGCTCGTTCCCGAACGCCGACATTGCGAGTGAGACCGAGCACCACATTGCGCTCGCAGCGACGACTGTGACAGAGCTGCTCACGAAGACGAGCGACACGCAGTTTGCGCTCGAGCTCTTGCGCGAGTGCGCGCGTGCGCTGCGTGCATTTAGCCGCGTGTGTCCACAACAGCTCGCAGCGAGCGAGAGCAAGACGCAGCTCGTGCGCCACGCGCACCACCGCGATGTGCAGCTCGCTGCGCACTGCTGCTCGGCGCTCGAGGCGCTTCACCTTATTTAACCGTTGCATCGGTAACAAACACGTATCTGCCAACATGTAGAACGCGCTACACGTTGTGGGTCGGTCGCTCTGCATGTGTCCTACACTCGTGCAACCGAGTTGAAGTGCTCGCCGAGCGAGTAGTAGTGCAAGTGGTACGTGAGCTGCAGCGGCGCGCGCGTCTCGCTCGCAAACTCGTCGCCCATGACGATCACGTCCGACTCAGCTGCAAACACGTGAATTGGCGTCTCGAGCGCACACGCGAGCGCGCGCAACTCGAGCTGCCCGCCCCAGTCCGACGTGTTCGCGACACGGTCGCAGTACTCGTCAAAGAGCACTTGGCTCGACTTGCCGGTCCCGGTGTCGTCATCGAGTGCAATGAACGGGAGGAAGTCGTCGGGACGCGCGCGCATGTAGTCGCCCGTGACGCGGCGCAAGTACTTGAACGCTGGTTCCTGCATGATGATCATGATGATGAGAGACACATGCGCACATGTGAGCGATCACCAAAGGACAGTCATAGGACATTGAGCACTTGGACGTACGCTGGTCGAGATCGGGAGACCGTGGAGCTTCATCTGGTCCGCCACGGCGTGGTACATGCAGTGCCCATCCGACGGAATGTCTTTCATCGCGAGCCCGAGCGGCGCGAGCTTGCGCGCGATGATGTCGGCTTCGATCTGCCGCTCGCTCACCGTGTGCTTGTTCTCCTCTTCGATGCGCTCGCGGCGCTCTTGCTCCTGCTTCTTGAGCTTCTCCTGTTTGTGCGAGCAGCAGACGCAGGAGTGTGAGTGGTCGCGAACACACTTACGCATGCACACAAGAGCGTAAGGAAGCGCTGCATACCCGTCGTCGCTGCGCTTTTGTCGGTCCTTGCGGCTTTGCTGGCGCAGGAGGCGCAACTTCAGCTGGCGCAGCAGCAGCAGCGTGCTCCGCCGCGTCCTCCGGCTCGTCCGGCTCGAGCGCTGCGAGCTCCTCTTCGTGGCGCGCCTTGACAGTCGCCTCCATGCTCTGGACCTGCGCGTCCGTGTCCTTCTTGCTCAGCTTGTCTTTCTTCGCCTTCTTCTGGAACGCCTTGATGTCATTTTGCAGGTTCTGCAGCGCGCGAGCCCGTGTGAGTCTATTGTTCACTCATAGTCATTAGCAGTAACAGCACATGTAGGAGACGCAGCGTACGCGCAGCTCGAGCTTGTGGCGCTGCTTCATCTGCCCCGGCGTCTCCTGCTTGCTCGCCATCCTGCTGCTTGTGCTCGAGTCTATCGTGTGTGTGTGATTTTGTATGTGGTCGAGTGATGTGAGCTCCTCAAAGTGCTCTCAATAGAGCGCCGTCTATTGACACGCATCAAAACAGCAAGTGGATATGATCGCAAAGCGCTTCGTGACTGCCATGCGCGCGATGACGACGACGGCAGTAGCAGCAGCACATCGTCACCAGCGCATGGTCCTCTGCGCAGACTTTGACGAGACGCTGACTGCGCGCGACACGATCGCGCTCCTGTTCGAGCGCGCAGCGGAGCGACAGCCCACAGCGCGAGCGAGAGCAGCACACACCGCACAAGTGCAGCACCTTGTTGAGCAGTACATGACCGACTTGCACGCACTCGAGTCTGTCACGAACACTACGAGTTCAGCAGATGAAGTGCCAACGCCATTGCGCTTTGACGCCGACGGACTTGATGCGTACCTCGCGCGCTACGCTGCAGTGGATCGCGAGTCGATCCAGCGCGTCATGGACACTCACACACTCCGAGGCATCCACACACACGATCTCGTCGCAAGTGCAAAGCAAATCGAGCTCTTGCCATCGTGTCTTGATGCTCTCCAGAGCGCAGACGCAGCGTACGTCATCTCATCGAACTGGAGCGTGGCGATGCTCGATGCAGCGCTGCAGGCGCCAGCCTCAGCAGCAGCGGCACTGCTTGACACTCCACATCGACCGATCACGATCATCACAAACGGTGCGTCGATGGCTCTTACGGATCCGATCTCACACGCAGCGGACTCACTCGTACACTTGCTCGTCTGTCAACATGCGATGGCCATGAAGACCTCGAAGTCGACGCCGACGGTGTCACCACCGGCGCGATCCATCTCCGCGTCCAGTCGCCACAGGACAAAGCGCACTGGATCCAGCACATCCGCGCACTCGAGTCACCTAAGAACGAGTCAAACACCGCGCCGCTCGTGGTCTTTGTCGGCGACAGCGCAAACGACTTGCTCGCGATGCTTAGTGCAGAAGCCGGTGTCGTGCTCGCACCTGCAGTCGACGCGTCGTTCCGTGCACTCGCGCGTCGCTTTCGCGTGCAGCTCGAGCCGATGCGACCGCACGAGACGTTCGCAGCGCTTGCTGACAAGCAACATGCAGCGATCTCTCGCGGCGAGCGCGTGCTCTTCACCGCTGAGAGCTGGCGCGCTATCCACGACGCAATGCACTGAGCACCTAGCGACTCGACTCTCCTCCACACTCATGAGCAGAGCTGTATTGACACGACTGCAGTCGCGTTCATAGATGCGCAATGCGCTGCACAGCGCGACTTTGAGCGCGCTGCCCCAGTCACTAGACGCGCTCGCCGCTCGTTCTCTCTCTCGTACACTCTCCACTCTTTGTCGGTCCCATCGCCTTACAACAAGATCTCGTCGTGGTAGCTCTGCGTGAGCGTCTTGTGCGGCAGCACGACGCAGTTGCGGATGATGATCTCCGGGTTCGCAACGACCGAGACGCCAAAGATCGTGACGTCGCGCACGAGCGCCGTCTCGGCCGAGTTGACGCGGATCTGCGACGCGTTCGGCGGCTGGCCCTCGACGCGCGCCCACTGCCCGATGATCGAGTTCCACCCAATGACGGCAAACATCACGCACGCGTGGTCTTTGATCGTCACGCCTTCGAGGATGATCGAGTGCGCGACGCGCACGCCCGGACCGATTGTCACACCGGCTGCAATGCTCACGTTCGGTCCGAGCTTTGCAGTCGGGTGCACTTGCGCCGTGGGGTCGACAACGACGTTGCCTTCGATCTGCGGCGAGAGCTTCCCGCCCGTGGAGCTCAACGCACTTGGGTTCGTGTACCGAAAGCGCTGCATATAGAGCTCTGAGCACGTGATCGCCATGCCTGGTGTCTTGATCTGGCACCAAAAGTCCCCGGTCTCGTACAGGAAGATCCGGCCTTGCCCTGCGAGCGGCAGGAGCACGTCTTGCTCCAAGCGCAAGTTGTTGAGGTTGTTGAACTCGGGGAAGAGCTTCTTGAGGTCGTACTCGATGTTTGCTTCGGCGCGCGACTCGCTCCGGAGGCGCTGGCGACTGATCTCGTTCCCGACTGTAATGAGCACGTCGTTGATGAGCGTGACGTCAAAGAGGTAGATCCCGCAGTTGATGATGTCGCTCACAAACGTCTCGGGCTTCTCGGCCCAGTGCAAGATCTCCTTTGTCGCTGGGTCTGCTACGAGGCAGCCGTACTTGAGCGCTTCGTCGTGGAACACGCGCTTCCCGAGCACCGTGCACTGCCCACCGTGGCGCACGTGCTCATGCATCATCTCCGTGAGCGGGAACGAGCAGCAGATGTCGCAGTGGAGCACGAACAAGCTCGAGGGATTGCCCTGGAGGATCTCGTCCTTGAAGTACCGGATCCCACCGCCAGTCCCAAGTGCCTTCGTCTCGCGCATGTACCGGATCTGGACGTTGAATCGCCGCGCCATGGCGTCAAAGAACCGCGTGAAGAGCCCTTCGTCGTACGACCCGATCATGACGATCTCGATCAAGTTTGGCACGCGCGCACAGGCCTCGACGTGGAAGTACAGCATCTCACGACCAGCAATGAGGAAAAGCGGCTTTGGAAGATCGAGACTGAGCGGTCGAAAGTGGTTGCCCTGCTGGTTCGGGCCGCCAATGAGGATCACGGCTTTCGAGCGCGGGAACGCCACTTCGCTCTCGGGTGGCGGGTGCTGGTGCATCGTAGCGACGACGTGCGAGCGTGCGTCTGCGAGCACAGAACCGATCGATCGACGAGAGAGCTCCTCGAGCTCTTGAGCTTGTGCGCTGGTCTTCGTTTTTGCAGCGCGTGACATAAACGACGAGATCGCGCACATCGAATTCTCAATTTGTGTGTATCTATTTCACGATATATTATGCAAGTTTATGTGCTTAGCTATAGTTTACGATGAATACATGGCTATATTCGATAAATACTGTATTGTAGTGTGTCCATTTCAGCACTTCCACTACACATGGCTACACACGCGTGACAAGCTCACATGAAGAGCGAGAGCACGGGCGAACTACTTGGGTTCCGTCGATGCGAGCGCCGCGTCGAGCGCATGTGCCGGTCAAACTTGCGCGTCTGGAGGAGCGACGCCCAGTCTGGTGAGTCGCGATGCACGAGCGGATGCACAGCAGTGTCGACAACAGTGATGCGCGAACCCGAGAGGCAGATGCGCGCTCGGTCGCCACTGCTGATGTCGTCGTCGTCATCGCCCAAACCAAAGCGCATCGGTCCCATCTGCACGTCGCCCGTGCACTCGTCGTGCCGCACTGTGTACTTGTCCATGTGCACAGGGAGCAAGTACCCGCCCGAGGGCTTCACGGGTCCGTCGGTCGCACCCACATCACTCTCACTCGCACTCGTTGCTGGATTGTACTTGCTTGCACTGCCGCTTGCACTCGACACAAGCGACGCCGCCGTAGCGTCTTGGCGCGCCAAGCGCGGCTGTCCGATCACTTTCATCTGCTTCTTCTCGAGCGTCGGGATCATCGACGCCGACGACAGCGTCGTCTTGAGCACAAACAGCATCCACTTCTGCTCGCGGTACGTCTGTTTGACGCAGTGCGTCGTCGCAGCCATCGCGACATGCGTCAAGCCAGCAGTGAGCGACGTCGCAGCGCTGCCGCCGACGACCATGATGCTCCCGCGGCGGTTCATGACCTTTGGGTCAATCTGCGACGAGTGACTCGCAGTGATCGAGCCGCGCGTCGGCGACACATCTGACTGCTCGTCATCAGCGCTCACAAGACTCTGGACACGCGCGTGGCGGCGACTGCGCGTCGTTGGCGAGTTGGGTTGGTAGAGCGAGACCTTTTCGCACTCGTAGCGCACGTGGTGGAGCTCTTCGTCCGTGAGCTTGAGGATCGAGAGGAGACTCGGCACGAGCAGTCCGTTGTCGTCCATCGCGGCTTCGTCTTCGACTGCGAGGCGATGGAGCGTCGCAGCGCAGATACGCCGCAGCAGCGTTGACGACGTCGATGCGTGGCGACTCGGCGAGCTCTGGAGGTCGTAGTGGTGCACGCGCAGGAGCGTATCGACGATCCCGAGGCGCACCATCGCGACGCGAAAGAGGCGGATCGTGCTCAAGTTGGCGATGCCAGCACACGCTTCGTGGAGGATCCGGTCGCTCACGATCGGCGCTGTAGGTGCGTCTGTGCTACTGCTGCTGCTATCGTAGCCTGCGTCTGAGAGACTGTCGAGCTCGCGCTGAAAGTACCGCACGCCGTGGAGCAAGTGGCGCTCAGTCAAGCGGCTGACGCACACGCCGCCACTCGCACTGTCGCCACTGCTGTCGTCCTGGTCGTAGTCAAACGGCTCGAGCTCTGCGCTCTGGTGCTCAGGTTTCTTTGGGCTCTTGCTGCCTGGACTTGGCGTATCGAGGTCTGTCCGTCCGTCTTCGGTCAGCGACAGCGGCAGCGCACCCTCATCGCTGTCGAGACCGCTCTCGCCGTAGAAGAGTGAGAGGTGCTCCGTGACGCTCAGCGTGAGGTTCCGGATCGTGATTGCGCCGCACTCGCGAATGCGCACGTCCGTCGCAACGGCCGGCGACGAGCAGATGCTCACGACGACGTGGATCACTTGCGTCTCGACGAGCGTCTCCTGCACTTGCTGGTACGTCGAGAGCTTGAGGAGCACGCCCATGCACTCGAACGCGATCGCGAGGTTCGCCGCGTGTGCGCGATGGAGCAGCGCACAGAGACTCACGACGCGCTGGCGCAAGAGCGACTCGGCGCACCGAGGCTTGCCAGCGAGGATGTGGACCATCGTTGCTGTGAGGAGACACGCGTCTTCGTCCGCGCCGAGTGCGCGGTGCTCAAGGAGCGACAGCAGCCGCAAGACGGCGTTCTCGTCCATGAGGTTGAGCGCCAGCGTGTCGTCAAACGCGAGGTTGTGGAGACACTTGAGCGCCGCCATGCACGTCTCCACGCCGGCGTCTGGCGTGTCGTCCGACGCTTCGAGTGTCCGCGCACTGTCACCATCGTCGTCATCGTCTTCGTCATCACTCGGCTCGGTCGTGCCAGACCGCGACTCAGTTGCTCTACGATGGCCACGGGCGCTTACAGCGACCTTCTCGAGCACAACGAGCATCGCGCGCGCGACGCGGAGCTCGCCGTAGAGATGGAGCGAGTCCGTGATGAGCGAGCAGTTGGCAAGTGCTTCGACTGCAAACTGCTTCACGACGGGATGGTCGCACTGCGTGAACGAGATCAGGAGCTGGAGCGTCTTGCGCTCGCAGAGCATCTCGACCCACGGCTGCTTGCAGCTGAGGTTCCGCAGCGCCATGGCTGCCGACGCGCGCGTCTCTGTGTCCGAGTCGACGTACTTGCGGATGATGTCGCTCACCTGCGCGTGCATGAGCTCCTTGTGGTTCGCGTCGTAGCTCGAGAGGTTGCAGATGATGCCCATAGCGTACCGACGGCTCTCGACCGTGAGCTGACACGTCAAGTGGTGGTGACTCGTATGGGAGAACAGGAACGACGACGCGCTGAGCAAGTGGTCGGTCGCACTTGAGCTCTGGAGCGCCGTTTGGACTTGCGCGCTGGCGCTCGTGCTCGCGTGCTTACCAGCGACCGGTGCGGCGAGGTACGCCATGACGCCGTTGCTCAAGAGGCGCTGGTGGTACTGGTGCTCGCACGAGAGGTTGAACAGCGCCTGGAGGCCGATGCTATAGACTTCGTCCATTGACGACGCACTCGACGCCGCAGTGACTGACGACGACGATGATGACGACGCGGCCGACGGTGTTGCTGCAGACGATGGCGACGGCAGCACGAGGCCAAACTTGAGACCGTCGTGGCGACTGTGGCTGTCGCTCCCGTCGCTATGAACTGCCGTCGTTGTCATGGACGCACTCACGCTTGCGCTGGTAGAGTGACTGCTCTGTGGCGCGGACGTGCTGCGGTAGAGCATGACTTGCGAGAGCTTCATGAGCGCGTAGAGTACGCCGTCTTCCACGGCTTTCTCGCGCGTGCTCAAGTGCGAGAGGAGGTTCGAGAGCGTCTTGGCGTGGATCTGCTTGGCTTGGACCGAGTTCGCGCGCAGGAGCGCCATGACAATGAAGTCCTTGAGCTCTATGGACGTCCAGATGCACTGGAGCGTCGAGACGTTGCACGCGGCGATCGCTGCGTACTGCTGGCACTCGGGCTGACTCGTGCGGCCGAGGCGATTGAGCGCCGTTGCGAGGTGCGCGCAGGCGACGAGCTCGCTCCGACCCTCGGGCGTGAACGAGATGATCGCGAACGACGCCGAGCACGCGAGGAGCGAGAGCGTCTCCTCGTTCGCGTTGCAGCAGTGGATGAGCGCTTGGATGATCCGGCGGCTCACGTGGCCCGAGGCGCAGAGGTGGTAGAGACTCGCAGCGCAGAACGCTTGTGTCGTGCTGCAGTAGCTCGGACTGTTGCACGACACGGCAGCAGTGGCGTCGCTCGAGCAGCCAGGAGCAGTGCTGGCGGACGTTGCGCGCTCGCACACTGCGATCAGCGCGTCTTCGATCGCAGGCGAGTGGATGAGGTTGTGCGTATCGCCGCGGTGCGTCGACGATCGCGCGAGCGTGTACAGCGCAGCCGCCGCAAAGCACGTGATCTGCCGTCGGCGCATCGGTGCCGCGCGTGGGAGCTGCTTGCGACCAAGCGCTTTGGCTTTCAACGCACTCATGCTCAGACTCGGCGTCGTCGCTGCTGCTTCGATCGGCCGCTTGAGGCAGTCGAGAATGAGCTCAATGATGCGCTCGATGTTGTCCGGGTCCATGATCTCGCTCACCATGATGCAGATCGCCGCGAGGAACCGCTCCTGGTCGTCACCGAACGCGAGGTTCATTGCTCGGTACTGCCGCTGCTCCGCGCTGCCGCCACTCACATCGTCGCTCGCATCGACAGCGCCAAAGAAGTGGAAGCCGTAGACGAGCGAGTGGATCACAAGGTCGCCATACACGATCTGCTGCAAGCGGCTCTCAAACAGCAAGTTGCACAGCACGAGCGAGTAGATGTACTTGAGACGCCCCGAGTGGCTCGCATCGGCTGCTGCGAGCGCCAAGCGCTTGCCGTCGAGGATCCGCACGAGGTCGTTCGCGTACGCTGCTTGCTGCGCGAGGTTGAGGATCGTCACGAGCGCGTCTTCTTTCACGTCTTCGCCTGTGAAGAGGTTGCTCACACGAGCTGACGGTGTTGCTGCTGCTACTGGCGGCTCGGACGCGAGTGGGTCAGCGCGCTCTTCGACTGCGATCGCGATCGCATGGAGCAGCGGCAGGACCTGCGGGAACTCCATGAAGTACGCCGTGCACGTATCGCTGAAGCTCAAGTTGCAGAGCGTGCGCACGATGTTGCGGAAGAAGACGCGAGCGTCGTCCTGCGTTGCGAGGATGCGCTGCCGGTCAAGGAGCGTCAAGCGCGTGGTCATGTGCACGATCTCTTGCGAGAACGCGTGCTTGCGCAAGTCGTCGTTCGACGAGAAGTTGGCGAGTGCGCGCGAGCACGCGACGACCGTGTGCTGGAGCCGCACTTCAGCTGCAGCGCCGTACACTTTGCTACCAACGTCGCGGAGCGCGCCAAAGAGCAGGAGCGACAGTGTCTTCATGCTGTACGTGCTCAAGACAGCGTGGAACTCGACGTAGGACGAGAAGTTCCCGAGCGTCTCGGCGATGCGCTGGAGCATCCGGAGCACTGCGGGTGTGTCTCGTGCCCACGACGGACGCGTGTTGCGCACAGGCGTCGACGTCGCAGGCATGAACCGACTGCTGGCGTTCCCAGTCTCTTCGATCGCTTTGCCTACGAGCGCTGCGAGCACGTGGAGCGTCTCGGCGCCGCCGCCGCGGAGGACGCTCGTGCAGCTCGCGGGGTACAGCGAGAGGTTGTAGAGCACCTCGGCAGCAAACATCATCATGTCGGGCGACGTCGCGAACTGACTCACGACGCTCATGATCCCGAGCTGACTCTGCCCAGCGTGGGGCTCACCGAGGTACACGCGATCTGGGAAGACGTGGCCGTGGAACACGAGGTTCAGGACGCTGCTCACGACGAGGATCTGGAGCTGGTCGTGCGGCAGTGCGAGCAGCGCGAGGAGCTCAATGATCCCACGCGCGCGCACGAGTGTCTGCGCAAGCGCCGCGTGCTGCGTGATCCGGCACAGCGCAGTCGCGCACAGGATCTTCACGTGAAGGCACGGCGACCAGCTGAGCTCCAAGAGCGCGTGCGCGCCGCCGTTGCGCACAAACGCCTCGACGACGCGCGCGTCCGTTGTCAAGTTGGCGAGCGTCGCGGCGCAGTATCGCAAGAGCTTTGGGTGCTCGACGTCGCTAAAGTCTGCGATCTGGTACACTGCGCCGCCTTGGATGATCGCGAGCTCCGAGCCAGGCTGACACGAGAGCTTGTACAGCGACCGAGCGCAGAAGATGCGCGCGTCGAGGTTCTCTGGTACAGCAGCAGCAGAGCGAGGCGCTGCGCCAGTAGTGAGACCGCTCGAGATCGAGGTCGCGGTGTGCAGACTTGCGGGTCCGTTGAGCAGCGAGTTGAGGTCGCCGCGAATCGATCCGTGGCGCTTGAGCGAGCTCCGAGACGCTCGAGGGTCCGCGTTGCCATTGCGCCGCAGGAGCAGCGACGGCGTCTCGGCTGATTCGCTATACGAGCCGAGTGCGCCACCTGAAGACGAGTTGGAGGAGGTCCCGGTGGTCTGACCGACTGCTGCGCGTCCAGCGCTCTTCCACCGCGCTTTGCTCTTGACACTTGCTAGTGGCGCAGACGCCTCTTGCTGCTGCGACTGCTGCAGCATGAGACTCTCGACGCGCTCGCTCTTGATGTCGCGAGCCCACGGCGCAGTCCCGAGCGGCGACGTGTCGTCGAGCATCGACATCATGTCCATGTGGCGCTCATCGCCTGCGAACTCGTGCACCGGCACAGCGTACTTCATGCGCACGCTCATTGTCCCGAGCGCCTGGCTCGCTCGCACCGCGCGTGCGAGGGACCGGAGACGCAGCGCAGTCGGCGATGGCTTGACTTCGACTACTTCTGGGAGTCCTTTGAGCGAATTGACGGAGACACGACGATCGAGCGAGCTCGAGCTCGAGCTCGCGCGCGACTGGCGTCGACTGATCGCCAAGCTGCGCGACGACCGACGCGCGTCGCTCGCTGCTGGCGTGCTCGAGATGCTCACACGCAGTGACTTGCGGTCCGACACGACCGGCGGCTCCATCGTGCGCGAGCTGTCGTCGCGCGCTTGGAGGGCTGACGGCGTCGTAGTAGTCGCCCATGCGGTACTATTCCGAGTTTGGCTCTCGGAATAGCGCATGCACTCGTGGTCATGCACGACCATGGTATGCATGCTCATGCTCAGGAGCTTGATGATGCCGGTAGCATGACGTCCACCACAGCGTGAGAGAGTGAGAGAGAGTCTATTCGGTCGATGGAGGAGGATAGTAGTACTACGACGACGCACGGCGGCTGCTGCTCGTGAGCGCAACGCAACGCAAGCGCGCTCATGTCTTGCGCTGCGTCGGGAGCCAGCGGTGGTCCTTGCTCGCGTTCTTCTTGCGCTTCTTCGCCATGAACTTGGACAGCTTCCCGCTCTCTTGCAGGTCCTGGAACTTGGTCTGGAGCTCCACCTTCTTCTTGTCCTTGCGCTGTGTGAATCGACACGCAAGTAGGCGACACACAGTGTCAGTCGCGATGCAGAGACAGCGAGACAGCACTAGCACACAACGGACCTTGAGGTAGAACGGCGTCTTGCCGCTCTCGACCGCTTCGCGCTCCTCGCGCTTGCGCTTCGTGAGCGCCGACTTGATCTTCTCCTTCTTCTTGTTCTCCGCGAGCTCTTGCGACCGCAAGTTGATCTCGTGCTGTAGTCACGAACAGACATCGCACAGACAGTCGATGCGTGTGTCAGTGCGTCTGCGGTCGATCTGTCGCTCGCTTGCAATCGAGTCCACGCACCTTGAGCTCCTCTTTGCGCGTCTTGCTCTTCGCCTGCTTGAGCTGCTTCTTCATCTCTTGCAGCTCGTTCTCCTGCGAGACGCGCAGACACAGCAGCAGTAGCGACCAAAGCGCTATTGTCAGTCAGTCAGCTCCTCCTGTATGAAGGCGCTCCGAGAACAGCCCTCGCTGTCCTCAAGAGCAGAAGGAGTCGCACCTTGTACTCTTCAAGGAACGCGTACGACTTCTTGAACAGATCTTCATTCAGTCGACCGTTGAGCGAGTCGAAGCGCGGGTCCACGACCTTCTTCTTCTTCACCTCGACGACGGTCTTGAAGCGCGAGACCTGGCGCTTGCTCGAGATCTCGAGCGGGTGATTCTTGCTGCGCTTCTTCTTCTCTTCTGCTGCCGCCGACTCGTTCGGTCCGTACTTGCTCGCTTTTCCTTTCTTCGCGCGTGGACCACTCCCTTCTTCCTCATCGATGTCGCCATCCGAGTCGTTGTCACTGCTGTCACTCGCATGGCCGCCAGCTTTGTTGTTGCGCTTGTGCGGCGCGTCGTGTGCGTCTGCGCTCGAAGGAAAGACCGCAAAGCCGTTCTTCTTCTGGCGCAGGCGCTCTTCAAGCGGCACGTCACGCGCAGTCATACTCGTCGCAACCGCACGCTTCTTCGTCGAGCCCATCTTGGTTGGTCGTGGTAGTGGTGATGCCATGAAGATGCAGGTCGTCCAAGCGTGCTTGCTTGCTTGTCGCTTCAGAGCGCCAATCAGCGTTGTCTCGAATACTAGTTTTGACTCGTCCCGAGTAGTGTTGTTATTCGGAAAAATGTGCCTGTATTCACTAAGGTCTTGTAAAACAGTTTGGTACTGTACGATCAAAGTGCGTCATCGACGTGCGTCACTCCCTCGTTTTTCGCTCGCTCATTTTTACAAACAGTGACCCGAAACGACGCGGCCGAGAAAAAAGGAACCCGCAACACCAGATCGGACCATCCTCGCGCGCAGGTGCAGGCAAGTTCAAGCGAGGCGCTGCTTGCACACCACGACTCAACCATGACTGAACCTCCAGTCGAGCTGGATTGCTGGTGCTGGTGCAATCGCAACGAATGTAGTGCGCTATTGGGCGCTCTCGGTCGCGGGGTAGAGCTCGAGCAAGCGCATCATGAAGACCATGAGCGACGGGAAGCGGCACCACCAGTGGCCGTCGAACGAACCCATGAGGAGCTGCCCCACGCGCGCATACAGCCGCTGCTTCTCGAGCACAGCGCTCACCTCGCTGCTGCGCTCGCTCAGCTGCGCGATCTCGTACTCGAACGCGCGCGCTTGCGCCTCCATCGCGACAGTGGCAGCAATGGACTTTGAGTCAAACCACAAGTGCTTGCAATGCACTACAGTCGTGCAATGTAGTCGATCAAGCGAGTGAGCGAGCGACCAGCGGCACTCGCCACTGCACGCGATTGCAGCAGCAGCGGTCGTTTGTTGCTCGTTGGCTCGCGCTTTCGTTGCTGCTGTTGGTGGCGCGAACATAAAAGCGGATGTTGTATGATACAAATATCAGCAGCAGGATGCATCATACTATCGGAGCAACACGAGCGAAAGCTCCTCCTGCTACATCCTGCTGCTCGAGCACGTGCGTCATTGCGTCATTCCGACACTCGCGGTGCACTTTGTACGCTCAAGGTCTCTCAAGCGCTACTTGCTCGATCGCGAGGACGACGTGACTTCATACCACGCCACACTGAGCTCGCATGGCGCGCAAGACACTTGCGTTTGCGCTCTTGGCGTGTCCGCCACTCGCAGTCGCAGTGTTGAGTGTTGTTGTGTGCGGCACGAGCGTGGTCACTGCGATTGCACTCGGCGCGCTCTCGGCGTTCTGCTTTTGTGACGCATGGTACTTTGTGCGCATGGCGTGGCACGCACTCGAGATGCGGTTGCGCGCACAGGCGCTCTTGCCCGCGCTCCCGCGCCGCGCGCTCTTTGACTCGAGCACTGTCCGCGGCCGCATCCTGCTCAACGACATTGACCGCAATGGCCACTGCAACAACGCGCGGTTCCTGCGCGAGTGCGGCTTTGGCCGGCGCGACCTCTGGCAGGTACGATGTGCTCTATATGCTGCTGCTGCGGCCGTCGCGAATGGACAGCAGCGACGTCTTGACAACGACGCACACGTGGGGATGCGCGATTGGCGTAAACGACCGCTCCATTGTGCTCATTCACGCCGCATGTGTCCCATGTGTCTGTCTGTGTCTGCGTCTATGCCGGTGACAGCGCAACGGCGTGTGGGCGATCTTGACCGCGCACGGCGGGAACCTCGTCGTCGGGTCGCAGACCGTGCGCTTTCGGCGCGAGCTCGTGCTCGGCGACGCGTACGCGCTCGAGACGCGCTTGCTGTGCTGGGACGCGCGCGCGTTCTACGTCGAGCATCGCTTCGTGACGGCGCGAGTAGACGGCAAGAGGTTCGTGCACGCGATCGTGCTCGTGAAGAACACGGTGCTTGGCGTCCTGTCGCCGGATGCGCTCGTCGCGAAGCTCGCGAGTCAGTACCGCGACGAAGCCGTGCCACGAGCGAGCCCTACGATGCCGCCAGACGTCGCTGCGTGGGTCGCGAGCAACGACATCTCGAGCAAACTGCTACGCGCCGAGAGCAGCAGCAATGGCGACAGCGACGCGCTCAAGCAGTCGTAGCGCAAGTCCGACAGACTTCGTGCGTCCACGAGGAAGCAGCGAGCGAGCGACACACAACGCAAACACAAGCACAGACGCGCGTAGAGGAGTGCGGTGTTGCCATTAGAACCTCATAAATATCGCGGGTGGATCCTACAGCTACGCCCTCGTGTGTGTGCGTATGCGGCTGCGAGCGTGGTGTGTGTGCGTGCGTACGTCGTGGTGGTGGTTGGTGTTGATGGGAATATGGCACAGGAAGCGGATCGGTCGAGTACGTACGGACGCGCACACTCACATGCGCTCACGGCAGTCGCTGTTCGGTGTCTCTCGAGATGGTGCGACGCGTGGCGATGCGTGCTTGCGTGCGCTCTATTCGTCGTCGTCGTCCTCTTCGCTGTCGCCCTCGGAGATCGAGTTGAGGCCGCTTTCCGACTGCTTGCTCGACGGCGAGCTCGCGAGCGTCGCGGCGACGTTCATGTACGACCGGCGCGGGAACGAGAGCTCCTCGAGGATCATCTGCGCCATCTCGTCGTCGTCGTTGAGCGAGAGGAAGCAGCTGAGCTGGCGGTGGGCGTCAAACGTCGTGTCCATCGTGCGTGTGCGTGTGTGTGTGTTGTGCGTGCGTGAGCAGGGGAGACGATCGCAACCGCGACGACGACGAGTGCAGGCGAGCAGGCGACTTGATGAATGAGGCGTTGCTGCTGCGCGCACAGCACGAGACACGAGGCACCAGACGAGCTGCTCGCTCGCCTCGCGCAAGGTAGCTCGCGAAAGGTGCAACGTGTGCACAATCAGGACAAAACTGATCGCCAGAAATATCCTGCGGCGTAGCGAGCCTACAGTATGTCATGACGGCTCACAAGTGACTTATAATTGTATGTGGTGCGCAGTCCTGTCAAACAGCATGGGATTGGATCGTTCACTTTTTTATGCTGCTGTTGGATACCACGTGTCGATTCGGACAATTCACCAAGCTGCGGATATTGTCCAACAGATCGTCTGGTTGCGAACGAAGCACCAGCTTCAACGAGTTCCCTCAATGACATCATTCGAGAAAGTGAGGTCGCGAAAAAGCGCGTCATGGCATGACGACGCAGCCTGGTATTGAGTTCAGCAGGTTCGAATGTGACATGCATTGGTCCACTGTGCCAAATTGCGGTCTGATTCAATAGTAAAAAGCTTGTAAAACAACGCGAAACACGCTGCTTCTGGCACGGATCGAAGCGGCAGCGCCTGCAACACTTGATACCTACTGTTGTGGACCACATCTTCGTTTACACGTTTGAGGCAAACCAACCAAATACCAAATGGCCAAATGGCCAAAACCGAGATCAAGTCGAGATCGAGATCGAGATCGAGCCTGCTTTGTGCTACCGGATGGTCGGTCAAAGCCACAGCGCGCGAAGCACCCAGATCTCTCGATCTCTCGCAGCTCTTGCGCTTCAGAGGTTTCGTGCTCGATGTGGTCGCCTGCGATCGATCGCTCGATAGTGCGCTGCGACACACGCACGGTTTGCTATTTGTTTTGCTCGTTTTGTTCAACCAAGCGAACCACACCAAGACGAAACTCCATTGTGTGCTGTGAACATTGCGCGCTCGCTGTTGATAAGATGCATGTGTCGATACTCAAGCCAAGATCTCGTTGAATGACGTCATTCATTCATTGGTGTTTGTGTTTGTGTGTGTGAGAGAGAGAGATCTTGAGAGCAAGATAGATGGAGCAAGGATAGATGGAGCAAGGAGAGAGAGAAAGCAAAAGAGAGCTTGAGAGCTTGAGAGCAAGCGTTTTCGTGTTCGTTGACATGAACATCTCCTAACACGCAACGAAGCTACTCTACAGAGTGGCAACCATTCAGGCGACGACGGGCCAAGGCGACACCAACTTGGTCTTGCAAATGCTGCAAGCCGCAAGAGTGAGCACATTTGAGTATTTGAGAGCGCGAGCGAGTGCGGCTGTGTGTCGCAAGCAGTTTTGCGCGGGTGCTGGTGCTGGCAGCGCACTACATTCGTTGCGATTGCACCAGCACCAGCAATCCAGCTCGACTGGAGGTTCAGTCATGGTTGAGTCGTGGTGTGCAAGCAGCGCCTCGCTTGAACTTGCCTGCACCTGCGCGCGAGGATGGTCCGATCTGGTGTTGCGGGTTCCTTTTTTCTCGGCCGCGTCGTTTCGGGTCACTGTTTGTAAAAATGAGCGAGCGAAAAACGAGGGAGTGACGCACGTCGATGACGCACTTTGATCGTACAGTACCAAACTGTTTTACAAGACCTTAGTGAATACAGGCACATTTTTCCGAATAACAACACTACTCGGGACGAGTCAAAACTAGTATTCGAGACAACGCTGATTGGCGCTCTGAAGCGACAAGCAAGCAAGCACGCTTGGACGACCTGCATCTTCATGGCATCACCACTACCACGACCAACCAAGATGGGCTCGACGAAGAAGCGCGTCGCTGCGGTGACCATGACCATACGCACACATTAGCACGAGCACAGTGAAACTAACACTATAATCAAAATTTACACAAACAAAACAAAACACGGCAGCCAACACTACAACTTGGCAGCACGATTTGTCCTGTACACAAAATTGAATCACACTTTTGGCGGATTATTTTACCAATCAAAGCTCACGAAGTAGTGTCTGTTCGGCGGCGTGTTGATGCAATGTGATGGAATGATAGAACGGACTTGAAAAGTCACACAGGTGCGCTGTGGCCAAAATCCTCAATGTTTCGAAACCAATCGTTGCCATCGGTGAAGAGTAGGCAGCGCGTGCGCTTTTGGTGATCCCATTTACATGTATTCTCTGCGCCAAAAACACGCAACCACACACAATTGACGCACAAAAGAAACCTCTATATTAAACTAACACTCCATTTGAACAGCGTGTTCGTCTTATTGTGACAAATGCACTTGCGTGCTTGCTCTAGCTAAATTAACTCTGTACCTCACAAGACAAAACAGTGGACGGATTGAGTGATACCAAGACTACTCTTCATGAGCCCGTACTATTGTGAAGTTTGAATGTTGAGCAAAATCACCACACAATTGAGCCTCCTAAGGTGTGACCACTGCGGAATACGCACTGCAAGACACAAGGAGCCGCAATGGACGCCCAAAACCGTCAGACCCGCGGCAGATATTTTGCTCGATTGCCGTGGTCTATCATCGCAAGCTACTTCAAGTGGAAGAATAGCACTATCATGTGCGTTGTAAAGGTACTGCCCATGCACATTAAAGACGAGCGAAAGAAAGAAGTCACTCGACGCGTGCCGCACGCAGCAACTACTACTTGATGACGCCGTGAGAGGCGTGTCGTACACTTGACTGCACAGCGACAAAGGACTGTAGTGCTTAGTCCGCACGTTGCAGTGTGTGCTCTTGTGCGCGAGTGGAAAACAAGAGTCCAAAATTTGCGAAGCTCAAACAGTCCATGCACTGCCGGGCTGTCTGAGCTTTGCAATATAGGTTTCCTCTTGCGACCGCCCTTTAGCGCACACAAGGGTGAAATGGTACGACGAAGGACCGGTTGACCAAACGGTGGCGCGTGATATGCTACAGCGTTGGTGCCCAACAGCCCCTGCGGCATCAACATATGTCAAGACTAGCACAAGGCACAAAACACCAATACCCGTCTCCAAATGCGCGGAGGAGGCATAAATTGTGTGGATAGTTATCTCGCGTCGCTAAGCACTTGTTTTACTCATTGACAAGCCATCAGCCGTCAGCCTCATTTGGAGCTCTCAGGGACTTCTAGCTTTAATTTACGGTGGTGTTACCCGACGGCTTTGTGTCCAACACGAAAAAGCAGCCATTCACACCACTTGGCATGCCCGATAGTTCTGCGCTGAGCAAGGAGTGGACATCACGCATACTCCCTTGCGCTGTCCAGATATGAATCCCGTTGAAGCCAAGGGTATATTCAGCTGCGCAAGTGACAGCAAGCAACACCTTTGCACACACGAAGTATAGCTCGAAGTTAAGATTGGGCAGAGCGCACTAACGCGTGTTCTCTCCGCAAACCTGAAAAACGGAATGCTGTGGCGATGCAAGGCCCACGATCGCGCAGCAGAGACTGCTGCGCGCAAGATCGCTTCGGACCGAGACCGTTTTTGAGCTGCTTGACTCGCCCGCACTTGTCGCCTTGCGCCAGTTGCTCCCAGAGGGTCTGAGCACCCACGAGTCTTACAGGGTTCCTCGTTCAAGGCCGATTAGCGGTGGAGAGCACGCGCGTGCCACTTCCAGACGCGCCAATGAGGGGACTAGATTCACGACAGCGACCGACAAGTCGAGAGACACTAGATGCGCGAGCCGTGAAGACCTCAAGATCGCGCCAGAGTCAAGTCCAAGATGCGTGCAGGCTACGCCATCGTGACGACGGCACTTGACTACATCTCCAGACTTCTTGGAACCAGCCGCGCACCTCGCAGTCAAGTGCGCCGCTCCTCTAAGGGTCGAGTCGGCTGGTGCACCTCCACGGTGTCACACCCCCAGGGTGCATCCTCAGAAGCAAACCGCCAGATCAAGACTTCAGACAGTGGGACTGTGAACCCAAGCGAACCCAGCGCACGCGAAACGCAAGCCGTCGTGTGTGCTCAAAACTGCGCGCCCAGTACAAGTGTCGATACCCAAGGTGCTCAAGCCGCTCCAAGACTCAAAACACTTAAGGCACTCAAGACAGCATAGTGAGTAGCAAAGCGAACGACCCTAGTCTATTGCATACCTATATCAGTAAAGATTCGCCAATTTGCCAGCTACTGCTCAAGTCACATCTCGGCTCTCCTCAGACTCGACTGTTCAGCGGATACTCTCGGCCTCGACGCTTGCACACAGCACAACGTCTGCAGCACCCTCGGGAGTCGGCGAGAGGTTACCTGCGGAAGTGTAAGTGGAGTGTGGTCTGCTTGTATCTTGGGGTCACAAATCCCGTTATATCTACACATACATCGTGGTGCTGCGCGTGAGGGCGAGGCCAATCGTAGAGTGTATTTCATGTTGCATTGTGTGCCGTGAGGGATCGACTGGAGCTCGAATAGCCGCCATACATCGACGCTCCTGGTCCACAGGACTGCCACCAAAAAGACACAAAAAGAGACGAAGTCCCACTGAGCTCGAGGTGAGAGAGAATCCTTGAGTCTCAGGCCAAGAAGAAATGCCATCCTTCCCCCAGGGTCGCGGGGATTGAGAATATCTGGCTCGACCGACCGTCCAGCGAGTGCCCGAACAAGCGGGGCACCTGTTGACACCCCAGGTCCAGTCGCGCAAGCGCTGTTGACCACCATCGTCGCCTGAGGCCAAAGTCCCATCGGACCTACGCCAAAGGCTTGACGTGAAGCCCAGATGTGCCCAGCGCCGCACCTAGAGACGAACAGCTATCGCCCGTTCGGTCTCGATCAAGACCTCAACAAAATCAGATCAACCAAGGGAAGAAGAGCACATGCCTCGTCCCCAGAACTGAACACTAGCGCACGATCCTCATCCCAGCCCGATGCTCCTCGACGTCCGAATCCCCAGGGCCGTCGAAGTCCCCCAGGCGTGCCAACTAGCTTGAAGGCGGGGGTCTTCGCTGTATTGCCACGATCCAAAGAACGTTCAAGGGTACACAGTGTGAGGTCTGACCAACCGAGTCTGGACAGAGTCCTCCCCCTTGGCTCGCGCTTGAAGACTCATTTACTACGTACGAGATCGACGAACACTCTCAGGTCCCAGGCACTTTCAGGTCCAAGGTCCACGAAGATCCAAGGCCCCAAAAGCACCAAGGTCCCGGAAGACTCCAGTTGTCCTCAGTTTTGCGTGCCACACCATCACAATGCCGCTCTGCTGTCTTGCAGCATCGCATACAACAACACGACGTCGATGTCATGATACACATCATAATGAATAGACTTGTTTAACGATTTCTTCGTTTATACTCGATCCGTCCACTGTTTTGTCTTGTGAGGTACAGAGTTAATTTAGCTAGAGCAAGCACGCAAGTGCATTTGTCACAATAAGACGAACACGCTGTTCAAATGGAGTGTTAGTTTAATATAGAGGTTTCTTTTGTGCGTCAATTGTGTGTGGTTGCGTGTTTTTGGCGCAGAGAATACATGTAAATGGGATCACCAAAAGCGCACGCGCTGCCTACTCTTCACCGATGGCAACGATTGGTTTCGAAACATTGAGGATTTTGGCCACAGCGCACCTGTGTGACTTTTCAAGTCCGTTCTATCATTCCATCACATTGCATCAACACGCCGCCGAACAGACACTACTTCGTGAGCTTTGATTGGTAAAATAATCCGCCAAAAGTGTGATTCAATTTTGTGTACAGGACAAATCGTGCTGCCAAGTTGTAGTGTTGGCTGCCGTGTTTTGTTTTGTTTGTGTAAATTTTGATTATAGTGTTAGTTTCACTGTGCTCGTGCTAATGTGTGCGTATGGTCATGGTCACCGCAGCGACGCGCTTCTTCGTCGAGCCCATCTTGGTTGGTCGTGGTAGTGGTGATGCCATGAAGATGCAGGTCGTCCAAGCGTGCTTGCTTGCTTGTCGCTTCAGAGCGCCAATCAGCGTTGTCTCGAATACTAGTTTTGACTCGTCCCGAGTAGTGTTGTTATTCGGAAAAATGTGCCTGTATTCACTAAGGTCTTGTAAAACAGTTTGGTACTGTACGATCAAAGTGCGTCATCGACGTGCGTCACTCCCTCGTTTTTCGCTCGCTCATTTTTACAAACAGTGACCCGAAACGACGCGGCCGAGAAAAAAGGAACCCGCAACACCAGATCGGACCATCCTCGCGCGCAGGTGCAGGCAAGTTCAAGCGAGGCGCTGCTTGCACACCACGACTCAACCATGACTGAACCTCCAGTCGAGCTGGATTGCTGGTGCTGGTGCAATCGCAACGAATGTAGTGCGCTGCCAGCACCAGCACCCGCGCAAAACTGCTTGCGACACACAGCCGCACTCGCTCGCGCTCTCAAATACTCAAATGTGCTCACTCTTGCGGCTTGCAGCATTTGCAAGACCAAGTTGGTGTCGCCTTGGCCCGTCGTCGCCTGAATGGTTGCCACTCTGTAGAGTAGCTTCGTTGCGTGTTAGGAGATGTTCATGTCAACGAACACGAAAACGCTTGCTCTCAAGCTCTCAAGCTCTCTTTTGCTTTCTCTCTCTCCTTGCTCCATCTATCTTGCTCTCAAGATCTCTCTCTCTCACACACACAAACACAAACACCAATGAATGAATGACGTCATTCAACGAGATCTTGGCTTGAGTATCGACACATGCATCTTATCAACAGCGAGCGCGCAATGTTCACAGCACACAATGGAGTTTCGTCTTGGTGTGGTTCGCTTGGTTGAACAAAACGAGCAAAACAAATAGCAAACCGTGCGTGTGTCGCAGCGCACTATCGAGCGATCGATCGCAGGCGACCACATCGAGCACGAAACCTCTGAAGCGCAAGAGCTGCGAGAGATCGAGAGATCTGGGTGCTTCGCGCGCTGTGGCTTTGACCGACCATCCGGTAGCACAAAGCAGGCTCGATCTCGATCTCGATCTCGACTTGATCTCGGTTTTGGCCATTTGGCCATTTGGTATTTGGTTGGTTTGCCTCAAACGTGTAAACGAAGATGTGGTCCACAACAGTAGGTATCAAGTGTTGCAGGCGCTGCCGCTTCGATCCGTGCCAGAAGCAGCGTGTTTCGCGTTGTTTTACAAGCTTTTTACTATTGAATCAGACCGCAATTTGGCACAGTGGACCAATGCATGTCACATTCGAACCTGCTGAACTCAATACCAGGCTGCGTCGTCATGCCATGACGCGCTTTTTCGCGACCTCACTTTCTCGAATGATGTCATTGAGGGAACTCGTTGAAGCTGGTGCTTCGTTCGCAACCAGACGATCTGTTGGACAATATCCGCAGCTTGGTGAATTGTCCGAATCGACACGTGGTATCCAACAGCAGCATAAAAAAGTGAACGATCCAATCCCATGCTGTTTGACAGGACTGCGCACCACATACAATTATAAGTCACTTGTGAGCCGTCATGACATACTGTAGGCTCGCTACGCCGCAGGATATTTCTGGCGATCAGTTTTGTCCTGATTGTGCACACGTTGCACCTTTCGCGAGCTACCTTGCGCGAGGCGAGCGAGCAGCTCGTCTGGTGCCTCGTGTCTCGTGCTGTGCGCGCAGCAGCAACGCCTCATTCATCAAGTCGCCTGCTCGCCTGCACTCGTCGTCGTCGCGGTTGCGATCGTCTCCCCTGCTCACGCACGCACAACACACACACACGCACACGCACGATGGACACGACGTTTGACGCCCACCGCCAGCTCAGCTGCTTCCTCTCGCTCAACGACGACGACGAGATGGCGCAGATGATCCTCGAGGAGCTCTCGTTCCCGCGCCGGTCGTACATGAACGTCGCCGCGACGCTCGCGAGCTCGCCGTCGAGCAAGCAGTCGGAAAGCGGCCTCAACTCGATCTCCGAGGGCGACAGCGAAGAGGACGACGACGACGAATAGAGCGCACGCAAGCACGCATCGCCACGCGTCGCACCATCTCGAGAGACACCGAACAGCGACTGCCGTGAGCGCATGTGAGTGTGCGCGTCCGTACGTACTCGACCGATCCGCTTCCTGTGCCATATTCCCATCAACACCAACCACCACCACGACGTACGCACGCACACACACCACGCTCGCAGCCGCATACGCACACACACGAGGGCGTAGCTGTAGGATCCACCCGCGATATTTATGAGGTTCTAATGGCAACACCGCACTCCTCTACGCGCGTCTGTGCTTGTGTTTGCGTTGTGTGTCGCTCGCTCGCTGCTTCCTCGTGGACGCACGAAGTCTGTCGGACTTGCGCTACGACTGCTTGAGCGCGTCGCTGTCGCCATTGCTGCTGCTCTCGGCGCGTAGCAGTTTGCTCGAGATGTCGTTGCTCGCGACCCACGCAGCGACGTCTGGCGGCATCGTAGGGCTCGCTCGTGGCACGGCTTCGTCGCGGTACTGACTCGCGAGCTTCGCGACGAGCGCATCCGGCGACAGGACGCCAAGCACCGTGTTCTTCACGAGCACGATCGCGTGCACGAACCTCTTGCCGTCTACTCGCGCCGTCACGAAGCGATGCTCGACGTAGAACGCGCGCGCGTCCCAGCACAGCAAGCGCGTCTCGAGCGCGTACGCGTCGCCGAGCACGAGCTCGCGCCGAAAGCGCACGGTCTGCGACCCGACGACGAGGTTCCCGCCGTGCGCGGTCAAGATCGCCCACACGCCGTTGCGCTGTCACCGGCATAGACGCAGACACAGACAGACACATGGGACACATGCGGCGTGAATGAGCACAATGGAGCGGTCGTTTACGCCAATCGCGCATCCCCACGTGTGCGTCGTTGTCAAGACGTCGCTGCTGTCCATTCGCGACGGCCGCAGCAGCAGCATATAGAGCACATCGTACCTGCCAGAGGTCGCGCCGGCCAAAGCCGCACTCGCGCAGGAACCGCGCGTTGTTGCAGTGGCCATTGCGGTCAATGTCGTTGAGCAGGATGCGGCCGCGGACAGTGCTCGAGTCAAAGAGCGCGCGGCGCGGGAGCGCGGGCAAGAGCGCCTGTGCGCGCAACCGCATCTCGAGTGCGTGCCACGCCATGCGCACAAAGTACCATGCGTCACAAAAGCAGAACGCCGAGAGCGCGCCGAGTGCAATCGCAGTGACCACGCTCGTGCCGCACACAACAACACTCAACACTGCGACTGCGAGTGGCGGACACGCCAAGAGCGCAAACGCAAGTGTCTTGCGCGCCATGCGAGCTCAGTGTGGCGTGGTATGAAGTCACGTCGTCCTCGCGATCGAGCAAGTAGCGCTTGAGAGACCTTGAGCGTACAAAGTGCACCGCGAGTGTCGGAATGACGCAATGACGCACGTGCTCGAGCAGCAGGATGTAGCAGGAGGAGCTTTCGCTCGTGTTGCTCCGATAGTATGATGCATCCTGCTGCTGATATTTGTATCATACAACATCCGCTTTTATGTTCGCGCCACCAACAGCAGCAACGAAAGCGCGAGCCAACGAGCAACAAACGACCGCTGCTGCTGCAATCGCGTGCAGTGGCGAGTGCCGCTGGTCGCTCGCTCACTCGCTTGATCGACTACATTGCACGACTGTAGTGCATTGCAAGCACTTGTGGTTTGACTCAAAGTCCATTGCTGCCACTGTCGCGATGGAGGCGCAAGCGCGCGCGTTCGAGTACGAGATCGCGCAGCTGAGCGAGCGCAGCAGCGAGGTGAGCGCTGTGCTCGAGAAGCAGCGGCTGTATGCGCGCGTGGGGCAGCTCCTCATGGGTTCGTTCGACGGCCACTGGTGGTGCCGCTTCCCGTCGCTCATGGTCTTCATGATGCGCTTGCTCGAGCTCTACCCCGCGACCGAGAGCGTCCGCGTGTTCTACGACAAAATGGCGGTGCAGCTCAGCGTCTGCTGCAAGTGGTGCGTCGCCCGTGCTGCTGCTTGATGTGCGCTTTCTGCTTATGCTTGTGTGACTGACGTCTCAACCGATTGCCTGCAGTGTCGACATCTACCACGCGTCGCTCCCGAGCGTGCGGCTCGAGCTCGACTACGAGTTCACGCCTGCGTCGATCAGCGCGTTCTTTGCCAAAGTCGCGCAGCTCGACGCTGAGCGCATCCACAGCGCGCTCTCGCTCAAAGCGATCGACCCGACTGGCGGTGCGCTCCTAGCGAACATCGCGAAAGCGTCGCGCACAGAGAGAGAGAAGATCGCAGCGACAGTCTCGACGACGCTGTACGAAGTGCTGAGCCAACGGCGCTTGCTCTCGGACTTTCGCATCGTGCGCGTGCTCTCCAAGGTGCGCCGACTCGCCTAGCTCCTGCTCTATGAGCAGCGCGTGTGTGTGGTAAGAGCGCTCACACTTTGGCTCTCTCTATGACGCAGTGGCTCGTGACGGCGCCAAAGGATCTGCGCGAGCTGCTCGACCTCGAGCTCTTGCGCGAGTGTCCGGGCGTGTACCAGCTCCTCGTGTCGCCCGACTCGGGCGTCCGGTGCGTCCGTGCGCTAGTCTGCTCTTGTGCGTTTGAGACTTGCGACTGACTGACTGACTGACTGTGCGTGGGATGGCGACAGTGCGTGGGGCGTTGCGCTCGTGCACAAGTTTGGCGCGATCGACTTGACGGGCGAGAGCGCGTCAGAGCAGCCGCCGTTCGTCAAAGTGCTCGACGAGTGGATGTACATCCTCGAGAGCGCGTCGTTCAACGTCTCGGTCCTGACGCTCGACCTCCAGACGACAGAGGAGCTCCCGCTCGTGCGTCTCGCTGTTGGTGTTACCATCGCCGCTGTCTGCTGCTCACGCTCGTGTCTCTCTCTCTCTCTCTCTCTTGATCAACTGTGTGCGTCTGCAGTTCCTCGAAGCGACAAACTGCATCAAGACGCCGACGAACCAGATCCTCTGGGCTGCGCTCGACACGGTCATGCAGGTGCGCAGCACTTGGATCAAAGCACTGACGCTTGCGAGAGAGCACACTGGCTGACACTGCGCTGTGTCTCGCATGCGCTAGCAAATGGACGAGACGAGTCTCGAAGTGCTGCTCGAGTCGTTCGACAACCTCCCGGACCTCGTGTTCAACTACCTCAATGACGCAGACACTGCGAGTACGAACCAGCAGATCACGTTCGTCGTACGTACTACTGACACGAGGTGCTGCTGCTCTTGAGCCCAAGCGCAGCAGACTCATAAGCGAACTGTGTGTCATGACCAGATCTGCAAGTGCTACGCCGTCATGCTCCGGTGCCTCGGCCATCGGTTCTGGAACCACACAGTCCACTCGCCTAAAGTCGTGCTCGACATGGTGCTCGCGCACTGCCAGCTCCCGTCGTGGCGCGTCTTTGTCACGAAGCAGCTCGTCGAGCTCTTGCCGCCGCTCCTCGCGTCGAGTCGCCCGCCGCAGCTCTCGAGCAAACAGGTGCGTCTTGCTCTCACAGAGTCACACGCGCCACTGTCGTAAGGTACGACTGACTGACCATCGTCTCTCACTCGCTCGTGGCAGTCGAACCGCCTCAAGCTCGACTTCTACCTCCAAGCGCGCGAGCGCCTGCTGCTCTTCCTCATCGACACCACGCGCCGCCCAGCGCACTTTTCCGACTCGACGCTCGCAGTCGCTGCGTCGAAAGCCGTGTCGACGATCATCTGCGACTGCTACGACCCGCGTCTCCAGTCAGCAGCAGCTGCTGCTACTGGCAATGCACAAGCGACTGCGCGCGACGACGGCGCACTCCCAGAGTCGCAACTGATCGACTACTCGGTCTCCGAGAGCGCGTTCTGGTGGCCCTGCGGTCTTCAAGCGCAAGTCGCGAGGAACAATGGACCACTCGAGTCACTCGAGTCGCTCTGGGCCACGCACCTCTTTGACGTGATCGTGAACCCGAACGGCGTCCTCGCGCTCATTGACCACGCCGCGATCACGTGCGCAACGATCTTGAGCAAGCACTTGCTCCTCGCACGCGACGTCGTGTTCACGTGCGTGATCCGACGCGACGACGCGAGTGCGACACATACAATGACGAAAGGCAAGCCGATCATCACGCGCTTGCTCGAGAAGCTCTGCGCGTGGCCAGCGATCGCAACGATCCCAGTCGCAGTGCACGGCGCGCTCTTCGAGTCGATCGGCGGCATCTCCGAGATCCTGAACGTCGTGGATGCGCACGAGCGCCCGACCGAAGAGCTCGTGAGCTTCACAGCTGTGCTCAAGCAGTACCAGCTCCAGCTCATGGCGTACCTCACGCGCATCTGCGACGAAGTGCTCGTGAAAGGTCTGATGAACCCGCTGCGGTTCCCAGTTGTTGCGCAGCACACGACGCTCTGTCTCTTGAGCCCGACGCCAGCGATCGACCAGAGCATGAAGCGCCTCTTAGCGCACGTCGCAGCGGCAAAGAACGCACCAGCCAAGCAGCAGTCGGTGCTCGAGTCGTTCCTCATCTCGACGCACCGCAACACTGAGGCGTACTTGCGTGGCGTGCTCTCGCTCCTTCAGTCGCTGCGGCTCTTTGACTTCCACGTCGCAGTGGCGCTCCCGACGCTCAAGAAGATCGTGTTCATCTGGTCCAAAGTCTTTGAGATGCTCGGTACGTCGCTCGAAAAGATCTTGACTGACGCATCGGCGGCGTCAGCGACGCACGCGCCGCGCGCGAGCACCGCAGCAGCGACCGTGAACCTCCAGAAGCTCCCAGTCTTGATCAACGACTTTCTCATTGCGCTCTTGACGAACTTGTACGGACCACACAGCGCATCGTCGACAGCGACAACAACAGCGTCCGGTCTTCCAGTGACGCTCCCGCGCGGCATTGACGACGCTGTGCTCGTGCGCGTCCTCGACTTTGCGCTCGCGTTCTGGGTCTTCTGGACCGACGTCTTGAAAGACAAGATGGCCGGCACGAAGCGCTCTGCAGGACTCATTGCACCGTTAGTCCGGTGCATTGAACGCGGGTCTGTCGCCCAGCGACCGCGCGCCGCGGAGCTCTTGATGCTCGTGCTCGAGACGCTCTTGCGCTTTAGCGTCGCACTGGACGAGTCCGCACTGCGGTACGTCGAGAGCGTCAAGGGCGTCGCGGCATCAATCGAGTCGAAGCGCTCAACGGACTTTGCGCGCATGGCGCGCAAGTTCCGGCAGTTGGGCCGCACGAGCGGCTTCTTCACGCGCAAGACATCAGTCGCAGAGTGGCGCACGCTGCGCGATACAGAGCCGTCACTCTCGGCTTCAACACCTCGCGCTGCAGCGTCGTCGAGTGGCTCTACGCCATCGTCGTCGCGAGCAAAGGCGCAGAAGCAAAGCGATGCGATCGATCTCACCGGCAGCAGCAGCAGTGCACGAAGTGGGACGTTTGCATCATCTTCGTCATCGTCAGCATCGTCGACGCGACCGATGAGCGGCAAAGCGGCAGCGCGCGCACAGTCGCGCATGACTGTCGACCTCACGGGCATTGACGACGCGTCAGCGGATGCGCTCGCGCGTCGGAACCACAGCTTCTACACCGAGTCGGACTACGTCACGCCGCGAGCGCGCGAACTGTCGCCCATGGGCCGTGACGCGAGCAACAAGAACAGCACTAGCAGTCGCACTACCAAGTCGGACTTTAGCATCTCGCAGGTCGTGCGCGGACTTGCGCATGCGCACGGCACGGCGTCACAACCCCGCTCGACGTCTTCAAAGTCGAACGACCCGCGCTGCCGCGCGTGCCAAGCAACAAGCAGCGGATGCTGCTGCCGACGCAGAAGCGCAGGACGAAGCGCTCCAGTTCGCTGGGCTCTTCCACCGCATCAAGCACACGCAAAAGCCGATCCCAGTCTGCTCGCTCCTGCCGTTCTACCGCCAGCTCTTGCAGCTGTGTATGCCGCAGCTCCTCACGCGCGCGTTTGAGAACGAACGGTCCGACCGCGTGCTCGTAGCGCCCGCGCAGAGCTTTAGCAAGAGCGCCGAGTACGTGAACGCGTACTTGCCGCTGCTGCTTGAAGAGTGCTCGAACGAGCTCCACGAAGGTCTGCGCAAGTTCTACAGCAGCAGCGGCGGTCACTTGCTCCGGTACGAGTCCGAGAAGCCGCGCGAAGGCATGCGATGCCTGAGCTTCTCGATCGCAGACGTCGACGAAGCAGCAGTGACGCAGAGCTTCTTCTTCAAGAGCCAGCAGCGCCACAACCATCGCGGGACGCCAAAGGACAAAGTCTTTCGCAATGGCGACGTCGTGCTCTTACGGACTGTTGCGAGTCCGAGCGCGAGTCGCTCTGATCACCACGTCGGGAGCTTCCTCGGCGCGCGCGAGCTCCTCGGCGTTGTCTTGATCAGCGACGTCGAGAAGGGCAAGAAGCGCGTGAGCATGACCATGAACAACAACAACAACAACAGTCGCAGTGGCACTGGCAAGACGAATGGCGCGACCGACGACGAGCAAGAGACGGTCAAAGTGCTGTTTCTCAACGACGGCGAGCTCGAGAGCGTGACCGACGACGTCCCTGCGTTTGCAGTCGAGACGCTCGCAGCAAGTGCGATCGCCGACTCGGAGTGGAAAGTCCACTGCGTCGCGAACCTCACGACGTCTGCGCGCGAGTACATCTCGCTCCGGTCCGTCGACATGCTCCCTGAGCACTTGCGCACGACGATCTTGACGCCAAACGTGTACAAGTCGACGCAGACCGAGCTCTTGATGATCACATCAGCGCTCGACGACCTCCGGAGCGTCAAGACACCAGACGCTGACGCTAAAGTGCTCAAGCTCCTCCAGCGCCTCGACAAGATGGACGTCACGCTCATGGACTTGCGGTCCACGAGCATCGGGAAAGCAGTCAACAAGCTCCGGAAGCACGACCACGCAGACGCAAAGGCGCTTGCAAACCAGTTGAAAGACAAGTGGACGGCGCTCATGAGCGCCACGGATGCGCTCGAGCGCGCGCCGCGGTTCCTCTCGACTGAGCTCTGGGACGCGATCAAAGCGCAGTACAACCAGTCGCAGCTCCAGTCGGTCCACAGTGTCTTGAACAACTACAACGTCGGCATCAGTTTGCTCCAAGGACCGCCAGGCACAGGCAAGACCAAGACGATCATGGGGCTCCTCAGCGGCTTCCTCTCGCTCCAGCCGCCAGCGCTCGCGATCATGCCATCGTCATCGTCAACATCGTCGAGTCTCAAGACTGCGAGTACGCGACCGAGTAGCGACAAGAACAGCAGTGGCGAGTTTAGCAACTTCCAGCTCGCGCGCGACCTCAGCGCCAGTGGATCGCAGACGCCGCGTCCGACGTTCTCGCTCCAGTCCGTGACGTCTGCAATGGGCGGCATCCTCCGCCGCAGCGACGCCGACACATCGAGTGGCGCGAAGAAGCCATCGACGATCCAAGCGCTCAAGAACGCGACGTCTGTGCGCAGTCGTCTGGAAGACAAGCTCTCGTCGCGCAAGTCGTCGTCGTCGTTCCAGCCAACTGCGCCGTCGTCGCTCGTCGTGCGCCAGCGCGTGGTCTCGTCCGGTCCGCGCATGCGTCGGAGCAACAACGTCTTGCTCTGCGCGCCATCGAACGGCGCAGTCGACGAGCTCGTGCTCCGTATCGTGACCGACGGTCTCATGGACAGCACTGGCAAAGTCACGAAAGTCCGTGCGCCGAGTGTCCACCCCGAGGCACTGAGCGAAGAATGGCTCTCGATCGTGCGCCTTGGGAACCCAGGCGAAGACGCACCAGACACTGTCAAAGCCGTGTGTCTCCCGCAGATCATCAAGCGCGAGCTCGAGATCCACCCCAAGTCGCTCCAGCTCCGCGCGCTCCAGGACACGCAGCAGACGCTGCGCAAGTCGATCAAAGACTTTCACCAGCGCGCCAAGGAAGCTGCAGAAGCCTCCGAGGCGCCGCAGAGCCGCAAAGGTCTCGCGCAGATCCACGCACAGCTCACCAAGTGCTCTGGCGAAGTCCGCCGACTCCGTGACGAAGTCTTTGCGCTCCGGACAAAGATGACAGCAGCGATCCTCTCGCGCGCGAGCATCATCGCCTGTACGCTCTCCAAGTCGGGGAGCGGACCGCTCTCGGGTCTCCAGCGCGGCTTTGACGCGCTCATCATTGACGAAGCTGCCCAAGCAGTTGAGCTGAGTACGCTCGTGCCGATTCGCGAGCGCGTGGCGCGCGTCGTGCTCGTGGGCGACCCGAAGCAACTCCCAGCGACTGTCAAGAGCGTCGTTGCTGCGAACGCGCGGTACGACCGGTCGCTGTTTGAGCGCATTGCTGCGAGTGGCGTCGCGCCGTCGATGCTCCGCGTGCAGTACCGCATGCACCCGTTCCTGCGCGAGTTCCCATCCAAGCGGTTCTACAACGGCATGCTCACAGACGGACCGAGCGTCATGGACCGCGTCGCGCGCGTGTGCACGAACGTGTACGCGCGTCCGTGCTTCCAGCCGTTTGTGCTCTACGACGTCTCGAACTCGCGCGAAGAGGACATGAGCGGCTCCAAGTACAATCGCGTCGAAGCGCAGTTCTGCGTCGAGCTCTGTGCACACTTGTTCGAGACCGTCGCCGATGTCCGGAAGCACCGGTGGTCTGTCGGCTTTGTGTCGCCGTACAAAGAGCAAGTGCGCGTGCTGCGCCGCGCGCTCGCGACGTCGCGCGTACCGCAGTCGATTGACGTCGAAGTGAACACTGTCGATGGCTTTCAAGGCCGCGAGAAGGACGTGATCGTGTTCTCGTGCGTCCGCGCGTCTGCACGCGGTGGCATTGGCTTTCTCAAAGACATTCGACGCTTGAACGTTGCGATCACGCGCGCGCGGTTCTGTCTGTTTGTCGTCGGTCACGTTGACACGCTCGTGCGCGACGAGACGTGGGCAGCGCTCGTGCGCAGTGCGAGCGACCGGCGCTTGATCGTCCGGACACGCGGTCAGACCTTTGACGACGTTGCGCGGCGACTCGAGAGCGACGAGAACCGGAGCTTGGTCGCGCACTTTCAGGACATGCACGCGCGCGTCGCAAAGAAGCAAGTGGCGCCAGTCACGACATCTAGCAGCAGTCGTGACGGTGATGCAAGCGCAGCGCCAGATGCATCGGCTGCGAGTGAAGCAGAGAGCGCGTCTACAGCAGCAGCAGTGACTGGGTCCGAGGCTGCGAAGACAGCGACAGTGTCGACTGAGAGTCACTCGCCGCTAAAGACTGAGAGCAGCAGGACAACGACATCCACTGCCTCTGCAGTCACTGCTACTGGAGACAGTGCGTCTGTGCCACAGCGCGAATCGAGTGGGAGCGTGCAGTCGGGTCCAACGGGAACGACAGCGAGTACCGCGACACGTGAACGAAGCTGTGACGACTCGCGAGCGAATAGTCACGACCAGCGACCACGAGACGCAGACGCTGCATCGTCATCACGAAACAGTCAGACGCACCGAGACCGATCGCACGGTCAACGAGACCGGAGTCGCGACCGCGCGTCGCCTCGTGAGCACCACCACCACCGAGACGACGACCGTCGGTACCGCGACGATCACGACCGCAAGCGCACGTACGGAGACGAATCTCGGGCGTACGACCGACGAAGCGCTGAGCGCTCGAAGCGACCGCGTCATGATGAGCACAGCAGCAGCAGTGGCCATCGGTACGGACCGAGCGATCGGAGCAGCAGCAGTCACAGTCACAGTCGTCGAGACGATCAGCGCGCGTCGTCGTCGTATGGACCGACGCGTCCGTCGACTGCGAGTGCGCACGACCTGCCGCCGCCACCCAAGTCGATCTCTGCAAAGGAGTTCTGCATGGAGAATGAGCCGCGCGCGCCAACGCCGCGACGACCAGGTGACCGATCCGCTACAAACAGCAGCAGCAGCTTGGACCGAGCAAAGCGACCGCGGAGCGACGAGTCGAGTGGAGGTCCGCCGCCAACGCTGTTCCCGCCAGGACACAAGTACCACGCGCGCGAGCAGCGGAGCCACGGCAACGCTGCGCCGTCGCCACGAAGTACCGATGGAAACAGCAGTCGAAGTGGCTACCGCTCAGTGTCGCTCACGACCGCAACGAGTAGCAGCAACAGCCAGCACGCGCGTCCACCGAGTGGTCGAGGACCGTCGCCAAGCGCGAACAGCAGCAGCAGCAGTCGATCGAGCGGCGGTGTGCTCGGTAACATCCTCGGGAGTGCGTCGCGCCTCGCGAGTGCGACGTCGCGCGTGCACGACAAGACTGTGGACCGGAGCAGAGAGTTCCAGTAGCGCACGCAGGTGTCAGTCGCGCAGATCCATGACTCGACTGTACGCGTTTGCACTGATCGCTCCGATCAACTGCGTCTGCTTTGTTTGAACATGAGTGGGGATGTCTCGACAAGCTGGTCGCTCAGAGCACGAGCCGCGTGATCGCAGCGCCAACTGCCATGATCGTGCCTGCGAAACCGACTGCGTACTGGAGCATGCGCTTCTCGACCTTCTCCATTGACAGCCGGAGCTCGTTGAGCGTCTCGTCCTCCGCTTGCTTCTGCAGCAAGAACTTCTTCTCGATCTCTGCGATCTCGACGCGGATCTTGTCAAAGTCGATCTTCTCGAGCATCCGGATGTCCTGCTTGAGGTTGTTGAAGTCCCGGTCCAGGAGCTCGCGCATGTGGCGCTGCGCAATGTCTGCAAGTGACAATAGCCATGACAGTGTTAGAGAGTTGGATAGCGATGGTGCTGATGAATGACAGGCACTTGACGTACCAAACTTGAGCGTCGAGTTGAACACGCGCTCCGAGAGCTCGGCCTTGAGCTCCACGTGCTCAGACTTGGTCGCGAGCTGATGCATACAGAACGTCATACGCGAGTCTGATAAGTGCTGTGCATGTACAAAACGTGTGTACGATCGATCGCAACAGCAAACGACGTACAACGCGCGCTTGAGCGTCGAGCGAGTCCGACATGGCGTCTTTCATCACATCGAGAATCGCTTCGGACTGCGCCTGTGAGAACCCTGTGGACATACGCATACAATGTCAGCGCTTCTGCTGTAAGCGCTGCTTGTTGCAGCAGCACACAGTGCACGCAAGTGACAAAGACGCACCTTGCTCTTGCAATCGCTTCACGACGCGGTGCGTGTCGAACTGCAGCGGCGACGAGTTGAAGAAGCGGCGCGAGCCAAGCGAGCTGCTCGGCAGCGTCAGTGCGCTTGTGTGTCTGTAGCTGCCGTTGCGCGTGCTCGTGGTGTGCGTCGACGTAACGCTCGCAAGAGCCGCAGGAGCGAGCGACGAGAGCTGTGCGCGCCGCGACGCAGTCGCAGCGATCGTCACAGCAGTGCGCATCGTCAGCATCTTCAGGTTTGTCACGATTGGCTCGAAGTGCAACTACAGCCGCACATGTTTTCCGATAGTGCGATAACTCAGTGATGATTAGCACTGACACTGAATGTCTTGGTTTGAGTATGTTGTTGAGCAGGAGACAATTGTCGAGAGCTCGCGTACTTATTCGACTTGATAGTGTACTGTTTACGTTGTTTTCTTCACTATCGACTTCTGCTAACATTGGTGCTGCAAGGCAACTGAGACCAACAACCTCATCAAGTGTCCTTGATCCTCTGGACCATCGAGATGCGTGTGTGCCGCAGCCGCACACGTTGAACGCACAAGTACATCCGAGTGATAGTGTATTGAGACTCGTGCAAATCCATCCAGTTGCCATTGCCAGTGCAGGAGCGCATCCGACGCGCGTGCAGGTCCTTCTGATCGTCCTGTCCAGAGAACACTACCTCGTCTCTTCAGATGCACCTCGCTCTCCGACTCATACACGCATGCCCACTAGCACGCGTGCGTGCGCATGACTGACGTACTAGCAACGTGACAGCAGACGCCACAAAGCGCGCGCGGGACGCTTAGTGGTAGCCCGAGACTTCCTGGAAGTGACCGCCGCGGTTGTACTTGATGAGCCAGTTCGGCGCCTCCTTCTCCATCTTCGACGGCTCAATGTCGAGCTCGCGCAGACCTGGGAGGTCCGACGTCTTGACCTGGTCGAGGCTCACTTGCGTCGCCCAGTCCTCCGTAATCTTCGGGTCTGGGAACAAGTCGCCGATCTTCCCGAGCGCCTTTGCGACTGGCAGCGGCAGGTTGAAGAGGTTCGGCTCGGTCTTAATCACGTCAAGGACGTAGTCCGCCACTTCCTTCTGCGTGTACTCCTCGTCGCCGACGAACTCAAACGTCTTGCCGTTGATCGACGCGTCCTGCGACAGCGCGTAGATCCCGAGCGCAACGTCGTTCACAAACACTGGCTGGAGCACTGCGTCGCCGTTGTCGACGAGCGGGACACCGCCGAGGATCGCGCGATCGGCAAACCACGTCACGAAGCGGTCCTCTGGGCCGTACATGACCGACGAGCGCACGATGTTCGCGTTCGGGAACGCCTTCTTCACTGCGATTTCGCCGCGGTACTTGGACGCAGCCCAGACCGACGGCGAGTTCGGCTTTGCGAGGATCGACGAGTGGTGAATGAGGCGCGGGACACCGACTTCAGCTGCGACTTCGGCGATCGTGCGCGCGACTTCGACGTGCACGTCGTCGAACGTGTAGTTGATCCACCACGGCAGGATGTGCTTCGTCTGGTAGTGCTTGCCGATGAGGTTGATCACGACGTCCGAGCCCTCGATCGCCTGGCGAATCGACTCGCGGTCGCGCGGGTTGAACGGCACGTTCGCGACGTTGCCGAGGTCCGCCATGAGCTTCAAGTGGCGCACTTCGGTCTCATCGCCGCGGTACGGCACGACGAACGCATTGCCGCGCTGACCTAGCAAGCGCAATACGAGTGTGTGCGTGAGTCATTGTAGTTGGTAGCGGTGAGCAGGTGAATGGCTCGGTTGCCTGCGCAAGCGGGAAGGTTGCGGTGGTCTGGCTAGACCACCAGAACGCAAATGCGACGACTGGTCGCACCGTGCTGCTCGCGTCGATTGCGATGCGAGCAGCAGTGTGGACATGACGCATTGTCTGTGCGAGTGTGCATACACACACTGGAGTATGGTATGTCCATCGCGCACATGGCGACAAGAGGCGCGATCGTGTGTCGGATCGCACATTTGCGCTCTGTGTCCTGCAAGATAAATGCACTTGCGTGACGCACCGAGTTCTGCGCAGACGTAGCGGCCGAGGAAGCCCGTGGCGCCGAAGACCGTAGCGGTGATGCCGTTGCCCTGCACGCGGCCCACTGGGTTGCGCAGCAGCGCCTTCGCGGCAGGAGACAGCGCCGACATGCTCGCTCACTCGCTCGGGTCGTTCGCTCTCGATTTGCTGTCGTCTTGCTCTCCCCCTCGTTCGTGCGGCGGATGTATGGCGCTGCTCGACGAGCTTTACTCGGTGATCAGTTTATACAACACGTTGACAAACCCGGTCATCGGGTTTGATCTCTCAAAACTTCTCACAATCGACTTGATCGGGTTTGAAAGGTGCACGAAATTGGCTCAAAAAGAGACCTCCTCCACGTCAACGACGACAACCAAGACCACGACAACGAGCAGCTCCTTGGACTGATCGCTTGACGTCGAGTCGCTCGCTGGTCAACGCTCGGTCGCTCCGCAGGCGTAATCGATCGATCGAAGCGCGCTCGCTCGCAGCGCGCAAGCGAAACAAACCATGAAGCTCGGAAGCAAGGACGTCGCGTACTCGTCGCTCGACTTGGACGACCCGAGCTCGCCGCAGACCATGCGCCGGAACACGGCAGGCAACACGAGCTCGAGCAGCAGCACGCAGTCGACGATCTCCAGTAGTAGCAGCAGCTCATCGGCGACTGTCATGGAGTCCTCACACACGTTCTTCAGCGGCAGCGGGAGCCCTTCGCGCCGAGCAAACAAGAGCCATGGCGACAGCTACTCGGCGCTGCATGAGACGATCGCGTCGCTCGAAGGTCCGATCCGGCAGCTCACGATCGAAGTCAAAGGCGCGCTGCTCGCGACCGGGTGCGTCTATTGAATGGACACATGCTGTGCTGCTGCAGTTGTCGCTGACACGCTTGCTCGTTTGTGCCACACAGTCTCGCAGCGTCGTGCTACCTCCTCGCGTGGTTCAAAGCCGTGCTCGTGCCGTTCTTCCTCGCAGTCTTCCTCATGTACGTCCTCGCACATACGTACACGCACGAGTCGTCCATAGCACAACGACTGACTGGCAATGCCACTCATCTCACACTCGTGCAGGTACCTCGTTGACCCGCTCGTGGAGATGATCGACGTGTCGCCCAAGTACTTCCTGTGCATCTGCACGTCGCGCGGACGCCATCGGCGACGCACATCGCGCGGCTGCTCGCGCGCATTCGCGTCACTTTGCGCCGTGAGCGTCGTGTGTATCTTCTTCGGGCTGCTCGGGTACATCACTGTGCTCTCAGTCCACGCGCTCGACGCTGCGGCGTACCAGACCGGCTATAACCACTTGATCGAAGGTGTCGAGCGCGTCTTGGACCAGATCGGCTTGCCAACGAACATTACGACGACGCTGCACGACAACATCGACAAGCTCGTGCGCATCGTGTTCACCGAGACGATGGACCTCTTCTCGGTCATGTTTGTCACGATCATCTACCTCACGTACTTCCTCTGCACGCGCACGCGCGCGAGTGACGCTGGCGGCGTCTGGTCCAAGATCGACCAAGACATCCAGCGCTTCGTGACGCTCAAGTGCTTCCTCTCGCTCTTTGTCGCGCTGCTCGTGACTGTCGTGTACGTCTCGCTCAACGTCGGACTCGCGATCGTCTGGGGCATCCTCACGTTCATTCTCAACTGGATCCCGAACGTCGGCGCGATGATCGCGTCGCTCGCGCCGATCTGCATCATTGCGATCACGCCGTCGCACTTGATGAACCCGATGGAGAAGTTCCTCGCGATGGTCCTCCCCATGTGCTTTCACATGTTTGTCGGGAACTTCATTGAGCCCAAGGTCTTTGGCCGGAAGCTCGAGATGGACCCAGTCATCGTGATCCTCTCGCTCTCGGCCTGGGGCTTGCTCTGGGGCGTCGTCGGCATGATGCTGTCCGTGCCGCTCACGGCCGCAGCGAAGATCATGCTGAGCCACCTCGGGCTCTGGCCCGAGTTCGTGGCGATCCTCGAAGGCACGTACTTTGGCAAGTACGGCAGTCGTGCGTCGTACAAGAAGGACGAGAAAGAGGACGATGAGCGCGGGTTCGAGACGATGGAAGTGCGCACGGACGCAGAGAAAGAGAAGGAGCTCCATCTGCAGATGCAGCAGCAGCAGCGCAGTGGCGCGTCGATCATGATGCGGCCGTGAAGCAGTGCAACGACGTTGTGGCTGTGCAGGATGTTCGTCAGTGGCAACGCACGCGCACAGCCAACCATTTTGCATGTCAGGCTCTATAATCTTATACTACACCAGACGAGACCACTCTCTTGAGTCCAAGTCGCGATGCTTGCTCGATACGTCGACTCACAGAGCATTGAACGCAGTCACAAGAACAACGACGACTAGTGAGAGGCGCCAGACAGCGCTGAGGCGAGCAGCGCGTGAGCTCGGCGCGCGGAGACAGCGGCACTTGGTCGCGTCGCCGTGCTTGCGCATACAGAGCGCTTCGTCAATGACCTCGACCGGGTACGCTTCGTAGTTAACAGGCTTTGCCGCTCGGTTGTCGTTCAGGAACTTGAGCACGCCGTCGCACGTGAGCTCGGACGCGTTGCACGGCGCGTTCACAAAGCCGAGCGGTGTGTCCTCGTCGCTGCACGGCGAGTCGGAACAGGACCACTCGTTCGTGGCCTTGCTCTGGCAGACGTACTGCTGGTCGGCGCAGTCTGGCCAGACGAACTCTGGCACGATCGCCGAGCTCGGCGAGCAGATCGTGTTGCGGTCGTCTGCGAGCAAGAGACCGCAGTCCGAGAACAAGCGCGGCGCCATCTCGCGTGCCACGCTCGCGCAGATCTTGACCGACTTGGTCGCGTTGAAGAACGCCGTGTTCACTGGCGCAGTGAAGTGCAGCGGCTCGTCAGGGTCACATCCGTAGCACGAGGCAAGTGAGAGGTAGTACTTGGCGCGATTCTGGAACTTGGCACAGCTTCCGCCAGCGTCAATGAGCGCCTGGAAGAGACCGCTGATCTCGTAGTCGTGCACTGGCAAGCAGCAGCTCTTGTGGCGGTACCAGTTGCAGAAGATCAGCGGTTGGACGTTCTAGTGCGCGTACATGTATGTGCATGCAAGTAGCAAACGCAGCAGTGTGAGGTCTCAGTGTAAGGTGTGATCGATGACGAGCATAGGACTTGACGACGACGCACCTTGGCAGGCGGGCTATGACGGAGCTCGCAGACGCCAGCTTCATCCGGATCAGCACTCGTTGCACCAGTGCCATCTTGTGCGCAGACAGCAGCAGCAAAGAGCACGAACGTGCAGCATGCGAGTGCAGTACGAATGCGCATGACGAGGACTGATCAAGCGACCTTTGATGAGTTTGTACAGCTTTGAGTATCAGACTTTTCTCGACAAAAACAAGATATCTGCACGACCTGTCACAAACGTCGCAAATGCGATCAGCACAACAATAATGAAAACCCTTGTTTTAGGCCAAGGTCGTGTCAAAAGCAATACTGGCTTTTGTATGAGATTGAATCTGAATCGTTTCCATGTCAAAGACTTTAAAGTAGTATATCCAAGTACAGTAATTTTTGGTTTGCAAAATACGAATGAAACACTAACAACCAAGTACAAATGTGTCACAATAAAAATCCTACAGTAACAGAATCTACTAAATACTTTTCAATAGTCGTAAACACTACACAATCAATTTGGTCAAAATATACAATATGAGATATTAAACGAAATCTACAAACAAACTGTATACAAGACAGTACCCTTTCACTAAACACTCGATTATATATGCACTTCCATCCACATCATTCAAATATACAGGTCTTGTAAAAGAACCACCGACGTTCCTTTGTAAAATATGGATGTCGTGTTTACAACTCATATATGTGTTTCTTGAGATGGTGAGTTACCTAATACAGCTGAAAGAATATCGCGACGTTTCTTGAGCTGCTTAAACCGTAAAACAGATATGAGAAGTACTGACCATCAAAGACCACACTCGCCGCTTTTGTATGAGTCAAATCGTATGTAAAATTTTGTTACGAACGAAAAAACTCAAATGCAAAAGTGATCAACCAAGACAAACAACATAAAATGATATTGTAACTTAAAGGACCAAGCGACATTGCATAAGCAATCGACCCAGCTGTGCCAATTTTACGGTTACCTTGTTCAGTGTCAGAAAATAGCGAAACAAATGCAAAATTTCCATTAAAATGAATCGACTAAAACGTACTACCAGTTTGACACACGCACCGAGTGTGTGTGTCAAACTCCTCGGGATATTTCAACCTATCGGTCATTTAAAATAGAGCCCATCCTAAAATGAAAATCCTTACAAAATATATGTAATGTATGTTGCAATGAGTTTGTGGAGATTGACAAAGGCATATAAAGTGCACGACAAAAGTCTTGGAAATTTTTTGTTTCATTTCAAATATTTTTGATTTTCATCGGACAGAGCTGCAATGAAGCTGGATTAATAGCGCAATTAAATACGGTTCGAATGCTATATGTCGATCATCGAAATACACAGTGTAGCCAGCACAATGGCAGAAAATGTCATTTTCGAAATATTTCAACGATGCGAGAATAAATGGAGAGGCGTGGTAAGATTGGTATCAAAATTGTAATTGTGGTCAAACGAGCTCGAAAACACGTAATTTAGATAGAACACATTGCGTACACCAAGCGAACAAATTTCCAGTGCCTCCGAAGCTGTTTTGCGATGACGGCGTGGCAAGAGATGACGGCGAGCGACGTCGCAACTATCCTCGACCTTCGAGGCCAAGGCGAGAGGCTGCAGGCGATTGCAACGCGTGTGCAGCGCAGCGTATCGACTGTGTCACGCGTCATCAACGGCGAGAGAGCCTCGAAGACCAAACAGCGCACGGGAAGGCCTCGAAAAGTGTCTGAGCGTGAGGGCCGGCGGCTGGTGCGCGCGGTCACGACGCGAAATGAGAGCGCCTCTCAAGCCCGAGCGAGTGTCGGTGTTGACGCATCGGTGCGCACCGTGCAGCGCGTCCTCCATGCACACCCTGACGTGTCTTGGAAGAAGAAGAAGCGGACGACGGTGATGACCAAGATGCACCAAAAAGGACGAGTCGCATGGGCGAGCGAGAGAGCAGCTTGGGGCGCGAGTGAGTGGTCGCGTGTCGTGTTTAGCGACGAGAAGAAGTGGAACATGGATGGGCCGGATGGCTTGCAGTTTTACTGGCATCGCGCGGGGCAGCCAAAGCGATGCGCCGTGAAGCGTCACAGCGGTGGAGGATCGGTCATGGTCTGGGGCGCATTCTCTGCAGCCGGCAAGTCGGAGCTCAAGTTCATTGAGGGCGGCCAAGACGCGCAACGCTACACAGAGACGCTTGCCACGCACTTGCTGCCGTTCTTACGCGCGCACCACGAAGAAGGGCACGTGTTTCAGCATGACAACGCGCCGTGTCATCGCGCTCGACTTACTCAAGCATGGCTGCAGACGAGCAACGTGACGACGATGAGCTGGCCAGCGATGTCCCCGGATCTCAATCCGATCGAGCACCTCTGGGGCATCCTGACGAGAACCGTGTACGCGCACGGTCGCCAGTTCTCATCGCAGCAAGAGCTCAAGTCCGCCATCACCCAAGCGTGGCGCGATCTCGACCACTCAGTCATTGCCAACTTGGTTGCATCGATGCCCAAGCGCTGTGCAGCTGTCCTCGAGCGCAAGGGAGCGTTTATTACTAGTTAGTAAGCTTCAAACGCAGCGTCCTCACGTTCAATACCAATCTTACCACGCCTCTCCATTTATTCTCGCATCGTTGAAATATTTCGAAAATGACATTTTCTGCCATTGTGCTGGCTACACTGTGTATTTCGATGATCGACATATAGCATTCGAACCGTATTTAATTGCGCTATTAATCCAGCTTCATTGCAGCTCTGTCCGATGAAAATCAAAAATATTTGAAATGAAACAAAAAATTTCCAAGACTTTTGTCGTGCACTTTAAAGTGCACGACAAAAGTCTTGGAAATTTTTTGTTTCATTTCAAATATTTTTGATTTTCATCGGACAGAGCTGCAATGAAGCTGGATTAATAGCGCAATTAAATACGGTTCGAATGCTATATGTCGATCATCGAAATACACAGTGTAGCCAGCACAATGGCAGAAAATGTCATTTTCGAAATATTTCAACGATGCGAGAATAAATGGAGAGGCGTGGTAAGATTGGTATTGAACGTGAGGACGCTGCGTTTGAAGCTTACTAACTAGTAATAAACGCTCCCTTGCGCTCGAGGACAGCTGCACAGCGCTTGGGCATCGATGCAACCAAGTTGGCAATGACTGAGTGGTCGAGATCGCGCCACGCTTGGGTGATGGCGGACTTGAGCTCTTGCTGCGATGAGAACTGGCGACCGTGCGCGTACACGGTTCTCGTCAGGATGCCCCAGAGGTGCTCGATCGGATTGAGATCCGGGGACATCGCTGGCCAGCTCATCGTCGTCACGTTGCTCGTCTGCAGCCATGCTTGAGTAAGTCGAGCGCGATGACACGGCGCGTTGTCATGCTGAAACACGTGCCCTTCTTCGTGGTGCGCGCGTAAGAACGGCAGCAAGTGCGTGGCAAGCGTCTCTGTGTAGCGTTGCGCGTCTTGGCCGCCCTCAATGAACTTGAGCTCCGACTTGCCGGCTGCAGAGAATGCGCCCCAGACCATGACCGATCCTCCACCGCTGTGACGCTTCACGGCGCATCGCTCTGGCTGCCCCGCGCGATGCCAGTAAAACTGCAAGCCATCCGGCCCATCCATGTTCCACTTCTTCTCGTCGCTAAACACGACACGCGACCACTCACTCGCGCCCCAAGCTGCTCTCTCGCTCGCCCATGCGACTCGTCCTTTTTGGTGCATCTTGGTCATCACCGTCGTCCGCTTCTTCTTCTTCCAAGACACGTCAGGGTGTGCATGGAGGACGCGCTGCACGGTGCGCACCGATGCGTCAACACCGACACTCGCTCGGGCTTGAGAGGCGCTCTCATTTCGCGTCGTGACCGCGCGCACCAGCCGCCGGCCCTCACGCTCAGACACTTTTCGAGGCCTTCCCGTGCGCTGTTTGGTCTTCGAGGCTCTCTCGCCGTTGATGACGCGTGACACAGTCGATACGCTGCGCTGCACACGCGTTGCAATCGCCTGCAGCCTCTCGCCTTGGCCTCGAAGGTCGAGGATAGTTGCGACGTCGCTCGCCGTCATCTCTTGCCACGCCGTCATCGCAAAACAGCTTCGGAGGCACTGGAAATTTGTTCGCTTGGTGTACGCAATGTGTTCTATCTAAATTACGTGTTTTCGAGCTCGTTTGACCACAATTACAATTTTGATACCAATCTTACCACGCCTCTCCATTTATTCTCGCATCGTTGAAATATTTCGAAAATGACATTTTCTGCCATTGTGCTGGCTACACTGTGTATTTCGATGATCGACATATAGCATTCGAACCGTATTTAATTGCGCTATTAATCCAGCTTCATTGCAGCTCTGTCCGATGAAAATCAAAAATATTTGAAATGAAACAAAAAATTTCCAAGACTTTTGTCGTGCACTTTACTAATAACTGTTGTTCGCCCATGCGCAAGCGCTCGAGGTGACCGCGAGTGTGTCCATACCATGCAAAGCGAAGCAAGAGATCTTGTGCACATGAAGCGCCGAGAGCGATCGATCGTACTCGTACTGGTTGTATGTTGCATGTGTGGGTTGTTGTTGTGATAGTGAAGTAGAGAAGTAGAGAAGGAACGTTGTGACGAATCACACAACCTGACCAATCAATCGAATGTCGATAGTGCAATAACTGGGTGCAACACACCAACATTAGTGCATATTCGATAGTGAAATAAACGAGAGACAACATGACCAATCACGCACTTGACAAATCGATCGAAACGACACACGATGCGATTGAGAGAGAGATCGTGGTCGTCGTGGAGATGCCAGCCAAACCGGCGCTGGCGCCTGCGCCTTTGATCGTTCGTTCGACGCACACACACAGGATGCTTGCACTGCTACAGGAGGAGCTCGCCATGTGTGCGCTCGTCCAGCATGTTGTTGTGCGCTGGTTTACCCACTCACGCGTTTCGTCATTGCGCGATTCGCCTCCAACGTCGCAGCTCGTGTGACTCAGTGCCAGCGTCAACTCCAGTGCCAGCACTAGCGCCATTACCAGCACTAGCGCCATTGCCAGTATCCTCAGGATGGTCGAGTGTCGATGACACTTTGCTCGTAGGTACCACTCGCCCCATTCGTCAAAGGAGACTGCTTCGGCGCGAGTCAAAGGGATCTTCGTATGATCGGTTCATTCTCGAGCTTCGACTACACGAGTCCTAGCAACGTGAGCAAGTCGCACGTCGGCGCAAATGTGACTTTCTCGAGTCTATCAGCGTACACGACGCTCACATTGAGTGCTGCGAGTGGCTGCTGGAGTAGCGTGACTGGTGTCGCATCCGCATTCGCGCCTGTGAGGTAGAACTGCGCACGACCGAACGCTGTGCCTTGCACCATGCGCGCAATCGCACCGCGTTGTGCTGTGGCGCTCGCGATCGTCACGCTAAATAGCTGCGTCGAGACGCCGCGCGGGATTCCAAGCGCAGGGAGCGCTGTGACGGCGTAGCCCAAGTAGCTCTGCTCGTAGTAGAGCGAGAGGTTGAGCGCACCGATGCCGCCGAGTCCGAGCTGAGCGACGTTGTTGACCGTTGCGTTGATCATGAGCGTCAAGCCTGACGGCGTGCACGTCTCGAGCGTCATGCGGTTGATCGTGCTCGGTGGCGTGGAAAAGTTGTTCAAGCCTGTGAATGCGAGCGAACGCTCGAACGCGAGTCCGTGCTTTGAGATCCCAGCGGCGCGTGCACGCATCGTCGCGCGCGTCGTGATCGCGAGTGCGCGCTCTGTCACCACTGCACGCGCAAGCGCAGCAAACGCACTGGGGTTTGTCACGTCCGTATCGCCTGCAAGCACGAGGTCGTACGTCTGTGCGCCTGCAGCCAAGTTGAGTGCAGGCAGCGACAGCGCTGCGAATGGCTCACCTGCATACACGAGCTGCACACGCGTGGCGTGCGTTGTCGCTGCGACTGGCAAGTCGTGCGCGAAGCGGAGACTGAGACGCACACCGAGTGTACGAGCGTCTGGCGCAGGGTCCACGCGCACGATGTCAAAGTAGTTGAGCGTGACGCCAACGCGGTCTGTGTGGTGTTGGAAGATCGCGTCGAGTACGACAAACCAGACGAGTAGGAACGCGATGCAGAGTGTCAGGAGCACACATGCAGCGACTGCACTCCACCACTTGCGTCGCGAGAGGCGAGGTCCGCAGCAGCAAAAGCGCTTCGTTGGGCTCTTCGTTGTCTTGTCTGTGGCTGTGTCCTTTGGACAACGATCGTCGTCGACGCCAGCGTTCTCGGACTCGGATACACGGTCAGTGTGCGCCGAGTACGCGTGCGACGCGAGCGGCGTCTCGAGCTCGCGCGACTGCCGTTCTATCTGCATCGTCGCTGCCACGAGCGCGCGCGTTGGTGTGCGTGACTCGCGTTTGCCTTCGTCGTCTTCTTGGTCTTCTCTGTGGTTCGCGTCGCCCAAGGTGTGCTGCGAGAAACTGGACCCATACAGAAAGCGACTTTGATTCAAAGCAATGCGCTACAGACGACTTGGTCGAGAGTGCTTAGCAAGAGCGATCGTATCGTAGCGACCACAGTCGATGAATGCCTCCTCGACGCGAAGCAAACGACCGAGCAAGCTCGCAGCAGCAAGAGGAGTGGCATAGATGTCCTAGATGCTCGAAAGAATGCTGTAGTGAGCGACTGTCTTTGCAAGCAAGCGACGATGCGAGTGATCAAGAGCCACGTGTTGATCCACATGCTGGCGTTGAGTGAAGCATTTAGCGGTGGATCGCCGGAGCGCGCCATGATCGCTGTCATTGAAGTGCTCGCGTCGTGCGAGCTGGCGCGTCACAATGAGCACTTGCATCACGCTGGTGCCAACGATGTTGAGGTGCTGAGGCGAGCGACTGATGGTCGCTGGCGCATTGCTCGCCCATGCGCAAGCGCTCGAGTCGACCGCGATCTTGTGCACATGAAGCGCCGAGAGCGATCGATCGTACTCGTACTGGTTGTATGTTGCATGTGTGGGTTGTTGTTGTGATAGTGAAGTAGAGAAGTAGAGAAGGAACGTTGTGACGAATCACACAACCTGACCAATCAATCGAATGTCGATAGTGCAATAACTGGGTGCAACACACCAACATTAGTGCATATTCGATAGTGAAATAAACGAGAGACAACATGACCAATCACGCACTTGACAAATCGATCGAAACGACACACGATGCGATTGAGAGAGAGAGAGATCGTGGTCGTCGTGGAGATGCCAGCCAAACCGGCGCTGGCGCCTGCGCCTTTGATCGTTCGTTCGACGCACACACACAGGATGCTTGCACTGCTACAGGAGGAGCTCGCCATGTGTGCGCTCGTCCAGCATGTTGTTGTGCGCTGGTTTACCCACTCACGCGTTTCGTCATTGCGCGATTCGCCTCCAACGTCGCAGCTCGTGTGACTCAGTGCCAGCGTCAACTCCAGTGCCAGCACTAGCGCCATTACCAGCACTAGCGCCATTGCCAGTATCCTCAGGATGGTCGAGTCGACCGCAAGTGCCGGCGGTGCTGTTGGTAGCGACACCGCAGCAACGCTTGTCCACCAAGAGCCAGAACGAGTGCTCAAGCATCAGCAAGAGAGTGGTGACAGCATTGCGAAGGCACTGCTTGCGAACGGCGCACAGTCGCTGTTTGAAGACGTCGCGCGCTCGCTCCGATCTGCGCTTGGCAGCGCGTCGCAGCTCCCCCAGCTCGACATTCGCTTTCGCAACCTCTCAATCACAGTCGACCTCCCAGCGCGCAATGGCAGCAACAGCAGTAGCAGTCACCAGGACGCGACTGCGCCGTCGTCATTTGAGATCCCGACGCTCGTGAACGTCCTCAAGCAGTCGCTCCGTGGTCTCGTGACGAAGCAGCGCGTCGAGACGCACACGATCCTCCACAACGTCTCCGGCGCGTTCAAGCCTGGGAGCATGACGCTCATCCTCGGACAGCCGAGCGCCGGCAAGTCGAGCTTCATGAAAGTGCTCAGTGGGAGGTTCCCAACGACCGACGCCCACGTGCGCGTCGATGGCGACGTCACGTACAACAACATCGCGCACGGCGCACTTGCACCGACGCTCCCGCAGCTCGTGACGTACGTCACACAGCGCGACGTGCACTACGCGACGCTCACGGCGCAAGAGACGCTCGAGTTTGCGCGCACGTGCTGTAGCAGCGAGCTCGCGTCGCAGCTCGCGCCGCTCCTTCCACAAGGAACAGACGGCGTCGCACACACGGCGCTCACGCACTTGCCAGCGCTCGTGCTCGAGCTCCTTGGACTGCAGAACTGCAAAGACACGGTCGTCGGCGACGCGATGCTGCGCGGCGTCTCGGGCGGCGAGAAGAAGCGCGTGACGACCGGCGAGATGCTCTTTGGCGCCAAGCTCGCGCTCTTCATGGATGACATCAGCACGGGTCTCGACAGTGCCGCGACGTTCGACATCGTGAGCGTCATGCAGAGCGTCGCGCGCGCGTTCGGGACGACGATCGTCATGTCGCTCCTGCAGCCGTCGCCCGAGGTCTTTGCGCTCTTTGACGACGTGCTCGTGCTGAACGAGGGCGAGATGCTGTACCACGGACCGCAGACGCGCGTGATGGCGTACTTCCGAGACCTCGGCTTTGTGTGTCCACCGGAGCGCGACAGCGCCGACTTTCTCCTCGACATGGGCACGCCAGCACAGGCGCGGTACGAGCGCGAGAGCTCTCGCACTGCTACCGCCAGTACGCCACAGCGCTTTCAAGACGCACAGCTGCAGCCAACGACCGCCGAGGACTTTGCCGAAGTCTTTCGGCGCTCGAGCATCTACCGTGAGACGCTCGCGTACTTGGAGACGCCACTCGACCCAGCGGTCCTCGCGCAGTCGCAGGCGTTCATTGACTCGGTGCCGGTGTTCCACCAGAGCTTCTACGCCAACTCGTACGCTGTGCTCGCGCGCGAGTTCATGCTCCTCGCACGCAACCGCGCGTTCCTCACGAGTCGCGCAGTCATGATCCTCGTCATGGGCTTGTTGTACGCGACGATCTACTACGACACGGACCCGACGAACGTCCAAGTCGTGATCGGCGTCGTCTTTGCCGCCGCGATGTTCCTCTCGCTCGGTCAGGCGTCGCAGATCCCGACGATCATGGCCATGCGCGACGTGTTCTACAAGCAGCGGCGCGCCAACTTCTACCGCACGGCGTCGTACGTCGTCGCGAGCGCAGTCAGCCGTGTACCTGTCGCGCTCTGCGAGAGCCTCGTCTTTGGCTCGATGCTCTACTGGATGTGCGGCTTTGCGAGCGACGCAAGTGCGTTCGTCGCGTTCGAGACGCTGCTGTTCCTCACGAGCGTCGCGCTCGGGAGCTGGTTCTACTTCTTAGCGACCGTCGCGCCAAACCCGAACGTCGCGATGCCGCTCGCGATGGTCTCGATCCTCTTCCTCGTCACGTTCGCAGGCTTTGTGATCCCGAAGAACCAGATCCCAGACTACCTCATCTGGCTCTACTGGCTCACACCGCTGTCGTGGGTCGTCCGGAGCATCATGATCAACCAGTACGCGTCGCCAGCGTTCGCAGCGTGCTCGTACAACGACGTGAACTACTGCACGACGTTTGGCGTCGAGTCGGCTGGCGCGTACTACTTGCAGCTCTACGACGTCCCAACTGCACGGGCGTGGATCGCGTACGGCATGGTCTTTATGTTTGCCATGTGCTTTGTCTACGTCGCGTTCGCAGTGCTAGCGCTAGAGCACTGGCGCTACGAGAGCCCAGAGAACCCGACGATCGTGCGCCGGACACTCACGCTCGAGCCAAGCAGCACCGACGCAACAAGTGGTGCGTACGCGCTCGCGCAGACACCAAAGGCGGACTGTGCGAGCGGTGACGCAGCGCTGACAGTCAAGCCGCTTCATGAGCGCCACTTTGTCCCAGTCACGCTCGCGTTCCGCGACCTCTGGTACTCGGTGCCGCTCAAAGCCAAGACCAAGGACGACCCCACGAGCATCGACTTGCTCAAAGGCGTCTCTGGCTACGCTGCGCCAGGCACGATGACCGCGCTCATGGGTGCCTCTGGCGCGGGCAAGACGACGCTCATGGACGTCATCGCGGCGCGCAAGACCGGCGGGACGATCCGCGGACGCATCCTCGTGAACGGCTAAGAGGCGGCGGACACGGTCATCCGACGTGGCACTGGCTACTGCGAGCAGATCGACGTGCACTCGGAGGCGTCGACGTTCCGCGAGGCGCTGACGTTCAGCGCGTTCCTGCGCCAGTCGAGCGACGTGCCCGACAGCTTCAAGCGCGAGTCGGTCGACGAGTGTCTCGACTTGCTCGACCTCCACGCGATCGCCGACAAGCTCATCCGCGGCAGCTCCATGGAGCAGATGAAGCGCTTGACGATCGGCGTCGAGCTCGCGGCGCAGCCGAGCGTACTCTTCCTTGACGAGCCCACGAGCGGACTCGACGCACAGGCGGCCAAGGCGATCATGGACGGCGTGCGCAAGGTCGCTGACAGCGGCCGCACGGTCATGTGCACGATCCACCAGCCGTCGACCGAGGTCTTTGAGGTCTTTGACAACCTCTTGCTGCTCAAGAAGGGCGGCGAGACCGTGTACTTTGGCGAGATCGGCCGCGACAAGCGCACGCTCGTCGACTACTTTGAGCGCATCCCTGGCGTTGCGCGGCTCGAGAAGGGCTACAACCCCGCAACGTGGGTCCTCGAGTGCATCGGCGCTGGCGTGAGCAGCAACGCGAGTAGCAGCGCAGCAGACGCGCCAGTCGACTTTGTCGCGACGTTCAACGCCAGCGACCTGAAGCGCGCGCTCGATGCCGCGCTGGACCAAGACGGCGTCTCGCGACCGTCGCCGAGCGTCCCAGAGCTGTCGTTTGCCAACAAGCGCGCGGCGAGTGGCTGGACGCAGATGACGTTCTTGCTCGACCGGACGATGGCGACGTACTGGCGCACGGCGTCGTACAACCTCACGCGCATCGTCATTGCGTTTGCGCTCGCGCTCTTCTTTGCGATCGTGTTTGCGAACGCCGAGTACAAGACGTACCAAGGCGTGAACGCCGGCATCGGCATGGTCTTCCTCTCGACAGTCTTCAGCGGCATCGTGTCGTTCTTTAGCGTCCTCCCGATCGCGATCGCTGAGCGCGCGGCGTTCTACCGCGAACGCGCGTCGCAGACGTACAATGCGCTCTGGTACTTCCTCGGCATCACGCTCGCTGAGGTGCCGTACGTCTTTGCGTGCTCTGGGATCTTCACGATCCTGTTCTACCCGCTCGTGGGCTTCAAAGGCGTTGCAACTGGCGTGCTCTACTGGATCAACAAGGCGCTGCTCATTCTCCTGCAGACGTACACGGGTCAGCTCCTGGCGTTCGCACTCCCGACGCCAGAGCTCGCGATGATCATCGGCGTGCTCCTCAACTCGATCTTCTTCCTCTTCATGGGCTTCAACCCGCCGACGATCGCCATCCCGTCGGCCTACAAGTGGCTCTACTACGTCGTCCCAAAGCGCTACTCGTTCTCGATCCTCGGCGCACTCGTGTTTGCCGACTGCCCCGACGACGTCACGGACGCAACGCGCGCGAACCACCTCGGGTGCCAAGCCATGATTGGCGTCCCGCGCAACCTGCCTGTCGAGACAGTGAAAGAGTACATCGAGACGATCTTTGACGCCCGACACGACGAGATCTGGAGCAACTTTGCGGTCGTGCTCCTTGCGATCGTGCTCGTTCGCGTCCTCGGGCTCATCGCGCTGCGGTTCATCAACCACCAGAACCGATGAGGAATGTGCTTGTCGTCACGGAGTCTAGTCGTCGAGCTAAGATCCGTGTGGTTCATCCTCGGAGCAATGGAAGGACCTCGTGCATGTCCATTGCTCCATGCTCTCTCTCTCTCTATCGTACTCGTACTCGTACTCGACAACACTGTTGACTTCATCGTCATCGCCGTCGCCACTGTCCTGGACAAACAGCAAACGCGCGGCACCACGCACCAGTGGTGACGAGTGCTGAAAAATAGCTCCGACCGCGTCCTCATCCCTCGTCAGCGACGCGGTGTCACGACACGCGCGCGCTGTGCGTCGAGTACAGTGTCGAGTATCGAGTACAATGGCTCGAGAAGAGCAGCGCACCATGGCGATGTGGAGACGCGCGTGGACGCGCATGACGAGCGCGTGGGCGACTGTCCAAGTCGAGCGCCAGGGCAAGTACTCGGTCGGGCGCCTGTATCAGCTCCACGAGTACGAGCGCTCGACGTCGTACGTGCGCGCGTGGACGGTCGTGCTGGTGACTCCACTGCCGTGTCTCGTCACGATCACGCTCTTGGACCTGGTGCCGCTTGCGCCGCCGCGCCTCGGACTCGAGCACAGCCACTTGTTCTGGCTCCGGACGTACGTGATGGTGCTCATTGTCGTAACAGCGACGATGGTGCAGCTTCGCGAGATCATCCCACGCTTGCCAGTTCGCCATTGGCACGTCATGCTCGTCGCGACGACGTCCGCAGTGTTTGGTACTGGCGGTGGCTATGGGCTTGCAATGTGGATCGGCTTTCCGCTGCCGTTCACGATCATCCTCGGCGCTCCTCCAGCGTGTGCTGCCTTTGCTGCGTCGCTCTTCTTGACGTGGCGATCGTTCCTTCGCGCGCACCCTGACGTCGGTGGCGAGCTCCTCTCGTTCGTCGCGCTCACGATCAAGCAGATCTCCATGACAGTCGTCTACCCGCTCTTCAGCTACGTCTTCAACAGCCTCACGTCGTACGAGCAAACGGCGTTTGCGCTCGTGCTCCCGGCGCTCAAGCTCATGTTTAAGAACTGGATCCACGCGAGTGTGACGCAAGTGGAGGACCTCAAGCCCGAGATGATTGTCCTGAACGCCGAGGTCTTCCACGCGCTCTACGTCGCGTACTCGATGCAAACGGCGACGTCCCGCAGTACGATCGTCGTGCTCATTGCCGTCGACTTTGCTCAAGCGTGTTTTGCACTGCGGCGCATGACACGGCACGCCGACTCCTGGACAGCAGCAGCCGACTCTCATCGGTCAGCAGCGTCGGCTAGTGCGCCATCTCGGTCGAGCGCACTCGCGAGCTGCTGTCGTCACCGACGGCAGACCAACGCCGCTGCAGTGGCTCCGATCGACACAACAGCGCACGACGTGCAGCTGATCCGCTTTGTGATCCACTTGCTCGAGACCGATGCGAGCATCCTCGCAAGCCCCACGATCCGAACAAAGTCGTGCTCGCATGGAAAGTGGCGATCAAGAGCGTCTATCACAGCGGCGCACGTGATTCAACCAGACTCGACTGCGAGCCTCGTCCCGATCGCTACGAACGCCGTCGTGCCATTCACGACTGAGCAGCCACAACTGACGAAAGCAAGCGGTCCGTCCACACGACCTCCAACCCCAAAGAGCTCATACGCTCCTCTTCCAGACGCTCGCGAGACGCCAGCGCTCAGTGAAGCAGAGCGACGCATCGCAGCGGCACTCGACCGATCCGAGCGACGCGCGAAAGTTGAGCGCACGCTGCAGCTCCTGCACATGACCGAGTTTGCCGTCCTCGTCGAGTACACAGAGGTGATCATCCCAGTCGTATACTGCCTGTACCTGATCGTGATGAGCCACTTGCCGAACCGCGTCTACTACGCACAGCTCAAGGACCTCGGGAGCGACCAACTCGCGCAGAACATCGCCAACATCCTCGTCTACGCCGCGCTCGAGCTCGTGTCGTTCCTCGCACTCAGCTGGCGCCTCCGACGGCGACTCGAGATCCCAATGATCCGCCAGCTCGCATTCGTGCTCGAGTCGCAGTGGCACCTCGTGCAGGCCAAGCTCGTTCTCTGGGTCGTCTTCGCGGTTCAGATGTCGCTCGAGCACTTTGGCGTCGACTACAGCTTCCAGTTCCAGTGGCTCCGGCGCGCGAGTCAGACACACGACGGAGCCTAGCGCAAGCTGTCCGAGACTAGCCACTGACGCGTTAGAGCGGCGATCAGAAGCTGATACGAAGGCACGCACACACACTGGCGCTGGTACAGGTCACGAGCTCGTTCATGTTCATAGTGTGTGTGTCTCGGAGCTCGCTGCTAAACGCTACAGACATCCTCTCTCTCTCTCTCTCTTCTCTCTTACTGGTCCTAGTCCTTGACAAACGACGACATTGACGGTCGCACTTCGTTCATCGTGAGCATCGGTGCGAACGCCGTGCCGTCGCCGCTCGGGAGGTGGTACCGCATGAGGTCGCTCCAGCCCGAGCGCCCAGCTGCGTGCTTGAAGCCGTACGTGACGTAGAAGAAGACGCCGATGGCGACCCAGCCGCAGCCAAGTGCGAGACCGAGGTGGCTGATCTGCGAGATGAGGTAGAAGTTGGCGAGGATGCAGATCATCGGGATGAACGGCACGAGCGGCGCCGAGAAGTTGGCAGGGTCGTTTGGCGCCTGTGGGCACTTGACGGCGAGGAGCACCGTTGCGCTGACGAGACCCACGAGCGCAATGATCGAGACAATGAGGCACGGCGTCGAGTCGTGGTTCTCGTAGCCCTGCTGGTAGAAGAACGCCGAGATGAGCGCGAACGCGACCATGCTCCCAATGAGCTTCGGTGCGAGCTCAGGCGACGCCTCCTTTGTGCGGATCATGAGCAGCGACGCGTTCGAGAGAATGAACGAGAGCAGAATGCCAAAGTTCACGATGTCCCAGAGCGTGATGAACGGCACAACGAACGCCACGATCGTAAAGAACGTGCCCGTGATCATCGTGTTCACAAACAGGTTCCCAAAGCCATCGACCTTGGCAAAGATCGCCGGCATGAGACCGTCGCACGCGAGCGCGTAGTTGAGACGCGGCTGGGCCAGGAACGCAATGAGCACGACGACTGGCATCGTGATCGTCTCACCGGCGCGCACGATCTTGGCCGCCCAGTGCAGCCCTGCACCTTCAAAGCCGTCTGGGAAGCTCTTGGCCTCGAGGTATGGCACCATGCCCGAGAGCACGAGCGACGACAGTGCGCTCAGCGCCATGGTGCCAAACACGACACTCAAGACGGCGATCGGCATGACCTTCTTCGGGTTCCGCGCCTCGGCCGCGAGACAGCAGACTTCGTCAAAGCCAATGTAGCCAAAGAACGCCTGCGTCGCGCCGGTGATCACGCCCTGTGCGCCGAACGCCATGGACCCGTTGAGTTCGACGCGGTCTGGGACGAACGGCGAGAGGTTGTCCGTGCTCATGACGCTGACACCGGCGATGATGATGAAGAGCACGACGATGACCTTGAGCACCGTGATGGTGTTGATAAAGACCTTGCCGAAGCGCACGCCCATGAGGAGCACGATCACACTGAGCGCCTGGATGAGCGCCGCGAGGATGTTGCCGTACTTCATGTTGAGAAAGTGGACGTCGGCGTCCGGGTAGTCGATCATCACCCACGACTCGACTTTGTCAGCCCAACTGCGCGCGACACCGGCGCCAGACACGGCGTACTCGAGCGTCAAGAGCCACGCTGCGATGACTGCAGGCAGTTCGCCCAGTGCGTGGTACGCGTACGCGTACGTGCTGCCGCTCGACGGAATGCGCGTCGTGAGCTCCATGTATGCGAGTGCGTTGAAGCAGCAGACGACACCACCGATGATCCAACTGATCACTGCCGCTGGACCTGCCGTCGTCGAGATGATCGTGCCAGCGGTCGAGAAGATACCGCTACCGACCGTGCCGCCGATGCCGATACAGATGAGGTCGAAGAGCGAGAGCGAGCGCGGGAGATCTTGAGCGTTCTCCTCGGCCTGGATGACCTTCATGGGCTTGGTGCGCCACATGCTGCTCGCAAACGACGTCGACTTGTAGTCCATCGTGCCGAATGTGCGTGCGTTCGAGTGCGTGTGGTGTTTCGATGGGTCCGCGTCAGTCGATCGAGTCGCGAGTCGTGAAAACGCCAAGTGGCACTGCCAAGAGCTCGCGATATCGGAGCTGCTCGTGTCGTCGCTGCCAGTGCTGCTGAGGAGCTTTGAGCGAGCGAGCGAAGCTCTTGCGCGCTCTCTCTCTTGCACATGTTGCGGTCTTCGCTCGCCAAGCCAACAACAACAACAAGCACAACAAGAGCAGTCGCCGAGGCTCACTCCCGCCCATGTGGTGGCGCTACGTGTCGCAGCTGCAGAGCAGCAATCCATCACGTCTTGATCGCGTCTCGACTGCTGCTGCGAGAGTCGCCCGCGAGAGAGCGGGTCGGCGACTCGTTTGTGCGAGCCAGAGAGGACACGTGATGGCCACAAGAGACAGGTCGCGCAGATGGCTGTCGTGAACCTGGACTCGTGGGGCATGCAGACGCGCGTCTGCTGCTGCCGATGATGAAGCAACGGCGCGCTGGACTCCTCGCTGCTGTGATTGTTGCGAGACGCTCGTTTGACTGCACACAAGTGCCGGTGTTGCTGCTGCTGCTGCTTCACGCAGCATGTGTGTCATGGCGCTACATGTACAGCACCACCACCTCCGCCATTGTCCAGAGCTCGCTATGCGCGTCTTGGATCGCAGAGCTCTGTCTCATGTTTCATTCGCAACACACACACACGATCGACTTCGTCGTGAATGAGCGCACTCTCGCTCTCGCTGGATGGTCACGAGCGAGTGTGTTCGAGTCCTACTTCCCTCGACCTGGCATATCAGGCGCGCGTCATACCCTTTCACTGTGCGTGCGGGCTCTCTCTCTCTATCGCTCCGTCAAGCTTGAACGTCCTCAAGTCTTCTTGCGCTTGATCCTGCACGCACGTGGCGCATGTCGACGCCGCCGCTGCGCCTGCAACGCGACGCTCCAAGCGTCAGCGACACCGACTCCTTTACTCTTTTGCCTCGAGACCGCCCTTGAGCAAGTGCTCCATAGCCTTCGCTCGCACTCGTTGCCAAGTGTCCACCTCTCGGTCCATTGCTCCTCGTTGTTCGCATCGCAGCCATACTCGGTGCGGTCGCCACGACGACAGCGACTCGTTCACTCGTTCGCACGCGCGAGCAAGAGAGCGTCCTGTTGTTCTCAAGAGAGAGAGAGAGCACGGACGCGCGCATCAAGTCGTGTTGTTTGGAAGATCTGCTCGAGCGCCTTGATGGGACGACGAGATGGAATGATGGCGACACGAGTGCCTCGCCAGCTGTACTCGCTACTGTCCAAGTCGCTTTTGCTGCCACGCGCGCGTGTCCTGCGTGTGTCTGTCGACGAGCGTCCTTATGTGATCCAAGCGCCAGCTTGAGCATCAACGTACACCGAGCTACGGTGTTCTTGGGCATCGATACTCCATGACCGTCTTGGCCAACATGCCCTTCATGATGTAGCGACTCGAGCTCATCGACAACGACAGCAACGGATGCGGTTGAACAAACTGGCGCGCACTCCATTCGTGCACTTACATCTCTTCTTCTATCCACGCATACATGGGGTGTGTACTACGTCACGCTTAGTCCTTGAGCAGCGACGACATCGACGGACGCACTTCGTTCATCGACGGCTTTGGCGCGAGGTTCGTGCCGTCCTCGAACTGGTAGCGCAGGAGCTCGTTCCAGTCGTTGCGGCCCGCGGCGTGCTTGAAGCCGTACAGGAGGTACGACAGGATCGCAAGGCCGACCCAGCCGCAGCCAAGTGCAAGGCCGAGGTCTGGGATCTGCGAGATCAAGTACCAGTTCGCGAGGATGCACACCGTTGGGATGAACGGCACTAGCGGCGCCGAGAAGTTCGACGGGTCGTTCGGCGCCTGTGGGCACTTGATCGCGAGCACGACCATGGTCGCAAACATCGCGACGGCAAACACGATCGCGATCACGAGGCACACGGTCGAGTCGTCGTTCACGTAGCCGCGCTGGTAGAAGAACGCCGAGATGAGACCAGAGCCAACGATGCCGCCGATGAGCTTCGGTGCGAGCTCGGGCGACGCTTCCTTTGTGCGGATCATGAGCAGCGACGCGTTCGAGAGAATGAACGACGTGAGGATACCGAAGTTCACGATGTCCCAGAGCGTGATGAACGGCACGACGAACGCCACGATCGTGAAGAACGTGCCCGTGATCGCGGTGTTGACGAAGAGGTTGCCCGTCTCGTTCACCTTGGCAAAGATCGCCGGCATGAGACCGTCGCACGCGAGCGCGTAGTTGAGACGCGGCTGGGCCAGGAACGCAATGAGCACGACGACTGGCATCGTGATCGTCTCACCAGCGCGCACGAACTTGGCCGCCCACGACCAGCCGACGTTCTCGAAACCTTCAGGGAAGCCGATCGCGCCGAGGTACGGCACCATGCCCGAGAGCACGAGCGACGAGAGCACACTGAGAACCATCGTGCCCGTGACGACGCTCAAGACGGCGATCGGCATGACCTTCTTCGGGTTCTTCGCTTCCGCAGCAAGGCAGCAGACTTCGTCAAAGCCGATGTAGCCGAAGAACGCCTGCGTCGCACCGGTGATCACGCCCTGTCCGCCGAACGCCATCGTGCCGTCGAGGTCCGTGCGCTCCGGCACGAACGGGCTCCAGTTGTCCGAGTCGACAGCCGCGAAACCAGCGATGATGATAAAGAAGACGACCACGAGCTTCGCGATCGTGATCGTGTTCACGAACGCCTTGCCGAAGCGCACGCCCATGAGGAGCACGATCACGCTAAGCGCCTGGATGAGCCCAGCGAGGATGTTGCCGTACTTCATGTTGAGGAAGTGGACGTCCGTGCCTGGGTTGTCCGTGACGATCCAGTGCTCAACCTTGTCGGCCCAACTGCGCGCGACACCGGCGCCAGACACGGCGTACTCGAGCGTCAAGAGCCACGCTGCGATGACTGCAGGCAGTTCGCCCAGTGCGTGGTATGCGTACGCGTATGTGCTGCCGCTCGACGGAATGCGCGTCGTGAGCTCCATGTACGAGAGTGCGTTGAAGCAGCAGACGACACCACCGATGATCCAACTGATCACTGCCGCTGGACCTGCCGTCGTCGAGATGATCGTGCCAGCGGTCGAGAAGATACCGCTACCGACCGTGCCGCCGATGCCGATACAGATGAGGTCGAAGAGCGAGAGCGAGCGCGGGAGATCTTGAGCGTTCTCCTCGGCCTGGATGACCGTCATGGGCTTGGTGCGCCACATGCTTTCAAACAGCGACATGGCTTCTGCGAGGTGCGGCGCCGGAGGTGCTTGCGAGACAGAGGCTGGAGCGAGTTGAGCGCGAGCGAGGTGGAGTGATCCTCGAGTGGAGAATCGCAAAGTGAGCCGATGTGGGATCGGCGATCCAAGCGAGTGCAAGGTGGCGCACGCGCTCGGGTTTGGACGCGCCAGCGCGTCTTCATCAGAGGAACTGCTGGTGCCCCGGCTGTGCGGCCACTGGCGCTGTCAGCTCGTGGCGCTCTTGGCGAGGTCTTCGGCGCGAGGGCTTTGACGCGGAAGCTTGAAAGAGGACGCAGACAGACAGACAGGTGTGTATGTACGGTTCGCTTCGCGCACAGAGCCGCCAGCCGCTGCGAGCGACGTGCGCATGGGGCTCGGCGCCGGAGCTCAAGGCTGTTGGCGAGCAACGGCACCGAGCTGGACTTGAGACATACAAATCTGAGATACTAAATCGACTGTGGGTGTGTTTTGGTGTTGCTCGCCCTCGCCTTGGCGTCTCGGCAATCTGAGCGACTGTGTCGCAGATGGTCAAGAGCCCGTATGTCGCTTGCTCACCGCGAGGCAAGTGCAAGCGCATGGAGCAGAGCGCTTGTTGGGAGAACCGCAGGCTTCAACAGCTCGTGCTCGCGCTCGCGGACAAGAGGCGGTTCGACTCGATTCGCACAAGCCTGTCAAACGCGAGAGCGAGTGCGATGTTGAGCGCGCACTGGCGGGTGCTGCTTGCCGATCGGCCGTGCTCTTTCCGAGGCTGGAGGCTCGCTCGCTCCTTCGACGTCCGGAGCGATCGAACACGTACACGCATCACGCATCATGCATCCACCGAGGACCGCCACGACAAGTCTTGTCAGGTCAGCGCGCGCACACACATGGCGTCGCTGCTCGTGGCTGTTTGCTGTGGATGTGGTGCAGCAGTCGACTCACTCGCTCGCTTGGAGCACTCGAGGTCGTTCAGTGCCAACAGACACACACAAACACACTCACGCCATGGCGACGCAAAGCCCACTGTCCGGGATCTGTGTCAGTGCATGTCGACGACACCACACTGTGCGAGCGTGCCCGCCACCACTCGTTCGCGACATACGCGCGCGCATCGCAGTGACGAGCGACGCTTGTGTCTGCTCGCGAGGTGATGGGAGAGCTTGCAAACATGCGAAAGTCGGCAGGTGGATCGCCACCAAGATCTCATGCGCATGCTGCGATCGGTTCATGCTCGCTCTTGGAGCTTCACAGCGTCCAAGTTGCGTGGATGCACATCTGACGGAAGATCGATTGGATAGAACATCGTTGCCGAGTCGCTCGCACGCGCGGCACGTCTGAAGACCACGAGGCTATGAACGAGCGCGGTGGCGCCAACGGACGTGCTCGCGCACGCGCGTGCTGACGATTAGCTCACATCAGCACCGAGGTTGTGGACCTCGCCGCGAATCTGATCAGTCATGGTGCTACACTACGCCGTCGCCGTTGTTGTTGTTGTCGTCGTCGTTGCTGTCGCTGTCGTCCTGCTTGCTCAGTCGAGTCGAGGCGCAACAACAACGACCTTGGGACCACTGCTACCGCCGGTGCTCCTGTGGTCGCTGCGCTGGATGAACTCTTGGTGAAACTTGAGCGTCTGCAAGCGCAGCGCGACGAGCTTCTCCTCTTCGCGTAGCTGCTCCACGAGCTCCAGCGCGTGCTGCTCGCGCTCCTTTTCGAGCTGTAGGCGCTCGTCGTGCTGGTTCTCGAGCTCTTCCAAGAGCTGGTGCTGCGTATCATGACCATGCAAGCGTGAGTGAGTGAGAGACCACGTGCGCATGCCACTCGTTGCTCTTTGAACAGACATGCTTCGTTGCGCGCTGATCGAGCGCGCGCTGGTACTCTTGCCGGATCTTCTCTTTCTGCACGACCTTACTGTGCTTGTCAGCCTCCTCTCGCATCTTCTGCTTCTCAAGTGCGAGCTGCACACCACGAGCAACAGCAGCAGCGACATACACTTATGTCAATGCCTGGGCACTCTGTCGTCTCAACCAGCACGAGCGCCACACGACGAACCTTGCGCTTCTCTTTCTGCTGCTTTGCAGACTCGAGCTTCCGCATCTGCAGCACCTTCTTCTGCTTCTGCACTCGCGTTCACGACACACAGGAGCGAGATCGACGCCATCAGGTGCCAGTCATGCACAACGCCAAACAGCCAAGAGAGTACCGTGAGGAACTGGAGCTGCTCTCGACTCCGCGGCACCTGTGGCTCTCGTCGCGTCCAGACTCGAGTCGACAGCGCTGAGGTGTCGTCGTGTCCGAGCCAGCCTTGCCGCACACGATCGTTCACGCCGATCCAGCTACCTCTTGCAGATTGAGTTGGCTGAGGGTGTGGCGCTACCAACGCAGACTCGAGTCGGCTCTTGACTTGCTGCACTTCTCGGAGCACGCGCTCTTCTTGCGCTCGAAAGTGCGCAATGCGTCGCACCAACTGCTGCGCAGTGTCCTCTGCGCTCTTGCGCGCCGCCATGGCGAGGTAGATGTTCCCAGTCGTGTCTGCAGACGACGTGAGCGGCGGACTCAACGGCAGCGGTGGTGCTGGAGTCGCAGACTGGACTCGCGACGCGCTGTTACTACTCTCTTGTCTCCGACTCAATGCAGTTGTTGCGCTGGCGCGACGCGAAGGTACCGCAGCTTTGTCACGACTAATGCTGCTCGCTGGTCGTACTGGTGGTCGCGTCGATGCTCCATTGGCGTTCACATGGCTGCTGTTGCTTGCTGCAGTCGTCGCCACGAGCTTTGTCTGTCGTCCGTGGTGCTCAAACGCAGTGTTTGTTCGACGACCTGCAAGAGGAGCAGAGCGAGGGAGTGGCGATGTTGGTCCGCTCTCGCTCGCAGACGATCGAGCTGCGTCACCGCCGCTGAGCGCTACCGCGGTCTTTGGACGGCTGATCGTGACTCGCGGCGGCGCGAGCTGCATTGGAGCACGCAGCGCAGCCGAGCAAAGTGATGCTGCTGCGATGGCTGGCGTTGAGCAAGTTGGTCACTACAACCATCCTACCACTCCGTTCTAAAACAATAGCCCGGTCCACCTATCCTATTGTTCCAGATCAATAGTCACAAACTAATCTCGTATTCACTATAGAGCTGATCACGGCATCTGCAAATGTACTGTGCGTTCTCAATAGAGCAAGTGATGCTTCGTGGCAGTCGTCCCTCCCACTCGAGACGACGTTTCGACATGTGAGGAATGCGAAAGCTGTTGCCTCCGCGCGCTGATGCACTCCTCCATCACACACTGCAGTGACAGAAATGCGTCGTTGATCCTGTCTGACGGGAGCCGATCTAGAGCAGTCTGAACAGCAGCAGCAAGCTCGTCCAGGTTGCGCGCATGCACCTTTCTTTGGCGCGCTTGAATGGCATTGAATATGCCGAGATCGAGGATGTTCATGTCGGGCGAATTCGGCGGCTGATGCTTGAGCTCGAACGTGATGCCTGGACCAGCGAGCGCTGCAACAATGTCGGAGTCGGACGCAACCGCATGCGGCGGCGCGTTGTCGTGCTGCAGCACGACTTTCGCTGGGCGATTTGGCCATCGCGCTCGCACTGCAGGGATGACGCAGCGGAGCAGCATCTTGCGATACGAGTCTTTCGTGACTGACTGCTCCTTTGCGATCACAGTGCCGGCTGGTCGGTGCCTGCTGCTCCGTTGTGCTGGCTCGTGCAGGAGGAACGGCCAGGCGTCAATCTTGCCGTCCCAGTACTCACTCCAACCCACCTTGGTCTCGCCAGCGCGACGAGCACCATAACCTTCGGGATGTGGCGGCGACTTCGGAGATTGTGTGCTGGTGCGCTTTCGTCGTGCAGGAGCACCACTCGCTTCTTCGTTGCCGAGAGGAAGAACAGCTTCTCGTCGAGATGGACGAGGTTCTCCATGCTGTCATACTGCAAGTTGGGTCCGACGTGGCCAAGGCAGAACTCAAGTCGATGCTGCATGTTGTCCGCGGACAGCGTCGGGCGTGCTACACTTGTCGAGCCGCGCAGAGAGCCGCGCTTTAGCTCAGCGAATAGCGACGTCGCGGGCAGTCCGCATGCTTCTGCTGCTGATCTGACCGTCGACCGTTGCGACGGATGCACTTCGCGCAGCGCCTCGAGTGCCGACGTGCGGTCGATGCGCTTTCTGCCCGTGACGTACATGTTTGAGCGTGACGCAAACACACCTGTCTGCTTGTGCGTGTCTTGCGCTCGCTTCCAGATCCGTCTTGACGTTCTCTCGTCGATACCAAACTCGAGCGCGATGAACTTGTGAGTTCCTATCGGCAGGCTGCCGCTCAAGGCACGCAGAAGCAGCGTAGACAGCACGCGTTCGCGGTCGTTCGGCGTGAAGTGCTTGGCTGCAGAGGCTCGTTGTAGCTGGGTCATTGCGGGTACTGTGGAGGGTGGGCGACGTGTCACTATTGCGCGCAGAAGCAAGGTCGACTTTGGTCGCCGAGGCACGTGTTCGAGTGTTGCGAAACTGCCTCAAGGAGCTGTGAAACGCGCTGCACACCATTCGATTCGCCTTGATCAGCTCAGTAGAATAACAATCACATTATGGCTATTTTCGAAATATTCGGCGTGCTTTGTGCAAATTGCCAAGTTGGACAATTGTTTCGGAACGGAGTGGTAGTCATTAGAGTCCCATGGCTCGCGTGTCTGAGCGCCTAAGACTAGCGAGCATCCAGGACGTCATCGAGTGTCTGCGAAAGGAGCCAAAGCTAACTGTGCGATCTCTCTCTCAGACATCGCACGGATGGAGCCGCCAGACGACCTCACGTACGACGCCCGCGCGTCGAGTGCTATCGACAACAGCAGCAGGGGAAGCAGTTCGACAGCACTGACGCTGCTCAAGAACGAGTCGAGTTGTCGACGAGACAAGAAGCGCGTCGCAGTGACGATGAACTCCAAGCTCAACTCTCCCGACCAGACGCCGGTGTGTGCGCCAACGAGCGCTGCTGCGAGCGCAAGTGCACCTCGTTCAAGCGAGCCCTCGGCGTGTCGACAAGTGGCACAGGCTCCGTTCGACAAGACTGACACACAACACCAAGCGAGTGTTCATGGACGCGAGGCACACGAGACGCAAGACGAAGCAATGTGAAGACGCGCACACGCGCTCTTCATGTCGGTCAAGTGCGTAGCATCCAGTCGTATGGTGTAGGAACAGGAGAGCGTAGTCGAACGAGCAACGTCGTCATTGGGTGTCAACGAGTGCCCCCATCGAGTGCTTGGAAACGGTTTGCGTCGCTTCATTGCTGGTGCGACGCCTACGACGACAGCATCAACAGCATCGGCTGATCGACGTGCTAGAGCTCATGGAGAACGACCGCAGAGGTTCGCGCAAGGTGCCACAGCCACCGCCGCCAACTTCACCTGCTGCGTCTTCGCTGCCGGCATCTGCGCCATCTAAACCTCGACGTGGATCCTCTTCGTCGTCGTCTTCTTCGTCGCGCTCGAGTCACCGACCTGCTGCGACTGGCACCAGAAGCAGCAGTAGCAACAACAACAACAACAACAACAGTGGCAGAAGGTAGCGAGTGTGTGTGTGAGCACTCTTGACGCTTGGCTAGCTTTCCTCACGCTTGCTGCACCGTCCTTCGATGCGATCTTGTTGCGTTCTGTAGTCCGCGCGCAGCTCCGCCGTCGAGATCGAGCGAACCTGCGATAGAAGACAACGAACTTGACGATGCGAGCGACCGAGACGCTGCGACGTCGCTCCGAACGCTCAATGCGATGGAGAAGCAGCTCACGCAGATGCTCGCAGACGTCACGGTGAAGAGTCAGAAGAACCAGAAGCGGTCTGTTCGACTTCGTTTATGGCGCTTCTCGACAGCTCTAGCAGCAGCATGGCACTGACAGTGTGCGGATGCGCTAGGTACACGAGCATGCGCAGCAACGTGAGCACCAAGGACGAGCAGATCGCGCGACTGCACGCGACGTACGAGTCCGCGCTCTCTCGAGTGTTAAGACGCCGAGTGGACTCGCCTCACATCCACATCTGCACGCTTGCTCTTGCTCAAGGTACGGGAGCCTGAACGACCAGCTCGCAGAGCTCGAAGCGCTTTGCGACAGCAGCAGCAGTGGCCACGACACTGCGACGCTCGATCGCCTCTTTCGCAGCATCCCTCGGCACCACGAGCAGCAGCACATCGCAAGCAGCAGTAGTGACGCATGAGCTACGACAAGCATTCACACTCAGTTGCTCTCTCTCTCTCTCTTGCGACTACGCTGTCGTACTACGACCGACTCGATCTACGACGCCAAAGGAGCCATGGCTCGTTACACATCCACGACTGCTTCTTCGCGATCGTGCGGCAGTCGCGACGGGAGCTTGTCTTTGAAGACCTGGTCGAGCGAGAAGTTGGGCGCGAAGCGAAAGAGCCCAGGGTCGAGCAGCGCCAAGTTGCGCAAGAGGTCGTCAATGTCGGTCTCGCGCTCCCAGTGCGCGCGCCACTCGCGTGCGAGGCGCGTCCACTGCTTCTTGTTGAACACCGTTGCGCCAGTGCGCGCATCGAGGCCGGTGTCGAGCGTCCGCACTGCGTCTTTGCTGCTACTGCTCGACAGTGTTGCGTGCTCGAGTCGCGGGCTGTTGCTCGTAGTACTCGGAGCTGCTGCGTCGCGACTCGCACTGCCGCTCGCTTTCGCTTTCGTGCTCTGGACAAACGCCAAGAGCTCCTTCGACGGTCGCACGGCAGTCTGCGCACTGAGTTGGAGCTGGAGCATTGGGAGTAGGACGTCGCGCGTCGTGACGCTCGTCGTCGCTGATGACACAAACGAATGGCCTGGCACGGCGTCTGCGAGCGACGGCGTCGACGTCGCCAAGCTGAACAAGCGCGCGCCAAAGAGGTGCATGAGCGGGTTCGAGTCCGAGACGAGCAAGTAGAACGTCCGCGGGTTCTCAAACTCGCACACTGACTCGGCGTCGAACGGGTACTTGCGCTCTTTGTAGGCGAGGACGTCTTCGAGGAACCGCGCCGCGGTGTCTTCGCTCAACGACCCGCGCACGGGCGCTGCGGCGCAGAACCAGCGGCGAAAGTACTCCTTAGCGTACTTGCCAATGGCGAGCCACTGGAGTGACGGGTGGCTCAGCGACAGGTGCGGATCGACGAGGTTGTAGTTCAGGATGTAGCTCAGACACAGCAGCGGCTGGTCGTAGAGCTTCCACATCGTCTCGACCGTGTCTTGCACGAACCGGACGTGCTCAAGCGCACGGCGACTCGAGCTACTGCTGCTGCTGCCGTTCTCTTCCCAGTCCGACAGGATCACGCCGTACTGCTGGTGCATGCGGCCAAACTGGTAGAACACGTCCGAGACCGAGAACTGCGCGCTGCTCGTGGCCATGAGCTTGTGCGTCTCTTTGATCGGCGAGACGAGCTCGCTGAGTGACACGACCATCTCCCAGAACGCCGGGTCGGAGATCGCGCGGAGCACTGACGGCGACAAGCGCGCGTCTGCGAGCTCGTCGACCGAGTTCCCAGCGCTGTCTTTGCGTGTTGAGGTGCTTGGTCCCGGTGCTGGCGCTGGCGCTATTCCGGTGCCAGCCGCGCCACCACTACTGCTGCTACTGCTCGCGGCGAGGACCTTGGACGCAATGATCTTGATCACGTCTTCGTACTGCCGCACCGAGTCGATGCACTCGATGAACGTGTACCAGTCGCGCGTCGACGGGAGCACGAGCGACGCCTCGAGGTCGCCGCACTCGCGCCGCAAGACGCTCAAGACCCGCGCGTTCGAGAACATCTGAACAATCTCGATCACGTCGCCCATGGTCGCGACAAAGACGTCCGAGACCGTCAAGACGACGCCAAGGAGGAGACTCAAGACGTGCGAGAAGCACGGCAGGACTGGGATGTCGTGGCTCGAGCTCTCCATCGAGCTCACGGCCACGCGCGCGGCCGCGTAGCTGCTCGTCGTGTCGGCGACAATGTTGATCACCTGCACACGCGCGTCGTGGAGCGCGAGGAGCACGCGCTTGATCTTGTCGGCGAGGACGTCGGACGTTGCGCTGTGGAGACCCAAGTCCACGAGCTCCCACACGCTCGCTTCGCCGAGCGCGTTCACGAGCGAGAAGAGCACCGACGTGGTCTTGTCGCACGTCGACGTCCACGCGTGGATCGCAAGCGTCACGCCGACGCTCTCGTCGCGCATCTTGGCAAACGCCTTTGCGTGTGCAGCAGCTGCGACCGACGCTAGCGCAGACGCAGACGGCGGCGCGGTGACGTGCGCATGGGCGTCGCGAAACACGCGCGCAGTCTCCTCCATTGTGGTCCAGTCCCAGGGCAAACCAGCCGACAGTGTTGCGCGCAAGACGAGGCGGTTGAGCTCGATCGCATCCGCAGCGGTCGTTGCGTCTGCGTCGGTAGGAAGCCGCCGTGACGGCGTGTGCGGCGCTGGCGCTGCGTCTTTCGATGCTGCGCGCTTGCCAATGCTGTCGCGCGGTCGCGTCCGTGGCTGGTACTGCGCACTGCCAGTGACGCGACTGTGCTTGGCGCCAAAGAGTTGGCTCGAGGCGTTGAGACTCGCGAGCGCGATCTGCGTCGCCGCGCTCGTGATCTCGTTCGAGAGCAGCGGCAAGTGCAGGCGCATGAACTCGTCGTCTGCATGTGCGTTCGCTGCGTCGCTCGCGGCGCGACTGTCGCCACTCGCTGCGGCGCTGGCGTCTCCAATGAGACTATGGCCACTCGCGCTCGCTGCAAGGTCGTCCGCTGCACTGCGCTTGACGCGCTTGCTGCTCGCATCGTGGAGCAGCATGTCGACGTCTGACGGGTGCGCTTGGTGGCGCTTGCTGAAGCGCGCAGCGTCTTTCTGCGCGCAGAGCATCTTGAGCTGCGCGACGATGTCTTCGGGACAGTAGATGCACTTTTGCAAGTGCCGGATCATGTTCTCCGACACGCCGCGGATCGGCTCGGGGTCCATGCCGTGCGCTGCGCAGTAGCGGCAGTACGCGTTGTGGTGGAACCGATTGCGCTTCTCGCCGCGCGCAAAGTGCTCCCACGCAGGGTGACTCGGTCGCCCAATGCGCCGCTCGTCTCCGTCGGTCGGTGCGCTTGATGCATTCGCTTTGCTGCTTTCAGTCGTAGCTGTTGCGTCTGCTGCACTTGCGCTCAAGAGCTCGCGGCTCACGGCGTCGAGCTCTTGGCCAAAGAGACTCGACGCAGTCACGACGACACTCGCAGACGCACTGTGCGCTGCGTCCGTGACTGCGCTCGAGTTGCTGGTGGCATTGGCAGTCGTCGCAATGCTCAATAAGCTCGGCGCGCCGCCAGTGTAGCTCGAGTAGTCAAAGAGCGCGCCGCCGGTTGGATCGTTCGCAGCGCTCGCGTCCTGTTCCTCCGACTCGGTGTCTTCTTCGCCAGTGCCATTCGACGTGACTGGATCTGTCGCCATCGTGCTCTCGCTGTGCGCATCTGCGCTCACGAGCGCGACATTGTCGTCTACGTCAGTCGCAGTAGCAGCAACGACAGCGTCGCTTGATGTGTCGTCAGCTTCCGAGGCAACTGCGACGTCGTGCTCGCTGTTCACAGCATCAGCAGTAGCACCAGTGGCGTCTGAGATCGCTGGTCGCGCTGGGTCGCTGAAGAACGCGCGCACTTGCGCGTCGGTCGGGCTATTGCAGCAATAGCGACGCAGTTGACGACGACAGCAGCAATAGTAGCGACGTGCGAGTCCATGCAAGAGCGCATCCAAGCGTCAGTCAGTCAGTCATGCCACAACTGCTGCGCGAGTCGTCGAGCCCATCGATCATCGTACCTCTTCATCGTCGCCGCCCGTATTTACGCGTTTTGTGGCCATAAACCCAATTTCTTTTCGTGTGCACCACATCAATATACTGTCTATCGTGATGTGTATCAAAGCAAAATCCTCTCGTCCTGTGATGCACATCAACGCAATGTCGTCGCTCTTCAAAGCACCTCTTCAGCGCATTGGAGAGCACGACGACGACGATGAACATGATCAAGGTGTCGGCGCCAGCTAAAGTGCTGCTCTTTGGCGAACACGCAGTCGTCTACGGCAGCGCGTGCGTCGCTGCAGCACTCGATGACTTGCGCCTCTACGTCTCGATCGTACGTTGCAAGCATGTGCAAATCTCTTGTTCATTGCGCATGCACACTCACACGTATCTTGTCGTCATTGCTCTTCGACCAGAGCTCGCACGATACGCCAACAGCAGCGCCAGCTGCGACGCTCGACATTGTCTTTCGCGATCTCGTCTCTCCTACAAATGACAACCCGCTGCAGCGATCACTCTCGCTCGCAGCGCTCCAAGCGATTGCCGCCGACTTGCCAGACGACACGCACTACCTCCCGCGACCGAGTGACGCAGTCCTCGAGCGCATTGACGCACTCCTGACGCACGACGCCGAGAGTGACGCAAAGGCGCTGCGTCCTGCGCTCTTCCTCGCAGTCGCACTCCTCCGCACGTCGTGGCTCGAGTCGCGATCGCACGGACTCTCGATCGACGTCTCAGCGACCGATCGGTTCCCCATCGGCGCCGGTCTCGGCTCGTCCGCAGCGTTTAGCGTCGCACTCGCGAGCGCACTGCTGCTCTTGACACGCGCATCACGCACACTTGACGACGCGACGCTCGCGCAGATCAACGCGTACGCGTTTGCAGCTGAAGTGATCCTCCACGGCGCACCATCAGGCGTCGACAACACTGTCGCAACGTACGGCGGCGCCATTGTGTTCACAAAGCTCCCAGCGCCAGCGTTCACGCGCATCGCGAGCGATTTGAACCGCTTTCGGTTCCTCCTCGTGAACACGCGCGTGCCGCGCTCGACCAAGCAGCAGGTCGCGAACGTCCGCGCGCTGTACGACGCCGACGTCGCGGCTGTGACTGCGCGCTTTGACGCGATCGACGCGATCGCCAAGGACTTTGTCGAGCAGAGCGAGCGCCACGCGCTCTCAGAGCAGCAGCTCGCGTACATGATCGCGTCGAACCACGCGCAGCTGAACGCGCTCGGCGTCGGACACGACGCGATCGAGCGTGTCGCTGCAATCACTGACGCGGCCGGTGCAACGACAAAGCTCACTGGCGCAGGCGGTGGCGGCTGCACGCTCTCGCTCTTGCCGTCAGATCTCGACGACGCAGCGCTGCAGGGGCTCGTGCGCGCGCTCGAAGCGAGCGGCTACGAGTGCTTTGTGAGCGCAGTCGGCGGCGCAGGCGTGCAGATCGAAGCGTGAGCGACTGACTGACTGAGAGAGGCAGAAGGCGAGTGCAGTGTGTGTCGGGTCTACAATAAGGAGCTTCCAGGCGGTCGCGCGTCCTGTGTCTGTGTCTACGCTGTCTGCGCCACGGGCGTTGGCGCTGTCGTCGTCGATGACGATGCTGCAGTCGAAGTAGTCGCTGCCTCTGGCTCAACGACGCCCTTTGGCGGACTGCTCGCGCTCGTCCGAGCGGCTTCGATCGACTGGCGCTGGCGCTCGACTTTGTTCGCGGCTTCGAGCTTGTTCGCGGCTTTGACTTCGCGCACGCCGCTCGCGACGTTGCTCGCAGCGCCAGCAAAGCCACCAACGACGTAGCCACCGGCAGCGACGCCGCTCGCGAGGAGCACACCGCCACCCGTGACAATGCCCTACATACACACAAAGAGAGAGAGACGATCATCAGCGCCATGACGACAGTGTCTAGTGACGATCGACAGATGGCCAGACGCACCGCAACTGGCGCAGCAACAGCGCCGACGGTCGCCTTCTTGAGTCCGCTCATGAAGCTCGGCGCAGGCTTCTCGTTCGCAAGCTTTGCGAGCTCTGTTGCGTCACACCCACGCAGTCTCAGGTCAGGTCGAAGACGTGCGTGCTAGGACACACACAACAACAACAACAACGCACCGTCGGCGTTTGCTGCTGCGTCACTGCCGCTGCTCTCGCTCCCAGTCTTGCTGCTCTTGCGGTTGCGCGCAGCGTGGACACCGGCTTCGCCCATCTCTTTCACGCCGAGCGCGACGTTCGCGACCATGGCGCCAGCGCCAACGACCATTGCTGCAGAGCCCATGATCACGCCGCTGAGCACCGACTTGCCGCCGTACACAAGCCCTTTTACAGGCGCATACACGACACCGCCAGCTGCGCGCTTGATGCCCTTCGCGCGCTCTGGCGCATCGGGGTCCATTGCTTCGCCAAAGCGGAAAAAGTCCTGGAAGATGCGCATCGCGCGCTCGCGCGTCATCGGCTCCGCGCCGTCTTCGAGTCCCTCTTTGCCATAGATGTCGTCTGTAAGGCGCAGGAGTGTTGTGTGAGCCATAGGCACATGTGCAGAGCAGTAGACGCAGACAGGAGAAGCAAAACGCAAGACGCACAGATCTCGCGCGTCTCCTTGTTCGACAGCACGTTGTACGCTTCACCGACGATCTTGAAATTCTCTTCCGCTGCGAGCTTGTCGTTCGGGTTCTTGTCCGGATGGTACTTGATCGCGAGCTTGCGGTAGCTGCGCGTGCAGATGCATAGCGCGCATGAGCACAGCGAGTGAACGAGCGCTTGTGCAATACGCACGCAGGAACGTACGCTGTCTTGATCTCTTGCTCGCTCGCGGTCCGCGCAACGCCGAGGTTCTCATAGTAGTCGTTCGACTCGAGGTTCGCAGTCGACGCCATGGCAATGAGCAGGTCGATGGATGTGTGGATGTGTGGATGTGCGATGCACAGCGAGCGAGAAGAGAGAACGAGGACCGCGCAGGTCGTGAGCACCGACACGAGTGTGTTGATGCACGTGCTAATGCGGCAGATGACGGAGAGAAGCGGTGGTCACGGCAACGACGACACTTGAACTGAGTATACACTAGAGCCTTGATTATGTCACTATAGTAACGGCGATATAAACCAGGTCACATTTCTCAGATCAATTCGGTCGGGCACAATAGGATACAACAACTAAAGTCTTTTCGATGCTTGAACATTTTCGATGCATTTGGCGGACTGAGGCAACTCATGCATCTACTTCACTTGCTCGTACGTCTTGCTAGAGTGCGATCTCACTGGCGCACTCCGCATAAGTGACCGGACATCCTTGCTGCTGTCTCACACAAGCTAGTGCGATCTCACTTCTGCCTGGAGTCCATGCAGTTGTCCCATACGCGCTTATCATCATCCGATTAAGGTCAATCACAGTGGAGCTGCGCTGAGCGGTGGAAGTTGGATAGTGAGGTTGTGGATATCTCCGACCTATTTCCTCATGCTACCTCGTACTTCCTGTGCGACCTCATACTCTTAATGATGGCGTGCTTTTCAAATATACATGAACTCTTCAACTTAGTGAGACTTTGCAAGAGCGTGCGACACATCCTCTTCGCTTGCACTCTGTGAGAGTACATTCGAGTGATCGCGAAAACGAAGGGGCCGGGGCGCTAGCGCTGACATCGCCATGAAGTCCGCGAAGTATCCGTTGTCCTGGAGTAGATTATTGGGGCTCTATTCAAGGTCTGGTCTAGCATTTGGTGGTCTAGGATCGAATCGCAAACCAGACCAAAACACACGTGCTGTAGCAAATCATTTGTAGACCGAGCTGAAGATTCGCGTGGTGGACAGCGCGGTTGACAGCGCGGTTGAAAGCGCACCTTCTCAATTTCAATTGCTGCTAAGATGCTCACTCGTGCTTGCAATATCTTCCTCGCTATCAAGTCTTACTCGCTCGTGCTCATACAAGCTCCCTTACGACCAAAAATGCGCACAATGAAGAAGACAGCCAACAGCGGCAATGAAGGCGATAGTATCACACATTAGCATGTGATCGCCCTTGCCGCCTCGCCCTCCTCGCTGTCGTGATCGCTAGAGATCCCCTCTTCCATCGCATCATCGTTCCACGTGGTGTCCTGGATGTCAACCTCGGCTTGAACCTGAGAGACATCGACAGGATGCGGGATCCCGACCTCCTCACGTCCGGACACATGCGCTCGATGCTGAGTTACGTCTGCCAAGAGTAGCATACTACGTAGAGATTTTGTCGATCGTGGCAACGAACAGAAAAATGTTTGGACGTGTCGTCAAAATGCCTCGTTCACCTCGCTGTTGAAGCGTTCGAGTGGGCTGTTTGTCCAGCTCAAGATGCAATGATTTTGGCAGTTAATGTTCTGTAACGGGGTGTTACACAGTGTGGCCCACCTCGGGTTTGTGGACCACATAATTTAGGGTGTCACACTAACTGGTGTGCGTGTCACTTCAAGTAGGTGTGGTCCACTCCACTCCGAATCTTCAAGCACAGCGACACGAAAGGTCGCTGTGACGCATGAGCTATACGACCGCTCATTGGTTAGGAGGTACACAGTGTATAGCCAATCAGAGTAGGAGGTCTTAGGCTTTAGGGGGGTTAAGTGCGAGCTGCAGGAAGCTCGCACCTCAACCTCACTATTATATTACGTCATCTTCTCGCGCAGTGTTGCGTTAGCGGAGGCCCATGACATCGAAAGCAAGCAAAAAGGCAACACTACGTCGACACTTCCGCGCAACCGCCAGCGCGGTCGTCGACTGCTTGGAATTGGTACTGCTGTATACTGCAACGCGGTGCGCTCGTACTTTCACATAATTGACGTGACTTGGTCGTGCGCTACTCCGAACGAAAAGGGCAACGACGAAAGCAGACGCACGCGTATCCCAAAGGCAGTGCGGGTTTGCATCGCGACACGCAAGTTTGTCCTTCTCATGTGCGCTCAGCGCCAGCGAGTCCCTGCTCGTTAATCGCTTGATTTCTTTGTCGATCAGCCGCGGATGGACATGCCAAACGAGCGTTCGAGCACATAACACTCAAGGGCGCGAGTCGGTGCGATCAACACTACCTCTGTCGCCTCGACAACAGCGCGGCATAAGATCCAACATCGTCGCTCTGAAATAGTCGATTCGACTACATCCACTAGCATTACCATCGATTTTACGTATCGTTGTGGGACCAAACGACGAGCAGGACGTCCAAGTCGGAGAGGTTGCCGGAGGCGGGAGGTGTTACTGCTTCACAGCGGCGATTCAATATCGGCGGCCACGCTCGCATTGCTCTCAAGAACCAGGTGAGCAAGACCATGGCGACAGAGGCGTCCTCGTTCCTGACACATAGTGGCGTTTTTTAGCCACAAGTGCGAGCAGAACGGCGACTAAAGACTTCAACGGAGCCAACTTCGTTACGCGGTGGAAGGAGAAACTTGCCGAATTTGTCGTCGCTGTCGCTGATCGCCGTGGACAATGTCTCCTACCACCGCACTCTCTCGCTCGACACGGCATCGCCGTCCTGCATGAAGAAGGCAGGTGCGTCGAGTATCTGGAGCGTATGTCCGTTCTCGCGTGACACGGCTTCGCTAGGGCTGAAAGCTTGTGTGCTCACACACATCCGTTCAAACGTCGAGCCTGAGGTCGTGAACACTGCTCGAGGACAAGAGCTTTGCATCCTCTGTACTTCTCCATATCACACCAATCTGCACCATATTGAGTTACTTTGGGCGCGCGTGAAAGGAACCATTCGACACCGCACACGACAACGACATCACTGGGCGACATTGTCGCGAGGCTGGACAAAGGGTTCGACTACATACGCAGAGACTGTGGCGAGTACGGTGTCGATGGTCGAACGCACATTGAAGGCATGATCGATGCTACGGATTCGACTGTCACAAAGATGATGAAAACGACTTCGAAGACAGAACTTGCCCTTCAAGCAGCAGCGTAAGTGACATTGGGAGTGACGAGAAAAGTTCCGGTAGTCGAGTATAGTGGTGCATAGTGAAGGTCAAGTATATCGTGAGGGCAAGGTCGACCTGGATCTCGACAGCAAGACGTCCGCTGTTGGTACGAACGCCACGACTCAAATCGGTGTTGTTGCAGCTTTCAGGAGGTGCCGTTGTATTGATCTAAACCCTTTGTGTCCTTAATGCTTTCGGGGATAATTAATGCAATCGGCGGACCCAGTCAGGTGGCTGAACATCCTTGATACAGTCCCATACGAGCTCAAACCTGTTGAATATTTTGCTGTGTAGAGGAAGAAGAGAGTGAAGTTATTGGTATCTCCGACTTGCTGTCTCATACTTTTCGCGTGGTTTCATATTATATGTACTAGCTCGCTACTAGAACGTACCTGAACAACCTCGAACTTACAGGGGTTTCTCTAGGGCGAGCGATACATTCCCTTTGCACATACTCCACGCAAGTACATTCCATGACATAGAAGATCCAAGGTGGGCATACATCCGCATTTGAGAAGATATACAAACCACATATTTATAAAGTGTTTGCCCCCGACAATTCTTTTCGTGGTGTTTGCCAATTTGTTTTGCTGTTAAGTCGGCGATCGAAGGGCAAAGTGTTACGTCGACGGTGGCGTAGCGCGGGTCTTCAAAATACACATTTGCCTCGTCCATCCGCGGCGTTTGGATTGGTTAAATCTCTAGGCGCTATAGGGACAGATGCGTCATAAAACGAATCGCGTGCGCCGGGTCGTCGACGACTGTGAGGTTTGTCGTTCGTCGCAAGCGATAGCTCGTAGCGCAGCAAAAATCCCTGCGAGACACATGTCGGACACGCCGAAGTCGTCCCCGCCGAGTTCTTCGTGTACGATCCGTCGCGCTAGATATTTCACCCACTTGCGCATGATCTTCTCCTTTTTTGTACAAAAGTACAGGATCTGCTCAAAGTCGACGTGTTCGAGCTCGCAGTTTTGGACGCGCTCCAGCACTACACAGACGCTTGGCTAGTGGCGAAACATTCACGATAGGGACGCGATGCTTCCGCTATTTGCGTATTTGCGTGCCAGAGGCGTTCCGCTCGATCTCTCTCTTGAAGCGCTTCAATGAGTGTGTCAGGCCTCGATCGCGATTCACTCGATCACAAGACGCTTCTCGCTGATGGTACCATGCTAGAGCTGCTGCTGAGTGTTGTCTTTGTGCTGTTGGAACGACTGTGAGGCAAGCACGGGGGTGCACTTGAGGCTCTCGCCGTGTCGACGGCAATCCACGGCAAACCAAAAGGAATCACTCTCATCCGAAAAATTCTGATGAATATCAGATTTTTAACAACAGCGGGTTTCCTTTTGAACTCACACGCAACAGACACTCGAGTATATCTCGCAACTACGACACGCAGAAGCAGATGCTCGATTCGCTGCTCAAGCTCTACTTGCTGCTCAACTCGCAGCAGCAGCAGACATTCGTCTTGCTGCTCGATTCGCAGCAGCAGCAGATTCTCGACTCGCTGCAGCAAGAGTAGACGGTCGACCAATAACACGCGCATGACGGGTGACTCGGCGCTACAGTTGCAGACCACCACCGACAGGTGGTAGCGTACGCACACGGAGTGTCACGGGAGTGTTCTCCGTGACGTAGCTTACACGTGGTCTTACGAGGAAGCGATGTGGTGAAGCGCAGAGGGACTGCGCTGAACTCGGTATTTTCAACTCTGAGGTTTTTGTATTAGGACCATGCATAGTGATGAAAGTGAGGGACCTAACCTAAATAGTGAGCTGTCTGATGGGACGACCAGGGTCGTCCAGAAATCAGGTTGAGCCACTAATTGGGTGTCTGCTGTGCTACTTCGTACTTAGCACAGCAACCCCGTTACACCATCCCCCACACAAGCTTGCAGACACACAAGCGAAAGAAAGCAAAAGCACACAAGAAGAAGCAACACGACGCGCACACGTGGCGCGACGCAGAGAGCAACAGCAGCGACGACCTCGGAGACCATGCAGCACGGCGACGAGAGCCGAGCTATGTGCGACGCCTGCCGCCAGCCTCTGCCGAGCTCGAGCGTGATCGCAGCGACGGCGACATACGCCGACGCGCTTCGCCGACTGTCGCTGTACGACTGTAGCACTGTGCGCGACTCCCCTGGCGACGAGGAGCTCGCCGACATGTGGCGCCGATGGCGCCAGTCGCGCGGCAAGACCATCACGACGACCGGCCAAGTGACGAAGGGGGCGCTCGACGAGTCGTGGACGCGCTTTGTCGCGCGTTGGAACCTGGAGCCAGGCATGGCGCTCGCCCTCGAGCGCCGCGAGTCCCAGCACGGACGATACCATCTCGGCGAGCTCGCCGTGCGTGTGTGCTCTGCGTCGTCGGACGCAGACCGGCCGTGCTGCTTCGTGCACGTCGTCGCGTACTGTCGTATCTGCGCGCACCGCGAGAAGCCGACGCTCGAGCAGTGGGAAGCGATGCTCGCGGAATATCCGCTCGACGAAGACGAGAAGGCTCTCCTCGCCCAGTATCGACGCGCGCTTGCGGCGAACCGCGCTGCGCGCGGTGACCGCCGCGGCGTCTCGCCACCACGTCGCTCGCACGCGCGCGCGGAGCGCGCGCGCTCTCGCTCTCGCTCTCGTTCGCGCGGCCGTTCTCGCTCATCGTCTCCGTCTCGTCGCGCGACAAGCGCGCGTATCCGGGCAGCGCGCGCGTCGCGCGCTCGCAGGAGAGGCATGTGGCGTGGCAAGAGCCGAGACGATCGCGTTCACGCTCTCGGTCGCGTGGTCGCGCGCGCGCGCCGTCGCCTTGGCGCGAGCAGTGGCCTCGTACGCCGTCACCAAGTCGGGGACATCCTCAAGCAGCGTGGCGCGAGGCTCCCACGAGTCACTGGCCGAGTCGAAGCCCAGCCAGCGAACGCGATACTCGCGGCGACTGGCACCGCGACCACGGTCGCGGTGTTCAAGCAGACGATCGACGATCCAGCGCGGGTGACCCGCGCTGTCAACAAGCGGCGGCGGACCATCGCGGCGGAACGTGGCGCGACGAGGCGACAGTCGCGCCTGTGCCTGATCGGCTGGAGATGGTGTCGCACGACGCCGACGTTGCTCTGAGCCGCGCTGACGACGCGATTGCAGAGACAGATCGGCTCGACTCCGAAGTTGCTGCGCTGAAGGCGCAGTTGGCGAAGGTCGTTCAAGCGAACGAGGCTCTTCGCGCGGACAATCGGGCGTTCCGCGCGGGTCAGACGCCGCCAAGCGCTTTGACGAAGCCGCGTCCTCGTCACGTCGGGTCGCGCTTCGAGCCTGGCGAGGCAGCTCGTCCGCAGGCGTCATAGCCGGTACATAGCGCTTTAAGCGCCCGACATAGAATGTCGGGTGCAGACGTAATGCACTTGGCATGTCGAGTGTGTACGCCTCGCCTTTGCATCGTACGATCGTGAACGGACCGATGAAGCGCGGCGCGAGTTTGGTCGCGCCAAGGTTCGTGACAGAACCAGGTGCAATGCCGGACGCCGATAGCAAAACACGGTCACCGACCGCGAACTTCTCGAAGTTCTTGCGCCCACGCTGGTCGGCTGCGGTTTTCTGTCGATCGACTGCTGCGGCGACTGCATCGCGCACAAAGCGAGCGACAGACTCGCGCTTTTGAACGAACTCGAGCACACGGTCCTCGTCGATCGTAGCTGAATGCGCGGATGGTTTGTCCGCGCCAGTGCGCGTGGTGATGGCGATCGCGCGTCGCGACGGCGCGATGAGTGCCGCGTTCACCCAAGCCGTCGCTTCGTTTGGTGGCATCGCGACTGTGCAGTGCGCGGACCGGTCACCGCACGAGCTCTTCTATTTTGCTGAAGGAGCGCCGCCTTGCGATACCGATGTACTCGGTGTCCCTCCCCCTTCAAGAGAGCCGCCGTCGTCAAAGCCAAGAACCGCGGGAACGCGCGGGTGACGCGCGTTATTGATGAAGAACGGCGTGTGACCGGTCGACTCGTGCACTGCGTTGTTGATTGCAAACTCGACTATCGGCAACAGCGCGCTCCACGACGTGTGCGACGACGTATAACTGCGCAGCACGTCCTCGACGACACGGTTGACGCGCTCGGTCTGCCCGTCGGTCTCTGGGTGCGACGCGGTCGACATGAGCAGCCGCGTCCCGAGGAGCTGGAAAAGGCGATCCCAGAACGATGCCGTGAAGCGCGGGTCGCGGTCAGAGACGATCGACGTTGGCATGCCATGGTGCCGATACACCATGGAGAGGAAGAGCTCAGCTGTCTCCTGCGCGGTGATGCCGACCGCGACTGGCGCAAGGTGTGTCATCTTGCTGAAGCGATCGACAACCACAAAAATGCCCGTGCGACCAGCTTGATCACGAGGCAGCCCGAAGATGAAGTCCATGCTCACGGATCGCCAGGCGTCCGCGGCGATTGGGAGGGGCTGCAACGGGGCTTGCGACGACTGCGCGGGCTTCACGCGCTGACAAGTCTCGCACGACCGAACCCACTTGCGCACCCACTTGTACATGTGGGGCCAGTAGAAGTCGCGTGCAAGAGCGAGATACGTCTTCTCGCGGCCAAGGTGACCGCCAGGCGCAGCGTCATGGTACTCGTGCAAGATACGAGCGCGCAGGTCGTCGTCGAGCGGCACGACGACGCGAGGGCTGTCGAAGCGATCGATCTGGTACTTGAGCAAGTCGCCGGATACCGAGTAGCGCGGTGCTTGACTCCGCGCTGAAGGCGTCAGCTGCAGCAGCGCCGACGGAGACGGGTCACGACAGTACTTGAGCATTGCGGCGCACGACGGGTCGCGGGAGTACGCCGCGGCGATCTCATCTCGAAGCGGGCTCACAGCTGTCGACGTTGTCGCGCTTGGTATAAGCGCGACACACGCGCTGCACTCTTCGTCGTCATCATCGACAGCGTGTTGCGGCGAGTCGGGTCGCGGGTCGTAATCGGGACGCCGCGACAGTGCGTCAGCGATGATGTTCGTCGCGCCCGGTTAGTAGAAGACGACGAAGTTGTACTCGGCGAAGAACGACAGCCAGCGCGCCATGCGCTGGCTCAAATGCGGCGACTTTGTCGCGGTTCGGAGAGACGCGTGGTCGGTGTAGATCGCGAACGTCTGCTCACCCAGCAGATACACGCGGAACTTCACCAACGCGTAGCGCATCGCGAGCAGCTCCTTGTCGTGCACGGGGTAGTTGCGCTCCGCGGGCTTCAGCTGCCGCGACTGGAAGCTGATGACGCGCTCTCGTCCCTCGTCGTCGTGCTGCATGAGCGCGCAGCCGATTGCAAAAGTCACTCGCATCGCAAACGACATGGAACGCCTTGGCGTGATCCGCCAGTGCAAGAACCGGCGCGGTGGAGAGCCGCGTCTTGACGTCATCAAACGCTGTCTGGTGCTCGCGACGCCACTCCCACGTGGCGTCTTTCTTCAACAACTGCGAGAGTGGGAAGATGATGGACGCGAAGTCTTTCGCGTAATGATGAAGGTAGTTCGCCAGCCCAAGCCACTGCCGGAGCTCCTTTTGGTCGCAAGGTACCGGCCACGCGACGACCGAAGCCACCTTCTCTGGATCAGCGCGGACGCCGTCCGCGCTCACGTAGCTGCCGAGCACTGGGATCTCGTGAGCGCAGAAGATGCACTTCTTCAAGTTGGCGTACAGCTTGTTCTCGCGCATGGCTTCGAACACCTTGCGCAAGTGCCCGAGATGGACGTCCAGGTCTGTCGCGCCCTCGGTGGCGCGACTGTGCACGAAGATGTCGTCAAAGTAGCTTGGGGCAAAGTCGCGCAGCGGGCGAAGCACGTGCGACACCATGCGGTTGAACGAGGCAGGGGCGTTCTTCAGCCCCTGCGGCATCACCAGCCACTCCCAGAGCATGCCGCTGGGAGTACTGACTGCCGTCAGCGGAACATCGGACTCGCGCATGAGGATCTGGTAGAAGCCGTCGGTGAGATCGATGGTACTAAAGATCGTGCTGCCAGACATGGTGTCGAGGACCATGTCCTTGCGCGGGATCGGCGTCTGTGCTGGGATCGTCGCGTCGTTGAGCTTGTTGAACGCGTGGACGATGCGCCATCCTCCAGTCGCCTTTTTCACGCAGAACGTTGGACTCGAGTGCGGTGATGTCGACTCGCGGACATGGCCGGCGGCTCGCCGGCCTTCGAAGAACGCGTCGATCGCTTCGACTTGGTCGCGAGGCAGCGGCCACTGCCGCGTCACGCAGTACTTCGCTCCGGGCACGAGATCGATCTCGTGTCGCACGCCCCTGTCCGCCGGAAGCACCGGCGGAATGGTGTCAGGAAAGATGTCGGAGAACTCGCGGGCGAGATCCAGGACGGGATTTCCAGAGGCTTCGAGCTCGCTCCATGACTGCGCAGCGTAGCGTTCTTCGCGAGCGGACTTCGGCTCTGCTCCGGTAGGCCGCTCGCTGACAACAACCGCAGGATCCGCTGGGTCGATCACGACGGCGCACAGTTGCTCGATGTGGCCGAGTTTGATCTCGCTGAGCATGTTCTTCCAAGACATCACAGGCAGCCGAGTGAGTTCGGCTGCTGCGCGTGGTGGGGATGCGACCTTCATGCCGTGGCGCGGCGGGCCGTGGCCAGTCATGTTGACGACGTGGATCGTGTCGAACGTCGGCGCCGGCGCGACGGGCCAAGCCGGCGCGTGTGGATGTCTCTCGCGCGCCTGAGAATCTGGAGCGCGAGCCACTGCTCGTACTGTGTCGGCTTTGGAACGGCCGGGGGCCTCTCCGCTTCTCGCCGCAGGATCGGTCTGCTTCCTGCGGCACACTGTGACCCACTGGTCATCAGCGATCGCTTGTCTCGTTGGCGTGGCGCACGGTACGTTGCAGCAAACCGCGCACGAAGGGCCATCGCTCACTTCGTGCGGGTTGAGGGTCGTGGAGTCCGGGTCCACGACAGCCACGTGCGGCCAGGCGCTCGCGCAATCGCTCAAGTGAGCGAGAACACCGTCGACGTCGATGTCGCGCGGCTTTACAGTGCGACTCAGCCAGTCAATGTCAGGCCGGTGGCGCGCCAGCCACGGCATTCCAAAGATGCAGTCGAACGAGCCGCCGAGGTCGACGACGAGGAACGTGTCGGTGCTCTTGAATCCGTCGAACTCATACTGGAACTCGACCGATCGCCGCGGGAGCGACCGTGGCTCGCCGTCTGCGAACTTGACGATCATCGCACCTGGTTGCTCGCGGGCGCGCACCCGCGAGGCCAGGAGCTTCAAAGACTCGGCTCGGACGAAGTTGTTCGTCGCACCGGAGTCGACGAGGGCGCGAAGTGATCGCTTTGCGCCGGCGACATGCAAGCTGAGTACGATCAGTCGCTTGTCGCTGCTTGAGGTGGTGGCAAAGAGCTGCGCATGAAGCGCGGCGTTGGAGGGGCTAGCAGAAGGTGACGCCACCGGAGGCACGTTTCGCTCAATGAGACCAGTAGGTCGCCCTGCACCTACTGGGAGCCCGCGTTTTTTGCATGCGCGGGCTGCTCGGACTCGTCTTCGACCTCAACAGTAGCAAGTACTGGAGCTGGCGCGCGGCACACCGCCGCGCGATGACCGACCTTACGGCAGCGAAAGCAAATGAGCTGCTTGTTGCTTGTTCCACTGCGTCGGTTGCCGTTTGCCGTTGCCGTTGCCGTTACCACTGCTGGCGCGCTGCGGGGTTGCGTCATGCTCGATCGCGTCGATCTCCATCGGCTCGGCGCCGTTGTCAGCTCGCGGGACGACCGCGTGGTGGCCCCGCGAGGCGGATACGCTGAAGTCTTCGCGAATCGCGATCGCAAAAGCCTCTTCGAGCGACGCCGGAGGCTTCCGGGTCAAGTACAGACGCTGGTGTCCAGCGTTCAGACCGGAAATGAAGACATGGACTTGGGTCGCCATGTCGATTGGGGCCGATGTCACGCATGACACGAGGTGGCGAGCGCGTTGCACGTAGTCGCGCATGGACGCGCGACCTTGCTTGAGCGCGAGGAACGCAGCGCGATGGTGCATCTCGTCTTGAGGCGGCTCGAATGCGAGTCGCAGGTCGCTTTTGAGCGCGTCAAGTGTCGGGAAGCAGTCAGGGTCGGCGACAAGCCGGCCCAAAGCCCACTCCTTTGCACGGCCACCGAGCTTGGACAGGAGGAAGTGGGTGCGCGATACTTCGGACGTGAGCTGCCGCGCGTGTATGGCAATGTCGACCTCGCACAGCCAGCGGTTCAAAGCGAGTCGGTTGGGACCTTCGCCGTTGTAGCTGGTTACGTCGAGCTTGACGACGTCGCTCCTTGATGATGCCGCGGGAGTTGAGCCTCGCCGACGCGCGTCGGCGAGTTCGCGGACCATGAACTCTTGTGCAGCTGCACGTTGGTGCTCCTGCGACATCGCGGACAGCATTGCCGCGACAGCCGTCAGGCCGGACACGTCGGCGAGGCGGCGCAGCGCGTCCCACTCGTATGGCGTCAGGTGCGCGAAGTCGCTGTAGTTGAGCGACGTTCCGTTGTCACCTTCGATCGGGAGCGTGCTCATCTTGGTCGTTAGACGGACTACGAAGTGCTACCAGGTGTCACGGGAGTGTTCTCCGTGACGTAGCTTACACGTGGTCTTACGAGGAAGCGATGTGGTGAAGCGCAGAGGGACTGCGCTGAACTCGGTATTTTCAACTCTGAGGTTTTTGTATTAGGACCATGCATAGTGATGAAAGTGAGGGACCTAACCTAAATAGTGAGCTGTCTGATGGGACGACCAGGGTCGTCCAGAAATCAGGTTGAGCCACTAATTGGGTGTCTGCTGTGCTACTTCGTACTTAGCACAGCAACCCCGTTACACGGAGGCAACTTCTCCCACAAAGATGAGATTCAGCTGTGCAGATCGTACCTCGCGGACGGCAAGGACGCCGTCATTGGGACCAACCAAGCGGCTGGCACGTCTTGGAGAGCATCGCTATGCACTTCAATGAGCGGTGCTTTCAGAGGTTCAAAGCCTGCGCTCTCTCGAGACCAAGTGGCACTCGATTAACGCAGGCGTGCGCAAGTTCGTAGGTGTGATCGCAACAGTGCGCACTGCCGCTCGATATGGAGAGTCTGCTGAGGATCCGACCGCGCGGGCGGTGCTGGCGTTTGACACGCTCACGTCGCGTCGCGAGACAAACCTCTCGACACCTGCGCGAACTGAGAACACCACGACAAGCGTGAGAGCAGACACATGTGCTGTGACGGACGTCGCGAATCCCAAAAGACAACACAGAAGACGAAGCCAGCGTTCAAGTACTTGCACTGCTGGCGAGTTCTCGATCTCGAGCCGAAGTGGCAGTCGTTCCGCGAGCGGAAAGCGGTGAGTGCCGTCGCTGCTCCTGGCGACGCGGCTGCCTGTGACCAACCGATAGGTGTAAAAGCCGCTGAAGACAAAGCGCGCAACGACGCCAATGTAGACAAATGCGTACAAGCGCCTCACATCAGCAAGCTACTGCTGGCCATATCAAGCGCAAAGCGTGTCAAAGCGCTTAGACGTGAATAACCTCACACTCTTCTCGATCAAGCTCTCCACACTCGATCCAGATGCCCGCCGGTTCTTTGAGCACCGCTGCAGCATTTTATTGAGCGCCATTGAGGCGATGCCAGATGCGGCCATTGTCTGCGGTGAAGACGAACCGCTTGCGGCTGGCAAAAGACAGAGACACAGTCAAAGCAGCAATCGCTGCAGCAGTAGACGACAAGTAGGGTTCGTCGAGCGGACTACACTTTTATTGCATTGCTCGTCGATACCTTCGTTGCGTTCCTTCTGCGACCACAGATGATCCACCAGATCTGCATGAACAGCCACCTGCTCCTTAGTACTGCGCACGTCTCTCATTGCCAAGAGGAGCTCATCAAACGACCACCGTCGCTCTCGCTGCTGACACCACTGGTGCTGTAGCAAATACAGGGCTCGTGTCCTTCAAGTCGCGCCCGTTTTTGACAATCGTGTCGTGCCTAGCCATTACCAAGCAAAACCAATCACCAATGTCGACCACATCGATAAAAATCAATTTGATTTGAAGTTTTATAGTTGACTTGAATAAAATACTGCCGTGTGAGGATTTGCCGCACATTATCAAGGGTAAGTGCGGAACTGGCCGGGGGGGCTAAAAGGGTTTAGAATACACTCATTTTCTGATATGGTGTATATCGATTGATTTGAGTAATATTTAGACCTCAGTAAAAATGTTTTATATGAGTGTCAATTTAATGTTCTACAAGGGACGCAGTTCCCGTCTTTGACGGGCCAGCCAAGCGTGCCCGTAAGTGCTCCTGTGCGCAAACCTTCGGCTGATCCACAACCAGGCAGAGACACCATCCTTCGCTACGCTCCGGTGGCGATCTCCGTATACTGCTTGCAGGCCTCAGATCGCGCCCAGTGATCCGGCGAATTTTTCGCCGGATATCGCTATATAGACAGATAGTATCGATAATAAACGTCAGATAACGACAAATAGTTTCTGCATTTCAAATATAGCCACCCAAGTCAGACAATGTTTCCAAAAAATTACAGTTATGGAGCGTGACATTTTT